>CM060875.1:14368304-15568304 GCA_030737845.1 Acorus calamus | reverse complement strand
GTTTATGGAGGGAGGGATGAGAGGGTATTTTATGTGGGGAATGGGTGTTTCTCTCACAAAAGGGGTCTCTCTCTCTCTCTCTCTCTTGGGATTTCTGGTGGTGGAAGGGTTTGAAGATGAATTGGTGACTGTTGTGGATTTTGTTGGGTGTGTTGGTTGTTGTTGAAGGCTTGGGACCTCCTCTATTTATAGTAAAAGAGAGGTAGGAAAATATCCCGAGGGTAATGGAGTGGGTTGGCTTCGATTGGACCTCTCATTAATGCTCTGGTTCTTCTGCCAGAGAACAGGTGAAGGGCGGCTAGTGATAACGAGCCGCCCCGGATGGGGCGGCTACTTCCTGGTAGCCGCCCCTATCATGACCTGTCAAACGTCCCATCTCTGACAAGCGGTGGCTTGGGTCGGCTACTTGGTTTGATCCGGCCAAGAGAGGGCGGCTAAAGGTCATGACCCGCCGCAATGATCAGCATTTAATATTGCTTTATGTCCCATCCAGGGAACTGGTCCAAAGTCGGCCAGGGGGCGGTTAGGGGGGCGGCTAGTGTAAACTAGCCGCCCAGTGAAGGGCGGCTAGTTAGGGATAGCCGCCCCCTTCCAGGGGCTTTAGGTTTTTAGGGTTTTGGTGGCGGGGTTTTAGGGTAGGTTTAGGTTTAGGTTAGGTCCAGGGCTGGGTTAGGGTTTGGCTTAGGGTTTGGGCTAGGGTTTGGTTTAGCCGGGGCTAGGGTTTAGGTTTAGGTCAAGGTTCTGGGTTAGTTTCCGGTTTAGGTCAAGGTCAAGGCTAGGGTTAGGGTCAAGGCTTCTGGTTTACCGAACCTTTGGTTCTCTATTGGTGTCCACTTGTGGGATATTTCCGTGTGTTACTTGAAGTATTTCTGTCTCTCTGGACGGTCAAAATTGGGGTATCTACAATTGTCCCTCATCGGACGGAGTCTTTGTGCGAAGCAGGAAAGACTTCGACCGATGATAAGGAAAGAGACCCCTATTTTGGCCGGCCCGACCTTCAAGAAGTTATGCCAACACGAACAGTATTTTTCGGGGAGTTGATTTAGGCTGTCAGAGGCTAGGTCTTGACTTAGAATTTTTATCCGAGAAGATGATCCAGGTGGAAGGCGGGGAAAAGTAAATGGTGAGTGATCCAACCCGCGGTCGGGGTTCTTAGCTATCGTGCACGGAGCAGCCCAGCGTCAGTTTCCTCGTGCCTACCGTTCCCGTGTTTGGGAAAACTCAGCAAGGAGGGGATATCACCGACAGAAAGCAAGTAAAAGTTGATTTGGGTGAATTGGATCATCCGAGGGATAAGAACTCTGGAAAAGAACCAGAACTGAAGAAATTTGAATTTGAATGGTACTGAACGTGTTGCAAAACTTCGGGAGAGTCGTGTTTGATCAAGCAATGCCTGGAAATAAGCCAATACATGGCTGTTTGGTATGGAGAACCTTGAATTTTAGGGCTGAAAAGATTGGAAAGGGGTTTTTAAGTAAAAGAGAAAAACTGGGAGGGGCGGCTAGTTGTAACTAGCCGCCCGAGAGGGGGCGGCTACTCGCGGGTAGCCGCCCCTCGACTGGGTCCCTTATAACCGAAAAGACCCTCTCTCTCCCCATACGTTTTTAAAACGGTTTCTCTTCCCTCTTCTCTTCTTCCCTTCGGTTTCAAACTCGAAAAAACCCTGATTTCTTTGCCTTTCTTTCCTCCATTTCGACCTCAATCTTTCTCTTTCTCTTGATTTCGAAACCCTAGTTTGGGTTCTCTTTTTCCTTTATCAAACCGAGGAGATGACGAGGTCGAAGGCGATTGCTTCGAGGGGGAAACGACCGCGGGTGGCTCGTGGAGAGCGTAGCCCGAGCTCTTCATCATCGGAGAGCGATAGGCCGGAGGTCGAGGCCGTGGGGGAGGGTATGGGTACGACGGAGGTGCCGCCGGTGGATATTGGCGTGGGTGAGGTCGGGGATTTGCCTTCGGGGGCTGTCCCGGAGGTATGGGGGAGTGTGATAGGCTATATACGCAAGAGGAGGCGTGGGGATCGACCGGTGGTGGCCGAGGAGGTGGTTCCGGGGGTTGGAGAATCGATTGAGGGTGCAACCGAGGGGGTAGGGGTCGAGGGAGTTAGCGAGGAGGTGAGGGCGTCGTTGGATGCCCTCGTCGGGATGTTGGATAGGGAGGCCACAGAGGCCAGGGCTGAGGAGGAGGAGAGTAGGGCTATGGGGGCCTTTGCGGAGTTTATCTCTGGCGTGGGGAGGGTGGAGGGGATAGGAGAGGCTAGGGACGGGGCCGGGGAGGCCGAGGGTATGGGTACTGGGGCCGCCGAGGCCGGTGTGGGTGTTGGGGCTGAGGCCGAGGAGGCCGTGTTTGAGGAGGATGAGGAGGAGGATGACGACGGGATGGACGATCCCGACGAGGCCGAGGTGGACGCTCCTGGGTCCACACGGGCCGTGGTATGTTCCTAACTCTTTAGTCTTAGCCCTTTTATTTTTGGTGTATATGCATGTGTCGGTGGTATGAACAGGTTGTATGTGCGTATTATACTCGTATATGTGTGTTATTTTTTAAATAGGCATGCTTGTGTACAAGTTAATCACGGTGGGATGTGTAAGCATGCTGTCATGGGTTCGTTTTTATAGGGAGGGGGGCAATTTCTATATATATACATACATGTTTGTTATATGCATATAAAGGAGAGAGAAATGATATAGCTAATATGCTCGCATGCGATACTTTTCTATGTGTATGTGATTTCGTTCGTGTTTGATCGTGGTAGAGCATGAGGGGGTGTATGCATGCGTTTCATGGGTTCGAGTTCCATATGGCTGTATTGCTTAGGTGTGTTTGATAGGCTTGATGTAAGAAAGTGTGTGAGTGGTGACCACGGTGGGATGTGTTTGATATTCGTCTAGCATGCGTGATCATATGAGGAGTGTAGTTTCTTACTTTCATTCTTTCAGCATGTGGGAGTCTTGATTTCGCTAAGCATGGTTTAAAATGATTTCGTAGATTTGGGCTCTTACCTCTCGCTTGTTTAAACTAACCCATGTTCCCTTTGCTTGTTTTGTAGAGGCCGAATCGTATCCGGGCTTTATGGCATGGGACGAAGAGATGGTACGACGCCTTGGGGCAGGGGGAGAGGAGCTTGGTGGATGGAGCGGGCTTCCGTTCCTTCTTCCTGATCGAGCCATTCCACATCCACCGACCGTATGTGGAGGCCTTGGCGGAGAGATGAGATCTGGAGAGTCATGCCGACGCTCGAGGACGTCTATCGGATCACCGGCCTTCCGGTTCTGGGGGAGGCGGTGATCGCGGCCACCCTAGCTGACTACAGGGGGCTTTTCCGAGAGTTGATCGGAGAATGGGAGTTCGTGGAGCGGGAGCGGACGCTGAACCGGATCCCTTTGGGGCGGCTTTCGGGGCAGTACGGCCTCGGTTCCTTCACAGAGCGCCAGAAGGGTGAAGCTGCAGCTAGCTTCGAGAGGCGGCGGGCGATGATCGAGGCGAGAGAGGCGGCTGCGTGCCCACAGAGGGCACGGAGGGAGTTGAGAGCGTTCTTCCTCTACTTCTTTGGCCGGGTCCTTTTCTCGACGGCCTCTGATAAGGTCTCCTCTCATTCCCTTCTACTGATGCGGGACTTGGAGGGCATGGGGCGCTATGCTTGGGGAGCGGCGATGCTTGCCCATTTGTTTGCGGAGCTCTCGAAGAAAGTCAAGAGGGCTGGAGGAAAGAACCTTGGTGGCTTCGCGCCATTCTTTCAGGTATGTGTAAGTGATGAGTGTCTTCTTCTTGGTTTAGCTTTACTTTGGTCATGATAAATTCCCTCTTGCTTTGTTAGATCTTCGGGTACGAGCACTTCGCCATTGATCGCCCGACTTTGGCTCCGTTCGATCATGCCCTCCCTTGGGCCATGAGATGGGAACCCCGGGGATCTTCCCGTTTGCACCGCCTCGCCCAATTCCGAGAGGCCTTCCGCGTTTGTCGGAGGAAGAGGTATGAGTTTTCTTTGAATTTCTTTGGCTCGTATTTGGTTTTCTTTTTGACTAAGCGCTCTTCCTATCTTTCAATGCTTTTTTAGATGACGTGGAGGCCTTACTCGGAGGAGGTTCCGGAGGCCCTGGCGCGAGACATCTGGCTGATCTACTTCAATGAGGTCGTGTTCCATGCGATCAGCCGGGTCGTCCGCCAGCTTGGGTACCATCAGTGGGTGCCCGATCCTCTTCCGCGGCGCCCTTCGATTCCGGTGGCCGGGATTCCTCGGGACACGAATCTCCCGAGGAATTACGCGACGTACGTGGCGGGATGGATGGGTCGAGGCGTCTTGGTAGAGCGTCGTCCTGAGGTGACTTCGAGTGACGAATACCTAGCTTGGTATCGTCGGGAGTATGCGGATATCCTCGGGACGATGGAGGAGGAGATCCCGGACGCTTATGTAAGTTGAAAAATCTCTTTTATTCCTCGTTCTCCTTTGCTTTGAGCATCTTCTGAATGGCGTTTCTTTTTGTAGGTTGAGTTGAATGAGATGGAGAAGAGGCTCAAGACCGCCAATGAGCATCTCCAAGCGCGGGCCAGGCAGATAGAGGCGTTGCGGGCACAGAGAGGACGCTTGCAGGACCAGGTCCGGGTCCTCGAGGCTCAGGTGGATGCTTTGTCGAGAGCGAGGGCCGATGGCGCTTCTTCTTCTTCCGTCCCTCCTCCTTCCGTGGTTTCTGAGCAGGAGCTCGAACTGACGAGGGAATTGGATGTGGCCCGAAGCGAGTTGGCGGCCACAAGGAGGGAGTTGGGCCAGGCGAGGGGCAGGGCTTCCCGGGCTGAGGAGGAGGTGGACCGGCTGAGGTCCATGATAGCCTCGAGGGAGGAGGGGTTCATTACCCTAGGCCGTGAGAGGGACTCCCTCCAGATGAGGGTGTCGGAGTTGGAGGCTTCGGCGGGTGTTCCCGGAGGTTTGATGGGAGACCTGGTTCGTTCTCTCCAGGCGGCCGGGGATAGGGACAGAGAGGCACTCAGGGCGTCGGAAGCGAGGGCGTGAGAGTTGGAGGAGAGGTTGAGGGTTGCTGAGGATCGGGCCAGAGGGACAGAGAGTCTCCTCCGACAGAGATTGGAGAGGAGAGACAGAGACATGCAGCAGGTCCGTCTCTGGGAGGCCACTATGAGGGGGAAGTTGGTCGGAGGGGGCTCTATGACCGAGACGGACCTTGATCTTCTTCCACTTGAGCCTGACCATTCTCTCTCGGCTTCCTTGGCTATCGGGGCCACCTTTAGCCGTGCCTCTCGTCCTTCGGCGTCTCGGAGTCGTGGGATATACGCGAGGGCCGCATCTTCGGTTCGAGAGACTCCTGCTGCTCCTGATGTTCCAGAGGTTCAGTCTTCTCCTCATCCACCGCTCCCTTCTCAGCCAAGTCAGGACGTTCCTCCTACTCAGCCTCCAGCGGATGATGATACGCCGAGGTATAGCTTTTGTGTCTTGGTTTTAAGTAGAAGAATAGTATATATGCGATGAATTCAAGGTTTTCTTCTTTTGTTTTGGTTTTAGGTGATATTTCGGTGAGATATAGCTCAAGACTTTTGGATTTTGGAGCGCTTTGAAGGAAGAGATTCCCTTTTATGCCCTCTTTTAGTTTTTAGAAAAAAAAACAGTCTTTTAGTTTTTTATGCCCTCTTTTAGGTTTTGGGTGGGACAATTTAATCATTCTCCTTTATATGCATGTGTTAGAGTAGTTTAGCACGGATGGTTCATGGATATGTATGTTTGTGTAGATGAATCTTGGTTTCATAGGTTTGATTCATGGATGGATGTATGATTTTGAGATATGGTTGTTTTTGCGGAGTGTATTTATATTGGTTTTATGAATGTATATGCGTATGAAATGTGTGTATGCAATTTTTTTGGAATGAAATGTTTTTTTTAACAAGTATTTGGAGATACGAAGATTTGATTAATAATGGGACTGACAGCGCTGGAATAGGTGCAGGTAGGGGGCGGCTAGTGTGAACTAGCCGCCCAGTGAGGGGCGGCTAGTTGTGTTTAGCTGCCCCCTGCCTGGGGCATCCTTACCTGGAACAAAGGGCAGGGGCGGCTAGTACAAACTAGCCGCCCAGTGAGGGGCGGCTAGTCGAGCTTAGCCGCCCCCTGCCTGGGATAGTTTGGTCCTGCTGCTCCTGTCTGCTGCTGCTGCTGAAAGTCTTTGCGGCCGTTTCATTCTTCAATACCTATAAAAACATTCTTTCCATGGACCAAGTGTTAAATCTGTCCAGATTGTGCCCCTGCACTGACTTTCGAGCCCTTCTTGCTTGAATCGTCAAGGGCTACAATCCATCTTAAGGTGGAATGGAAATATAAATGCGAGAAAGTAAAGCGCGGGAGACCAGGCTTTAGTGCGCAAGGAAGGGATTCCAAGTGCGTGAGTGAAGAAGAACTTATGTGTAGGAGTTGGGGACAATTTCTTCTCACGCATGTGCGGAAGGGCATGAGGTGAGTGGGGACAATTTTAATATTTGTGGGGACAATATGTGGGGACAATTTTAATATGTGGGGTCAATTTTTAAGAAAATCGGATGCCAAGGTGTTTTGGAAAAGGAAAATGCGCGCTTATGCGTAAGTATATGTGGCATAAGGGGGCATTTTAGTTCTTCAATGACTTTTCTTGTGAGAGGGCAATGTTCTCGAATTTCTGAAGTAAAGGATGCCATCAAGTCCCCGTGGAGGAGCCTTGTGGTCACCCATGTCCGGACCAGGATTGTATTTGAATGGTATAGGCCTTTAGGTGTCGATTTTTTCTAGGTTCATGGGTTTCAAATGCTTAATCGTATTATTCTAAACATGCTGAAAAATCCATGAATGTACCAAGAGTCAAGTCAAATAAGCTTCCTTTGGATAGGCAAGTTTCTAAATGAACTCGCGTGAGTGTGTGTGTAGGTGTAAACCTGGACGTGATCTACCCTTGGTCAAAATTTCGCTTTTCCCGGTGGACATAGCTCAATTTTGAACCCCCATTGCAAAAAAAATAAAAAGGGGAGAGGGTGAATGAGGTAAGAGTAATATCTTCCTTTCGGGCAATATTTTAGAATTGTCCCAGTCTAGCATATGTCTTACTTCCTAGGTCCCTCTGGCTTTCTTCTTTTTACCACTTCTTTATTTTTGGGTGGAAAGGTACAGTCCGTTGTTTGGATCTGTACTGGTATAGCCGTTGTTTAGCGTATACCGTGCGTAAAGGCGTGAAAGCCTGCTAAATAGAGAGTTTAACCCGTTCACTTGGGTGTTTGGCCTCTCCTTGCCTGACTTTCTCTTTTTTTCTTTCTTTTTTTTTTGATTTTTTGATTTGATTTGAGGGGGGGGCTCTTCTGTTTTTCACCCCGATTCTTTTCATGCTTCCCCTCTAGAAGTGTTTATATAGTGCCAGAGCCAGTTTTTGGGGCATATGCTAGGTCCGGGTAACTCTTCATTTTGACCTAGGGTTAATACGAGCGGGGCGGAAATAAGGGATATTTTGCTTTGGGGAGTTTTAAATTGTCCCAGTCTATGGGGTAGGCAATCTTTCTTCCATCAGGCAAATCTAGTCGAGTTATACGTGTGTGAAGGGAGTGACATGATTTGGCGGAAACGTGTTCAAATAGATACGAGTTTATCTTTGAGAGTCTTATAATTCTATCATCAAGCACTAAACGCTGGAAATCGCAGGAAGGAAGAATAATAGTTCTTAAGTATTGAAAGCTTTTCATGCATGGAATTTCTTTAGATAAAGTGCATTCCACGAACCTGGAACCTCGACTCCTTCGGCATCTACCAGGCGGTAGGCATTCCCGGAATAGGCATGGGTGATCACATAGGATCCCTCCCATGTGGGTGGCAGCTTTCCTCTCGGGTGAGGCTGTCTTGATGGCATGATTTGCTTAAGTACTAATTCCCCGATTTCGAATTTTCTTTTTCTCACCTTCTTTTCAAATGCCCTTGCCACCCTTCTTTGGTAGGCCTGGTCATGGTTTGCCGCTCTTAATCTCTTCTCGTCCAGTAGTTCGAGGCGTAGTAAAGACAAATGTATACTTATGTTTTTTTTGAAAAAGGGGCCTGTGTTGGCGAAAAGATATGTTTTTGGAAAGAAAAGAGTGGAGATAAAGTTTGGAAAATGGTTTTTTATAGGGAAAGTATGGAAAGACAGTTCGTAAGAATGTTTTTCGGCGGAAGTACGGTTTTGTAAAATATTTTGTTTTGGAGAAAGGTGTGGAAGCGCAGATTTGGAAATCGTTTTCATTGTGAAGAGTAGAAATGTAGTTTGTAAATGTTTTCGTTGTTTTGGTAAACAGGTAAAGAAAGTTCAGGAAAGTGCTTTTATTTCGGTTTTGAAGTACGGAAATACCGTTTTGTAGAACTTTTAGTTTTGGAAGAGAGTGTGAAAAACATTTTTATAAGAAACATTTTTTTTTGTTTTTTTTTTATTTTTTTAAAGGAGAGTGGAAATAAAGCTGGAACCAAGCATGTTCAGAGTTGGGGGAATGAAAGCTGATCGGTATGTATTTTTGTTAGCTTTTGGTTCCTTCTTTAGGAAAGCAGGTAAACAAATATGTATAGGAGTTGAAAGCGAAAGCTAGTAAACAAATATTTTGGTCTTTTTGATTTTTGGAAAAGCTGTAAACAAATATGTACAGGAGTTGAAAGCGATGGCTGGTAAACAAATATTTTGGTCTTTTGATTTTTGGAAAAGCTGTAAACAAATATGTACAGGATGATGAAAACTTACCCGGGAGGATCGGTACCTGGTTCTTGAATTTGTATTGCCTCCTCGGGTCGGCTTGTTTTTGATGGCCGGCTGATGTCTGGTGGGGGTCCTCTGTTCCCAAATTCTCCCTCCCTAAGTCTCTTCAGGGGCCTCCCTTGATGGAGCAGTTCTTTGTCTGTGGCGCCTGGTTGCCAACATGCGAGCACCTCTAGCCGGATGCGCATGGCACAGACGCTCCAATTTCAGGCCTGAGTATTATTAGAGCGCGCCTCTCCCCATATGGATATTACTTTCCCGCGGTACGGGAAGCGAAGACATTGGTGTCGGGTGGATGAGACGGCTTCGATGCTGTTGAGCCATGTCCTCCCAACAATCAGAGGGTGGGGCGATTGAATGTTCATCACCATGCAGTTAACGATGGTGGAGACTGGGCCGATCTTCAGTGGGAGCGTGACTAGTCCGCAGGCGTTCTTGCGTGTGCTGTCGAAGGCATAAATGTATTCGTCTGAGGGCTCCAGTCTGGGAACCCGGCCTTCTAGCTTTTGGTAGGCGGAATATGTAAGGACGTTAGTTTCCGCTCCCGTGTCAATGAGAATGTGACGGAATTCCCTTCCCCCGAGTATGGCGGTGATTGAGAGGGGTGCGGAACGTGCTCTAGCTTTCGCAACTTCATGGGGGAGGAAGGTGATCGAGTTAGGCTCCGCAAGATTGCTTGGTGGACGCTGGGTCCTGGCCGCTTCTTCTGAGGGAGAGTTGTTGTCACAAGGGGACCCAGGTGGGCTACTGCCTTCATTCTCGTTCTTCGGTCGGAGGGCTAAGGTGAACATATTGTGTATGGCCCAATTGTTCTCGTTCTCGTACTGGAGGCGTGCTTCTCCCCAAATTGTCAGTACATGATTCAAGAAGGGCAGTCGAAGGCATTGGTGTCGGGGGGAACAGATAGCTTGGATGCTGTCTAACCACGGTCGCCCCAGCATCAATGGGTACCTTGTGTCGATGTCGGCCACGAAGCAGGTTACTTCGCAGATGAGGGGTCCGACGGATTGCTCGAATGTTCTGGGGCCGCGGAGAGTCTTCCCGGTATGGTTGAAAGCTTGGATAGTATGGTGGGCCGGTTGGACGGGAGGACGGCCTAGTCCGGGTATCTTCTGGTAAGTGGAGCATGTCATTATGGTGGGCCGGTTGGACGGGAGGACGGCCACAACATCTGAAGTCGTCCGCGGATGTGTAGGGGGTAGACTCGCAGTCGGGGATCTGGGAGGTCTTGGTCAGTGAATGAAATGGTCATTGGGCGGCGGGGGCCATTGACAGTGTCGGTACTCTTGGAGGACCCGTTATCGTCCGTATGCAGATCATCCAACGTACATTCCCCTCCTTCGGGTCCTTCGCTAGCTCCTTCGGGGATCTCCTCGAATGGCTCTTCTTCTTCGTCTTCTCCTGGATTTTCTAGTCCGCTTTCGTCGGACTCGAGGTTGATGACTGCGGGGAGGGCGAGGAGTGCGTCTTCTTCTTTGCCATAGAGTATGGCGAGGTCATGGTCGTCGAGGTTCAGCTGGAAGGGCTCGTTCTGCTCTTCCTCCTCGGACTCTTCGGATAGGCTGCCATCAGTAGCATCTTCCGAGCTGCTTGGTTCTGGCGATGGTTGTCTCCCTCTCCTGATCATGTTGACCGCGTGGGCTCTAGATGTGGAGGCTTGGGTGTGTCCTGATAAGGGGTCAGTATTTGTCCCTAGGTTCAGCTCTTCTATCTTCTCATCTGCTTCCTCTGTCTTTTCATCGAACCTTTGAAGGCTCTGCTTAAACTCCTTAGACAGGTCTTCTCTTTCCTTATCGTCCTCATCACAGATTTTGAAGACTCCTAGACCGTCATCTGGGTTTTCTATGTCATCTAGGTCTGGTTCTTCTACCACCGCTATTGATTCAAATTTCTCTAAACCTAGTATGGCCCTGCTATATCCTTCCAAGTTGCTAATGATCTGGTCAGGTACTTGGCTCCTAGTGGGTTTTACCGTTTTGGACGAGGCACTAGGGTTGGGGTTTTTGGCTTGACTGGCGAGACGCTGTAGTTTGTTCAGGAGATCAGAGTCGTCGCTGAAGGGGTGCCATGCTGGAGTGAAGTCATCTTTGTCGAACAGGGATCCTAGGGTTCGGGTTTCCATTTTTTTTGTTTTGTGTTTTGTGTTTTGTGTTTTTTTTTTTTTTTTTGTTTTTTTTTTTTTTTTTTGTTTTTTTTTTTTTAAACAGAAAAGACACTTATTATTTACAACCTACTGGATTGGTGGAAGTGCTTCAGCCGACTTTCCTCCAGCAGTTGGCGCTCCTTTGTTGCGATGTTTGAGCACTGCGAGAAAAGGAGGCTGGGTCAGCTGGAGTTTTGTCGTCTGGTGGTGAGTGTGGATTCAGGTGTTTATCAGGGAGTGGGAACAGCCATTCTAGGGAGCCAGAGAGGTAGTCTAGCTCGTTTTCCTGGGTAGGGTCTAGGGGGCGGGGGCACATGGTTTTTTCGGAGGGTTCTACGATTATTTCCCTCACGAAATGTTCGTACAACTTCCAATTATATTTTTCCTCTAATTTAGCTTTGTGTTTGGGTGAGCCGATCCCCCTTTTGTCTAGCCATGCCGGGAGGTCGATGGGGTCCAGGATCCCATTTGTGTGTCCCAGCGTTTCCCCAGGAAGGTAACCCATGGTCCCCATTATACGCCAGCCAGGATTTTCAAACCTAGGGTGGCTTGTCTTTGAGGTAACGGGGGGAGTGTTCCGGGGATTTAGCCAATTGGCCGGGAAATCTAAGATGTGGATAGTGGTTTCCATGGGTTTTGAGCTACTGGTTTTTATGGCGGTGGTTTCATTATCGGTGAACCCTGGCTTAGGTTCTCTGATCGCATCCCCTTGTATTTTGATTATCCGACCTCCCAAGGGAAATTTCAAGCACTGGTGTAGGGGAGAGGAGACCCCCTTTATGGATGCTAGCCATTTACGTCCTAGGATCATATTATACTCTGAATCCATTTCTAGGACATAAGCTTTAGTGCTAGTTTTCAGCGGCCCCACTTTTAATCGGAAGTCCTTGAAGCCTAGAACTGGACGAGCCGTTTTGTCATAGGCAAATATACGGGTGTCCGTTTCAAGAGTGTGGTTATGCACCCATCGATGTGCTCGAAAGTTTGTAATGACATGAGGTTTACTCCTGCCCCGATGTCAATTAGAACTTTATCCACCGGGTGTCCTTCGAGGTTGATTGTTATACACAGGGTTGAGGTGTTGACGACTTTATCATGAACTTCTTCCTTAGGTCTAAAGGTGATGACGGGCCCCAGTCCTGCGGTGGCTAGAGCTATTGGTATGCCTAGGGTAGAGATTTGCGGGTCGACTTGAGTTCTTTCTAGGAACATTCTTAGAGCCTGCTGGTGGTGTTCCGAGGTTTCGATCAACTCTAAAATGGAAATTTTCGCGGGGATTTTTCGGAGTTGGTCTAGGATGTCGATCCTATCCCCGTCACGGGGCTCCTCAGTCTCGGTTTCAGGCAGGGGGTGTCTATAAGAGGGTACAGTGTTGAAGATTCTGCCTGCTCTAGTAGTATGATGGTTTAGTGCGTCAATGGTGGTTCGGGGGTTTTGTGTTATTGGGCGCGGGCTCTTGTTGATTTGTAAGGGGGATATTGGTCGGTCTTTTTCGGGGGAAAAGAGTCTTGTGGGTTTGGGGAGAATAGGTGAGGGGGTTGGTAGGATGGGGGAAGAGGCTGGTAAGATTATGCCACCTGGAACGATTCTGGGTGACTCTTCATGGTCAGCGACTTCTATGGTGTAGACGCTTTCATAGCTCAGGTTTTCTGGTTCTGTCAAGGGAGCCTTCGTAGCTGGCCTTGGGTTTTGGATTGTGGTTTCTACGGGGTTATGGGTTTCTGGGACTTTCTTGACTTCTAGTGATCTTGTAGATGGGTTGTTGAGTCCCCTAATGGTGGCCCAGTCTAAGCGCCTCTCTTCGTCAAGGGTGTAGACAATGTCTCTAAACAAGGAGCATTGCTCGATGGTGTGGCCGTGATGCCGATGATACTGACAAAAACGGGTTGGGTCAGCACCGATAGGCGAAAGTCTAGCCGTGGGTAGGGAAATGCTATTGGTCTTTAATAAGGCTCTGAGGATGTTCCCTAGGGTTTCTGGGAGGGGGGAACAGCTATCTCTTCCGTTTGGCCATCTTGGGCCGTAGGAGGGGGAAGGTGTGGCCTTACCATGGGGGCCGTATGCGGGTTCACTGAGGGTTTTACCTTGCGTTCTTGGGGGGATAGGATAAGAGGATCTCCTGTTTTGGTCCTGGTTATGGATTGAGGGGGCCTGAATTGGGGAATCATGGGTTGTGAGGTTTTGTCGTAATGGCACGGGGACGGGTACTGATCGAGGGGTAAAATGTTGATTTGCTTGCCGAGGCGGTGCATATCCGGATGATCCGGGCGTGTACTGTCTCGGGGCTGTTCCCCGGTCAGGAACTCGTGCTCCGTTCGGGTAGAGTGCCGATACTTGGTTAATGATCCCCTCTACCGTGGGGGTTTGCGCCTTACGAGGCGGTTGTCCAACCCTATGGCTGATAGGTGGGGACTGGGTTTGTACTGCTGGGGCTGCACAACGGGAAATCCTGTTGTGGCGGTCAATCAGAAGTTGATACGTAGTGCAATCTCCGTACGAAAGGCTCGTACGGAGCTCTGGACTCAGGCTCTGTAACATCATGTCAATTTCTTGACATTCTGTGAGTTGCAGACCGGTTCGGTGGACAAGGGTGCGCCACCGAGACACGTATTGTTCGAATTCCTCCCTAGGCCTCATTCTCTCTACGGTTAGATCTGAAATAGAGGGGGTCCTAATCCTCTGGTAACCGTAGCGGCCCAAGAATTTCTCGCTTACAGCCGAGAAATTCGACAAGTGATCTACAGGGAGGGTGGAGAACCATTGTAGTGCTTCTCCTTCCAATGATTTCTGGAAGAGGAAGACTAGTAGAGGTTGGTTATCTAGAAACGGGCGTGCGTCTAGATAAAAGGCAGTTAAATGAATGTCTGGGTCTCCACGACCGTTGTACCGGCGGAATTTGGGGACTTTGAATCCCTCCGGTAGGTGGACTGACGGGATTTGTCTCAGGTTATGTAGAGACATGTGTTTGGGGGCCGAGGGACCAGTCTCGGAGAGAATTCTCCGGATGGTATCGTCCAGTGTTTCTCCCTGGGGAGGGCTACCTAGCGGTCCCGGGTTTGGGGTGGCCTGGTAGGGGCCTGGGGTGGAAACAACTGGGAATTTTGGATTCGCGGGGGAAAGGGGGGTGAATGAAAAGACGCTCGGGTTGACCGAGTGACTGGGAGTGAATGGGGTTTTGGGAATGGGTTTAGGGGTTTCGACAGGGGTTTCCTGTCTTGAGGTCTTGGTATGACGGCAGTCAGCGAGGTCATGAAACATGTCCTCTACCGTTTGATACCCTAGACTAGCCATCCTTTCCTCTAGATGGGTCAGGAACTGTGTGGCATGACCCTCTTGGTGATTCCTTTCCTCTAATGTCTCCTCTTCTATGTGGGATTCCATGACGTAGAGTGGGGGGATGAATGCAGATTGAAAGCAGTAAATAAAGCAGTAAAGGATTGCGCAGCTGTGTGCGACTTACGAAAGCAGTAAAGGATTGCGCAGCTGTGTGCGACTTACGAAAGCAGTAAAGGATTGCGCAGCTGTGTGCGACTTACGAAAGCAATAAAGGATGTTATAATGCACAGTAGAAGAGGATTGAATTCAAGGAGTGAGAAACTCTAACCTTCCTAGAGGGTTGATAGCATTTTAGTCAAGTTTGTAAAAGGGGGCATAAGAGGATTACCTTTTGTTGTTTTTCACGAGGGAGGTCCCACCGTGATCGCTAGAATTTGTCGGTGTCGAAAAATCCTGCATGTGTGGGGTTTCTTCGGAGGGTTCGGATCGGATGCGTGCCCTGGCGGGCTCGGCCGGATCGTCTTCTCGGAAGGGGTGAGGGAGTGGTTCCTTGTCGAGGCGCCCGACAGCGTCTCAAGAGGATTCAAGGGGGTTTTGTGATCGCCACCTGCTTTTCTAAAAAACAGGAAAGGGTTTGGGTTGGATTTGATCGCCTACGTGGGGAGTTTGTGGGGTCTCCGCTCTGAGACACGGATATACCGTACACAGATGTGAAAAACAGGTAATCCTATTCTGCTTCCGGGCTTGACTAAAGGAGTTATGGGTCAAAGGGATGTTGATATGGGGTGTGGATAGGGGGCGGCTAGTTGTGGTTAGCCGTCGGCCAGGGGGCGGCTAACTAGGGTTAGCCGTCCAGGGTCTGGGGGGATTTGGGCAGGGGTTTGGTAGGAAAAGGGTGGGGTCTTGGGCAGAGGCTAAGCTAGGTTTAGCCTGGGTTTATGGAGGGAGGGATGAGAGGGTATTTTATGTGGGGAATGGGTGTTTCTCTCACAAAAGGGGTCTCTCTCTCTCTCTCTGTCTCTCTTGGGATTTCTGGTGGTGGAAGGGTTTGAAGATGAATTGGTGACTGTTGTGGATTTTGTTGGGTGTGTTGGTTGTTGTTGAAGGCTTGGGACCTCCTCTATTTATAGTAAAAGAGAGGTAGGAAAATATCCCGAGGGTAATGGAGTGGGTTGGCTTCGATTGGACCTCTCATTAATGCTCTGGTTCTTCTGCTAGAGAACAGGTGAAGGGCGGCTAGTGATAACTAGCCACCCCGGATGGGGCGGCTACTTCTTGGTAGCCGCCCCTATCATGACCTGCCAAACGTCCCATCTCTGATAAGCGGTGGCTTGGGTCGGCTACTTGGTTTGATCCGGCCAAGAGAGGGCGGCTAAAGGTCATGACCCGCCGCAATGATCAGCATTTAATATTGCTTTATGTCCCATCCAGGGAACTGGTCCAAAGTCGGCAAGGGGGCGGTTAGGGGGGCGGCTAGTGTAAACTAGCCGCCCAGTGAAGGGCGGCTAGTTAGGGATAGCCGCCCCCTTCCAGGGGCTTTAGGTTTTTAGGGTTTTGGTTTTTAGGGTAGGTTTAGGTTTAGGTCTGGGTTAGGGTTTGGCTTAGGGTTTGGGCTAGGGTTTGGGCTAGGGTTTGGGGTTAGGTCAAGGTTCTGGGGTTTCCGGTTTTAGGTCAAGGTCAAGGCTAGGGTTAGGGTTTCTGGTTTACCGAACCTTTGGTTCTCTGTTGGTGTCCACTTGTGGGATATTTTCGTGTGTTACTTGAAGTATTTCTGTCTCTCTGGACGGTCAAAATTGGGGTATCTACAGCGGGTATTGGTGCAGAGGAGGCCGTAGTTGAGGAGGAGGGGGATGAGGAGGAGGGAGACGATGACGGGATGGACGATCCCGATGAAACTGAGGTGGAGGCTCCCGGGGCTACACGAGCCATGGTATGTCTCCATTCCCCATTGTTTGGCTTTTATTTTATGTATATGTCTTTGTGGTATGAACAATGTATAAGAAATGTATATATGTATAGGCATGCTTGTTGTGTATACATAGAAAATTTAATCACGGTGGGATTTCATAAGCATGTGTTTAAAATTATTTACGGTGAGATTTCATGAGTATGTATTTAAGGTTAATCATGGTGGGATTTCATAGGCATGTATTTAAAATTAATTACGGTGAGATAACTACATAGAGATAACTACCCACCGATGTCTCTCAACACCGACTCCTAAACGGACCCAACAACTATGGGAACGAACGAACAAACGAACGGGTCACGTAGCAACGTGACTTTACCTCACCCCCGCCCCCGTCCCTGTCCCCGAAGGGAAACTCTTGGGATACCCTGAAGGAAACAAAGGTTAACCATAACACATGGTGTTACTGGATAACATAATACAACCAGTCCCTCCGCTATGAGGTAGAGATGTTACTATGATACCTCAAGACGTTAGGCATAACTTACCTGGAGTATACTTGACAGGTAAAAAGGACCACATGACTACGTGACTTCAACTCACCCTCACCCTCACCCTTAAGGGTGACACGGGACTGTTGGGGGAGAATCAAATGACACTACACCCTTCCTCATCCTGTAGCCCTCAGCTAAGTAGCCTTTACCTGGTATACTCCCATGATCAGTACATCTACCGAACGCATCGGTAGCACCTACGAGTGGGAGCCCTCTGTCAGGACAGCTTCAACGCGGATCCGATGAAGGGGAGAACGATTTCATGCTCACAATGCGAACCACATAGGTCGACTACTCTCGATAGTCAAACACCGTTGATATCGAATACCTTGAACTCTCACGCAGATGCGTCGCTTGGACGCGAGGAGTTAACTCTACACTCGTGCAGAAATAAGCCAAGGGCATAACCCAATAGGCGGTTCATACACACGCCTAGCACGAGTAGGCCTAGCTTAATGTCAAAACCATTGGTTTAACAAAACCGATATGACAATGAATTCTCCTGAATTACAATCGAATGCATTGCTCGGATGCAAGGGGCGATTACATCACTAGCGCTCTAACTAATAGGATACAACCCGATAGCGGGTCATACCCACGCCTATTACAGATAGGCCCAATTAGCTTTAACATGCGCATATATATTACAGGAGAGTCCTATCACAGTTATATACATGCTCCACATGCAAAATAACATATGATTAACTATAGGGGTTCTCCCTAACATGAATAAAAGCATAAACAACATATTACAAGGTAAGGCCTAATTAAACATACAAGCATACAAAGTATATCCTAACATGCGTTGGATAACACCAACTTAAAAAGGAAAGGGTCAAGCGCGATCTTGCGCACTAACAAGTGCACGCCAATATTCCCAAGTGAACATGAGTCAAGTAGGAACCACATCTATCTACTCAGTATGCACGAAGAGAGAGGGTGAGAGAGAGCTCATCATCTCTAAAAGTTGGTCATAGCTACCCCAACAATATGGGTGCAACAACTATACCACGCCCTCAAGTTTTATCACAAGGGAATATTAGGCATGCACCCAGTTATTAACTTAGCCCCCGTTTGGAATGGGGATAGATTTTATTCTAGGGTATAGATTTATCCAAGCATAAGTGAGTATAAATAAAGATAAAGTGATTTTGTGTTTGGTTGTGTTTTGAATTATTCTCGTTGGTAAACGTAAGAATAAATGTTTTGTTGTTTGGGTAAAATGTGAATAAAGTATGGATAAGGATTTATAAAAGGTAAAAAAGTAATGATAGTTGATTTGACATGTGATTTACAAGAGGTGATGACAGTTGATTTGACAGTGGGTCCACATATTCTTTGGGTGGAATAACCATGGATAACTTTAATTCCAGAGGTTGATTGGAATCCATATACCACTTTATCTGGGTTTATTCTGGCATAATTTATCCAGGGTTATCCGGGGTAAACAAAGGAGTGAAATTTTTTATCTGGGATTATCCGGGTTTATCCGGGGCCTTATCCTCGATCCAAACATGGGCTTAGGCTTAACCATGCTAGATATTACTAATATAGGGGTAGCATTTCAAGCATGGACTACCTAAGTCATGCCATATTCTATACATTCATATAAACACACATAACACATGCCCATACAAGAAGGGCGCATGCAAACATAATAATTCACACATGAATATGATACATAGGCAAGTATATGGTAGAAAAAGGGGTTCTACACAATATATGAGCTATACAAGCCTAGCATGCAAATATCTAGCATATTAAGGGTACAAAGAAGCCCCATGGATATGCGATGCACGACTACGTGCATCGAGCACATCCCAAAGGGTTGGATCGAACCACTCACCTTAATCGGATCATTGTGCGTCAAGAGGCAGCACGCGAGCAGGGTACGCACGCGGAACGGCATGCATGTGGGGCAGGCGGAACAGCACGCACACAGAACGGCATGCATGCAGGGCAGGCAGTACAGCACGCACGCATGGGGAAGCACGCACACACTAGGCAGTACTTAGGATGCACTGGCAGGGCAAGGCGCGTAGGACACGTTGTAGGGCACACTGGGCGCGTTGGACACATGCACAGGGCACGCCGCAGGGCACGTTGGGCACAGGCACAGGACACGTCGTAGGGAACGCTGGGCACACCGTAGGGAACGCTGAGCACAGATGCTAGGCACGCCGTAGGGAACGCTGGGCATAGACGCAGGGCACGCCACAGGGAACGCTAGGCACGCCGTAGGGAACGCTGGGCACAGACGCAGGTGCTAGCAGGGTAGCAAGCAGAGCATGCTGGGCATGGGCGATGGTGCTGGCAGGGCATGCTGGGCATGGGCGCTGGTGTTGTCTGGGCAGCAGACAGAGCATACTGGGCACATGCAACACACACCGTGCAGCACGCACGCAGGCACGGCAATACCCCTATACCCAAGCAATCATGCACACACACATGCACCACCTCCCAATACACCAAATGTGCTGAAAAACTAGAAAAAGAAGAGGAGAAAACTTACCAAGCGAGGGGGAGGGAAGAGGGAGATGTGGGGGCTCGAAAGCACGCCCACGACCACCTCGACCACCACCACCACTACCACCACCTCAACCTTCATTTCTATTCTTCTTTCTGAACCAGAGGGGAGGGGGATCCATGGATAATATGCGGGGAGAGCTATAGGAGGAGGAGAGGGAAGAGACAACAACAATGACACACACCTTCTCTTCTTTGCTCTTCCAAGCACTTCTCCATCATCTTCCCCTTCTAAAACTCCACCAAACACACTCAAGAGGGCTGGATCAAAATAGAGTCGAGACATTTTTTTTGAGGGGGGGGGGGGGGAAGGGTGGCATTAAATAGCCAAAGGTGGGGGTTCAAAGGACCAAATCATCCCTGATTAGAAATTATGGACATGCTTCACTAGAATAGCCATAACTTCCACAATATAGCTCCAAATTATATAATTCAAAATCCATTGGAAAGCCAAGAAAATTATCTACAACTTTTATGTTTATGCTCAGATCAATTAACCCCTCCAACTATTCTAAAATATGAGCTAAATATCAAACAGAGCTTCTGCTAGGATTTTCTCATTACCGAGGTATATTTGAAAAAATACCCATAACTTTTACTACATGAATCTAGTTGATTCAATTCTACTTTTGTATGAAAGCTAACTCAAAACTGAATATCACATGATAAAATTATATTTAAATCTCTTCATCTTGGATATTAACAAAATTAAATCTGAATACTGATTGGAATTGCCTAACTTCTACAAAGACGTCAGAATGCGACGAAAATTTATATGTAGGCCAATGCCAATACCAGGAGAACAGTTATGCAGTCAGATTTCTAATCAGAGCACTACAACTCCCACAGGTAGCTAAAAGCTAAAATTTTAGCGACTTTGATCGAAAAGAAAAAAAAAGGCTCCAAATGACACAGGCCTAACAAGTGGGTGTATGTGTGGAATGGTTTATATGGATTTGGCATGTGAGTAGAATGAATGTGTAGAGATTTAACATGGATGAGTGCATGGATTGGTATATGATTTTGGTTTTTGGCTACTTTGATTCATATTTATATAGGTCTTGAGAGTGTATGTGTATGGAATGTGTGTGTACAGGTTTGGAAAGAAATATTCCTAGTAGGTCTCGAAGGGTTGAAGAATTGATTAAATTGGGACTGACAGTGCAGATTGGGCAGCAGGTGATGGGCGGCTAGTTCTATTTAGCCGCTCAGAGGAGGGCGGCTAGTTTGTTTTAGCTGCCCCTATCCAGGCAAAATACACCTGTAGGGAGCCAGCATGTTGTTGTTAGCTGTCCGGAGCCTAGCGTCATGTTTGTGGTAGCTGTCCTGGGGCTGGTGGTTCCAGACCTTGAAAACCTGCTGGATTGTTGATATTAGCCGCCGGATGTCAGGCGACTAGCTCTATTTAGCCGCCTCTAGCTTGGGGCAGTCTTTATGATTCTGCTGCCCTGCTGCCACTGCTGAAAGTGTTTATGTGTGCTGGTTTATCTTCAAAATTTATAAAATCATTCTTTCCATGAACCAAGTGTTATATTTGTTCAGATTGTGCCCCTGCACTGACTTTCATATACCTCTTGCTTAAATTGTCAAGGGCTACAATCTAACTAAGGTGATCAAGAATAAAATGAGAGTAAAAGGGTGCAAGAATCCATGCTCGGTATAAAATGGAGGGAGTCTAGGTGACTCTAAGTGTAAGAGTATGTGAGAGTGAGAAAGTTTTAGGTGTGTGTGAGAGTGGGGCAATCTTCCTTCTCAAATATGTATGGAAGGGTATGAAATAAGAGTAATAGGAGAAATTTCTTTTTGGTATGGGGAGTCAATTGTGACATTTTGAAGAAATGGAATGCCTAAGTGTTTGAAAAATAAAAATACAAGCTTATGCATAAGAGTGAGTGGCATAAGGGAGTATTTTAATTCTTCAGTTAAACTATTCATTTGAGAGGGCAATGTTTTTAATCTCTTAAAGTAAAGTATACCATTGGGTCCCTTGAGGAAGGGCCCTTGTTGTCACGCCCCAGGGCGGCCGTCCCCGAGACGTGGCAAATATATAAATGATATCAGTGATCCATACACGAGGTCAAATAAATACTCCACAAGAGAAAAGGCAATACACAAGTAACTGACATCAAATATATACAAATGGCGGAAGCTCAAATGACTAAGTCTGTAATTCAAAGACATATTACAGACTAGAGTACACAATCAACTGTCCTGTGAGAGCCAATATATATACAATAACAAACATCAACAGTCTACATACCGTGCGCAAGCACAAGTATAATACATACAATGAAAAGGGAATGCTGATAGCCTCCGACTCGCAAGACATCCAACGCGAACGCAGGTCTCCTACTCGGATGGCGCCAGGGGAGCTCTTCTCTTGGATCCGACTTAGCGTCAACTGGGGAAAAACATAGGCGAGGGGTGAGCTACAAGCTCAGTGAGTGGTCAGAAACCAAACACCAACACAACATTCGATCCTAAGGCAATCACCTATCAAGGAAACCATGGGTAGAAACCCAACGGTTAACAAGGTCACACGGCGGTGCAACCATACCTCGTCCTTGCCCTAGCCCCCACAGGGGTGAGTCTAGGGACTTGAAGGACAAAACTTGCTGTTCTACACCGTTCGTCATCCGGTAGCGCTCTCCCGGGCAGCCTCTACCTGGAGCCGGCCACGGTCAGTACACTGTCGACAGCGTCGATGGTACCTACAGGTGGGGGTCCACCCAGGGCGGCTCGTACCTAGGAAGCATCCACACGGATCCGGCGAAGGGGAGAACGATAATTCATGCCCGCAATATCGTCTGGTGGTCCACCCTCGTGTAGCCTCACCTGGTACACTCCCATGATCAGCACATCCGCCGAATGCATCGGGAGTACTTACCAGTGGGAGTCCTCTGTCAGGGCAGCTTCAACATCTGGGCCACGACATACGACGATATTGGGAGGAACCACTACTTGTTCGCAGCGCGAACCCCATGGGAAAACCTACTACACAAGCTGGTGGGTCGAGTATCAACTCGAGCCCACCCCACTCACGCCAATACCCTCACCCTCACCCCGATGGGTGACATAGGATCTTGGGAAATTACACGAACTGGCAGATCGAACCAACGCCGACCCACCACACCCTCACCCTCACCCCCTCCTCGGGGTGACATAGGCTCTTGGGGAAGAGGTCGATTGTTCTACTCCACTCGTCTTCCGGTAGTCTCTCCCGGTGTGGCCCCTACTACCTGGTGGCCCCTGGCATCTCACAGGGTTCAGGCCTCTACCGGACTAGTCTCCCAAGACCGTTACCTCAGCTGTATGGGCACACCAACACGCGTCATGAGTAGTATCGGGGAGATCTCCACCGGACTTTACTACGCCGGGCAGTCTCTACTCGGAGCCGACGAAGGAAAGAACACTCGACACCCGCGAATACGATCCCTATGGATCCGTCATCATCGGTTATCAAACACCGATAAGCGCAATGAATTCTCATGAATTCCCTCCAGGGCGCATAACTCAGATGCGGGGAAGACATTTTATTCTATGTGTCAAAGGCATGGTATGACCCCATAGGAGGTCATACACTTGTCTAATCTCATTAGACAAGACTCATGGCCCAATAGGCATATACAGAATATGCAATTAACTACCCTACGATGGCCTACTTAAACATGCATACGAGGGCATAAATAAATATTCAATCACATAAAAGTACGACTTAAGCAGGCGTTGGATATCACCAACTCAAAGGGGAGGGTTAAGCGCGATCCGCGCGACAGTAGGTGTATGCTAATAATTCCAAGCAAACCCGAGTCAAGTAGGAACTACATCTACTCACTTGGTTCGCGAAAGGAGGGAGGGCGAGAGAGAGGGAATGCCTCATCCCCTCTCGAAGCTGGTCATAGTTTTGCCCCAACAAGATGGGTGCAACAACTATACCACACCCTTGAGTACTAAATCGGGATTATTGCGCATACACCCCGTTATTAACCCAAATTAGACATGCTGGATATGTTCAATTAATAATACAGGTAGTAATTCAACAAAATAACCTAAGTCATGCCATATTCTATACAATACATAGGCAAGTATAAGGTAGAATAGGGGTTCTACACAATATACGAGCTATACAACCTAGCATGCATGATATCTAACATATTTAGGGTGCAATTAAAGCCCCATGGAAGCGCGAAGCACGACTACGTGCATCGAGCGCTCCCGGAAGGGTTGGAATCAAACCACTCACCGATACCCGAGTCGTCGCGCATCCCATCCGACGAGGTCTGCAAGTTAAGGGTACCAAAAGGGTGAGTAAAACCACATACAAACATACAGAAACAATTAGGAATGCGTAAGACATAGACATCCCCGCATACGGGCTCGAACGCACGCAAGCGTGCACGCACGCACGCGTGCTCGAGCCCCCAGACACCCCCCCCGAGCCCCCGGGAAACTACACGTGTGGTCCCGCACGCGTACGCACGCACTTGCACGCACGCACGCGCAACCGCGCCCGCCGGCGCACTGCCCCGCGCCCAGCCGCGCACCCGGACGCGCTGCCCGCGCGCTCAGGACCCCATCCGCGCGCACGCGCACGCTCGCGCGCGCGCGCACCTGCCCTGCCCGCGCGCGCCCGCGCGCACTCGCGCGCAAGACCCGCACGCACCGTGCACCCCGCCAGCCCTCCGCGCAGACACCCGCGCGCGCCTGACAGCACCCGCGCGCACGCGCGCGCCTGCGCGCCCGTCTGCGCCCTCCAGCGCGCCTGCCTGCGCGCGCACGCGCGCGGACGGCCCCGCGCGCGCGCCCAGCCGTCCATCATCCCTCCCCAGCCCCCCACATGCATCCAAACCCAAACACCACCCATGCAAGCCCTCTCCAAGCACCCTAGCATGCCCAAAAACCAATACAAGAAGAGGGAAAAACTCACCAAATGAGAGGGGGGGAGGAAAGGGGGACGTAGGGGCTCACAAGCGCACCCTCGGCCACCCCGATCACCACCGCTGCTACTCCCACCTCTTCTATGCTTCCCTTGCTTCCTCTTCTTCACTTAGACATTAACACAAACACATGGGGGGCTGGCTGATTAGAGAGGGGAAGGAAAAGAGAAGGGATGTGGAAGAGAAAGAAAGAATCAACAACAACAACAACAACATAAACACACCTTCTTCTTCATTGTGCTCCTTCTTCTCCATCTCCATCTCTTCCTCCTCCCAAAACACACAACAATGGGGGCTGGACCAGACCCAAAAGGGGTGAAAAAAATGGCTAAGGTCGTAACATTTGGGGTGGTATTTATAGGCAAAGTCGGGCTGAAAGACCAAGTCGTCCTCGGACTTAAAACTCTGCGCAGCCTTCACTTAAATGACCATAACTTCCTCAATACAGCTCAGAATTGCATGATTCTACTGGCATTTGAAAGATAAGACGATTATCTACAACTTTCATGTTTATACCTAGATCAAATAACCCCTCCAGCTGTTCCGAAATCTAGGATAAACATCTTACAGGGCTGCTGCCTGGATTTTCTCAACTTCGGGGTATACATGGAAAAATACCCATAACTTTTAATATACGAATCCAGTTGATCCCATTCCACTTCTATATGGAAGCTATCTCCAAACTTAACATCTCGTAATAATATCGGATTTTTACCTCATCATCTTGGATTTTAACAAAATCAAATCCAAATGACAATCCGAAACTGCATAATTCCAAAAACGTTATCGGAATTAAACGAAAATTTTATGGGCAATACTAAACAGTACCAGGACCCATAATATGCAGTTATATCTTCAATCAGAGGCTGCTGCCTGGATTTTCTCAACTTCGGGGTATACATGGAAAAATACCCATAACTTTTAATATACGAATCCAGTTGATCCCATTCCACTTCTATATGGAAGCTATCTCCAAACTTAACATCTCGTAATAATATCGGATTTTTACCTCATCATCTTGGATTTTAACAAAATCAAATCCAAATGACAATCCGAAACTGCATAATTCCAAAAACGTTATCGGAATTAAACGAAAATTTTATGGGCAATACTAAACAGTACCAGGACCCATAATATGCAGTTATATCTTCAATCAGAGTCCTTAAACCCCAAAAGGTACCTAAAAATTAAAATTTTAGCGACTCCGATCGAAATTAGGACTCTAAATGACACAGGTCTAACACTTGCGGTCACCTATGTCCAACCCAGGATTACATTTGAATGGTTTTGGCTTAAGGTGGCAATTTCCCAAGTTCATGGCTCTCAAATGCTTGATCATTTTATTCTAAACATGCTAGGAAATCTATGAATGTATAAGGAATCAAATCAAATATGCTTCTATCAGACATGCAAGATTCTAAATGAACTCATGTGAGGGTGTGTGCTGTTGTAAACATAGGGAAAGGTCCACCTTTGGTTGAAATATCGCCTTTTCAAGTAGACATGGTTTAATTCCAACCTCATTGCAGGAAAATAAAAGAGAGGGCGAATGGGGTGAGGGTAATATCTTCCTTGGAACAATTTTAAAATTATCCCAGTCTGGCATATGTCCTATTTTCTAGGTCCCTCTGGCTTTCTTCTTTTTACCACTTCTTTATTTGGGTTGAGAGTACAGCCCACTGGGTGTGTACCCATGTTTTGGGTGAAAAATATAGCCCACTGGGCGTATACTGATTTTGTAGGCGATTGTGCCTTTGATAGAGAGTATAACCTGTTTGTTTGGGTGTTGTTTTGCTATTTGGCCTCTCATTGCCTTTCTTTTTATTTTATTTTGAGGGGGGGGGGGGGGCTTTTATGTTTTTCACCCCTGTTCTTTTTAGTTTTCCCTCTAGAAGTGTTTGTATGATGCCAAAGCCAGTTTTGGGACATATGCTAGGTCCAGGACAATTCCTCATTGACTTTGGGTTGATATGAATAAGAGTGAGAATAAAGGGAAGATGCTTTGAGGTTTAGAAGCTGTCCCAATCTACAGGGTAAGCAATATTTCCTTTTATGAAGCAAACTAAATCCTAAGTCATATTTGTGTGATGGAGGTGGCATGATTGGTGAGTGTGAGTTCAAGTAAAATACTAGTCATCTTGAAGAGTCTTATAATCCTATCCTTAAGCACTAAGCCGTAGAATTCACATGAAGAAATAATAAGATTTCTCAAGTATTGATAGTTTTATGCATGAAATTTCTGTAGATAAAGTGCATTCCACGAACCTGAGATTTTGACTCCTTCGGCATCAACCAAGTGGTAGGCATTCCCGGAGTAGGCATGGGTGATCACATAGGGTCCTCCCATGTGAGTTGCAGCTTGCTTTTTGGATGGGGATGTCTTGATGGCATAATTTGTTTGAGTACCATCTCCCCAATATTAAATTTTCTTTCTATTACTTCTTTTCAAATGCCCTTGTCACCCTCCTTTGGTATGCCTGAGCATGGTCTGCTGCTTTTAACATTTTCACTTCTTGTTTTTTTTTTGGTTTTGGTTTTTGTTTGTGAAAGCATATAAAGGAGTCAAAAGTAAACGAATCTTTTTCTCTTTCCCCTCTCTTTTTTTTGAAGGCTAGAAACAAATACGTATAGGAGTTTGGAAGCATAAATTGGTAAACAAATCTCTTTTGTTTCTTTTTTTGTTTATGAAAGCATTGAAACAAATATGTACATGTGTTTGAAAGCGTAAGAGATAAACAAATCTCTTTTTTTTTTATGAAAGCATGTAAACAAATATGTACAGGAATTTAAAAGCATAAGCTGATAAACAAATCTTTTTGGTTTTTTTTTGTTTTAAGAAAGCATGGAAACAAATATGTACAAGATTTTTGAAATGAAGGCTTCTTGGGTGGATCAGTTCTGGGTTCTTGGATCTGAACTATTTCTTTGAGTCGGCTAGCCTTTGGAGGCTGACTTATATCCGGTTGTGGCTCCCTATTTCCGGATTCTCCCTCTCTCAACCTCTTGAGAGGTCGCTCCTGTTGTAGCAGATCTTCATCGGTGGAGTTTGGTTTCCAGCATGCAAGCACCTCTAACCGGATGTGCATTTTGCACAGATACTCCAATTCCAGATTCGTACTCTGTTAAAACATGCCTTGCCCCAGAAAAATATAACTTCTCCATGATATGGAAAGCAGAGGTGCTGGTGTTGGGTAGAGGAGACAGCTTCAATGCTGTCGAGCCACGTCCATCCGACGATTAGGGGGTGAGGTGACCGAATGTCCATCACCATGCAATTGACGATGGTAGATACTAGGCCGATCTTAAGTGGGAGTGTGACTAGCCCGCAGATGTCTTTACGCGTGCTGTCAAATGCATAGATAAACTCGTCCGATGGCTCCAACCTGGGGACTTTACCTTCAAGCCTTTGGTAGGTGGAATAGGTCAGGACGTTGGTTTCTGCTTGTGTCGATGAGTAAGTGCTTGAATTCCCTTCCTCCAAGGTTTGCGGTGATTGTGAGGGGTATGGAGCGTGCTCCGGCTTTGGCGACCTCATGGGGGAGGAAGGTGATCAGATTGGGCTCCATGCGGTTGCTTACCGAGTTCATGGTCCCGGCCGATCCTTCAGAGAGGTATCGGTTGTTGTAGGGGGATCCGGGTGGGCTATCGCCTTCTGATTCGATACCTGTGTGCAAGGTCCAAGCAAAAATATCGTGTAACACCCAGTTATCTTCATTCTCATACCTGAGGCATGCCTCCCCCCATATGGTCAGTACGTGGCCCTTGAACGGTAAGCGGAGGCATTGATGTCGTGGGGAGCAGATGACCTGGATGCTGTCCAACCATGGCCATCCCAGCATTAGTGGGTACCTCTTGCCAACATCGACTACGAAGCACTCCACTTTGTAGATTAGGGGACCGACGGCCAACTCGAATACTCTGGGACCGTAGATGGTCTTCTTAGAGTGGTTAAATGCTTGGATGGTTGAGTCTACTGGCTAGACGAAGGGACGGCCCCGCTTGGGCATCTGGTGATAAGTGGGGCAGCTGATGATACTCAATCCTGACCCTGGGTCAATGAAAATGTTGTTTAGGGGTACCGCTTGGAGTCGTCCGCGGACGTGGTGGGGATACATTCGTAGCCTCGGGTCAGAGGTCTTTATCGGTAAAGGATATGGTCATTGGACGGCAGGGGCCGTCAACTGAGTCGTTGCTTTTGGAGGACCCATTGTCGTTTGAATGCAGATCACCCGAAGTACACTCCCCCTCCTCTGGTCCTTCACTTGCCCCTTCGGGAACCTCTTCAAATGCTTCCTCCTCTTTTTATTCGGGCTCGACTTCTCCTGGGCCACTCTCATCCGATTCTATGTTGATCACGTTAACGATGGTCGAGGGCCTCTTCTTCTTCCACACTATATAGTATGGCAAGGTTGTGATTGTTCTGGTTCAGGTCGAAGGGCTCTTCCTCCCTTTCTTCTTCTGACTCCTCGGATGAGATACTATCAATTGAGCTGTCCGAGCAGCTCGATATGTGGGGGCGTCTTCCTCTATTGATGGCATGGATCCTGGAGGTGGAAGGCTGGTTGTGGTTTGGTGTGGGGTTAGAACATATGCCAAGTGGCTTTTTAGTTTGATAAAGGGGGTTGCCCCGACTTAGATGGCCCTTGATCATGGCCCAGTCAAGGCGCTTGTCATCGTTAAGATCATAAACAAATTCACAAAAAACCATGCATTGTTCCGTGGTGTGGCCACGCTGTTGATGATATTGACAGTAACATGCAGTGCTGGCCCCTGGAGGTGGAGGCCTGGCCACGGGAAAAGAGATACTCTTGGTTTCTACCATTACTTTAAAAATGTCAGTTAGTGTTTCTAAGAGTGGTGGGTAAGAATCTCTCTTTGATTTTATCTGCCTGGCCGTCCATCCCGCCTTCTTCCGCCATCCGACCCTCCGTCCGCCTCTCCCTCTATCTCCCTCTCTCTGGATCTCCCTCCCTCCCTCTCTCAGGATCTCCCTCCCACTCTCATGTCAAGGATGTATTTTATTTAATGTTTTGTATTTACAAGCAAATTTTGTTTAATTTTTGTATTTTGCTTTTTTTTTTGCTTGGTTATTTTGCATTTTGTTTAAGGTAGATCCAATATGTTTCCAATAGTGATGTATTTTTTATAGTATTTTTTTAATATATTTTGTATAATATTTTTCAAATTAGGGTAAGAATGAGGAGGATTTTGGAATGATAAAAAATAACTCTCTACATGTTATAGAGAATCTTTTTTCCCCCATAATGTAAGAAAATATTAGGGAGGCTTTTGAAGATGCTCTTAGTGTACTCCACTTATAAAGAGACATACATTTCAATCACATGTCATACTTTTATATTTTGTATGCCTTGAGAACAGGGATATATTGATGTCAGGACAGTCATGTGTATTAAGGTTGGAGATATGCATGTACCGGATTGATGTGTGCATCAAGAGGGTTGAGATGTCTAGCCAATCCCTGTCAATGTCAAGCGCATTGTCGTGGGAGTCATCTATGTAGATCCGACTATAGACTGAGCAGCCGAGCATAGAGAGTATGTTCAACCATCAAAATGTCGTTACTGTAAAGAAGGTTAACATTGGAGATACTTAACAATGTACATGAAAATGTTAACAGTATATATGAGATCATTGGGTAGGGGCATTTTCAGTATTACTAATGGACGAACTATTGGCATTCGCTTGAATGGACCTAAACATAATTTTTAACGCTTTAAAAACTATAAAAAAACTTAAAAGTTCCAGGGACCTAAAAAATAAATGGGTAACAATAGGGACTGTAAATTAAAATCTCTAAAAAAAAAATCAAAATATGTGTGAGTTGTAAAAATGGATAACATTTTTAGCAAGGAAAATGTTACACTCAATATGTTTCAAACATAGTCTACTCATTCATTCAATTTAAAAAAAATCATATACTTTATCCCATGTACTTTTATAAAAAGTAAAATATAAAGGCGTGTATTACCTCCAACAAGAGATGGGGCATCAGAGCTCCGCGTCTGAATGCCGATCCGATACTCCTGAGAACGAACCCCCACCTAGAGAGCCTTTGATACTAGTGTGGTGCCAACTAAGGCGACTCTGATGTTCAAATAAGTAGTGAATTTTGTCTCAAATAGCAAGAATGCAATGGAAAAAAGTTCATCAGGAGTTGATTACCTTCTTTGTCCCTCTCGTCTTCTCTCATGGCTGACAAAACTACAAATTCCCAGTGTAATCGTCTCTCTAACTTGACAGAATATTCCTATGAGAGAAGATTCCATGAGATATGACGTCGATCGGTTTGTTATAATGTTGTGGCCATCTGGCGTTAAACCATACGTGCCAATTAGGACTTGGGTAGTCTGCTTGTTTGTTTCAGAATGCGCCCCTCCAGCTATGCTGGGTAGGGTGGTCTCATGCTCCCTGCAGCCATGATTAGGTTGAGAAGGTCCTCAACCTTTAGTGGCCCGCACTAGGCCTGAACCTGCCCGAGTGGTTTGGGGGCACTTTAACAAATCTGTCCTCGAAGGTTGATTGCGCAACTAATCAGGTCAAGTGATCTGTCAACCCATTTGAGATGGATACGTGTAACATCTAGGATGAGTGCGTGATTTTACCTCCACAAAATATATACTTCAAGGAATTGAATAATATCTTGTATAAAAATATTTTTTTAACAAGATATATATCTCTTTATAATAAGTTAAATTGGACTGAAAAAAGAATGTGTGTGACAAAGCTCTTTTATTCAATATAGAGCTCTATTACAAACCCAGATACAACCCCCCTCCTCTCATCATTGTATTGAGTTATTGCATTGGTGAAATTTTTTTACATTTTTCAAAAATAATAGTGATACCATTCAATTAATTAGACTATGTGTTTCACTTTTTACATAAATACATATCTCATTGCATGAGATATGTGATTTTTAAACAATAATGATTCACATGCCCTATTTTATAGGTCTCATATAGCTTCTATGAGGTGGCATAAGTGTTAATACCTATTTTGCCCTTTCTGTTTTTTTTCCAATAATTACTTCCTATAATCAAGGAGTTGGTTTCAATGGTTGATATGTCATGATTTTTTGAATTTGTTTGGAGGATTAAATTACATGATCTTCTCTCGTTTGCTTTATAAGATGGAAAAAAAGCGAGCTGTTACACTCAGTTTTTTTCTCAGTCCAAAACATAGTCCTATATGCCACGTTAGAAATCCAGTGAAGCATATACCTCGTTAGATGTTGTATATACTACATTAAATATTTTCTTACACTTACTAAAAATGGATTCATTCAACTCGATATGGAGCCATATGCACTTTTTATCAAAGCATATACCTCATTAGATGATGTTTACTATTTAAAAAAATGAAAACATGTGAAGTCTGAATTTTAGTTGGTGAATGTGACCGAGTCTAACATTTTTCAAAAAAAAAAACATGATCTATCTGTCTATCTACGACTTCTTTTTCTTTTCCACCTAAAATAAAATTTGTATTTGGGTTACATTCCTTGTTTTGTATTTGTTACAAATTTTTATTATTGAATTTGTTGCTAAATGTTAAATTCAATAACTCTTTTACAACATTTTTATTAAGAACACATAGAACCAAATCGGAAGGTTGTTTTGGAGGTTTTTCAAGCATTAATTTGTTTTTTTGGAGACTAGAAAATTTTCAAACATTAATTTGTTTTTTTGGAGGACTAGAAAATTTTCAAACATTAATTTGTTTTTTTGGAGGACTAGAAAATTTTCAAACATTAATTTGTTTTTTTGGAGGATCGGAGATTTTTCAAATATTGATTTGTTTTTTAGAAGACTTTTCAGCTTCCGATCAAATCGGAAATAATAATTGAATGATTGGATGTCATTTCCAATGTTTGTAGATTCAGGTGCGGCCTTTTATTTTTTGTTTCTTTTGCATTTGTTACAATTTTTTTTTTAATTGAATTTGGTGCTAGATGTTAAATTTGACAACCTTAAGTCTGGGACATTTGATCTTTAAATTATTTAACAATTATATCTGGAAGTCAGTTACATTGTGAAATGTAACTAACTTTTAATTGGTTTATATAAACGAAGTCGGTTGCATTGTGAAATGTAACTAACTTTTAATTACTTTATATAAATGAAGTCAGTTACATCGACAAATGTAACTGACTTCTAAAGTAATTTATTTTTAAAATTAAATTACATTTTATACATTTAACTGAATTTTATTCCGAACTCTAATTTTATACTATGATTTCTGTTTTATTTATGTATTTATTGAAAAAAAATTGCATTAATCACAAATACTTTGTTTGATGATTGAAATCGAAAAATTATAAATTAACAACAGTGTTTTAAAAAAAATGATGATTATTCTTCATCGCTATCGTTTTCCAGTTGAATGAGAGGCCGCAAACAAAAATTTGATCTTTTTTAGTGTTTTTGATGAAATGTGTTTTTTTGAATGATTTCATTTTTCAATTTTTTTTAAGAAATCCTAAATGTAACTAATGGTTTCATTTTTTTTTATTGGTTTAAAAAAAAATAGGTTTTTTTGAAATGAATCGAATATGTTGATATATTTTTTGAAAAAGTTGTAGATGGATTTGATGGGGGAAAAATTATGGGTTTGTAGTTTGCCTTCTTAACTTTTTTTTTAAGTAAAAAAATATATATTTATGTATATCTGACTTAAAATCTCCTGTGTAACATTTTCCTTGATTACATTGTGCACCCAAACCCTCCCTTAAAACTCCCAACAGTGACAGTTTCGTGAGCAACTCAAAGTGGCAGAGTGAGAAGGGAAAAAAGAAAGAAAAGAAAGCAAAAAACAAAAAATGGGGGGCCGCGGGAGGGTGATGGAGGTGGTAGGGAAGAAGGAGAACGTGGTCCACCTCTTCCTGTTGGGCGCACTGGGCTTCCTGACTGCCCGATCATGGAGTCAGGAGAAGGAGATCGAGTCACTGGAGGCGGAGAAGCTGTCCATCATGGAAAGGAACAAGGCCATGAAGAAGTCCATGTGGGAGTGGAGGCGTCAGCTCTACCGAGAGGCATCCAAGTCATCTACATCACCTTCATCGTCTCATGATTCCTTCAAGATCCCACTCCCCCGCCTCAAGGTCATCTTCGGCGACGACGCGTCCCCCGATGCAGAATCTGGTAAACAACAAGTCCACATGAACCCTATGTTGTTTTTGAAATTTTGATGAGTTTGTTTGATGCTATACCTAAATTTCATTATCAATTTGAGTAACAGCTTCGTTTGGTATGGTGTGTCTCTGACCATTTATTCAAATCTTTTCAAAAAATTTCTGTTTTCTCCCAATTATTCATTAATTTAATCTAAAAAAGAGCGGGTGGAAAAATTTGGGTCTCCCTTGATTTGAGTAAATTTTTTATATCGGTTTGGGTCAAGGGATGGAGAGGTTTTTGCGGTATTTTTATTCAAATATAAATTTGATAAGGGTATGAGGCTAGGAGTGGAGATGCTACTATTAGTTGTTTTTCAGATTTTTGGGTAATGAAATTGTCAGTGTTCTAAAAAGCGGGGATTAAGCGGATGCCTAGGCGGAATCGGGCCTGACTCACCTTGTCTAGAGGATTGGGGGCTGGGGATTAAGTGGCTAGGCATTGGTTAAGGGATAATTTAAAGGGGTTTAATCCTTTTAATTTGATTTCCCCCTTTATTCCCCAATTTATTGCGTTTCTTCAACTTGTTTATATATATGAATCCTGCTTAATCCTTGGCTAGCCGATTAATCCCTAGACGAACATAGACCGTCCCACTAGCGCCTAGCATTTTTGGATATTTGTATAGGTTATGATTTTTGTTTTTCGATGAAGAGAGGTTTAGGTATTTTATAATGGGAATTGGGTAGATTTTGTGGAAGTTGAAGTTTGTGCTCTCCATAGCCCAGGTAGCATATCAATTTCAGAAAATTTCCCCACATTGGGTTGTTATGTTTTGGCAGTATGTTAACAATCAGTGCCATATTCATGTCAGAGGTGGGGATTTTTGTTTTAACTTCATTTTTTTCTACTACAAACCACCTCTCGATAAACCAAGTAGACACAACACTTAGCCTATTTTTTTACCTCCACAATAAAACCCCCTGCCAATATATCCTCAATTGTGTCCTCCTAATTGCAGAGTTCACCTAGTTGATTCCTCAAGCCGATTGGATCATTCTTCTGGCTAGAAATGAGAAAATATTCAACATGTGTTGAAGTACATTGGGGTAGCATTCTTAGGTGATTGAGAGCATGGGACAGACATCATGTTGGTGAGACAGCTTTATTTCATTCAGTTGGATCTGGGTTCTTTTGTGTTGTGTGGCCTTTGTGTGAGTCACTATGGGCTGTTTCTGAATTTTCTTTTCTATTTCTTTGTTTTCTTGTTCTCTAGACAGATTGCTCATCCAATGACCCATATCTTTTGCTCAACCATCCTCCTTGATATCCGACAATTTAATTTTAAAATTGGACTTTTATTATGATTCGTTGTAAGGTCTGATTGCCATGGTAAAGCATGCAAGGTCCATAGTAAAGCATGCAAGGACGAATTTGAGCCATTTCATAATTTCACCATTTCCATTATGGAGAAACATAGGGATCATCAGCATATTTAATATGCCATGTCGTCGAACTTCGGTTCCCAACTGTTAGTCCTCTTAATCATCCCCCTTACTCTTATTTAAAAAAAATCATTCCCCGTCCAGTCTGAGAAAACATTTTGCTCAACATGTATAAAATAAGGATTTATAATGATTGGGGCTACATATTCCCTTGCCTCGTCCATTTTGCATGGTGAAGTAGCTAACTGACAATCTGTTAAGTAAAGTCAATATCTTTGTTGTTGAAAATAGTCCTTCAGCTATCTTAAATTCGTCCTTGCGAATCCATATAACACTATCCTTCACCAAAGGAAATCCCACCTAAAGTTGTTGCTGGCCTTCTCAAAATCTATCATGCCGACCCTTTCCTTTTTTGTGTCGCACATTCTTGTGCCACCAAGAATTTGTGAAGAAGGGTTCTTCCCTTTATGAATTTTATTTACATTTCCTTGAATCCCATAATTCCAAACTTCGAGTGCACAAATTGAAAGAGGTGTGGGGCTTCAAATTCCTGCTCAAAGTCAAAGATTTCTTGTGGATAGTGTATTTGTAGAAGATTCTAAGAATCGTATAAAACCAAATGGGCTCCGGGGGAAGATGTGTCATGTGTAACTGTGTTTTGTTTAGAGCCAAGGTGGTGACTGTGGAGCATCTTATGGTAAGTCCAATGAGTAGATGCATATGGGGACGGATGAGCTTGGCATCCAAATTATGAGTAGAACCAGCCGAAGACATGATGATATGATACTTAATGGTTAGTAAACATGACTTCGCTAATAAATAAGAAAATAGAGTAAGAGGATGCAAACTATAGATGAGCTCCTTAAGAGCCTCCTTGAAGTAGATTGCAAAGAATTCCAAAGGCCTTCACCAAATATTGAATATACTTTACAAGCCTTCAATCTTCAAGAACCACTTCAAATAATCAAACAAGACTTTTCAAAATGAAACCACCGCTTGCAAGAGAAAAAATTATGAGATTTTTGAGTTAATAGATGAGTAGTGATGTGAAGTTATGAATGAATATGATCATTATCCTATTTTATATGTGAAAAATGGGTAATAACATCTTTAATGGTCAAAAGAACGGTTAGTAACATCTAGTTTTTTTTTTAAAAGTTCGAATGGGCCTTTCAGATGCACTGTTTTCTGCGAAATCGTTCGAACGCCCGTCTGCAACTATTAAAAAAAAATGCGGCCACAATGCGCTGCACATACGGCATGTGTAGTGCATGTTGCTGCGCATGTGGTACATGATCAGTATGTGCGAGGCACATACTAACTCATGTGCCGGGGGGGGGGGGGGTTTGGGCCGAGAGCACATGTTGGCATGTGCGGCCGCATTTAATCACTGGTTCTTCCCTTTATGAAGGTTATTTAAATTTTCTTGAATCCCATTCCCAACTTACAATGCAAATCTCTAAAGAGGTGTGGGGAGTCAAATTTCCGCTTGAGATCAGTTTTTCTTGTGATAGTGTATTTGTAGAAGATTCACGAAATCCTATCACACCAAATGGGCTCCGGGGGAGGATGTGTCGTGTGTTTTATGTAGAGCCAATGTGTAGACTGTGTACCTTATGGCACTCTGTCCAATGAGTAGATGCATGTAGGGATGGATGAGCTTGGTACCAGATTACAAATCGATTTCTCATTGCTGGAAGGTATGTGGGAGGAAGGTAATCATTTGAGGAAAAATGGTGATAGGAGTGTACATGTGAAGATCTCATAGTCCTTTTTGTTGGCAGTAATTTAGTCCATTTAGTTGACCTGTAACCAGGCTTTGTTTAAGGGGGCGCCCCATATGCCAAAAACATATGGAAATCTATGGTCGAATTCTTTCAAGACCGTTGGAGGTTCTGTGACGGAGCGAGCTCGATAACCCTGACCCCGAGGGGGGGGGGGGGCGTTATTACAGAGTAGTTCTTACAATGTTTTGGTCTACTAGTTCCTCTAGTAGAGTCCTTTTCTATTGAGGAAATCAGTCGATATCTTTGCTTTATGCTCTGTTTTGTTTCTTGGTGTAGGCTTTGGGCATTCTATTTTATTTATTTAATAAATAAGGTCTGATGCCTATTATTTCAGTAGAAAAATATTTTCCTGGAGATTAATGCATGACACGAGTCTATTGAATTCAGAGGTAGGTTATGCCATCTAACGAGGACTTTGTTTTAGGTTTTGAAGAGAGTGAAAAAGAAAATGAAAATAATTAAGGAAAGAAAGTTTCTCTCATTTGACCTTGGTGCTTTATGAGATTTATACTGCGATCTCAATCTACACTCGTTGGCACATCCACCATATTGTGGCATACCCGGTGAATCATGTGGTCTTAGATCTCACTGAATGCTTTATTGGAACAACAAGGAACACCATAGACTTCTCAACTTGAAAGATGTAATCAAGAAACTTTTTTGGCGTAGAGCCCCCATAGATCTTTGGGATCTCCAGCTTTACGACATACCTTCAATGATTATTCTCATTCATTCGGAGTGGTGGCATAGATCCAACCTTTTGTCCTTCAAATTAATTGTGAAATGGATTTTCGACTGAGTGATTTGAAACATCATCAACAGGGGGGGTCTTGCAAGTATTGTAATTGTGAACTTGGGGTCTTGCTCATGTCAGAAGCTCATGGTTCAGAAAATATTGTGATCCTATTGAGACGCTTTTGCATGTTACCAAGGGTTTGGTTGAGTTGCTCATTGTGGTAATGAGGGTTCCTTTCTCATAAATTCTTCTATCCTTGGATATTTGTTTTCTGGATTTGCCTCAATATCTGTTCTAGTTCCACGGTTTCTCGCATCTTCTTGTTATGATAGAGATCACCCATTAATCTTGCCTAACATGAATAGGGGGAACGGAAGAGGTAGGGAGGGTACAACCACAATGAAGGGGATTTATTAAACCAAACAACAGAAATCAAGCAGATATGTGGTTAGAGGAGAGACGTGGGAAATGTGTGTGGAGGCGGGCTCGATTAGAAGGGGTATACTCCTCCATCCTTTGCCTTTGCTTCGTATTAAGTACTCCATAATTCATCTCTAATCAGTCCCTCTCTCCCTCTTTCCCTCCCTCTCTCCTTTCGATTTATGGACTGTATCATTGACTTCTTGGAAACTGTGATGCATAAAGGAGATCCACATGAAAGGAAAGCAGAGAATTCCTATTGTGCAAGGGAACTTGTTTTGTTATACGGAGGAACATTGGCCACACCAATCGAGTGGGGCATAAGCATATCATGAGACTCATCAAGGTTCACGGAGATTTGTTTATAACATTCGGATAACACCACTAAAATATAGACAACTTGGGAAAACCCTCAACGTTGGTCTTCTTTTGATGAACTATGAACACTTGGTGGGATGTGGATTATTATGTAGTGAAGTGAAATATGAGGGAGGTAGATAAAAAAAACAGGTGTGGGAGGGAATAAATATATTGTGGGAGCTCTTGACTTTTTCTAGCAACTAGAGAGAGAAAATTAAAACCTGATTCCTTTCCTGCTACCAATGGGTCCTATTATAGGTCTTTAAAAGTTTATCACAAATCGAATTGGGCCGAAAGCTAGAAGAGTGCATCCGTCGTATGTCATTGACTAAGGATGTTGGTCCATCCCCTCTAATTACTCTGTGACTCTTAGATGAAGAATACTGCAATCCAGATATTTGCAGATACTATTGCTGTTGGTGTGAAAGCAACTTAAAAGTTTTTATGTGGCATAGGACTCTCGTCTTTCAAGGAGAGGGCTATAGAGCCTTCTGTCTTAGTCCTTGGTTCTCAAGAAAACTTACAAAACATAGGTTTGAATTTCAAATTTTTGGTACCTCCCTTGAGCACTTCCTCAGATTGTATCTGACTGCATTTAAACTTCTATTGGATGTGTGTGTCAAGGGGTGTGTTCTTATCAAGATATTTGAGAAGCTGGATTGTCCGGTAGAACTTCTCCACCATTGTTTGGGTGTTTTTTTTTTTTTGAAGAAAATATAGGAGCAGTCTTATCAAGGAAGATGCTCCCCCGACCCCCCTCCCACAGGAACAAAAGGAGAGCAGGGAAGAAAAACAAAAGAAAAAGAAAATGAAAACCTTGGGGAAGGAATCCCCTACAAAAGATGTCTCTGGATTATCCACTATTTGGGTGATGTCTATGATATTCTTCTCCATCCCGTGGTTACACCAGATATATATGGGATTCGGAACAAGCCCTATTCTTAACCTAAGCCAAATAAACTATTATTACTAACATAAACTATTATTACTAACAAGAATGATCAATATTCATCACAACTGGATTATTTGCAAAGTTGTTTATCAGATCTGTAATTTAAAGAAGATGAACTCAGGCTGACATTCACTATGTAATAGAAAACAGAGAAGTTTGCTATTTTCTGGGCCATTTGGTTGATGAAAAGCTTTTGAGGGTAAATGCTATTCTGGTAATACTTGGGTGTCAATCTTCTGTTTTATTAAAGATTGGGCAATTCATATATCCAGAAAGGTTTGTCATTTTTTTTTTGTTTGGTAACCGGTGGGACTTGAACCCAAGACCTCATGGTTGCAAATTCTATTGGTTGTCCAAGCCCCAAAAAGTTTGTCATCTTGGAGGATGAGAGGTTTGTTTTGAGATTGATTATAATCAGGGCTTTGCAGATGGGACATTTATTGTCTCATTATTTTCAGCTTCTTTCTTGCATGTACTGTCCCATGTTAGCCTTATTTATCTAACGCTGAACCCTTCATTTGATAAAAAGGTCAACATTTGTGAAACTAAATTATCTAATGCAAGAAAGGCGTATGGGTGAATTGTAGTGGTGTCGTCTGAATTTTCCAAACAAATTATCGTGAACCTTGATGAGTCTTATGAAAGGGTGGAGTTTTCAAGAGGTCAATGCTACACTCCATATATTGGAGGATATTGAATTGATGGGTGCTGTCCTTGAGGCCTGCCATTCAAAGCTTCAGTAATTGGAGGACGAGCATGTCTTGTAATTTAAATACTTCAACATACTTTTCATACCAAAAGAAATACTTCAACATACTTTTGATTGTACTTTGAAATAGTTTATCAAGGATTTCACAAACTGTTGCAGGCAACAATCAACATTGAATTATTGGTTTAATGCCTGTAGTTCTTTACTTGAAAAGAAAACTTTCATTGGCTTAATGCCTGTAGTTCTTTACTTGAAAAGAAAACTTTCATCTTATGCTCTCTCTCCTCCAAATATGATACATTGTCATCAGGTCCACTTCAGAAATTAAAAGTTTTCTGAATTACTTTTTGCTTTTCCGTGTTTGTTGTGCAGGTGCTGTAGAAGAGTATACCACAACAGATACACCAGTGTCGACAAAGAAGTTCGTAATATAAAGATGGTTGTATCTTATTGTACTCTTTTGTCAGCTCGGCGAGTCCATGTCACAGAAGACTGCATAACCTTGATAAAACATTCCCTTGATTTCATGGAAAAACCATGTGTAGGAAGGAAGATGTTCAGGGAAATGAAGATAAAAGCATGACTAATGCAGCGACAGATGCAAACTCAACCCAAAAAGTTTCTGATCTATGCTGGCATAATTGTTATTGAGTGCTGTTCAGTCCTTTTAGGGGCCCTAATTCCTGTTTAGTCGTTTGAAAATTTTCATATTTTTTATAAATGGATCTATTCAATTTATTAAAGTATATATTTCACTTATTATAAAATTATTTATCTCATTATATCAAGTATTTAAAAAAAAAATTAAAACATTTTCAAACTAAAGAAGGGACTGACGGTAACCTTTTCCATTATTATTTGACATGTACATTCATGCTTACATATCATATTGAGCTAAAATCATTGGTTGAGTTTTTAATTATTAGCATTCTTTTTGCTCAATATGCTGCTCTAAGCCCTCAATTTGAGTACTCAAGCTATTATGTAATTGATAACTATTTTAGTATAAATAAAGAATAAGGTTTTTTTTGTTTAGTTATTATGTTTGGAAATGTAACAATAGAGGTTTTGTTGTTTGGTTGATCATTAGTAAGTTGTGGATAAAATGTGAATAAAATGTGGATAATAATTTATGGAAGTTGAAAAATTAATTTGATATGTAGGTTTCTTGATTTGTAAAAATTAATGACATGTGAGTTTCTCTTATATCAGTAAAATAGATTAAATAAAATAACACAATTCTAAAAAGGAATTGGAATATCAATATCAGTTTATTTTCATTTATTCTTGTATAACTATATCCATCTATTCATTGCAAACAAACATGATTTTAGGATTATTCCCTCTATTTCGTCCTATTCTCTCCTATTCCTCTATCCGAACATGGAATGAGGATTTGAAACAGAACTTTCACTTGTTAGTTCAAACACATTAAAATTGCTCGGAACAAATTCATTCTCTGTAGATGTTCTATATTATTTTTTTTCATTTAATAACCAAATTTTGATTAGAAAAGGTACGGGCCATACAATCCCGAAAAACAGAATTTTTGAAAGACATAATGGTGTAATTATGAGTAATCCCAATGGTGTAATTTTTTTTTTTTTGGTGAAAGTAATTATGAGAAGCTTATGTTTCACTTGTGAAGGGCCAGACTGACTGGATTTCTGTGGCATTGGGAGAACCTAAGCTTCTGGTCCTCATTCAACCACTACAAACCAAATGCTTTGCATAGTGTAGGTGTGTAACTGTATTTCATAAATTACAATTACGAAATATCAAATGTGAATTAATTATACATCTTATAAATTCTATCCCAACACAATAAAAATATCATACAATGCTAGCATGCTCGATTTCTGAACCCCCAAGAATTGTGGTTTTCAAGTAGCACAATGTGTACATTTCGAATCAGGCAAGAATGACAGAAAAACAAACCATCTAACAATGAAAACGAAGTTGTTAGAATCGAACCCAGCAGCGGGTGCACTTAGCAATGCAGTCTCCCTTGCAGTCCACATTATATCCAAGGACCTTCGGATTGCGCAGAAGGCTTCGAAGTTGTTTCCCTTTGATCCCCCATTCACTCTGTAGCAGACCTACGTTCACTTTCAGTTCTTCCTCAAGATCGCACCCCAGAACCTCCGGAAACTTTTTAAGCACCTTGTGAAGGTCTTCGTCGGACAAGCCTAGATTTCTCATATAGTTCAAGATTTCATTCACTGATTCATTTCTGGGGACTTGTTTTGTTCTCTCTTCTCCCCAGTAAGGTGAATGGTCCCAACCATAAGCCTTGCTGAGTATCACATCTGCTTCTTCACCTTCAAATTCCAATGCAGATAGAGATTGCTTGCACTCCTCCCATGTCGCTTTCTCTTCTCCTTCTGGGAGATGGATGGGCTTGGTCTTCTCCAGAGCATGTAGCCTCCAGTTATTGCATGACATAGAAGTTCTTTGTCTCACAGGATTTATTCGTATACATAATGTTATTGAATGAGAAGAGTTTGGTTTGAGTAATGCTATGCATGGTGATGAAGCTGAAACACCCAACTGGAAAGAGCAACTAAGGGTCAGGAGCCTTTAAGGAAAAAAAGATTGACACTACATAGGCTTATATGTAGACAAATTCAAGTATTGAAGTATTCAGATTTCAATGATCTACTCTGACATGTGATATACCAGAAATTACAAGGAGCATAAACTTGTGTCATCTTACAAGTTCCATTGATGTTCAAACATTATTCAGTGTTTGCATGATATTGGAACTATGAAGCACGGACACGGACACGGGATACGGGGACACAGTGACATGGACACGGCGACACGGCAATTTTAAAAAAAATAGGACACGGATACGGCTAGGACACGGCAACAAATAAATTAATATAATAAATATATATTGCATATCCATATGAAGTTAAATGTTTTTCATACACCACCATGTTTTAAATGGATTGTTTTGGGTCATTTTAAATGGTTTGGTAACTTGTGGGCTGTTTTAAATGGGTTTGGGTCAATGTTCTAAAAAGCTCCATGTTATATCTACAAAACATGATATACAAACATTAAAATATTCTATGTTATATCTACAATTCAGTGGAGTATATATATTTCCTTTTATATGAAAACATGTATCTTATAGATGAGATGAAGTACATGTTTTTATAAAATTCAAAACAATTGTATACTGAATTTAGGACTGAAAAATGACCGTGATGTGTGGGTGCAAAAAAATAAACAAGATAATTTATTCCACCCTAAAAATAAGAATAAATATAAAATTATAAAAAAAGGAAACAAAACATATTGAAATCTCATTTCAAGTCCGCCTCCACTCTTCCCCTCCTCGCCTCCCCTCTCTGTAAAAAAACAAAATAGAAGAAGTAGAAGAAGAAGAAGACGAAGCAGAAGAAGAAAGAAGAAGAAGCAGAAGAAGAAGGAAGAAGAAGAAGAAGACGACGAAGCAGAAGAAGAAAGAAGAAGCAGAAGAAGAAAGAAGAAGACGAAGCAGCAGCAGCAGCAGATACTGAAGAAGCAGCAGCAAAGACTGAAGAAGAAGAGGCTGAGAGGTAGTCGGATTTTTTTTCCCTTTTTGGGCTGAAACTGGGCTGGGCCGTGTCCTGTGTCGTGTCCCCGGCGTGTCCTGGGCCGCGTCCGGACCAAAAATGCAGCCCATTTCAGCAGACACGGATGGAGGCGTGTCCGACACGTGTCCATGCCGTGTCCCCGCCATGTCCGTGTCCGACACGTGTCTGACACAGGTACGGGACCCCTCCAGCCGTGTCCGTGCTTTCGAGTATTGGAATAATAAACTTTTTTTTTTTGATGTCATTCAACCAAATTGTATATGAACTGTACAAGGCTAGTACATTGATGAAAAGTACTGATAGAAAGCCTGACAATCAATAATAAAGAAGAGACATACGAAATAAGAGGAAGAATATGCTGTGGATTCATATGTCAACCCAGGCCAAATCGATCTCCCCAGCATTCCCTACATATTTTGTTAGGAGAATGAGAATCATTACTAGAACATACATGAATAAGTTAAAGATCAATCTGGAATGAAAGTATATATATTTGGATTGCTTTAACAAGGAGGAAATGAAAGCTACAGAGCAAGAAAGAATAGTTTGCCATGGATCAAAGCAGATTGTACCTGTCAGTAAGAAGATCCTACAAATGAAAAGCAATCAAGAAACCACTTTAAATGCATGTAAAATTGGGTCTGCATCTATAGTGAGTTCTTGCCCAAGAGCTTTATAAACTTAATTTATGTGATTAACTTAAATAAAAACAACAAAAAAAAATAAACCAAAGAAATTTGAATTGTATGCGTATTATGATGCTATTCATCCAAAACTTTGCACATGATATGGCCCATTACAAATTCTAATAATCAAAATCTCAATGCGCCACACTTTCCACTAAGAGAAGGCTGAATTAAACTTTTTTTTGAAGGAATGGTGCTCCCAGGATTTGATCCCTTGACCTCTTTCAAGGAGGTGGGAGGTGCTTACCGATTTAACCAAAGCTCGGTTCGCTATGCTGAATTAGACTTACGTCATAACAAAATCGCATAAAGTTCCGGGGTGAGGTTCGAGATGCAAAGACCGTGACAATCGGATCCAAAGAGACAATAATGGGTGTGAAAGTCCACCCCACTCTGATTGAGGGTTTGCACCTAATATCGGAGAGGGAAGAGGAAATCGGAAATAGAAAAATTGGTAGATCAAGAGTTTTTGAGGTGGATGCTCTGATGCCATATTAGATTAAGGAAATAATTTATTGTTTATGCTGAATACTATATTTATAGATACAAAAGGTGAAAGGCTAAATAAGAAAAAAAAAACTAAACTACCTTTACATGATATCTTTTAACATTTTTTTTTTTTAATTGAAAAGAGATTGCTGTCTTAAAATTTTAGTAAGCCTGCTGTATTAGGTACAAATTCCATGTCTTTGGTCTTCACTATACAAATAGATGAACACATACAGGTTTTCTGTATTTCTTCAATATTGATGGACAATTTAAGTCATAAATCACTTTGAAGAAAATAGAAACTTGACTCAATCTCCAATATTTCATCTACTCTTTCTTTTCATTTAAAGGAACCTCAAAAAAAAGGAGAGAGAGAATTCCAAACATAAACTGAGGATCTAATGATGATCAAAAGGGACTTGACTCATTTTTTATTCACAAACAAGTAATACTAATAAAACATAAGACCTGTGTTTTGGTTGCAGAAAATCATACCATAGATTGCACAGATTCTACAATAAATTTGTGAATTTAAAAACTGGAACATCATATGGGAGTAGAAAACAACAGCAGTCATTGACCCAGATATTTAAAAGAGAGAGAGAGAGAACCTGAAAGTCGTCTATAATTCAGGTGAAGTTGAAGAGATGAATGGGAGGACTTCTGTCAATATTTTGTGATTTAGGGTTTGGGATTTGAAAGAAGAGGCATGACACAAGAAAACCCAAAGAAACAGGATAGGGATATGAACGGCGGTGATGAGATCGATGAACCATTGAAACTTTAAAAAAAAGATACACTTGCAGTCAATTTTCTGTCTATAATTTTTCTTAAATTATATATTCTATCATTTAATTAGGGGTAGTCGATTAGGATTTACATGGGCCCATATTCATGGATTTGTAAATCATATATTATTTAATTAGAACATTGGTTTATGAACAAAAAGTCACACCACATAGTTGATATTTTGTCATATGAACTTTTGTGAATTTTTAGAAAAATAAATATAATAAAAAAATCATTTTAAAGTCCTATCCAAATGGGGTGAGTCATGGACTTTTATTCTCACTCGTTAATGCACACGTGAATTATTATGAACATTATTTGAAACAATTATTTTTTAATTAAAATTAATATTATATTGTATATAATATATATATATATATATATAGAGGAGTGATTAGGTGCGGTGTGCGGTCGGGTGCGGTTGCGACATGGGTCGTCCGATCACGGGTCCATCACATCCGACGGTCGGGTGAGATTCACATCGACCGTCGGATGCGATGAACCCGTGATCGGACGATCCATATCGCAACCGCACCCGACCGCACACCGCACCTAATCGTTTCAATATATATATATATATATATATATATATATATATATATATATATATAGCCGATTACATGTGACGAAAGGCAGGGTGCGGTAGCTATCACGGGCCGTCCGATCACGGGTCCATCGCGTTCAATCACAGGGATGCGATGGTCCCGTGATCGACGGCCCGTATCGCGGCCGCACCCGCCGTTCGCCACACCTAATCGCTTCACTATATATATATATATATATATATATATATATATATATATATATATATATAGGGATCGCGATTACGTGCGGTGTGCGGTCGGTGCGGTGCGCGATTACGACGTGGGCCGTTCGATCGCGGGTCCATCGCATCCAACGGTCGACGTGAATCGATTCACCCGACCGTCCGATGCGATGGACCCGTGATCGACGGCCCGTGATCGCGCACCGCACCGACCGTAAACCGCATGTAATCGGCTCCCTATATATATATATATATATATATATATATATATATATGGAACCGATTAGGTGCGGCGAACGGCGGGTGTGGCAGCGATCACGGGTCCATCGCATCGGACGGTCGGGTGCAATTCACATCGACCGTCGGATGCAATGGACCCGTGATCGAACGGTCCACGTCGCGGTCGCATCCGCCGTTCGCCGCAACTAATCGCGAGCGTGTGTGTGTGTCTATATATATATATATATATATATATATATATATATATAGGGGGGGGGGGGGCGATGGGGTGCGGTAAGATCCTACAACTCTCCTTGATCAACAAGTTAGCAGCGTGAATCACTGAAGGCAACTTGTTTTAATTAGTGAATATGAGTGTTGTTTGATGTCAAATTAATTATGGTCATATTTGTTCATATTACAGTTAAAAATAAAAATAACAACCGCGAATGTTATGAACCATACACATTTAATCAATGTGGAGTAGAGCAATGATACTAATCAATTGTATATTTTGTCTAATACTACTACTACTGGTGGTAGTGGTAATAAGAATGCAAGCATTGTTTATGATCTCACACAGTGAGTGTTGAATGGGTTTGTTAGTGGAGATTATTTTTTTTATTTTATATCTAGGATACGATATGTTACATAAGTACACACTAAGATAATGTAGTATGTACATATATATTTTAGTATATGTTTTTTTTATTATTCTGGCACTCTTTTGTCCTATTGAACATGCGTGCCATGGTACACAATGAATAAATATCATCCAAGAAATACCAATTTAAAAATAAAATACGTATGTGAAATTTTCCTACAACAAACACATGTTTTACAAATATCAAAAGTAAAAAATGACAAACATTTATTCCCACAAAAGAAAATGTCAAGATTTGTAGATATTAAAAGCTATGCTCACTCAAATCATGTGAAAGAATTAAATACAAACAAACAAATACTTACTTTCTGTTTTGAACTGGATATTAATGTCAGTGTTTCAAATGTTGAACAAAAATGCAGCACAAACAACTCACTTTTTAGAAGCTTTAACACAAAAAAGGCGTGATGTCCCACTGAAAGAAAGGCAAAACTGAAATAAATGAAAATATGAAATCTGTTTTATTTCTTTTCGTCGAAAGTGGTTTTGACGGGAAACGAAAGTTTCATTTTGAGGGGGAAAACGAAAAAATGGTGACTGACGTGACTGGCGCTAACGTGGAGGACAGAAGGTGATTTTTTGGGCATTCCGACGTGGAGACTGCAGCCCGAGCTGCAAAAAAGACTGTGTGTATCACTACCCTTAATTAAAAGATTCTTCAAATTTCAATTTCACGTTAACCGAAGTGCATTAACTGATTAGCACTCTTCTTGATACACATTTCTTTGAGCTCCCAACATCTTCTCGTGAGAGGGAGATGAGCACGAGGGTAGGTGTGCATGAAGCCACCGTGTCAATTAAAATAAGAGGATAGTTTAAGATAAGGGACTTAAAATTAGAAGAAAATATAAATATAAATATGATAATTTAAGATAAAATATGTCAAAAGTCAAGACATTTATAAAAGATTTATAGTAAATGTAAAAATTCTAAAAAATTTCTATCTAAACATGTATATATACCTCATTAATTTTGAATATATGGTACTAACGAATCATATTGGACTGAACATGGAGTTGAAAAGAGAACAGTGTGTAACAACACTTTATAAAAAAAAAGAAACACCGAAGGGTTACTGTAACGTTTCTGTATTTTTCAGCATTATATATTTATTTTAAATATATAATGGAAATTTTAAAATTTGATTTTTTATATTTCATTTTTCAGATTTGGCGGTGGGCCCAAATGGGTCCAATTTGATTTATAATTATGATAATTAAAAATTGATGTTGAAATAATTATTTTATATTTTTCTGTAGATCTTTATAGTGTTAAGATACTTTGGTTGAAATTTGGTGAGATTCGGAGTTCGAAAAATTTGATTTTTAGGCTTAGTGTCAAGTTATTGGGCCTAGGGATCTAGTTGCGAATCCAGAATACATTTTTATAGCCTTCTGGGACTTTTCTGTAAATCGGATAGGGATCTGTTTGTAAATCGGATAGGGACGTCATTGTAAACTGGAAACACTTCAGGGGTCGTTTTGTAATTTCGGTAAACCTTTTAAATAACATGTTTGAGTTAGGGTTTTTCATCCAAATCTTAAAAGTTATGAAGGGTTGTGATGACCTAACCTGGTGTAACCGGATTTAAGGTGAGATATCATTCCCTATTGATTTTGTTAGTTTTAATTTATTTTTGTTAGAATATGATTACGTCAAGTAATTGTTTAGGGAAGAAGTTTGATGGATTAGGGTTAGGGTTTGATTGATTTAATTTAATGATTATTTGATTTTTATGGATCTCAAATGAATTCTTAAGATCAAATTAGATTTATTAGTTTTGGGGATTTAATGGCCATTTTCGGGTTGATTTTATGCTTGGACGTAAATCGTATTTTTTACTATGATAGAGTCGTTTCTGGAAAAAATGTATTTGACAAACAGAAATAGGTTTTGAAAAGAGCTTTCCAACGAATCATTAATCGTCCAATTCGGAGTTATGGATAAAAAGTTATGGTTTTTGAAAGATTTCTGTGCAGTTTATTGAAATTCAAATATTTAGCTTGATGATCAAGTTTGATAAATGTTAGAGATTTAGATGATCCCAAATTTGATGTTTAATAAAGTATAGTTTGTTTTGTGGGTTTTGATGATTTTATTGATCTTGAGAACTTAAATGGAATCTTAAATCGATAATTTGGTTTAGTGGGATCAATGAATATTGATTGGATATTGTTGTTATTTAGATGTAAATTGATGAGATTTGAGTTACTCGATCATGGAATTATAGTTGAGCCTTATTGGATTTGTCCAAATATTTATTCGAGGATTAATTGATCATATGGGTCTTATGGAATAAATGGATATTGATTATTGGATCGGATAATTGTGAGTATATGAGTATTCTAATATTTATTCGAAGTTGGGATTTTCATTAGGACTTTGAAGTGAGTTGTTGATTGTAGATCTATAAGATATCGGCTTTTGGGATTATTGGGCATAGTGCTGTTATAAGTTGGTTGTCAGTTGTTTGGGTCGTGATTGATTGTTTATGATCTATTATTGTATAATTGTTATGTTAGGTTATCAACGTGCGAGTGTGTATCGTTGATGCTTGCGTGGACCGAAGGTGAGAAGGCCTATCGATTTATTTCGTGTGAGCTTTTGCTCTATAACATTGAATTTCATATGCCAATCATATTTGTGTGATATTATGTGTCATCCATGCATTTATATTTTGATAAATTTGCATGATTTGGATATTTTCTTCACATTGATCAAATTGCATTTTCGTTGAATGAAGTTGCATGATTTAATTCATTCATCATGTCATTAAAATAGCATGAATTATGCTATTAATGTTTCAAGAATTAACATAATATATTTTCTGATGCTTATGCTTTCGAAATAATATTTGGATTAAAGATTTTCATTTCGAGAGTTTTGAAAAAATTTAGGACTAGTGGAAACAACCTAGTCTTAGGATATTTTATCAAGATGCATATCATGACATATTTTCAGGAATAAATCCCCCCGTAGTATTTCGCCTTTGGGGAGGAAGGTCTAGGACTCGAAGAGTCCCAAGATCGGTGAGGGGTGTGGTAAAGCATTCCTTGCAGCGGCGGATTCCTTTGTTTGGAGTCTGCAGCAACCGGGGCATCCTGTGCTGGTGTTCTCGTAGTGATGGCAGCGGCGACCTATCAGCGTCTTCTAGATCCGACGTCTCCTCGAGGGAGCTTTTTGAGCGATTTAGTCACTTGGGGTTTGGCACACCTGTTTTGGGGAACGGTTCTTCCGATTAAGAACCCTACCCGGTCATATCATTTAAGCTGCATGATTTCTATGATGTGGACCAAGGATTGGGCCACGTGATTGCATTAAAACTATATTTTATTAAGCTCATGAATTTAATTTGATTTTTTTTAAAGAAAATTCTTTTTTTTATATATATAATGATATTTTTTTTAACTCTCATGATTTCTCTGATGTTGGCCAATGATTTGGGCCACGTGTGCATTAAAATATTTTTTTAAAGTTTATGATTTTAAATTGATTTAATAAAATAAAATATTTATTAAATGAAATTCTGGTTTTCATAAAACCTTATTTTTATATGTAACTATCATATGAAGTAATTTGTCAGTGGGCTTATTCACTGAGTTAATTGCTCACCCTATTCGATATGGGCTGGTTGTTTCATAACCAGGTATTGCGTATTATGAGGATTAAGATGAAGTTTGAAATTTTCGTGTCTTTCAGAAATTTCTTCGACGTAGCGGTTCGAGGATAAATTATATTTGCGATCAACTATTTAGGTTTGTTTAGTTTAGATGGCTTCCACAGGGGTGGTTTAGTATGTCTTTTCATTCTAGTATTTTATTTATGTCAGACTCTGATATTTTGTAAGACCGTTAGTGGTTTGTAACTTTTGGATATTGTTTTTATGTTTTATCACTTTTAATTTTTATTATATTAGTATTGTTTTTTTTCAAGTAAAAGAAAAAAAAAAGGCTGTAAATTTTGGTCTTGTATTTGGATTAAGTTCAGTAGCGACCCATTTACCGTCCGATAAGCGGTTAGGTAAATGCGGGGCGTTACAGTTACACTCAACAATATATCTAGACACTAATCAAAGGTACCATATTAGGTGCAATACGGGATAAATTGAATTGTCCAACGCATCCATGATCGTCGAATTTTATTTTTTTATTGTTTATCAAGATTTTTGTATTCTATATATATGTTGAGATCTTTGCAAATACACAACTCTTTACGAGCACTGTGTTGGGGGAAAGAAAGCCTCAAAATGGAGCAAGGCATTCCTTTATCAACCTACCACCCCTGTGTTCACAATGTGAGACTAAATACAAAAGAAGATTAGGTTGTACACAGGGCCGGCTCAATATATTATGAGTCCTAAGGCGATAATTTTAACTATAGTTTTTTAAATTTAATTATTAATTGAATGACATTTATTTTAATTTTTTAATTATTAATTTTTACTTAAAAATCATTCTTCTAACCTTTTGTGATGCAAAATTACTAATTATGTTTTCATTTGTGAGATTTTCATTTTCATTTTCTATTATATTTTGTGTACTGCTAGTAACAAATTTATGTAGGGATCATTTCTGATATTCAATTAATTTTTATATTTTTCTTTTTCTTTTTTTAAGTATTTCATACCTAGATGCATATTTTCTAGTAGACATTAAAACTAAAATATAAAAATAATCATTATTTAAATAAATTGTAAAATAACTAGAACGAAATAAAAAATGAAAACAATAAAACCTGATTATCAAATTAAAGAAGGCATTGTTCTTTGTTGTTATCCACACCACATAGAGGTAATTTTTAATCCACAACAAACAGGGAGTGTAGAGAGATTTTGATATCAAGAAGAAATATAGTGAAAATAATTTTTTTGCTGTAAAGAAGACATATAGTGAATAATAAAAGAAGAGAAATGACAATTTTTTAGACTTACCGTTTCACAACCCCTTTTTTCGGAGTAAAAAAAACATTTAATTCTATCGGTTGTGTAACTTTTTTGCTATTTTTTAGGTAAATGTTGTCAATTTATTATTGGTTATTTTTTAACCTTATCAACATTACTATTAATTTAAAAAAAAAAAAATTTTTGATAATGTGTTAAGATATTATTGGTCCATATCTGGACCTACTTATAAATAAATAAAAATTAGGGGCTTTGATGCATTTGGGGCCTTAGGCAACTGCCTAATTTGACTTACAATCCAGCCGGCCTTGCTTGTACATTTGTAGGCCTTTACACACCTGTCGTCCTCAATTGTTGTTTTGATATCATTCCAGAGCTGAACCGGGGACAAAATTGTTTCACCCCTAGCTAACTGATAGGCTAGAAGCAGGTCCAGTGGGGGAGTTCCCTTCCCTAAACCCCCTTTGGATAGAGAATTAAGTTATGTCAAAGTTTATGATTATCCCAATACAATTAAGCATAAATTGATTTTTGTTTGGTTGTATGTTGAATTATTTTCGTTGGAAAATGTAATAATAATTTTTTTGTTGTCTGGATAAAATGTGAATAGGGTGTGGGTGAGGATTTATAAAATGTGAAAAAATAATGATAGTTAAATTGACAGTTGATTTATAAGAGGTGATGATAGTTGATTTGGAAAAGGGCTCACATATTTTTTTGGATTGAATAACTTCTCATGTATGTTGTTCTCGAGTTGTCTTTCTGGAGCAGTTCCTCTCTGGCAGGCGAATAGATTATGCATGCATGACGCTAAAAAAGGGACTCGCCGTCACTAGATCGATGAGATGTGAGGAGGTCCGCCATGCTATTACCCACCCTATGGGCATGGGAGACCTTCAATTATTAGAGCGTTCAAAAGTTGGTTACGGTAAAGATTTATAATCATCATCGTAAACTATAAACTGTTTCTAATACGTTGGATATCATTTATACATACGTTAACGGTTATATGTAGTGATATTTTGACATATGTGTGATGCAAGCAAGAACTACTGCAAATCAAGTTCTATAAATCAAAGGAATCTGTGGGCGCCAAATTTTCTGACTGCATGTATCGAGCCAGGTTGCGAAGCCTATCCTATCTGATCCAACCGAATAACGATCCACCAGGCTCAAGCCCACCTCGATGGACCGGTTAATTAATTCTACCCGATAACATAGCGGCCCAACTAACCCTAATTCAAACGGGTCTGACCCGAAGGCCCATGTCCGACAAATTATGGCATATCCAAGTCAGTGTCTAATCCCTCCAATTATTGCATTGATTTACATAAATATGTAGCACTAAATGATGATTATCAGCATCCAATCCCCATCAATACCAAATAAGTCACAAAATCATGTCATTGTTGACTGTGTCTACAAAATCCCCATCAAATATGGATTTAAACAATTGACCAAATCTGATAATTTTATCTGTTGTCTCCTCATTGTTGGCTGAGGAGCCCTCGACCGTCCGATAGGATGGGGACGATTAAAAACCCTAAACCTACTTCCCCATCTATAAATAGGAGGCAAGAGCAGACACAAGAGGTATGCAAAATTTCTTTTCACAAAAACTCCTTTTTTGGCCATTTTACTGACTTGAGCGTTAGAGGGTCTTTCGCAGCACCCCCACCTCGCGGTGTTGAAGACACTCGGGAGTTGCTGACCTGTGGAACAAGATGTATTCGGGTGGAGGAGAACCGGAGATGCTGAATCAACTTACCCAAATCCGGTAAGGAGAATTTTTGCCCCTCCAGTTTGGCGCCGTTTGTGGGACCTGAAATAGGTTTTTGAAAGATTTCTGTGCAGTTTATTGAAATTCAAATATTTAGCTTGATGACCAAGTTTAATGAATGTTAGAGATTTAGATGATCCCAAATTTGATGTTTAATGAAGTATAGTTTGTTTTGCGGGTTTTGATGATTTTATTGATCTTGAGAACTTAAATAGAATCTTAAATCGATAATTTGGTTTAGTGGGATCAATGGATATTGATTGGATATTATTGTTATTTGGATGTAAATTGATTGGATTTGAGTTACTCGATCATGGAATTATAGTTGAGCCTTATTGAATTTGTCCAAATATTTATTCGAGGATTGATCGATCATATGGGTCTTATGGAATAAATGAATATTGATTATCGGATCGGATCATTGTGAGTATATGAGTATTCTAATATTTATTCGAAGTTGGGATTTTCATTAGGACTTTGAAGTGAGTTGTTGATTGTAGGTTTATAAGATATCGGCTTTTGGGATTATTGGGCATAGTGCTGTTATAAGTTGATTGTCAGTTGTTTGGGTCGTGATTGATTGTTTATGATCTATTATTGTATAATTGTTATGCTAGGTTATCAATGTGCGAGTGTGTATCGTTGATGCTTGCGTGGACCGAAGGTGAGTAGGCCTATCGATTTATTTCGTGTGAGCTTTTTCTCTATAACATTGAATTTCATATGCCAATCATATTTGTGTGATATTATGTGTCATCCATGCATTTATATTTTGATAAATTTGCATGATTTGGATATTTTCTTCATATTGATCAAATTGCATTTTCGTTGAATAAAGTTGCATGATTTAATTCATTCATCATGTCATTAAAATAGCATGAATTATGCTATTAATGTTTCAAGAATTAACATAATATATTTTCTGATGCTTATGCGTTCGAAATAATATTTGGATTAAAGATTTTCATTTCGAGAGTTTTGGAAAAATTTAGGACTAGTGGAGACAACCTAGTCTTAGGATATATTATCAAGATGCATATCATAACATATTTTCTGTAATAAATCCCCCCATAGTATTTCGCCTTTTGGGAGGAAGGTCTAGGACTCGAAGAGTCCCAAGATCGGTGAGGGGTATGGTAAAGCATTCCTTGCAGCGGCGGATTCCTTTGTTTGGAGTCTGCAGCAACCGGGGCATCCTGTGCTGGTGTTCTCGTAGTGATGGCAGCGGCGACTCATCAGCGTCTTCTAAATCCGACGTCTCCTCGAGGGAGTTTTTTGAGCGATTTAGTCGCTTGGGGCTTAGCACACCTGTTTTGGGGAACGGTTCTTCCGATTGAGAACCCTCCCCGGTCATATAATTTAAGCTGCATGATTTCTATGACATGGACCAAGGATTGGGCCACGTGATTGCATTAAAACTATATTTTATTAAGCTCATGAATTTAATTTGATTTTTTTTAAAGAAAATTCTTATATATATATATATATATATATATAATGATATTTTTTTTAACTCTCATGATTTCTCTGATGTGGGCCAATGATTTGGGCCACGTGTGCATTAAAATATTTTTTTAAAGTTTATGATTTTAAATTGATTTAATAAAATAAAATAGTTATTAAATGAAATTCTGATTTTCATAATACTTATTTTTATATGTAACTATCATATGAAGTAATTTGTCAGTGGGCTTATTCACTTTGTTAAACACTCACCTTATTCCAAATGACTGGTTGTTTTATAACCAGGTAGCTCATCTTCTGGGGATCAAGGCAAAGTTTGAACCTTTCAAACACTCCAAGGATCTTGAGGTAGCAATGTTTGGAGAATAAATAATAGTCGTAGCCGACTATTTGGATCTATTTTAGTTTAGATGGCTCCTACAGGGGTGGTTTAGTGTGTCTTTTCATTCTAGTATTTTATTTATGTCAGACTCTGATATTCTGTAAGACCGTTAGTGGTTTATAACTTTTGGATATTTTTTTCATATTTTATCACTTTCAGTTTTTATTATATTAGTATTGTTTAAAAAAAAAGGTACAAATTTTGGTTTTGTGTTTGGATTAAGTTTAGTAGCGACCCATTTACCGTCCGATAAGCGGTTAGGTAAATGCGGGGCGTTACAGATGGTATCAGAGCCAGGTTCAACCCTCGGACTATAGGCTATGGATATATTTGTTGGCTTAGAGCTTAGGTTTACGATTCCCTGTAAGCTTAGGCTTAATTATCCTATGGAGTTATGGAGTAGATGCATTTTATCTGGCCCTGATACAGAGTGGTATTCAGAGCATAGGTTCAACCCTCGAACTGTAGGCTATGATATATTTGTTGGCTTAGAGCTTAGGTTTACGATTCCCTGTAAGCTTAGGCTTAATTATCCTATGGAGTTATGGAGTAGATGCATTTTATCTGGCCCTGATACAGAGTGGTATCAGAGCATAGGTTCAACCCTCGAACTGTAGGTTATGAATATATTAGTTGGCTTAGAGCTTAGGTTTACGATTCCCTGTAAGCTTAGGCTTAATTATCTTCTGGAGTTATGGAGTAGTTGCATTTTATCTGGCTCTGATACAGAGTGGTATCAGAGCGTAGGTTCAACTCTCGGACTGTAGGTTCTGGCCATTTTAGTTAACCAGTTGAGTTTAGGGTATAAGCTCGAATAACTTAAGGAGTTAAGTTTGACTGCCTTATAGAAAAAAAATTGATTGGGCTATTTTTGTTACCATATAGTGTTGATTATGCAGCTTAAGGTGATCTTTTATGTTTAGTTGTTTTATCGAAGCTTAAGAAGGCCTTTAGGTGAAATTTATTTGAAGCCAAGGATAGGCTTAAGGCGTGTTAAGATGCATTGCATTATAGGGTTTGCATTCTAACCATTGGTTTTTGCTATAGCGTAATTTTGGTGGATCAAGCGCACATTAGAAGGTGCACCAAAGAGGTTGAGATTTGTTCTCAATGTTATGCGTGGCTAACTGTTTGCGACCTTCAAGAATATTATTTATGTTTGATGTCGATGTGAAGGGCACATTTAATTTGTGAATGTGCATTGTGGTAAGTAAATTTTTATTCCTAATGCAAGGAATGTCATTAGTGTCATTAGCGTCATAATGCCCCTTTTGTGTTATATAAGTTGAATCATTTATGGTATGGGACGTAAATGGACCTAACTTGTACAATCTGGATGAAAAATAATTTGCCTTGATTTGTATGTTTGTTATTGTTGTATGTTATATGTTTGGACTACCTGTGGAATGGGACATAGGTAGGCTTGACTTATACAAATGATTGTTTGTAAATTATATGTATTGGTTTTCTTGTTTATATTGTATAAGTTAAAACACATATAGTGTGGGGCGTAGGTGGGTTTGACCTATACAGTAATGGTTGTTAATTGTGAATGTCTTGTTGTTTTTGTCTGTGTTATATAAGTTAATCCACTTGTGGGTTGGGTCACTGTATATCAGAGTGGCGCAGCGGAAGCATTGTGGACCAAACTTATATGATTATTTTGTTGTGTTGTGTTGTCATGGTATGTTGTTTGTTTCGGTATAAGTTAGAATTTCAATGCGGAGCATTGGTGGTTTTACTTATACACTTGTTTGTTTGATTGTTTGTGGCGTATAAGATGAATTCTTATACTATTGTTGTATTTATTGTGATTGTTAGGTATGTGTCAGATTCATTAGCTGATTCATACTTTTATTATTTGAATGTATGATGAATGATTGTTTTGTTATTATTTGATGTTGTATGTCTTCGATTTTGTGTTTCTCCCTTGAATTTAGAGGACTAAATTCCTTTAAGGGGGAAGAATGTAACGTTTCGGTATTTTTCGGCCTTATATATTTATTTTAAATATATAATGGAAATTTTAAAATTCGATTTTTATATTTCATTTTTCAGATTTGGCGGTGGGCCCAAATGGGTCCAATTTGATTTATAATTATGATAATTATAAATTGATGTTGAAATAATTATTTTATATTTTTCTGTAGATCTTTATAGTGTTAAGATACTTTGGTTGAAATTTGGTGAAATTCGGAGTTCGGAAAAATTTGATTTTTAGACTTAGTGTCAAGTTATTGGGCCTAGGGATCTAGTTGCGAATCCAGAATACATTTTTATAGCCTTCTGGGACCTTTCTGTAAATCAGATAGGGACCTGTTTGTAAATCGGATAGGGACGTCATTGTAAACTGGAAACACTTCAGGGGTCGTTTTGTAATTTCCGTAAACCCCTTTAAATAACATGTTTGGGTTAGGGTTTTTCATCCAAATCTCAGAAGTTATGAAGGGTTGTGATGACCTAACCCTAGATGGAGATGGTGGGTGGTGTAACCGGATCTAAGGTGAGATATCATTCCCTATTGAGTTTGTTAGTTTTAATTTATTTTTGTTAGGATATGATTACGTCAAGTAATTGTTTGGGGAAGAAGTTTGATGGATTAGGGTTAGGGTTTGATTGATTTAATTTAATGATTATTTGATTTGATTTTTATGGATCTCAAATGAATTCTTAAGATCAAATTAGATTTATTAGTTTTGGGGATTTAATGGCCATTTTCGGGTTGATTTTATGCTTGGACGTAAATCGTGTTTTTGACTATGATAGAGTCGTTTCTGAAAAAAATGTATTTGACAAACAGAAATAGGTTTTTGAAATATTTCTGTGCAGTTTATTGAAATTCAAATATTTAGCTTGATGATCAAGTTTAATGAATGTTAGAGATTTAGATGATCCTAAATTTGATGTTTAATGAAGTATAGTTTGTTTTGCGGGTTTTGATGATTTTATTGATCTTGAGAACTTAAATAAAATCTTAAATCGATAATTTGGTTCAGTGGGATCAATGAATATTGATTGGATATTGTTGTTATTTGGATGTAAATTGATTGGATTTGAGTTACTCGATCATGGAATTATAGTTGAGCCTTATTGAATTTGTCCAAATATTTATTCGAGGATTGATCGATCATATGAGTCTTATGGAATAAAAGGATATTGATTATCGGATCGGATCATTGTGAGTATATGAGTATTCTAATATTTATTCGAAGTTGGGATTTTCATTAGGACTTTGAAGTGAGTTGTTGATTGTAGGTCTATAAGATATCGGCTTTTGGGATTATTGGGCATAGTGCTGTTATAAGTTGGTTGTCAGTTGTTTGGGTCGTGATTGATTGTTTATGATCTATTATTGTATAATTGTTATGCTAGGTTATCAACGTGCGAGTGTGTATCGTTGATGCTTGCGTGGATCGAAGGTGAGTAGGCCTATCGATTTATATCGTGTGAGCTTTTGCTCTATAACATTGAATTTCATATGCCAATCATATTTGTGTGATATTATGTGTCATCCATGCATTTATATTTTGATAAATTTGCATGATTTGGATATTTTCTTCATATTGATCAAATTGCATTTTCGTTGAATGAAGTTGCATGATTTAATTCATTCATCATGTCATTAAAATAGCATGAATTATGCTATTAATGTTTCAAGAATTAACATAATATATTTTCTGATGCTTATGCGTTCGAAATAATATTTGGATTAAAGATTTTCATTTCGAGAGTTTTGGAAAAATTTAGGACTAGTGGAGACAACCTAGTCATAGGATATTTTATCAAGATGCATATCATGACATATTTTCAGGAATAAATCCCCCCGTAGTATTTCGCCTTTGGGGAGGAAGGTCTAGGACTCGAAGAGTCCCAAGATCGGTGAGGGGTGTGGTAAAGCATTCCTTGCAGCGGCGGATTCCTTTGTTTGGAGTCTGCAGCAACCGGGGCATCATGTGCTGGTGTTCTCGTAGTGATGGTAGCGGCGACCCATCAGCGTCTTCTAGATCCGACGTCTCCTCGAGGGAGCTTTTTGAGCGATTTAATCGCTTGGGGCTTAGCACACGAGTTTTGGGGAACAGTTCTTCCGATTGAGAACCCTACCCGGTCATATCATTTAAGCTGCATGATTTCTATGACATGGACCAAGGATTGGGCCACGTGATTGCATTAAAACTATATTTTATTAAGCTCATGAATTTAATTTGATTTTTTTAAAGAAAATTCTTATATATATATATATATAATGATATTTTCTTTTAACTCTCATGATTTCTCTGATGTGGGCCAATGATTTGTGCCACGTCTGCATTAAAATATTTTTTTAAAGTTTATGATTTTAAATTGATTTAATAAAATAAAATATTTATTAAATGAAATTCTGATTTTCATAAAACCTTATTTTTATATATAACTATCATATGAAGTAATTTGTCAGTGGACTTATTCACTGAGTTAAACACTCACCCTATTCCAAATGGCTGGTTGTTTTATAACCAGGTAGCTCATCTTCTGGGGATCAAGGCAAAGTTTGAACCTTTCATACACTCCAAGGATCTTGAGGTAGTAATGTTTGGAGAATAAATAATAGTCGCAGCCGACTATTTGGATCTATTTTAGTTTAGATGGCTCCTACAGGGGTGGTTTAGTGTGTCTTTTCATTCTAGTATTTTATTTATGTCAGACTCTGATATTCTGTAAGACCGTTAGTGATTTATAACTTTTGGATATTGTTTTCATATTTTATCACTTTCAGTTTTTATTATATTAGTATTGTTTAAAAAAAAGGTACAAATTTTGGTCATGTGTTTGGATTAAGTTTAGTAGCGACCCATTTACCGTCCGATAAGCGGTTAGGTAAATGCAGAGCGTTACATATCCCCTCGGAAGTCGGGCTCCCTACTTTGCGGACCTTCGTCGCTCTCACCGTCCAGAACAGCGAGGCCCTTGCCAACAACACCGTGCTCCTAGAAGAGGGTAGGGAAGCCATTTCAATCCGCCTCTCCACCTATCAGTGCTGGCAAGCTCAACACTTCGGCAAAAGGGTCCGCCCATGGTAATTCTCACCCGGTGAATGGGTGCTCAAACGAGTGACTGACAACACACGCGAACCCAGTGCAGGAAAACTCGGGGCCAACTAGGAAGGACTGTACGAAATGGTCGAGACTTACGGCAAGGGGGCATACCGACTATGCGCCATTGGCCCACGGAAGGTACTTATAACAAAATTTTATGCTTAGAACATAACACCATCGGGTCCTTGGAACACTATGAACTTAACGAAATTTTATGCTTAGGGCCCTCGGTGGCCGCCACCACTGAATAAATGTAATGGACTCTTTTCTGTTACTCTATTTTGACTGCTATTAATAAATAAGTGTGCTCTCTTCGGCCATCCTTTCCAAAAAAAATTTGTTGTCCACACTGGTTTTCCGTATACCAAAAGCCAAAGTAATGACGTCGGGATTATGTCGGCGAATTTGGCTCCTACCCCGCACATTCTCGGTCAAACATTTTAGCCTCTCGTCTGGCCACATCGCTTGACACAGCTCAAGCCTGAGATGATCAAACTTTCTAGCCCTCTCGCCTAGCCACGTCGCTCGAAGCGGCTCAAGCATGAGACGGTCAAACTTTCTAGCCCTCTTGCTTGGCCACGTCGCTCGAAGAGGCTCAAGCCCGAGATGGTTGAACCTTTTAACCCCTTCATCTGGCCATGTCACACGAGCGGCTAAAGCCTGAAGCGGTCAAACCTTTTAGCCCCTTCGTCTGGCCACGTCGCACAAAGTGGCTCAAACCCAAAGCGGTCAAAGCAACAACAACCCCTTCGTTGGGCTATATCGAAAACCCAAGGTAGGTCAGCTCGCATGACCACCTCACCCGGCAACGTTGCAAATGGCTTTTGCCGAAGGCAGTCCCACTACCAACAATCACTTCTTCCGGATTGCGTCAAACGAACGACCAATGCCAAAGAAGGCACGCCCGCGACTACCACCCCGATTAAACAAGTTAAATCGATTCGGAGTTAGGGTGGTCCCGTCCTCATGACCATCTCGCTTGGTTGCATCGGGCCGACAATGCAAACCTGACACGGCTCTATACTCGCAATCACCCTACTCGGCCACGTCGACTAAAACATCTTAAGCCCGTGGGGGATCATCTCTCACACACCTACGCATCTGGCGTGAGCCTAGTACCATAATGTTCGTTCAAACAACATACAACAACAGTCGATGCACCAAAAAAGGAATTTTATTGCAGGATTCAGTACATGAAAATAATAATAATAATAATAATAATAATAATAATAATAATAATAATAATAATAATAATAATAATAATAATAATAATAATAATAATAATAATGCATGCGCCCCCGGTTACCACCCGAACCGACGAGAACTGCAGGGTCAATAGAGGTAGCGACGAGGAAGCTCCGAGTACACATTGGGGGCGAAGCCCTCCTCCCGATCAATCACCTCCCGTGGAATCCTCCTGGCGCTCCCGAGGGGCAAGGGTGCTGCGCTTCACGCCTCTCAGTATGTCCGGGCCCGCGTCACGCATAGCCCGGCATCGAGGTCATCCTCTAGGGCGTGCACTTCTCCTTCGAGCTCCAACGCCCATGATTAACATCAAGTGGCAAACCGTTGAAGAGAGTCGCGCTTCGCAGTGTCCGCAGAAAGCGCCACAGCGGCCTGAAGAGCCACATCCTCCGCCCTAGCTAGTGCTCCCGGGGAAGAATCTCGACCGACAACAGGGGCAGGAGAAACGTTGTCCTCCTCACCACCCGACCTAGACTCCTCTTCGTCGCTCTCGATAATAAGCCGGCGCTTCCCCTGGCGATCGTCAATTCGAGGCTGCTGGCCACCTGTCATTTTGCTCTTCCCCCGAACCGGTAGGCTACGCTCGCACCGCTATCAAGGGCTGGGGGGGAGAATCAATGGGCGCTGGCAATCGCCATCAATTCCCTGACATCCAGAACAGGCGTCTCCAGGGTGATCAGCTCGAAAATGGCCTGGTCCAACATCAGAGTCGCCACTGCCTTTTGGATGGTGTCATTCAAAAATCGGACCCTCGATTCAGGCATCCCCACAATGGGATCGAGGCTCCCTACAAAAATAGTGGCGTGCAAAAGTCAGAAAATGTAAAAACGACGATAATGAACCCGATGATTACTCACTGAGTTTGCCGAAGGAAGAGCAGATAGGGGGCATGCCAGCAACAGGATACTTCCATGGGCCCCCAATCACCGCGATTTCATCCTTCCATCCACGGTCACTGTCCGGGATGCCCTGCATAAGGTATTTGTCCCCTCTCATGATGAAGCAGTACCGTTGGGAGCTCCCCAGACACCGGGCGAACCGGTAGAAGTACATCACCTAACGAATCCCTAGGCCATACCCCTGAGTCTTGTTCAGGTAAAGGGCGGCGGTCAGGACCCGGAATACATTCGGATGGACCTGCGTCGGTGCCAGCCCGAAGAACGAAAGGAAGGCAGAAATGAAGCGGTGGAGTGGAAACTGGATAGCCATCAACTGGTAAACGGAGAAGTAGGCCTCCCCTACGAGGAGACCTGCCCTGTCACGAATGAACGGGCCTCCCTCCACAAGCTTCACCGTCACTGTGCGTGGAAGTGGAAGCCTCTTCTGCACCACTTCGACCAAACGATAAGGATGGCAGGGGGACGAAGGAAGCAAGATGAGTGAATACGATAGTAGGGGTGAGGCTATCGCTTCGGTGCTATTTATAGACGACATACCTGCCTCTTCGTTTCCTCCGCGCCATTCTCCAAAAATGAAGCAGCTCATCAAGACGACCCTGTAACCAAAACCCCTGTCATGCCATCGATCCCCCTTCTCGAAGCAACGTCCATTCAATCCAGACAGCCTGAGATCCGACGCCTCCACTCGACACTTCCCTCGACGCAAGAAGTGCCATCGAATCTGAAGGGATATGCGTCCTACCCGAGACGAATCATTTCGACATGACAAAGGTGGCAACCCAACACGTGGCGTCTCGGGAAAAGTTTTTCCCATTCGACAGGGATGACTATCATTTGAATGAGAAAACGGGGGCATCTGTGAGCGCCAAATTTCTGACTGCATGTATCGGGCCGGGTTGTGAAGCCCATCCGATCTGATCCAACCGAATAACGATCCACCAGGCTCAAGCCATCCTCGACGGACCGATTAATTAGCTCTACCCGATAACATAGCGGTCCAACTAACCCTAATTCAAACAGGTCCGACCCGAAGGCCCATGTCCGACCAATTTTGGCATATCCAAGTTAGTGTTTAATCCATCCAATTATTTCATTGATTTACATAAATATGTGGCACTATATGATTATTATAAGCATCCAATCCCCATCAATACCAAATAAGTCACAAAATCAGGTCATTATTGACTGTGTCTACAAAATCCCCATCAAATATGGATTTACACAATTGACCAAATCTGATAATTTTATTTGTTGTCTCCTCATTGATGACTGAGGACTCCTCGACCGTCCAATAGGATGGGGACGATTAAAAACCCTAAACCTACTTTCCCCTCTATAAATAGGGGGCAAGAGCAGACATAAGAGGCATGCAAAATTTTTTTCACAAAAACTCCTTTTTTGGTCATTTTACTAACTTGAGCGTCGGAAGGTCTTTCGCGGGACCCCCACCTCTCGGTGTTGAAGATGCTCTGGAGTTGTTGACCGGTGGAACAAGATGTATTCGGGCAGAGGAGAACCAGAGAGGCCGAATCCACTCACCCGAATCCGGTGAGGAGAATTTTTGCCCCTCCAGAACCCTTGCAGACCAAGATATTATTATTAACACTTGCACCACCACAACCATGGCTTCCTCCTCCTCTCCCATTGCGCTCCTGCTAGTGGTCCTAATGCTTTCAGTGGTCTAACACATTCCCTCATCCATTGCAATAGACATTCTGGATCGCTTCATGATGTTTGATGAGAGGGTAAGGACTGCTGCCACCAGTGCTTATATATGTACAAGGAGCATCCCTCTGCAGTGCAGGTGCACGGACGTGAAGACGTACTGTCCAAGTACATGGAAGGATTGCAGGTGCACGAAGAGCATCCCCCCTCAGTGCACCACCAGTGAAATCACTGCGACCCTCCGCGGTGTGATGATCATGATTCTGCAACTGCTACTGCTCGTGCTGCTGGAGATCGTTGAGAGCTTCTCAAGTGTGGGTGGTGGTGGGTTGTATGTGTGTTAAGAACAAGCCTTTTGTGAATTACATGCATGTACACCTGATATGGGGGTGCATGGTATAAGTGATGGTGTGGATGCCTTCTGTCATGTTTTAGATAAATAATGCAAGGAGAAATAATGGTTGGTTTTGCTTTAAGATAATGTTAAGGATAATGTTAGGCATGTTGAAAATGTTTGGGAGGACTCATGGGGACGCTCTCTTGCGGGCGCGCAAGCTATTCGATTCGCATGAAGCCAGGGAAGTTATAAATTGACCCGACCTAGTTGGTTTTCTCGGTATTTTTGGTGGGCTGCAGGGCCAGCTCGATATATTATGAGACCTAAGATGATTAAATAATATTTAATTTTAATTTTAAATTATTAATTTTTTACTTAAATATTATTCTTCTAGGTTTTTTGCATGCAAAATTACTAATTAAGTTTTTATATTCAAGTTTTTCTTTGATTCAAATATAAAAATGTCATGTTCCTTATTGCCCACACCATATAATTTATTTTTCATTTACAACAAATAAATCCAAAAAGTTGTTTTTTTATTCAAAGAAGAAACAACGTGAAAAGAAGGGTTTTTTTTAAATAAAGAAAAAATAGATTGAAAAGAATAAAAGAAGTGTGTAAAAATGGCACTTTTTTAGGTCTTGCCATTTCATATATATTCTCTTTTTTTTAGGATTCAAAAAAGCCTTTCAATCCTATTGGTCATGTAAATTTTTTATATATTTTTTAGGTATAATAAAATGTTGTCAATTTATATTGGTTACTTTTTAAATATATCAAAATGACTATTAATTTTTTTAAAAAATAAATATTTTTTTGCAATGTGTTAAGCTCTTACTGGTCAATATATGGACCTACATAAAAATAAATAAAATTTACGGGTCTTTGCGCATCTGAGGGGCTTAGGCAATTGGGGGCCCTGGTGGGCAATGTTCATCCTTGCCATTTGGTTTTCTTTGATGGGGGGTGGGTGCTGTGTGCAAATTCACTTCTCTATTTTGTTTTCCTTCCTCCCTCCCTCTCCCCCCCCCCCCCATTTTCCTTACTTTTTTATTTATATAAAGGTCTTAATAAGCTTATATTATAAAATAAAATAAAACATATGTAAACTCATTCAATTTTTCTTACTTTTGTGACAAGCTTTAGACTAAATCAATCAACGGAGGAGGCGATATGGATCGGATTGACCCATATTTGTATCCGTATTCGAACTAGATATCAAAAAAAAAATTACATATTCGATATTCGATTGACATTTAAATTAAATATTTGTATCCGATCTGAAAATCCAGATTTGGATAATTATCTGAAAAAAATAATATATATAATAAATTAAATATGTAAAAAATCTAATAATTACCTATGATAAAACATAAATTTACAAAAATTATGTATATTGTTTGTTTTAAAGTATAATAAATAATATAAAAAAACTCATATTAATCTTAAAATATAAGTGTGTTAATATAATGAATAATGATTTAAAATAATTGCGGATACATTTATATTTTTGATTGAATATAATCATACCCGTATCCGATACGAATAATTGATTTTCAGATATGGTAATAGATTTCTAGATATCAGATCATTTTTAAATTTTCAGATACATATTTTTTTTTCAAATAATTATCAAGTTTATTTTGGACTATTGTAACTTATAGTTAATGTCATATAGTCTACCATTTTCTCAATAAAAAAAAAAGATAATGTTAGGTATAGCCCGGCCCAAATGCAATATGCACGTGTTTTAATTTTTTTAAACTAGTTAAACTCATTTAATGTTGTTTAATTATGTTTTAATGACAAGTGTATATCGTTTTATTTTTAATTGAATGAGTATACGTTTAGCAAATGTAACCTTTTTATAAGGTATATCGTCACATAAAGACTACGAGATATATATGATTGTTTTGAGGTTATGAGGTTATAAAAAATGACTGTATAAGAACACCCTTATTCATATGTTCTGACACATAAACTAAGACTATTATGCGTGGTCCAATGGTGGTGGATGCGTATATATGATGGGATTTAATGAATAAAAGAAGTTCATGGAACTACATGTTTCTAGAGATATCCACCGGTATTTCGAACTTATCCAATCCATGTTTGGTTGGGGAATAAAAGGGGTATAAAGTGGTATAGGGAAGAATAAAATAAAAAAAAAGTATTTGGATGAGTGGTATAACATGGTATAGGTATGCTAGAATAAACTAGTATAAAGTGGTATACAGATTCCAACCAACCTCTGAAATTAAAGTTATTCTAGGTTATTCCATCCAAAGAATAAGTGGGATCACTGTCAAATCAGTTGTCATCATCTCTTATAAATCACCTGTCAAATCAACTATCATTACTTTTTTTACCTTTTATAAATCCTTATCCATACTTTATTCACATTTTATCCAAACAACAAAAAAATTATTCTTACGTTTTTCAACGAGAATAATTCAAAATACAATCAAACACAAAATCACTTTATTCTTATTTATACTAGAATAATAATAAATATCAGAATAATTTAATTCTCGAACCAAACATGTAAAGATAAGAAAGACTCTTCTAACTTTCTAGACTACAATAAAAAGATTCTTCAAATTAAAATCTCACAGTAACTGATGTGCATTAACTGATTAACACTCTTCTTCATACGTACATTATTTCTTTCAGCTCCCAACATCTTCTCGTGAGAGGGAGATAAGCACAAGGGTGGGTGTGCATGAAGCCACCGTGTCATTTAAAATAAGATGATAATTTATCACGAGGGACTTAAAAAATTAGGAGAATATATAAATATGATAATTTAAGATAAAAATATGTCAGAATTCAAGTCATTTATAAAATATTTTAAGTGTGTGAATGGATGTCTGGTTATTACCTTAGATGCTCTCTAATTCAAGGAATAGTAAAGCAGTGCACTGAATCCCACACTAAATGAGGGTTGTGGATTTGAGGGTGTTTATTTTTATTTGAAAAAGGTAAAAGTAACTATTCCAATTTCATTTCTAATTTTGAAGGACAATTCCAAAGGAGGTGAGAAATTATATAAATAAAAAAATAACGATCCCACCATCTGAATCTCCTAAATGTAAAATTCTGAATTTTCAAAAGAGAAAATTGATATTTCCAATTTAGTTGACAATATCTGGGACAAACTCGTGTAGCTTGATGGAACAAACTCGTGTAGGTCGATGTATGTAACTATATGGTGTCAATTGACTGAATATCATGATCGACATGAAAACTCTCAAGACTCTAATTAGGATACTCTCACAACACTCACACACACATGCACACACGCACACACACGCACCGGGGGGGGGGGGGTCAATAATGGACGCATATACGTACTTAGAGTTGTATCGATAGAGTATATACTTCATTGAAAATTACATACCTCATTAAAGGTATTACATGATAAAAAAAGAAAAGAAAAAATCACATAATTATTGTGTCTTATGCACATACCTCATTTATTTACTTTTTGTTAGAAAATCAAGTATGGATTATGTTTAAAAAATAGTATATATATATAAACTAATAGAAATACACTATAGAAAAAAACAAAGAAGAAGCACAATTGTACTAGGTTTACGAATCTGTTTAGTTCTGATGAAGGCCAAGGCTAGAGTTGGACTCTATGTCCTTAAGAAAATAATCGCCCCGCACTGGTGCTCACGAATCTGGCAACTGTCTCTCAAGATACAATAGCGAACTCCGTACATGTAACAACTATGGTTTTCTTAGTCATTTCTTGATTTCATGCATTGTGTCATATTTTTATAGGGTTTTAGAGGACTTATATATCTCTAATTTCATAATGGTAGGAATCCTTTTTCTGTTAGCTTTCAAATGTTTTTTACAAATCATGAATCGGATGAGTATCGATCAAGTTATAACCGTTTTTGTGTCTTTTATGCAGCTGACCTGGGAACCCTATCCAGGGGTGGCTATTTGAATGTAGCTGTCCCTGTCCAGAGGTGGCTACTTGAATGTAGATGTCACTCCCATGACGGCTCAATGTAAGTAGCCGTAGGACACCTGTTGCGTAGAAGTGCAGAAATTAAGGAGTTTGATAGAACTGTCGAATGTGATTGATTATTTTCTTGGGGGACAAGTCATGCACGTGTCTTATCCTATAAATACTCAACTTTGGATGCCCTAGGACCCCATTTGAAAACCCTAATTCGAGTCCTCTCTCTCTCTCTCTCTTAATTCATCAAACCCTAAAATGGGTCTTCTGGGTGATATTTGAAAGGAAATCCTTGAAGGATCAAGGTGGGTCACTCTATTTTATTTTTTTAATGATAATTAAGATTTTTATTGCTACTAATCACCAATGATGGGTTCATCCCGAGGTGCCTTTTTATTATATCATGGTTTCTATGTGATATTGATTTATTTAGATCTTAATGTTATGGTAATCAATTGATGATTTTTTAAAATGTTTTTACAAGATTACACACTGTTTTGGATTATTTATACATAGATCATGGTTAGGGTTATTATTTTTAAGATAGAAAGCATGTTTAATGTTTCTAATGCCTTGTTTTGGGTACCAATTTGCATGAAGCCAAACTTCATGTGTTTTTATCCCTGTTTCGATGAGTTTTAACATAAATCCATGTTATTTATTCGTATACACATTGGATCGGTGGTTTTCAAGGTTTTTTGGATGGATTATGTAAGCTTTTGATGCATAATTCATGGCTTTGCATGGATCTAGAGTTAGGAAGACATGATCATCATATTGGATTTGTTTATATCATAGATCTTGTTATCGTTATGATGTTTTCTGGTTTACATATTCAGATATCATGATTTATGATCCGAGTTTTTGTAGATTAAATTGATATTTGAATATAAATCATGCCTAGGTCTACACAAACTCTACATGCATGATAGAAACATGTATTAGAACATTTTGTCATTATTAACCTACTGTTATATAATATAGAAATGCTATTTTGAGGTACAAAAATATATGATGTCAATATCACCATCTTTCAAATTATTTTTGTGACGCCCAGCCCATTGTGGGGGAGGCCCAATAGTCCCAAGAGGTCCATGGATTGGGTGAGGGTGATGGTTGGTGTTTAGTCCTACATTGCCTAATAGGAGGAGATAGTCTATGCTTATATGTGAGCATAGCTCTTACACACCAAGACGCGTTTTAAAGCCGTGAGCCCATTTAGGGGCAAAGCGGATAATTTCTTGTTGTGTAAGCCTGGGGCGTTAGAATTGGTATCAGAGCCTGTCCATTACACGATGGTAGGTGTGGGTGGCCCCCACACGAGGACGTGTTTGTCGGTATCAGATTTTAGAGGGTCTCCGGGTAAGGGCCTCCTTTTCCTTGGTCTTGCCGGCGTGTGTGGGGGTTCTTCGGAGAATTCGGGTCCGTTGCGTGCCTTGGCAGGCTCGGTCGGATCTTCTCTCGGAAGGCGGAAGGGGTTTGGTTCCCGGCTGGGGCACCCAACAGTTCCTCAGGAGGATTCATGGGTGTTTGTGATCGCCACCTGCTTTCTCAACAAGCAGGAAAAGTTAGAGTTGGATTTGATCGCCTTCGTGGGGGAGTTTGTGGGGTCTACACAGTGGAATACGGGCATGCCGCACACAGAGGTGAAAAACAGGAATATTATTCTGCTTTGGGAACTTACTAAAGGAGGCTTGAAAGTTGGGGTGTAGGTGAGGGTCAACTAATGGGGGTTTTAGTTGCCTAGTGTTTGGTTCGATTTGGGCAGAATCTAGGTAGAAAATGGGTTTTGGGTTTGACTGAGGTTAAGTTAGATTTAACCTGGGTTTTGGAGAGTGGATTTGGAGAGTAGTTTTTGTGTAGGAAATAGGTTTTCTACTCACAAATAGGACTATGGGGGAGAGTTTGTGAGTTTGGGTATGGCTTGGGAATGAAATATATGTTTTGATTTTGAATTGGGAATGAATGGGTGATGAGTACAAAAAAGAGTTGGATGCCCCCTATTTATAGAAGGAGATAGCGGAATGTCCACTGGACAATAGATCAAATTGGATAATAGGGTGGTTGATTTGACCCCCATTAATCATCTGTTCTTCTGACACTGTCCAGGTGAGGGGTTGCTAGTTGAAACTAGTCGCCCAGTGAGGGTTGGTTACTCTCCAGTAGCTGCCCCAATGATGACCTACCAAACGTCTCATCTCTGACAAGCGGTGGCTTGGGTCGATTGCTGAGTTGGAACCGGCCAAGATAGGGTGGCTAAAGGGAATAAACCGCCGCAATGATTAGCATTAAATGCTGCTTTATGTCACATCCGGGGAAGCAGTTTGGGGTCGGTAAGGGGGGTGGCTCTATCCAGGTTTTTGGAGTTTTCTAAATGTGGACTAAGGGTTTCTGGTTTTGGTTTCTAAGGAAGTTTTCTATTAGATGTCTAAATGTGGTCATTCCCAAATATTATTTGAGGTATATTTCTTTTCTTTGGACGATCAAAATTGAGATATCTACAATTGTCCCTCATCGAACGGAGTCTTTGTGTGAAACAGAAAGACTTTGATCGATGATAAGGAAAGAGACCCCTATTTTGGCTGGCCCAACCTTTAAGAAGTTTAGGTAACACGACCGATACTATTCAGGGAGTTGATTTAGACTGTCAGAGGCTAGGTCTTGACTAGAGTTTTCAACCAAAATGATGATCCAGGTGGAAGGCGGAAAAAAGTAAAGTAGCGAGTGATCCAACCCTCAGACGGGGTTCTTAGCCATTGTACATGGAGCATCCCGGTGTCAATTTTCTTGTGCCTACCATACCCGTGCTTGGGTAACTCAGCAAATTAAGGGGATATCGCAGACAGAAAGCAAATAAAGGTATTTGAGTTGGTGAATCGGATCATCCAAAGTATAAAAATTCTAAAAAAGAACTAGAACAGAAGAAATTCGAACTGAATGGTACTGAAAATGTGATAAAAACTTTCAAGAAAGTTGTATTTCATCAAGTAAGATTTGAAAATAAACCAATACATGGTTGTTTCTTTTTAGAAAACTTTAAAATAAGTGCTTTTGGCAAAAAGGCATGGGGCGGCTACTGTACTGTAGCTGCCTGAGAGGGGCGGCTAGTCCATCTTAGCCGCCTGGCAGGGGACGGCTACTCGCGGGTAGCCACCTCTTGACTGGGCCCCTTTATAACTGAAAAAGGTCCCTCTCTCTCCCGAATGGTTTTAAAACGGCTCATCTCCCTCCACTTCTCCTTCTTCTCCGTTTCAAAGAGTAAACCTTTATTTTCTTCACTCTTGTTTCCTACATCTCGACCCAATCAATCTCTTCCTTTTTATTTCGAAACCCTAAATCTTTTGGTTCTCTTTTTCTTCCCAATCCGATGAGATGATGAGGTCGAAGGCGATTGCTTCGAGGGGTAAATGACTGCGAATGGCTCGTGGAGAGTGTAGCCCGAGTTCTTCAGCATCGGAGAGCAATAGGGTGGAGGAGGAGGTCATGGGTGAGGTGATGGGTGAGGTGGAGATGCCGTTGATGGGCACCAGCACGGGTGAAGCCGGTGGTGTGTCCTTGGGGGCTGTTCCGGAGGTAGGGAGTAGTTTGATAGGGTATACACGCAAGAGGTAGCGTGGGGATCAACCGGTGGTGGTTGAAGAGGTGGGTTTCGTATCAGAGCCTGTCCATTTCGTGATGGTAGGTGTGGCCTCACACGCAAGAAATTGTCTGATTTGCCCCTAATGGGCTCACGGCTTTAAAGAGCGTCTTTAGTGTGTAAGAGTCGTGCTCACATTTAAGCACACACTATCCTCCCATTAGGCGATGTGAGACTAAACACCATCACCCAATCCATGGGCCTCTTAGGACTCTTGGACCTAGGTCAGGCGTTACAATCACCCCCCCTAATAGGCCACACGTCCTCATGTGGAGCCACCCACACCTACCGTTATGTAACGGATAGGCTCTGATACCAATTATAACACCCCAGGTTTACACAGCAATAAATTGTCTGTTTTGCCCTTAAATGGACTAACGGCTTTAAAGCGCGTCCTAGTGTGTAAGAGTTGTGCTCACATATAAACACAGACCATCTCCTCCTATTAGGCAATGTGGGATTAAACACTCTCTTGGGACTCTTGGGCCTGGGCCAAACGTTACAGTTTTATAGAGATTTTTTTTTTGGTATTTTGATTTAAACTCGAATCGATCATTAGGATATCAAACTTAAATGTTTTCAATGTGTTTTTATATGTATTTTTTTATGAGAGAGAGTAGATACGAATTTTGGATGTTTGGGTGGGGAATCGGGGTCATTAAGGGCATAATCACTGTTTTTGGGTCTGCCGGGGGTGGCTACTTGAAAGCAGCCGTCGGAAGCCTGGCAGCTGGGTTTGAGTAGCCATCAGACACTGATGGCCAAGTTTGAGTAGCCGGCTGAGTCCAGTTTCTAATCTAGTTCATTGGTATGAATACCCTCAGGAACAATATACTTTCGTTAGCTTCTTGTTTGTCCGATAGACTTGTGTAGTACCGGAGGTGAGTGGATGTCTCTATCTGTTTTGAAATCATAGTATATGTATACTTATTGGCATCATAAATATTTTCTGATATGGAAATCTATCGTGTATGAGGCATAAGAGCATGTCATATTATATAGGCTGATATTATGAAACTTATGAAATTTATGAAACTGTCGCATGCATTTTGATCATGCATGCATCATATTGCCTAGGTGGCTCAGTCTAAGTGACTGCGGTTCGAAAGGGACCCAAGTCGAGGTGACTAGGTCTAGGTGACTATGTATAGGTGATGTAACGCCCCCGTACCCATTATCCTCTATTAAGGCATGCAATATGGTGCGTCACGTCAATCACAATTCCCATAATACGATAGATAATTCAATACTTTAAAAACCACATAAATTAACCACTGGATCTAAATAATTTATTCTCAAGCAAATGGTTACACACGAGTTCTTATTTACTAATAACTAAATATCCCCTAGTTTGACTGATAAAACTAAGGACGTCCACTACATGCCAAGAAGAAGGCTTATTTGACACCTACGATGCAACAAAAAGAACGAGAACTAAATCTTTGACGCCCCATGAACAACGATCACCCACGGCTACTCTGAAAGGTTGGGAAAAGGAGGGGTGAGCTATCACACGCTCAGTGAATGGACCTTAGCGTAATAATAATAATAATAATAATAACAATGAGATCTTAAGAGTATTTTCCAAATTATCCGAACCAACATAATATAAATTTTCCACAAATATTGCGATAAAACGGAATGCATCTATTTATAGGAAATAGTCATCGTCTCATACTATCTACATGATGCATATGATGCAACGGACATGCATGCCCGTATGGAACACAGCCAAAAGTGCTCCATCTAGAGCTTGGTCACGCAGACCAATCGTCACGCAGACGGGTGTCATGCAAACACGGTCCCACTAGACTGAGTCATGCGGATCCTCATCACGTAGACGATGTCAGGTAGATGAATGATATGCATGTAAGATAACCTCCACAATTCACATATTTGCATGAAAGAATAACATAATATACAGTTCATACGTAAAATAACATCTCAAAACGTGATGTCATGCTCATGTATTTCATATTCAAGATAACAATTGTATTCATAACATAGGCATGATGCGAATATGATAGATATAGGTAGTTTTTCAAAAGTTACATAGAGACTAGACCCACTCACCTTCGGTCCAAGATTCGCAAAACAAAGCCAAGCCTTACAGAAACTCTAATCTGACAAGAAATGATATGAATCGATCAAAATACATACAACCCGTATGGGATCCGATGTATCCGTACACCCAGAAACTGATGACTCCCACTAGGACCGTCACTGACCAACCCGATAGATCCCATAGGGACCGTCCGAAGCAAAACCCGACGGCTCCTCTAGGAGCCATCCCAAACATTCCCAATGGCTCCTACAGGGGACTGTCCTGAGGTAGAACACAAAAATCCTCATTTTATTTTTGTAAAAATCTTTAAATCTTCTATCATCGAAAACACAAAAGTCATTTTTAAAATGTTTGTTTAACAGCAACGAATCGATATCGAAATCAAGTCATGCATATGAAGTCCGATTAAAACAAATCGAAACTTAAATAAAATACTATCTATAACTTTAGATCTATTATAGGTATAAATATAAACATGGATCTACGTTCAAACCTTTAAAATCATGGAAATACATAACTGGTCGGATCTACACATATACCCCCCGTTTGGATTGAGGAATTGAGTTATTCTGGATAGATAACTATACTAGTATAGATAACAATTCTACAATAATAAGAGATTTTTTGTTTGATTGTGCTTTTTATTATTCTCATTGAAAAACGTAAAAATAAATGTTGAGTTGTTTGGTTGATAAAGAATAAAATATAAATAAAGTATAAAAAAGTTGATTTGACATGTGGGCCCTTTGATATATAAGAGGTGTTGATAGGTGATTTGATGTGATAAATTGTAAAAAGTTGATTTGACATGTAGGCTCATGGGAATAGATAAAGTGAGTATAGCTTATCCTAGGGGTTACTTAGAATTGGTATACTCAATACTTATTTATACTGGCATAGTAATTCCAACCTATACTCTTTAAACAAATACCTAATTTCCCCTATCTATTCTTATTCCACCTTATTCCACCCTTAAACCACTCTTATTCCATAATACAAACGGTGACATAAGGTTCGCAAAACAAGCTTTAAAGGATCAAAACACGATTTTACTTAAAACGAATAACCTTAAACATGATATATATTCTTAAACATATTCTTTTTCTTTCATGAAAGGCTTATAAAACACCTAATAATATCATAGTATCCTATCTATTACATTAGATCTGAAAACTCGATTAAATCAACCTAAGTATCACACAAAACTAATAGGAAAACTAAAAGAATATTTTAAATTTTGAGTATATACATGCAAGACATAATATTATCATTAAAGCTTGCAAAACACCATGAAATCTTCGTCATAACATTGTTAAAATGTAAGAACCTGAAATCTTTGTTTGAAAAACCTTTAAAATGAAATTTTAAACAAGGGACCTCTTAAAACAAATTACTAACACTGAATCTCTTCATAATCTAAAGGGAATACTCACAAGAACTTGTTGATTGAACCCTTCCCATGCTCCCAACCGAGGTGGCCGAAACAAGAAGAAAACAATATTTTAGGGTTTAAAAATTCTAGGGTTTCAATGCCAAAGAAAAGAGAGAGAGGGAGGTTTAATAATTCTCACACGCACATGGGGGCAAATATCGCGACACCATCAAGCCAATTAACGTCAATCAATGTGTTTGTTCCTTCCAAAAATGGACCAATTTCAAATTCAGTTTCCGTCCAGATCGACGGCTCTTACTGAGCCCATCACTCACATACTCGACGGCTCCACCAAGAGTCATCGCCCAATAACCCGACGGTTCTTCTAAGACTCATTGCCCAATAAACTGACAGCTTCTCCCAAAGCCATCTCCCAAGTGCCCGACGGCACCTATAAGATCCGTCAGGCACTGCCTGACCCGATTCAAAGTTACAGTTGTTACAGGCGACACAATTTCCAAAGTGAAATCCTTGAGGATAGCTGCTTGGAAGACGGGCATGCGTGTCCATTGCATTCATACGCATCATATGGTTGAGAAGATTCTTCATGAGATTATGTATCCTCCAAAAGAGAATTTTCTATTATGCTATTGTATACTTGGGATAACGTTTTCAATTTTATTTTTATGCGATTGTTCCTTATGACATCTTTATAAACTCCTTATTTTTAAGTATATTATTAATGAGACACTCTTGTCCAATCACTGAGCGGGTGATAGCTCATCCCTCTCTATTTTTTCAACCTTTCAAAGCAGCAGTTGGTGGTTGTCATTTCCGTCTAGGCATTGGAGGTCGAAGCTCGTATTATCTATTTTTCTATGCATAGTAGGTGTTTGAAATAAGTCTTTTCTTTGGCATGTATTATCTATCCCTCTCTATTTTGGCTTGTATTTAAAATTATTATGTGGTTATTTCATCCGCGTTTAGGATGGATTACGTTTAGATCCTGGTTATGCTTTATGACTAGAATGATTGAATAAAATGTTGAAAACGTTTTTTTTTAAAAAAAATGTTTTGAATCAGAAGCCCTGTTTATTTATTGTGGATTTAAGCAATGTTTTCACTGAAACAGAGTTTAAGGCACTTTTCCATTCAAATAGCCAATGGTCAGATCGTAACCATTGATCAGATGACACATACTACATCTGAGGATTCATTTGATCGACAGTTCTGATTTCATCTGATCAAAATGATCTCCACCATCCGATCTGACAAAAGTCCAAAAAGAAAAAGCTTCAGCTCCTAGCGACGATGCGTATGTGCGAAGTGCGCCTCTAAAATACCCAATACACCCACGCGCGCGCGCTGCATGAAAAGGTCCACCAAAAGCAATTCTCTAGAATAGAAATAACCTATCCTATAAATCCTTAATTTTTTTTTCAAACAACCCATATGAGACTTTAGCTTTTCCTTCTTCTTCAACCAACAACCACTTTAATCATGTTATTGGGAGAACTTTGAATCCAGTTTTCTCATTCACCCAAAATTGGTTTTGAGAATGTAAATATACTATATTCATCTACTCAACGAGAGGAACACAATCCAATGGGTTTCCACTAAAAATAATTAGTGGAACTCAAACTCATTTAAACCCAAAATTGGTCAAAGCCCAAGTTTTTTCAACACTTTTTTGGGGAAAAATCCATATAACCCCCTGAAAATACTTATGTAAATCCAAATAGCCTCCTGAGTTAAATTTTCATTGATAGATTAAGATTATTCTATGAATATTATGTCTAATAAACCTTGGATGAAAACATAATAAATAAAAAAAAAACTCTAGAATGGAATTGATTAGGTCAGTATTGCAAGCACTTCCATTGCACCTAATGTGTGCACTTAGCTTAAGTGGAGCTGCTGCTGAGAAAGTGGATGTCATGAGCCGGGATTTCTTATGGAAAGGGGATGGAAGGAGAAGACCAATTCATCTATTGAGTTGGGAAACAGTCACATTATCAAAGGAGGCAGGCGGTCTTGGTTTGAGGCAAACTCGTCAATTTAGGAGGGCGATCATTGCAGCTATTACATTTAAAATTCTGTTGCAGCCCTCGTTTGCTGTGCACTTTTTTCAAATCAAATACAAATGGAATAATAATCCTTAGGAGGCCCAATGTCCAATGAAAGCATCGAAAGTATGGAAAACTTTATGTGAAGGACTTCACATCATTCGGAGATATGTTAAAAAGATGCCAGGGGAGTTATGTGATATAGATTTTCTTAGAGACCCTTGGCTTACACCGATCCCATTTTCACGGATTCCGACATACCTTAATATGGACTATGCAATACTGGAATATAGATTGTCTGATATGGTTTTGGGAGAAGAATGGAATGTGGATCTGCTCAAGGCACTCCTACCTATGTTTTGGGTGGAATGTGTGATCTCAGCTCCACCACCAAAACCGCACAGGATGGGATATCAAAATGGTGTTGGGAGGAGACACTTTCGGGTTATCCAAAACCAAGTGAGGTGTATAAATTAATTACTTTGGTCCCAGAGCTGTCACAAGGGAGCTTGTGGAGAAAAATGTGGAGACTTCCTATATATCCTAAGGTGAAAATTTTTCTTTGGCAGGTGATATGGGAAAGGCTACCAACTAGATCATACTTAAATAATATTGGTATTAGTATGGACAATAGGTGCCCAGTTTGCTGGAATAAGCCTGCAACTATAACTCATCTATTCATGGAATGTCCATTTACGGCAGAGTGTTGGCGCCGTGTATCTCCTCAACTTCAGCCTCCTGAAGAAGTGTGGAAAACTCAGCGTTGGTTAGATATATTCTCTGGCAAAATTTGGCCTCAAAGTAGACAGTCCAAGGGACGGTTGATATTTTTTATAGCTATATGTTGGCAAATATGGCTGAACAGAAACCAAATAGTTTTTGTAGAAGGAAAAGGGAAAGTTAATCAAGTGGTGTATCGGGCTTGGGCTATATGGAGAGAATGTATGCTTGTTCTTGACTCTACTATATATCAATACATTCTTCCCAGACAACCAAGGACCACCAGTGGTAAATGAAACATGTGGAGTGTTCACATCTAGTCTTATTTATATTATTGTAGATGGTAGTGTGGAGGGGTCATCTAGATTGGCTGGAGCTGCTTATGTTGGGATCCAGGATACACCACGTCGTGTGTTGGGAGCTGGATTTACATGGTGGCCATGGGCCTCCCCATTAAGAGCGGAGCTTGAGGCCATCCGAATGGGAATACAAGCATGCAGGAGCTGGGGAGGAAATCAAATGATTGTTTGCTCTGATTCACAGCTCCTAATAACATTACTTCAGGGGACTGGTATGGGTCCAAATATTTTACAACACTCCATTGAGCACATCAGAACAATGGTAGATGCCTCAGAGTCTGTTGTATTTCAGAAGGTATCTCGTGATGCGGTGCAAGCGCCAGAAGCTTTGGCAAAATATGCTCGACGTGAAAGGATCACGAGGCACACGAGAATGATGAAGGACGATGCCATTCGTCAAATTTTACAACAGTTTATTAGGAGTTTTGATATTTGTATAAGTTATGTAAAAATGAATACGAAGCATATGTATATAGTCAGGGTTCTTTTGACTTATTCCCTGACAATATGACAAGGTAAATCGCCTAAGATGAGGCCAATGTACCAAAAAAAAAAAAAAAAACTTTATCGTCATTTAATTATAACTTGGAATATCATTGATCAAATTTTTTCTAATGTTAAAAGCTACAAAGAGTTTTCTAAAAAAATCTTTTGAAATGATTTTAAAAAAGATTTAGCATTTCAAATAATTTTGGAAGGCCAAAAAAGAGTTTTAATTTTTTTTTTAAATTCTTTTAATGATCTGAAAAATAATTAGCATTTCGAAGTGTTTTCAAATACCGAAAGGAACCCTACAGTTTTAGGGAAATGTTATTGATGATCTAGGCTATGAAGAACATGGTTTGACATTTTGTCATCAATTTTGTTTTTGAGAATCAATCTTTCTATCATTAGGGATGATAATTTGGATGATAAACCAAGTTGTTTTGCTCTCTCTTTTTTTTACCATTAGATTATGGATCAGGTGATGTAAGAATTTTGAAAACGCGAGTATCTAAATTTCTTGGGATTCCAAAAAGATTTTTTAGATTTAATTGTGCCTGAACATTCATCGTTGGTGGTCCAGAAGATCAAGGTTCTCTAAAACCTGTTGAACAACGACATTTGGGAAAATCATTTAATGGTGTATTTTCTCAAACCTAACTATATATATTTAATTCAACTTGATCTTGATCTAAGTTTCTCAAGGGGTTATTTAAAACACAGTGAGAGCTTATAGAAAGTGATGCAGACATCATAGCCCCACAATATATGGATGGCCGAGATCAAATAGAACAAAAAAAAGAGAAGACATTTTCATCATTTGGGAGCACCATGACTTCAAACGGCCATAACTTTTGAATCGTAGATCAGAATCGTTATTATAATATGTCCACACGTTCGTATTGACGAGACCTACAAGAGTCGTTGTTATGCCACTATGCCAATTTTCATAGCGTTCTGAGATCGTCTTGGAGGTCAAATCGACGATTCAAAGTTATTTTTACTATTTTTTTGTAGTTTTGAGTTTGTTAGGATTTCATGCATTTGTTAGGATTTACTATATTTAGATTTGAATTTCAAATGTTAGTTGGAATTCGAATTTGAATATTAGTTAGGATTAAATGATGATGTATTAGTTATCTTTACAGATTTACATAATCTCTTAAGATCATGTTTAGTTTAGATTGGAATAATCAGTTAAGATACTAATTTGTTAAAGATTATCTTCTATAAATAGTCATGTAACACAATTGATTATTATTAGTTGAAGTTTATTTATTTTCTCTATTTTATTTTGTTAGGAGTACCAACATTTACATAGAACTACCAAATATCTAGCATTTCATCAGAAATCAACAGATATTTGAAACCCAACTTCTCTGGCATCCTTCTATTGAAGAATCAACATCATTGTTGGAGCATGCAGACCTTGCATCCCTGAAGGTTGATCGGGTCAGCAAAAAAGCGTGATCTTCACGCTTCATCAGAAAGCATGTCCTTATTACCCTCTTAACGATTGCATATTTGGGATTTCTTTGTTATTGAAAGCCTAATGCTTGGTTTTATTTAAAAAGAATTTCAACGTTGGTTTTTAAAACCTTTAACATTCTCTTTTGAAACTACCATTTTGAGGAGTCCAGATCCAGTTAGAATTGGCTTTGTTAGTTCGATCAGTATCTAGCTGCACAGTCTATGAATCGAACTGCATAATCAATTGGTAGGTATAAATATTACTCTCTTATTAAATCCAGTTAAGCCTGGACTTGATTTGTACCTTCAATATCCAATAAGAGAGACAATTGGCTCTGTAGTTCAATTCATAGGCTGTGTAGTTCGATTCATAGGTCGTACAATGCGATACTAACCGGATTGACCAACCTAGTCCTTGCCTGGATACGGACTCTATTTTGAGTGATTAGTGTTATAGTGAGAGGATAATATTTAATTACCTTAAATACTCAATTGTTTATTTCTAATATTTTTTTAAGGTAATATTGAATAAAAAATATATATATTTTTAAAGGCAAGTCGACTTATTCACCCCTTCCAGATATATCGGACATTATATCATAGGTTATTATTTTAAGTACTCAGTTCCAACTAGAAGTTGAGATGAACCCCCTCTCTCTACTCCTATTGTTCTTGAACCCTCCTGTGTTTATCATTTTTAATTTAATCTATATATTATTGACATAAAAAAAATTAGATTTTTCAAATGATATATGAAAGTTGTCCTAAGAGAACTAGGATCCAATTAGAATATTTCAGTAAAATCGATCCTGGTTTTTTCTCTCAAACAGATGACCTACCAAAATTAGGTTTATGTTCTCCATTCAAAATCTCAAAGAATAATTAGGGTCCATTTGTTAATTTCCATGTAAAACTCCAGTAAATATTACTTTTCATGGACATCACGTTTTGCCAATTCTCCTTTCAATTTTATGATGAAAGGAGGTGGAGGACGGCGAGCAACGAAGGACGCGAGAAGCCAGGGACAAGGAGAATGGTTCACTGTGGTCGGAGCTCGAAAACGACGACGGCAAGGAGAAAGGCGTAGGGGAGAAAGGTCCTCGAGTGGCGGGGACTCAAGGAGACCAGGGACGTTTTGCTACCGTTGTCTAAGTTCGGGACACCGAAGCTGGGACTGTCGTGACCCGCTCATCTGTAGAAGATGTCAGGGTACCGGCCACCGAGCAGTGGTGTGTCCTAAGAGGCAAGCGGCCACTCCTAAGACGGTGAATCCCCCACCAAAGGTGGCCTCCCCTGCTCCATCAACGGCGTCTTACGGTCCTCCAATTTTTGTATCCGCCTACCACCGAAGTTTGATACTAGGGCAGAGGTTGCGTGGTTGTCCCAAGGTATCATCACGGAGGCCCACGGATGGTCTCCGACCCCGTTGCAAGTCAAGGAACTCCTAGCGAGATTCTGTGGACACCAGATCATCGAACGAGTGGGGGCGATTGGCGGAGACGTGCACGTCATTTTTGGCTCTTCATGCCGGCTCAAAGAGACACCATTGGGTGTGGGTTCGATGGAAGGTTTGGAGGGATCATTGGTCTTCCGACCGTGGACTCCGGATTTTGGCACCTTACCTCAAACCCTAAGCTAGAATGTGAGGCTAATAGGTATTCCCCTACACTGGCTGGCTGCAGGATGTATCCAATTTATTCTGGCCAAGTTTGGAGTAGTGCAGGAATACATGTTCGAAGGACGAGATCTCTCGGGACACACGATGAAGGAGGTGCGATTATCCTCACCGGCAAGCACCACGCTTCCAAAGCGGCTGGTCGTCGCGCATGGCTCTAAACAATTCCAGGTAGAACTACAGCAGGTGGCGGAGGGGTCGCGACAGGCGAATGCGACCACACACTGGGACGGCCAACCTCCCCCTCAGGCAAAGGTTTGTGTGCCGGACGTGCTAGCTCGTTGGGATAGGCCGAACCCAGTGCCAGCAGTCGGGGCTCCACGTGGTAGAGTCAACCTGCGACCTTCCTACGATGGGACGTGGACGGCCTGTCCAAGGGCGAAACCCATCTGTGATGCGCAGCCTGGACCTGTCACAGACAGCGACAGCAATAGTCCATACACCACAGACGCTATCACAAAAAGTGAGAAGGGAAAGGCCATCGTTTTGGCAAACCACTTAACAGACAAAAGGGAGGCCAGATCCCATCGGGGGTGTCTGGGGTGGGACACCCGAGGACGTGGACAACCTAGATCAAGAAAAAGGGCACTGAAACCTCCAATATAGACGGGATGAATTTCATATCGGTCAACTCTGATAACAAGGGCAGGGAGATTGCATGGAACCCACACAATGCGACTCTGGGGATCCCAACCTGATAAGTTGCCCCACGATTCCAGCAAACAACAGTGACTAGCGGGCCCTTGAAGGTATCGGGACATGACACAATGCCTGTCTTGGAGGATGAAGATTTAAATGCCCTTTTGGGACTGGATTGTTGGGCCCCGGATGGGCCTAGTCCTGGTGGGGGAAGGACCCAGTGACAGGCTCAAATTTATTCCGCCCGATCCAGTTGGCTCTCCACTCAGAAACATCTAGGATATCTCAAATCTCGAATGTACATGAGACTCCCGTGGCCTTGGCACGAGGCGCAAGGTCCGGAGCCCAATACTGCAGGATGTGACAGGCTCCCAGGCAGCGCCGGCACCCTCCGTGTTACCTGAGGGGCCCAGGTACCTAGCGGAGCGAGAGGAGACAGGGCCCCCGGAGAACGGTGGCACGTGTATCGGGGTCGCGACAGACTCAGTCAAGGCGAACCTAAGAGCAAGGAAGATAGACCAGAAGATGGCTTCACAGGAAGAAAAATCTCACTTCTCACACTTTCTACGTAGGAAGTTCAGCGAGGGGTGGATATCCTCGGACCGTGCCCTCCTTGATGACACGAGGTGTCTGAATCTACCGGTGGAAGTGGTGGATGCGCTGAGATCCAATTCAGTAGATCCAAGCAATCGGGGGGCGGGGGCGCACACCAACAGTGGGACCACCTACCTCCCAATGATTAAGTGCCTCTCATGGAACATTAGGGGAATGCATGACCCCTCCAAAAAGCATGCCATTGCTGAACTGTTTGCTCAGTTCTAGGTCAATTTATGTTGTATATAAGAAACTAAGCTAGATCACATCGATGACACTATTCTTAGGGAGATCAGGGTAGGAAGACTAGACCGCATGGCGTATATGGCCTCAGAGGGCAACTTAGGGGGCATTCTAATTGGCTAGCAGCAGCAGCCCACAGGGAGATTCTCCATATCCATTCTTCAAAATGTGCATTTAGGATGGAAGTGGATGCTATTAGGAGTATATGGTCCACAAGTTGAGGCTGATCGTGAGGAATTATGGTCAGAATTTTTTGATATAAAAAAAAATTGGAACGTCCCCTGGTGTGTCACAGGGGAGTTCAATGTCACAAGATTCGTGGAGGAGCAAAACAGGGGAGGCACGTTGACTCCCGCAATGCTGAGATTCTCGGAATGGTTTGATCAAGAGAACCTGCTGGACATGCCTCCCAACCTGGCTTGCACTTGGACTAACATGAGGGAGTCCCCGTCCTTAGCAAAGCTGGATAGAATTCTCATATGCCCACACTGGGTGGAAGCCTTCCCTCGATGTTCGGTGCAAGGCCTCCCACGCATCATGTCAGACCACACTCCACTCCTGCTCCTCTCGCTTGATGCAATGATAAAAAAATCCTCCATTCAGTTTTGAATCATGGTGGTTGGAATGCGAGGTAGTGAAGGAAATCGTCTGCACAAGTTGGACGACCCGAGTCAGACATCTCACAGAGCAAAACACCTAGCCTACAAGCTGCGCAGAGTAAAGAAACAGCTGAAGTAGTGGGGCAGGTAGGCAAAACTCAAGCGAATCTCTGACAAAGCGAGCGCGATGGAGGGGATAGCCAGCCTCGATGGTTTGGAGGAACACTGGTGCTTGACGCAAGAGGAGCGGGTGCTCCAAACCAAGCTCAAAGACAAGCTGGCCAACATTCTACATCTTGAAGAGTTGGAGTGGTGTCAAAAATCCAAATCTTTGTGGCTCAAAGCAGGAGATGGTAACATTAAATTATTTCATAAATTTGATAATCAACGTTGACACATGAATTGCATTTCTAGAATTTTAGTGGATGATGAGATGGTGTCCGAGGAGAACGCTATCAAAGAGCGGGTGATCGGCTTCTTCCAACAGCAATTTAGCAAAGATAGGTCTTGGCGGCCAACATGGGAAGACGAGGACCTCCCGTGCCTCTCGACAAGCCTATGCGAGAAGCTTGAGGAAGCATTCTCAGAGGCAGAAGTCAGATGCGCAATTTTCAGTGCGGACAAAGATAAAGCGCTGGGGCCCAACGGCTTTGGACTGAATTTTTACCAGAAATTCTGGTGCATTGTTAAGGAGGATGTTATGAATGTTTTCAACGAGTTCCACAGGGAAGGACAGGGCCTGGGTAGCCTCAACGCTTCACTGTTTGCTCTCATTCCAAAGAAGGAAGGCACAGTCTTGATCAGCGACTACCAGCCCATTTCTTTAGTTAATGGAGGATACATGTTAATTTCTAAGGTGTTGGCGCACAAGCTGAAGTCAGTTTGCAATGGACTAGTCAACGACAATCAATCGGCATTCCTCCCTGGTAGAAGTCTCTAAGAAGGATTCGCTCTCACGCAAGAGTTAATCACCAGTTTGCACAAGGATCGGCATAGCGGCGCAATCCTCAAATTAGACTTCTCTAAGGCCTATGATATGGTCCATTGGAGTTTCTTGTTCAAGGTCCTTTCCTTGCATGGCTTCCTGGCGAAGTGGTTGCGGATGCTTAACAATTGTATCACCACAGCAATGGCATCGGTGATGATCAACAGCTCGATGTGCGGTTTCTTCCACCTTAACAGAGGATTGCGTCAAGGCGATCCGCTATCACCTATCTTGTTCACTCTTGTCGCCAACTCGCTCAGCCGAATGTGCGGGAAGACCGAGATGGACGGTTGGATCAAAGGCCTGCCATGCGTCCGGGGTGGTACGCCGATTACTCATCTACAATATGTGGACGACACCATGGTCTTTGCCGCGCCAACAGTGGAAGTCGTTGCGGGACTTCAATTCATTCTCCACTGCTTCGCTTTAGTGTCGAGCCTACATATCAACTGGTCCAAGAGCCTATTGATCACCATTAATGTTGCACCTCACCACACAGTGGTACTGGCAGATCTTCTCAATTGATAACGACAGGAGCTACCCTTAAAACACCTCGGGCTTCCTCTGATGAAACAAAAGCTACACCTTTTAGACTGGAATCCACTGATTGAATGTACACAAAGGAAGCTAGAAGGTTGGCAGTCTAAAATCTTGAGCATCGGAGGCAAATTAACGCTGCTTCAAACCGTAATATCAAACCTCCCGACCTACTATTTATCCATCTTTCATCTACCGCAAGGCATCCTTAGAAAGCTGGACAGTATAAGGTGTAGATTTTCCTGGAATGGGGGAAACCGTGAATCGCAAAAGCCGCGTTTGGTTCGCTGGCAGAACATATGCACTCTGTGGGAGAAGGGAGGCTTGGGAGTCCTCGACCTTCGTATGATGAATAGAGCGTTATTAGCAAAATGGTTACGGCGATGGGCTTTTGATCCTGAGGCGCTCTGGGTACGTTGCCTTCGCGAGCAGTACGAGGAAGGTAAGTCTCCCATCCCTTCCCACAGCCTTTCCCCACTATGTCTTTCCTTGCGAAAGGCTGGTTCGCACTGGGTAAACGACTTCTCCCATGGCCTGTGATGGCACCTGGGGAGTGGGGAGCAAAATCCATTTCTGGACGGATCATTGGTGGGGAGATCTACTCTTCTGGTCAAAATTCCCAATGCTCTTCCACTTGGCGGAGGCTAAGGAGGCACTGGTTGGTGCGGTTTGGCAAGGGGACACAATACATGGCAAGTGGAGGCTGAATCTGTGAAGGATTACTGACGAGCTAGAGGTCTAGGAATGCGCGGATCTGCTGCTGGAGCTTAGGGAGGTGTCGTTCTCCCTAGGACAAGTAGACAAGTTGGTGTGGGCCGACAACCTGGGACTAGGATATGCAGTGAAAGCAAGGTACGCATGGTGGTTGAAGGATGTAATGGGCAATCAAGAGATGGCTGTGCGCACACCGGTGATATGGAAATGGAGAGTCACATGCAAGATCAAGATCTTTCTGTGGTTTACACTCCAAAACCGTCTGCTAACCAAAGTCTACAGATCCAAATGGCTACCGAACAACCCAATGGAGTGTAGTTTATGCATGTCTAACCCGAAGACGGTCGAGCACCTCCTCTTAGCATGCTCGACCGCCGCCAGGTTGTGGACCGCACTAAGTTTAGCGACGGGAACAAGACTTGTTTTCCTATCATTGCTAGAATTGTGGAACGCAATGAACTCCATAGCCCCGATGGGGGCCCACTCCACCCATGCACGCTTCCTCAAGATCTTAATCCCCTCGGGACTTTGGGCATTATGGCGCACACGAAACGAAGTACTGTTCCGGGGACAGCGGCTCTACTTTGAAAACATTTGGGACTCTACTCTCTTCCTAGTGCAGGATTGGGGGAGACATCTAGTGGGTCTCAAAAGGGTGAGTTACTTAGGGGGTAGAATCAAATGCGAGACGTAAGTCAAGACACTGCTTCTGACTCCTCGCGGTGGCACTGCTTGTGCATCGGCGGGGGTTCGTTCTTTTGTCTCCATCTAGGTCTCTAACGTATCTTGCCGGCCGAGCTTTTCTTCCGGGTCCTCGACTGTGCATGTATTTCTCTATCTTCATACTTCCTCGCCTCTCCTCCCCGCATTCGGACCAATATTGTAACACTCTTCTTTGTTATAACAATTGGCCTATCTTTTTCAAAAAAAAAAAAAAATTACTTTTGAATAAAAATATATGGTTACGGTATGTGTTTTTGAAAACTTGTAAAAAAATGTATTCAACTAAAAATGATTTTGTAACTGCACTTAAACCCCCAGTTTGTAATTTTCTCCCATAGATAATAAAAATTAAAGCGCAAAAGTTAATGTACAACCCTAGCACAAAAATCATAGAAAAAAAATTCTAATTAATAAACAAATCAGTTATTTTAAGCAATTAATTTTTTTTTACAATACGATAGGCAATCAGCCTCCAAAATTTTATAAATTGAAGAAGGATGCCCTACATTTTAAGAAATTAATTACATGCATGGAATGGGCTCACATAAGTTCCTATAAAGTTTTCAAATAAAATATATCTAACATAATTCTAAATTCCAGTAAAATAATAGTAATAATTTCCAGTGCAATTTTGATGCCCAAAATACACAAATATATATGGAAGTACATGAAATGAGAATTTGTATGATTTAAAATATCCTTTCAATGACAATTGCTAAAATCTGAATCACACAATTAAAAAGACGTGGTCTTTCAAATCTAATTCCATCATAAACCTAGTTCCAAAGCTTGGAGTTCTAAAACACATAGGAAAGACAGATGAAGAAAATCTATTGAGAACAAAGGCTTTAACCCTAAATATTTATTGTCCTTGTGTTCCCAACAAAAATTCCAGAGGATCAAATCTGCCTCATAACATGGATACATCAATCCCCATTACACACTTGATAGCATTACCAAAAAAATTTATTACAATTATTATAAATCTATCTCAGGCTCTTCACACACTCAGCTCTCTCAAGCTAGACACACAAAACTAGTACAACAACTTACACACAAACCAAAATAAGAACAAAAAAAAAAGATCAACCACAGATGAGACCACAAGATAAGGCCATCAACAAGATCGCCGCCTCCCTTTCGTCTTGCGGGAATACCTGATGGAACGCCGAGCTCTTACTCAATCGAATCGTGAATTCATCGAAGCGGCGGGGCTGCTGCTTCTTTGGAGGACGAGCAGCATCCATGAATTTGCACCTCTTCTTGAATGGGAGGGTGCAATTCACTCCCATATCATCCTTCTTCACCTTTCTTGAGGCCTCAGTTGTGATCAGTCCTCCACCACCCATTGCTGCGGCGGCCAACGCCCTTCTCGCCTTCCTTTGTCGAATTCCACATGCATTACAAAGTGACTGCACCAATACATGCATCCGTGTATACATAATCAGAAAGATATTACTAGGATCCTATTTATAAACCGAATAACTGAAGGAATCAAAGATGTAAAGAAACACATCATTAATGAAAGCAAAGATGGATAGAAACACACCATTGATGAAAGAAAAGATGGAAAGAGGAATAACATAACTCATGCAAGATTGGAGGAAGCAAAGATGAAAAGAAACAACATAATTAATTTCATAGAATATTTTTCACTGTTAGAGAGATGTAAATGCATCTTATAATATATTTAATGAATATATACAACACCCATTCATGGGGTTTTCTTTCCTTGATTACTTGAATAATAAGTTTAGATATACTCAAATCTCAATAGAGTTTGTTAATTATATCATTCAGTGGTGTGTAGAGAAATAGAGAGAGACCTTGGGGCCACAAGGACCACTCCTCCATAAGGGAGTCTTTGTTGTTTGGCAATCTGAGCAGACTCTGATGGGGCTGTTCGAGGGATCGCCATTACTGGATCTGCTACTGATGTTGCTACCTTCATTGGGAGGCATCAGAGGCTCCTGTTGATTCTGTAAAGCTTTATTGTTCCTTCTAGTTGGTTTCTTGATCTGATTATTTGAGTTCATCATCTTCCTCATAAACCTCATCTTCGAAGGCATCCATCTCGCCGAGCACTCTCCATCCTCATCAATCATAGATGATTTGTAATTGCTATTGTTGTAGTCTTTAGTGTCGTCATCGGTGGCAGGAACTAACGACAGTTGAAGAAAGTTTGGATCAAGTTTATTAACCTGTGTTTATCATTTAATATAGAAATATGTGTTAGCCCAAATAGATTTCACATAAAAGAGATTATGTAAATGGAAATTATAGTCCTTGATTACCACATCATGGTTGTGTTGGTGCAGTTGTTGATCTCCGCGGCGTCCTCCTGGCTGTGTTGATGATGGGTTGAAGAAGATGGGGCACATACATGCAGAAGCTTCATGAGATTCTTGGGTGAATGGAGTACCACTACTGATATGGCTTGGATTTTCAATGATCCCCTCAAGAGGGGAGGCTTGGTGAATCAAATAAAATGAAGTCATGTAGAGGGAGGGAAGCAACAAAATTTTGATCCAAATATGTGTCTAGGGGTATATGTAGAGGGAGGGATAGGTGGGCAGTGGTTTAGACTTGAAAGCCTAAGAAGACCTAAAAAGGGAAACAAAATCTAGCCTTTCTAGGTACAAAAATAAATAAATAAATAAATAGGGCATCACGTGATCATGTATAATAAAGTGTAAAATATCACTGTAGAACAATAGTAAAAGGACATGTAAAAGAAGAGGGCAAGCTTGAAATAATTTTGCAAGATAGACAAAAAAAAACAGAAAATGTACATGCAAAAGAAGAAGAGGGCAAGCTTGAAATTTTGCAAAAATAAAATAAAATAAAATAAAAACCAAAGAAAATACACAATCTGCAAATATTCCTTCATGGTGATCAAAGATCCATTTATAATGGAACAGTGAAACAATTAAAAGTTTCTTCGAGTGTTGAAGCATTCTTTCATACAACTCATTAGTGTTGCCAAACTACATTTTACTGCTCGTGCAGGTAAGAGGGGGACACTGACAGCCCCACAGTTATCTACTTTTGTTTTTGCTTCCCAACCAGCTTTTTCAGTTTTACATGATTTATTACTTATTTTAATGTACAGTAAAAAAAAGGAAGAAAAGAGAAGCAGTAGAAACTCAATTTTTTCCTTTTTGTTTTTTTTGGGGAGATTTTGTTCTCTTTCAAGGCTTTTGATACACTAGTGAATGCTCGTGACCATTTTTGGTCAATGGGGGGCTCTTGTAGTAGGATATTTACTGTACCTTTCTTAGAATACTAATTAATTACATACCTTCATATCATTGGCTTGAAGTGATTGATCACTTAGAATGTTTTCTTGTTGTCACATCACTTCAATCTCTTCCTTTTGCTCACCCACCTTTCTTTCTTGATTTTCTTGATTATTCTAGATAAGCCCTCAACCTGTAACTCTAGACCTTATCAATGTTCTTTGCATACATCAATAAGCCTATGAAAATATTTAAGGAAAAATTCAAATAAACCCTTGCAAATGGCATGAAACCCATATATAACCCTTTTACTTTTTCTAAAGTCCATATAACCCCCCTCAAACCACATATGTAAATTCAAATAACTCCTTGAGTTAAATTTACGTTGACAGATGATCAATATATATTCTATGAATATTTTGTTTGGTTCACCCTGATTGAAAATACAATATACCAAAACCCCCTACAGTTTATTAACGATGCAAAAAACCCTCTATAAAATACGATTTTATCCTTCCGAATAGATTATAAAACCTTATCTGGAGGGATAAAATTATTATTTATAGATGATTTTATGTATTTTTAACACATTGTAAGGGTTTTTTGATATATTATGTTTTCAGTCAAGGTTAATTAGACAAAATATTTTTAGAACAATCCTAATATGTCGATGAAAATTCAATTCAGGGGGCAATTTGATTTTGCATAAGTGTTTTCAATGGGTTGTATGAATTTTGGTAGCCTATAGGGGGTTATATGGATTTTTCCCAAATATCTAATACATAAGGAAAATGTTACATTTTTCTATTTATAGTCCAAAACGCAAATCACACGTATTTTTATTTCTTTAAAAATCACATACCTCGTATAATAATATATGCATTTTTATATATATAAAAAATGAAGTATATACTTCAATTAATTGAATAGTACAATTTATAGAAAATGTAAAAAAATTCTAACTAGGCTAATGAGGTATTTGGAACATTATTTTGGACTATAAAAATGATTATGTCACAGCACTTAATACATATTGAAGTTAACATATTAATTCAAATGGAACAGTTGTATACAAAAATAGTATAGATTCTAATAGTGCATAAAAAATCTAGAAAATATATTATACAAGAGAATGATGAAGACTAGGTCAATTAAATAGTTAAAACCTTATTTAGGTAGCGGAATGTGGGGGAATAAAGTTAAATATGGGTGACTAAGTTCAAAAACATATTTTTTGCAAAATAAAAGAATAAACTGATATTTAAGAATAAACTAATATTTGTATTCGAGATCTTCACTGAAATTATGATATTTTGTTCAATCTATTACACTGATGTAAAATGATTTACATGTCAAAGCATATATCATCACCTCTTATTAATTAGGGGACCCACCAAATCATTTTTTAAAATTTTATAAATCTTTATCCACATTGTATTCACATTGCATCTACAATTTATTAACAACAAAAAACTTCATTATTATGTTTTCTAACAATAATAACTAATAAAACAACCAAATAGAAATTTAATAACTTATGTATATCTATAATGAAATAGTTATTTATGATGGAATAGCTTATCTATTCAAATGTGGGCTAAATGTGTATTGCAAGGATCCAGATTCAGATCACAAACGTCGATTGTATTATCCGATTGATTGGACCATATTATCTGTGTATAATTGGGCCTAATTTTTATGACAATGGGGCGAGCAACGTATGTAGCTTGGCGATCACTGGACTGTTTACAGTTCACCAGGATATGACTCACCAAAGCTACAGTTTGTCAAATTTTAATGAGGCAAGGTTTTGTTTTGTGCATAACCAGTCCAATGAAGTGTAGCTTTCACACGGCTCTTCTCAAATCTTAGGGGCCAGGGTTGGTGGTACAGGACAAATGTCCACCCATGCTAGAAGGCCCCATAGTACACACAGGCACACATCAGACACATTCCATAGATATATAATATAATGTATTAATACAAAAAGTGGAAAATTTTATTGGGTACGTACTACTCAGTGAATTACTTGGATAGTGATAGTCAATTTATTCAGGAAAAAAAAACTAGTGGAGAAGGGGGTGGAACGTGTGAATAGTTTATGTATAAATTCCAATTTCAATTCATTAATGAGTGATAGAGATATGGTTTTGGTGATGTGTACTTTGCACTTGTAGATGTCCAACAACTTGTTGAGAAGTTAGGAAAATGATAATTCCAGTCCCGCCATCAGTCCCATCTGTAGCTTCTATGCGTTTTGATATTTTATCTAAAATATATAATTATTTAATGAAATATATATACTATTAATAAGTGAAGTATTATATATTTAAATAAATCAATACATTTCTTTTTTCAAAAAGGAAAATTAAATTTTTCATACACTATACACGATGTTAAGATAGTATAGTGTATAGGCGGGTAGGTGACAATCTTTGTGATGTTGATGAGATTGTAAAATGAACTGGATGCATTGCATTAAGTATTGAACTATCATAAATAGCTTTAATGTTATGAACCGACATATGAAGATCTGTAATGCTTTGTTTGTCTGATTGGGCGTGACCAATTAATTACCAAGACATCCAAAAAAATCTCTCCATCTCAACTAATAATGAAATTTTGTAATTTTATTAATTGTTGGCATGAATGACATCTCAACAACATACATGGTGTAGTACTTGAAATAAAAAATGATTGGTGAGACTTCAAACATGGAACTAAAAAATGGCTCCCACATAAGTTACACAGTTACACAGGACTGATTAGTTACCGGGAGGTATTACATCCAATATCTGTTACTGCATGGACACCAGTTTGTCCTAAGTCGTTTTAAAAGTAGGGTAAACAATAAATCATAAACTGTATGACACAATGCTTGAAACAGAAACCATATCAGGTAAATTAAATAAATAAAATGTAAAAAAAAATGATTTATCATACAATGATCACACATGCATATAATATATATATATATATATATATATATATATATATATATATATATATATATATATATATATACGCGAGCGATTAGGTGCGGCGAACGGCAGGTGCGGTCGCGACGTGGACCGTTCGATTGCGGGTCCATCGCATCCAACGGTCGACGTGAATCGCACCCGACCGTCCGATGCGATGGACCCGTGATCGATGGCCTATGATCGACGCCGCACCCACCGTTCGCCGCACGTAATCATCATATATATATATATATATATATATATATATATATAAAGGAGGGGAGGGTCTCATGACATGGGATAAAGGATGGGTGGCTAAAATAGGGACCACGCAAATGGCAAGGCCAGAAAACATTTTGTCTCATCCATAGCTGGGAGAGGTGTGGCCCTTTTATATATATACAAAGTGACAATGTCTTCTTCTGTTGTGGTCCAATACCTGGTGGTTTGTTCAAGGAGCCTGTCAAAAATCTTTTTGTTTTGGAAGCTATGGATAACAAAATAATTCAACACATAAAAATTGAATATACAGAATAGATGACTTACATGTTCAAACCTCCTCCACGGAACGGACGATCATGATCGAGATTTCAATTCGATCTGCCCCAGATTTAAAGAGCAGATCGAAACAGGCGTTGTCTTGTCGGTTTGCGGAGTGAGACAACTGAAGGTTGATTGGGAAATGGCAACGGCTAACAGGTAGTTTTGTGTGGCTGTGGTGGAAGGAGGTTCATAAGGTCTCTCATTTCATTCCAAATTTAGCTTTCTAGCTATTATTAATACCATCAACACTGAGAATAAAGATGGAAATGGTTGAGACTTGAGAGAGAGTCATGGATATGATAAACTTAGCTTGAATTGCAAGGAGATACAGTGAAACCATAAACTGATATTCTACATTTATAGATATGTTGAGAATTTGGTTTTCCATAGATACATTTTGGAGCACAGTGAGCAGAACAAGTGGCCGATATGTTTCTACAGCCATGAACCTGAAAAGGTCTACCAAAATATTTTCAAGTAATTACAGAAAAACCAGCTATTAGAAATCAAAGGCTCGCTTTTTTCTATTTTTCTATTTTTACAGAAAAACCAGCTATTAGAAAAATCAACTATTATTTTTCTATTTTTAGACCCTCAAAATAGCATTTTTACTATTTTTAATCATTTTTATATTTGAGATATCTTTATCATAACGACTCGGATTTGATCTCTATCAATTCCGATAACCTCCTAGGAGATCCGGTAGATTTAGTTATAACAAACTTTTATTTTTACTATGTTTAGTAATTCTTAATTTCTATTATTAGTATGAAAGGGAAGTTTAGTTTTTCATTAATAAAATTTTGAATTTATGTTCTTTTGAGAATTTGAGTTTGTTTAAAGATCTTAACACTTGTTAGATTCTATAGTTTTTCGCTGCATTATTACACAATCACAGTGGTTTCACTAATTATTTAAACCAAATAACCATTGGATTAATTGCGTTTTACTTATCAAGGTGATGAACGCCGTATATTCTCTTACTTGTGATTCAATGAGTTCTTTATGGACTCAAGGCGTTTTTCAAGAAAATTATGGTCTTCTCCCGTATCTAGCATTGTCATCATGTCATACAACTATACAAGTGAAGCGATTTACATGATTCGATAAAATTTGCCTACGTCTATGGAAAGGAAAAAAAATATTCCACTATTTATTTGTATCACAAATATTGTGCGATGGGGTTATTATATAACCTCCTCTGGTTTGCCTCTCAATGGCATAAGAAATTCTAATTTAGAATGGTGTAATTAGCCTACTGCATGACCACAAGACCCTAACAAATAATGCACAAATTATAGAATATCATTACACGTGAAAATACCATCCTAAAAAATTGAATATCATCGAGCCTCTGAGCCCTCGGAATGTGCGACTGCCCTTCTTTACCTCCAACGACTTCACTGCATAGCAATCAATATTTCGACCATAGGAGGAAATCTACCCCTGCAATTTTTTCTTAAGAATCCAAAAACTGGAAAAATGTTTTATTGTTAAATGTGTTAGATTATATATCAATTTGTTATGATATTAGTGTTGAAGATATGGATGAATCAATTAAAGATAAGGATTTGTATCCCACTATTTTGAAAAGTAGTTATTATGACTAAAGTTATTTGACTATTTGTTACGGAGTGGGAGTGGGATAGTTTTTCTTTTATCCTAATCTCTCACTTAAAGTGGCCCACACATCATACGGTTGAGAAGTACTGAATGTGATTGTGATTTCAATTTCCGTTACAGTAACTACCCACATCCCGGGATTAAGTGGGAGGAATCGTAATGGGTGTGATTCCATAAAGATCTCATTACTGAGATTTGGCCCCCTCTTAGCATATAAATGGGATTGGATCCCATTAGATATCCCAAGTCAAGAGAAGCTAAAGAGAGAAAGTCAAATCTTTCTTTAACCCTCCGTAGCAAAAGAGCAGAGAAGACAAGTTAGAAACACATCGTGATCGGCTTCCATTCAGATTTAAAATATGTCGATCCATAAGTCTTCGATCATGTGTATTTACTCTAACAATTGGTATCAGAGCATGGTTATAGAATTATTTAATAATACTTTTTAATGATGATATCTAGCTTTATTCATCATGTATATGTTAAATAATTCATTTGCTTTGAATTATGGGTGATATAACATGCATATCGTATACGGGATGTTATCATGATTTGCTGATATGATAGTTTAATGTGTTAGCATATATGGTTTTATTGGATAACATGACATGTGCATGAAAGTATTCTTATTCACGTATGCATGTACACGGATTACATCAAATCATTGCATATATATGTGTTTTTTTATGGAGAATGCTTGACTTTAGCATACAGGACTTCATTAATTGTGGTTTGATATATGTGTGTGTACATATAAGATAATCATGTATAAATAATGAAATGAAACTATTCTCTGTGTATGATCTCATGGTAGAGGCCGAATGCATATATGATGTTTTTCTATATGGATTTGATGATTTGGTTTTATTTATTTTAATCGGCATATATGGATCAGATCGAATCTTTGGACCTTGTATGTTATTTACATTTACAGTTTTAATCAATGAAGTTTTGAAATAAATAAATAAATAAAATCTGTTATGGATTGGGTATGCAAAAGGATTTAAGATTTACATGTTTTGAATGGAATAAATGTTATCTCCATTTGATTGATGTAGTTATTATCCATATCTCTTGTTAGATTATAAAGTATCTCTGAGATCTATTAAGATATGGTTATGAATTTAAATTTTTTAAAAGTTTGTTATTTCATAAACCAAGTAAGATGATCTCAGGATTTACAAATCTCAGGATAATGACAATTTTGCAAAAGGAACCCTGGAATTCTGTAAATAAAATAGAAATCTGGATAATGGTACTTTTACAAACAGAACCCTGATATTAGGGAAAAGTAAATTTTAGTCCCTAATTTCTGTGAAAATTGTTATTCATATTTAGTTAAGGGAATTAAAATAATTAGTTTGTTAATATATCACTGATGTTTAGATTTTTTAGATGAATTATAAACTCTACAAATATCATGTTAGTCATTTGTATGATTTAATTATCTTGGTGTGCATGTTATATGGTATGACATTTTATTAACATGCTTCAAGTAAAAGTTGTCATTATATTAAGATGATATAATTCATGCCAAAGCGGCCTTAGATGTTAAAATTAGTGAATTAATCATATAAAGTTAATAATGACGATCTTATTGCATTTTATAAACTGACACATAAGTCAATCCCAAAGGAGGGCCAATGTGATTTAGGTATAAGATGGAGTAGAATAGTAGCAAACTTACATTCTATGTATCAATGAGTCTATGACTTGTCCAAAGGTGTCAAGACTCTTTGTTACTGAGACGTAGGATATGCCACTAGTTCTACATGTAGAATATTTTCTACCTAAATGAGTGTAGGTTTAATTGCGGTTGTAAACTCAAGCCCAAAGGAGGGATTTATAATGTCGCTACTTAACCACTCAACCAAATAAGTATATTTAAGGATATCATATACATATTTGGAATTTATTGCATAATTTGGAATATATGCATTGAATGAATGTTATAATATATAGCCTTGTATTTTAAAAGACGTTATGTTGATTTAATATCTGATGTGAGTCAATATTGTCCTTTTCAGCGATTTCTCCTAGTTTTGTTTCAAGTAATAACAGCAACATTCCTATCCTCAATGGATCAAACTTTACTGAATGGAAGGAACAAATCAATTTAACATTAGGGTGGATGGATATGGATCTTGCGTTGAGGGAGGACAAACCTGACCCCCTCACTGCGGAAAGCACGCAAGAAGAAAAGGCCAAGTATGAGAAATGGGAACGCTCAAATCGGCAAGCTCTTTTGCTGATGAAAGCGTATGTGGGAAAGAACATTCGGGATCTATCCCTGAGTGCGACACAGCCCAATCTTATCTGGAAAATGTGGAGAAATAATTTGTTAGCTCCAATAAAGCCTTGGCCAGCACCCTAATGAACAAATTGTCCTCCATGAAGTATAAAGGATCCGGAGCTATTCGTGAACACATAATGCAAATGCGAGATCTAGCTTCCCAATTGAACACACTTGAAGTAACCATTTCTGATTCCTTCTTGGTACACTTTGTTCTCAACTCTTTACCGCCTCAATATGGTCCATTCAAAATTTCCTACAACACACATAAGGAAGATTGGTCAATTAATGAACTTCTGACCATGTGTGTGCAAGAGGAAGAGAGGTTAAAGCAAGAGAATATGGAGAATGTTAATTTAACTTCTCATGTGGAGAACAAGTATACTGGGAAAGGAAAAGGTGTCTCTTTCAAGAAGAAGTCAAAGAAAGCTTCAACTATTCAGAACCAAGTTGGAAGCTCAAGCTCTGGTTCCATTCAGAATCAAACCGGAAAACCAGTGATAAGGTGCTTCTTTTGCAAGAAGAAAGGACACATGAAGAAGGACTGTCAGAAATATCAGAAATGGCTCGCCAAGAAAGGTAATAATTTGGCTTTTGTGTGTGAACAATTGAATATGGTTTCTGTTCCAAATTACTCTTGGTGGATTGATTCTGGTGCCACAATCCATGTTGCCAATTCTATGCAGGGCTTTCTATCCCGAAGGACTCCAACTGAGAGTGAACGATGCATCATATCTGGAAATGGGATGCGTTCACGCGTGGAGGCTGTAGGAACCTTTAGATTGATCTTAGACAGTGGTTTTGTTTTAGACCTTGAGAACACTTTCTTTATTCCCAGTTATTCCCGCAATTTGATTTCTGTTGCTAGATTGGACCATGTTGGTTTCTCATTTAATTTCAATAATTGTGGTTTGTCTATTTTCATAATTCTCAATTAGTTGGTTCTGAATTCTTGTGGATGGTTTATACAGACTACATCTTGATAATTCCTATCAGCAATCCCTTTTAACCTTGCATAGAAATGTTGGCACTAAGCGTGGAAGAATAAATGAAACATCATCCATGCTTTGGCATAAAAGATTAGGCCATGTCTCAGAAGAGAGAATCCGGAGATTAGTCAAAGAGGGTATACTACCTTCACTTGATTTCTCTGATTTTGGGACATGTGTGGACTGTATAAAGGGAAAACAGCCCAAAACCTATAAAAGAAATGCCATAAGGAGTAATGGAACATTAGAATTGATCCATACAGATATTTGTGGTCCTTTTCCTCCTTGTATAAGTGGCGAAAGGTACTTCATCACATTCACTGATGACCACTCAAGATATGGTTACATCTACATGCTCTCTGAGAAATCAGAAGCAATTAATGCTTTAAAGTTTTCAAGGCAGAGGTAGAAAACCAACAAAATAAAAAGATAAAAGTGGTAAGATCAGATAGGGGTGGTGAGTACTATGGTAGACACACTGAAGCCGGTAGAGCTATAGGTCCATTTGGTAGGTTCCTTGAAGGATGTGGAATTCAGGCACAATATTCCATGCCAGGCAGACCTAATCAAAATGGTGTTGCCGAAAGAAGGAATCGCACTCTTTTGGACATGCTTAGGAGTATGATTAGTAATTCTTCACTTCCTTTGTTCTTGTGGAGTGACGCCTTAAAGACTGCCATTTATTTGTTAAACAGGATTCCTTCAAAGGCTGTACCAAAAACACCTTTTGAAATATGGACAGGAAGGAAACCTAATTTTAAATCACCTACATACGTAGGGTTGTCAGGCAGAGGCTAGGTTATATAATCCACATGAAAGGAAATTAGATTCTAGGACAGTAAGTGCATATTTTATTGGATATCCGAAAGATCCAAAGGATATAAATTTTACTGTCCTTCACTCCAAACCAGAATAGCTGAAACTGATGTAACAAAATTTCTTGAGGATGACTTAATCAGTGGGAGCGTGGAACCTCGAAACATTGTATTCGAGGAAATAGTAGAAACGACACCCGATGTTGTTGATAGTTTAATGGTTCCATATCCAGTAATTATGAAACCACAACCTATTATTCAAGATCCACCTCATCAAGAACCTGAACCGGTAAATGATATTCCTCCTCCAGTTCAAGAGGAAATTCAAATACCATTAAGAAGGTCTTCAAGAGAAAGAAGAAAAGCTATATCAGATGAATATGTTGTGTATCTACATGAAGGCCATGAATTAGAAGATCCTATTTCATTTTCACAAGCCATAAATAATAGAGATTCATCTAAGTGGTACGATGCCATGAAAGAAGAGTTAAATTTTGTGCAAAAGAACAATGTCTGGGATCTTGTTGAGTTGCCTGAAGGAGTTAAACCCGTTGGGTGCAAATGGGTCTATAAGACCAAAAGGGACTCTAAAGGCAACATAGAAAGACATAAAACCAGACTTGTAGCAAATGGTTTCACTCAAATTGAAGGCATCGACTATACAGAGACCTTCTCTCCAGTCTCTCAGAAGGACTCCCTTAGAATTATTATGGCATTGGTAGCTCATTTTGATTTAGAGCTTCACCAAATAGATGTGAAAATAGTTTTTTAAATGGAGATCTTTATGAGGAGGTATATATGGATCAACCCGAAGGCTTCTCACAAAAAGACAAGGAACATCTAGTATGCAGATTAAGGAAGTCGATATATGGACTTAAACAAGCCTCCCGACAGTGGTACCTCAAATTCAATGAGGTAATTATGACCTATGGTTTTAAGGAAAACATTGTTGATCAATGTATATATCTCAAGGTCAGTGGGAGCAAGTTTATATTTCTGATTCTATACGTCGATGACATTCTGCTTGCTAGTAATGATTTAGGGTTACTTCATGACACTAAGAACTTTTAGCCAAAATTTTGAGATGAAGGATATGGGTGAAGCCTCCTATGTTTTAGGCATAGAGATTCACAGAGATAGATCTAAGTATTTACTTGGACTTTCTCAAAGGACCTACATCGCTAAAGTGCTTGAAAGGTTCAGCATGAGTAACTGTAAACCTTGTGTGGCTCCTGTCCAAAAGGGTGACAAATTCAGTAAAGCTCAATGTCCAAGGAATAAACTTGAAACTTTAGAGATGGAGAAAATTCCTTATGCTTCCACTGTTGGCAGCCTGATGTATGCTCAAACATGCACTCGTCCTGACATTGCCTATGCAGTTAGATTACTTGGAAGGTATCAAAGTAATCCAGGCATGGAGCATTGGAAGGCGGCCAAAAAGATTATGAGATATCTTCAAGGGACGAAAGAATACATGCTCACATATAGAAGATCAGATAATCTTGAACTCATTGGGTACTCCGACTCTGATTATGCTGGGTGCTCCGATGATTGTAAATCAACATCTGGATATGTCTTCATGCTTGGTGGTGGTGTTGTTTCATGGAAGAGTGAAAAGCAAAAGGCGACCGCTTCCTCTACCATGCACGCAGAATATAAGGCTTGTCACACAGCCACATCTCAAGCATTGACATTAAAGAATTTTATCACAGAACTTCAAGTGGTAGAGTCCATCTCAAGACCAATAAAGATCTATTGTGACAACTCAGCTGCTGTCCTTTTCGCTAACAACAGAAAGATATACAAGGGCCTTAAGCACATTAAGGTCAAGTATTATGTTGTTAAAGAAAGGATTGAAAAGGGCTACATTTCGATTGATCATATTAGCACCGACATGATGCTTGCAGACCCTATGACTAAAGGGCTAGCACCTACATTGTATAAGGATCATGTAGAACATATGGGTCTCATTCCGGATTTGAGTTTGGTGTAATTTTCAACATTTTATGGTTGTACTTTGGTTTATTTATGAATAACATTCATTTTGTCTTCTAACACATTGTGTTAATCAAGTAAATGTCCATGTGGACAATAAAGAGGGCCGTGTAAAAGGTTTTTGGTTATAGCCTTTTCATTTAGTAGACATAAGGTTTTGTCTAAATAAAGTACTTGGTTTAAAGGATAAAATGATATTGTAATTATGGAAGGGACTACTCTACTATAATGCAGTAGAACCGTCATAGTTCTTGTCATTGATTCCTTTGAATTGAGTTAAAGATACAGAATCATTGGAATTGTTTTTCAAAGCGCACGCATTCTTGTTTTTTCAAATTCGATCAATTCAGTACATCAAATTTATTATTATATTATATATTTTTTATAAAATATTTTTTCAAAAGAGAACGTGTGTTATATGGGTCAAGTGGGAGAATGTTGGAGATATGAATGAGTCAATTAAAGATAAGGATTTGTATCCCACTATTTTGAAAAGTAGTTATTGTGACTAAAGTTACTTTGACTATTTGTTACGGAGTGGGACAATTTTTCTTTCATCCTAATCTCTCACTTAAAGTGGCCCACACATCACATGGTTGAGAAGTACTGGATGTGATTGTGATTTCAATTTCCGTTACAGTAACTGCCCACATCCCGGGATTAAGTGCAAGGAATCTGTAATGGGTATGATTCCATAAAGATTTCATTATTGAGATTTGGCCCCTCTCTTAGCATATAAATAGGATTGGATCCCATTAGATATCCCAAGTCAAGAGAAGCTAAAGAGAGGAAGTCAAATCCTTCTTTAACTCTTTTATTTTACAGGCTCTGTAGCAAAAGAGCAGAGAAGACAAGTTAGAAACACATCGTGATCGGCTTCCATTCAGATTTAAAATATGTTGATTCGTAAGTCTTCGATCCTGTGAATTTAGTCTAACAATTAGTTTGTTAGTGTGTTATACGTGTAGCACTATCTTGTACTATTATATAAATGATTTTAGTTCATCTCTAATGAAAGAATAGTTTTAGGGTTTTATTATTATTTTCTCTCTTATTTCTAACATGGTATGAGAGCCACCTCAGAAACCCTAGATCCACAAAAATTTATCTTCTTCTTCCCCACTCCGATTGAGGAGTCTTTAATCAGAGTGGGGGAGGACTTTTGACCGTCGTCTTTGTGCTCGTCTCCGTCGCACCTATTGCGCACCATTCTCTTCATCATCATCACCATTCTCATCGTCGCAACAAGGGATTCTACGCAACATGGCAGATCTGATTCTGATTCTCCCATTATTTTCATCCTCATATTCGCGGACTTCACACAGGATTAATTTGGATCTCGTCCATCGTCATTCCATGCTGTTTCTAGCCGCCGTTTCGCGGGTTCTACCCCCTTCTCTTCATTGGATCTCCTTCTTCCTTTGAGATCCACTATCGTCGTCATCTACGCGCAGCCCTGTCGTCTCAGTGCACCGTCGTTCTCAGGCACCATCTTCTCCGTGCGACGTCGTTGTATTCACACATGTGCGCCGTTGTCAACGAGCACCGTCATCTTCGTCCACCAACTCCGACTGACTCAAAGAGCGAGATCGACTTCGATTGACTCAATGAGTGGGAGCAACTATGACTGACTCAAGACGAGCGGGAGCGAAGTAATGGATTCCAAAACACATACGGTGACTCAAAAGTATCCTTCAGAGTTTGGGAGAGGTCTTAAATAAGTATTAGGATATTTTAGTGATTTTAATCTAATGGTACTTATGTTTGTTGAGATTTTAGTTTATCAAATTTGTGCAAACTCTAAGAGTACTACTCTTCAGAGTTTGGAAGAAGGTATTAAATGTGTTAAATTATATATCAGTTTGTTATTATATTAGTTTGTTAGTATGTTACACGTGTAACACTATCTTGTACTATTATATAAAGGGTTTTAATCCATCAGTAATGGAAGAATAGTTTTAGAGTTTCATTATTATTTTCTCTCTCTTATTTCTTACATGCTGAAAATTTGTTTTGCATTGTTGGTGAAGCATTTAAGTTCTACACCTTACGTTTTGATTGCGGGTACTTGTGATAAAATATGTGTGACAATGTATGAGAGCTTCATTAAAAAGCATAACTGGACCCGCATACCACGATTACATTCATGCCATGCATCGGAAACGGGCAGGACCGGGCTTGGCCAGCAAAAAAAAGGGTGCCTCTATTTCCACCCCTCAAAATGGGGCGCACACCCCTTTTTTATACACCCAACAAAAAACAATGAAACCCTTTAAACACTCATTTTTTTGAATCTCGCGACACAATCACTGTCAACATAAATATCAAATATCGACACTGATAGTGTCGTGAATAATCTAGTGTAACATAGTTTTCTGAACCCCGCGACACAATAACTGTCGACATAAATACCAAATGTCGACATTGATAGTGTCGCGAACGATCTAAATGCTACGAGTTTAGTTTTTTGAACTCTGCGACACAATCACTGTCGAAATAAATATCAAATGTCGACACTGATAGTGTCGCGAATGATCTAAATGGGGTGTGCACATGATTCAATTATAAATGGATTTTTTATGCATTATCCGTTTATGAGGGGTGTGCACCACATTTTGAGGGGTGCAAATAGAGACAGAAAAAAAAAGGCCCAAACCCTACCACGGGCGCAGGCCTGAATGGGCCTGACGGGTCGGGCCTGGGCTTCAGGCCCACGGGCCCAGAGTTTGAACATTTTATTTCTTTATTTTTTTAATTTCAAGTTGTTCATCTGTATATAAAATGTTGAACTAACACAAAATTGAAGTATAATGTTGAGAAAAATATTTAAATATATTAAAATAAAAAAATATTAAATGAATTAATTACTTAAAAATTAAATAACTGCATGTACCTAAATAGATTGACACCTACATAAATGTCAATAATTTGTATAATTACACAATTCAAATAAAAATTACATAAGATTACATGTGACCCATTTGTTGTATTGTCAACCATGGGCCTACGGGCCGGGCCCGGGGGCAGGCCTGCGGGCCAGTCAGAACGGACCCAATTCAAACGGGCCTGGGCCCCAAAATCAGGCCCGAGCCCAGCCCGCCTTAAAAACGGGCTGGGCGAGCTGGGTTTTTGGGGAACCTTGGGTTCATATAACCCTGCAACTGTTTATAAAACCCGACACTGAGTGATTATTTTTATTTTAATAATGGTGAATAATCTATTTATATGGTGATGCCAAGATAAGTTCAAATAAGATTTGATAACTATTGCTTATTAAAACTTGGGTCAATTGCCTAAATAGTAAATACTCCTACAGCCCAACCCTGATATTTTATGTGCCCCCCACCTTTTGAAAAAAAAAATTTACCCCTCCAGCAAACACAATTTTTTTTCTACCCTCCTCCCTTTAATTTCCCTAGTACCACAAAATCGCAGTTTTTCCGTTTAAGTGTATGTATGTTTTTTGTAACTTATAGAATACAAAATGTAATGTTTGTAAATATTATATGTAAGTGCATTATTATACATGTCATGTAAAAATGGTAACTTGCAAAATACTAGAGAAACATACGTATAACACCTGAAAATATTTTATCACAATAAGTACATCAAAACACTTGAATTCATCGAATGTTTGCATTCTGACGTTCTTTTTCCCTGTAAGTGCATGTAGGTTTTCTGTAACTTATAGAACAAAAAATGTAATTTATGTAAATATTATATGTAAGTGCATTATTATACATGTCATGTAAAAATGATAACTTACAAAATACTAGAGAAACATACCTATAACAACTGAAAATATTTTATCACAATAAGTACATCAAAGCACTTGAATTTATCGAATGTTTGCATTCCAACGTTCTTTTTCTACCCTAATAAACTGAGATGTATTTCCTTGGATCATCTTCATGTCATTTTGGCTTAAATCGAATCTATTGTTACACCTTCGAGTTAACAAGCGTACATCATTAGGAAGAAAGTACAATTTAAACTATATTAGAGATGCAACAATTTGTCAAACACCCAAATAAATCAAACATCAATAAATGTTTACTTCATGACAACATAAGAACCACATATATATTAATGTTATACATTAATGTATGTTTCTCTAGTGTTTTGCAAGTTACGATTTTTACATAACATAATAATAAATTTACAGATAATATTTACAGAAATTGCATTTTGTGTTCTCTAAGTTACAAAAAACATATATGCGCTTATAGAGGGAAAACTGCGATTTTGTGCGACTAGGGGAATTAATGGGACGGGGATAGAAAAAAATTGTCGGTTGCAGGGGTACAGAAAAGATTGGATGTTTGCTGCAGGGGTACAGAAATTTTTTTTCAAAAGGTGGGGGTACAGGAAATATAAGGGTTGGGCTGCAGGGGTATGGGTATTTGGGCAATTGACCCTTAAAACTTACTTATTCAAATTAATAAAAATATTGTTTTATGTCAATTAAAAAAAAATTCTCACCTAACACTCGCACACATTCCAAAAACATATCACATCTATTATATCATATGCACAAACATATCTTTTATAATTATTCCTAAACATAAACAATTCATGCAAAAGGTATATAGTTGTCTCTTAACTCCCGTTGGGAACGACAATATGATTTATTCTTGGATATACATTTATGGATAAGGATTTATAAAATATGAAAAAATAATGATAGTTGATTTGACATGTGATTTATAAGAAGTGATGATAATTGATTTGACAGTGGGCCCACATATTCTTTAAGTGGAATAACATAAGATAACTTTAATTACAGAGGTTGGTTGTAATCCATATAACACTTTATACTAGTTTATTCTACATAAGATATCCTAGGTTATACCAGGTAAACAAACGGATTAAAACATCTATTTCAGTCAATACCAGGTTATCCAAGGGCTTATTCCCGTTCTCAGTCATACTTTTATCCATCTTTTATCCACCAGTTATCCACAACTTATCCAAGGTTAATCAAACAAAAAAAAATCATTTTTACATTTTTCATAAGAATAACAAAAAATACAATCAAACAAAAAATCATTTATTCTACATGAATAATTATCTATTTCGGTATAGCTATAGGGGCTAATAACTTTCTATCACACCCCAAATGGGGGTAAAACAATGCTTATAATGCATCTTATTAGAAGGGTTAAAAAAAAAGAAAAAAAAAGAGCAAGAATCTACCTTGACAATTCCGCAACCACCAAAAAAGTGCACCAAGATATGCAATATGCCAACATTTAATCCATTATAATCCACAGCATTCATGTATTTACAAATAAGACTAATCAACAGGACCACCACTTGATATTCAAAAACTGACAAAAAGAAAAGAAAAGAAAAGAAAATCATCAGGAAAGCAGATAGAAGGTAATATGGAAATCTTTCCATTCCATCTATCAAACGTAGGTTGATAAAAGAGGTTGATAAAATGAAAACCAATTTTCACAGAAATGTTGAGCAGTCAAATCATACATTCACAAATGAGAAAAGTTCTCACCAGTTGGGGATGGATTTTGACCTGATATACTGTTTGAGTAGCGCCTTCTCTTCGTCTATTTTCTTCTTCTCCACAGGATTTGCGGGTTTGACTTTCCTCTTTTCTTCCAGCATCCACTTCAGTGCTCCACTCCACTCATCCTGAGATACCGTTTCTGACACCTTGGCCAGCCTTGTAACTGATAGAGGGACTGAGATATTGTCAGCAACTGGGACCTCTTTTTTCTGAGGAACATCAGTCCAGCTTGTTGTTTTTTCATCTGGGGAAGCAGGGACTTCACCAACTGCTTTTCCACTATCCTCCACACCTGAATCCTTATTCCGTGTCCTCATGAAGAGATAAGCTGCATGACCACACGATTGTCAATATGATTTTTTTCAGTTTCTAATAAACAAATAGAAATTTATAATTTTATTTAAAAAATTAGAAGTTTATAACATAATGACCCCTGGGATATGGTTTCTGTCAGTGAACAAATTCCCATGTGACAATAGCTACTATCACACCAATGAACACCCCTTCATAAAGCTTGCCACCAAGAACAGTTGTTGCTCAGGAAGGATTTTTTTTCCTCCGCTCCAAATTGGGATCATTTGAAATTCCCTATGCAGAACCACAAACGTATTTGAATTTTCTATCATTTTGACCTATAGATCTAATGAAATATTTAATTTGGAATATTTATGGAACAGTTCACATCTGTATTTTGTAAAAGATGGCCTAATTTCATTTCGAAGTAGCAAGGACTGGAACAGGCTGCCTTGGGAGTCCTGTTCTGGGAAATTGCATCAAACAAAGAGGTACCCCGGGGGTAACAGGGTCCCAAAAAAAATAAAATAAAATAAAATAAAATAAAATAAAAAACCTAAAAGAAATCCATTTGGATCAGGAAGTGAGAAGCCAATCCCCTTAGGCATGGAGAAAAATTATGCAATGGGGAGGACATAAAGATCAGGATTCTGGAGGCTGAAAACATATTTTGCAGGGAGGAGAGCTTCCCAATATGGAACACAGGAAGATGCAAAGGTCATAAACACATACAGAATGGTAGTTGGACAAAGCTACCTCGCTGGCCTCCAAATTAATCCAAGTAAGACAACAAATCACTTAGATCCTCACTGGTAGACATGGCAAGGACAGCAGCAACACTGTGGAAGTGTCGATCAGGTAAGCATGGACTAAAATCAAAACAAAACACCAAACCCTCCTGAGGGAAACATGGGTTTGGCAAAGGGCACAGGTCCCCAGATACAGTTTCAGTGTTTAAAAGACTCCGAAGACAGTTGCCCACATTGCTCTGGCACTAGAAAAAAAAGGCATTCTTAGTGATGATATTACTTGACCCCAGTGCAGAGTAGACAGAGAAGATGTAACCCATATTTATCTTGCAGCTATTCAATCTATATCTATCATCACAAGGATGAGATAAAAAGGAGTCACTGTCATACCCTAGTTGAAGAGATTCTACTACTTGGACAAGAGTTCAAATCTGGCTCCCTAAAATAATACAAATATCCTCAGTACATCCGTATAACATGAATGGATAGAAAGGTATAACAGAATTTTCAGAGGCAAGGCATTGGTCACATTACACAAAAACATCTTGCTGAGGGTAATATTGGCAGACATCAAACTCAAAATGTCACATAAGTTCAAGCCACTTTGACTCCTATAATTGCAAAAGTGGCTGCTAACTTTGCTGTGTGCATCACTGAAAAACCACAGAAATCCACACAAGTGGGTCCACCTGAGAATCAATGGATAAAAGCAAACAACCATGACTAAAAGCGAACTCTGATGGCTCTCTTAGTAGCAGAAAGGCAGGACACGGAGATCTCATTAGGGATCATAAAGGCTCATTCATAATGGGCGGTAGCCAGATGTGAGCCTGCTTTCATTGACATCTTACAACCCCCAGGGGGTGCTGCAAAGCCAAAAGATCTCTTGCAGGGGTACTAACATATCGCTGGAATCTGACTCTGCATCACCAGTGGAATAAACCAATAAACATAAAACCATACCGTGGTAAGCCATCATAACTAGAGGGATAATATAGCATGGTCTGGGGATTTTAGCAGAAACTTTCACATACTTATAGAGAGGCAAATCAACCTGCAGACCTTGCAAGCAAGAAGAAGAGGCTGGGAACAGTTACTATCTATCCAGTTAGTTTATGACCCAAACTCCATGAACTGCCAAATAGAGAGAATAGGGGGGAAGCATATGACAGGATCAGCAGATGAGCTACAACACTTCTCCAAGACACAGTGTAGTGTATGCATGTGTTAGATTAATGTAACAATCCATGAATGTATGATATTTCACAGCTCTCCTAGAGGTAATGAGGATGCACTCACAACACAGTGTCCCTCTCATTGTAACTAGGAAAAAGAAAAGCTATCTATCAGACTGTGTAACGACATTGTACATTCCCCTTAATGAAATACACATAACAGTTCCAACCAACCAAAACAAAATCTGTTGAGATTCAAGTACATCTGGAGTTCATTCTAAGGGTTTTTAGACATGTCGAAAAAGTTTGGCATCCATGGTTTGAAATTTTTCACACCATGTAGAGGTCGTTGAAATGATGATTGAACTGTTTGAAAATAATAGGATATGTTTATTTAAAACCAAAGTTTGTTCAAATGGAATACCTAATTGCTCGAAATAACAAATGTCAGGTTCTTTGTTTGGCTAATGTACCAAGAAAGATTCTTAACGAAGGTATACGGGGATCGACGGGCAATGCTCGATGATTGCATGTGTGTGTTTTGTGTGGAGCTGGGGAGGAAACCGTAGTCCATCTGATGATGGATTGTCCACTGTCCAAGGAAATATGGAGGCGTCTCAGCTTGGTGACGGACTTCTCCAACGGCTTCACTGATCTGGAAGGAATGTGGGCAGCGGGTCGTCGTCTCAAGGCGAAAGGTGACAGGAGTGCTAAGGCAAAGATCTCACCATCTTTCGTTCCTGCGGTTGCTTGGGCCATCTGGCTCACTCGCAATCGTTGTATTTTTCAAAACGAGAGGGCATACATGGAGAATAAATGGGACATGGTTGCAGCTTTCATTTCAGATTGGGGCACCGCATGTGTAGGGGCACGTCTGATTTCTTTTATGAAGGGGAGAATTGCAATATAAGGGTAGTCCCTATGTGTTTTATCTCGCTACCAAATATGTTGTAATCTGCTTTGGGCATGCTCCCTTAGCTCCCGTTTGGAACGGGGATAGGTTTTATTATAGATTTATCCGAGCATGAGTATAAATAGGGATAAAATGATTTTGTGTTTGATTGTGTTTTGAATTATTCTCGTTGGTAAACATAAGAATAAATGTTTTGTTGTTTGGGTAAAATGTGAATAAAGTATGGATAAAGACTTATAGGGCCCGTTTGGGGTGAGACATAAGATCATTTGCCCTTGATAGTTATACTGGGATAGATAACAATCCATGCTGAATAAGTAAATTTTTGTTTGGTTGTCTTTTTTGTTATTCTCATTGGAAAACGTAAAATTGATATTTTTGTTGTTTGGTTCACTTTGAATAAAATATGGATAAGTGGTAGATAAGAGATGGAAAGAGTTTATGACTTTTTAAATGACAATTATACCCCTGCATAAATTATTTGTGTTTGGGAATAAGTATAAGAGATATGAGTGTGATATGATAGATGTGACAGTTTTTGAAATGTGTGCAGAGAGTGTTAGGTGAGATAAATATTTTAAAATTACAGAGAAGGTATTTTTATCCATTGGCATAGATAAGCCCTGATAAACAATTCCACCATTTTCTTAGAATAGTTATCAGGCCTTATCCTAGCTTATCCAGACATAACTATCAAGGTTTATTCTTGTCAAACAAACAGCTGTTTGGGGCATATTCTACTGTATTCTCCCTTATTCACCCTTTATTCTTCACCCCAAACGGGGGGATAAAAAGTAAAAAAGTAATTATAGTTGATTTGACAGGTGATTTATAAAAAGTGATGACAGTAGATTTGACAGTAAGCCCACATATTCTTTGGGTGAAATAACTTTGAATAACTTTAATTCTAGGGGTTGATTGAAATCCATATACCACTTTATCAGAGTTTATTCTGGCATACTTTATCCGGGGTTATCCAGGGTAAACAAACACACAATTTTTGTTATACAGGGTTATCTGGGTTTATCCGGTCTCTTATACCGGATCCAAACGGGGGCTTAATCAATAATATTGAGACCATGCCTACCATTCCATAAAAAAACAAATAAAACAAAAAATATATATGTATATGGGCATTTGAATGTCAGTTAAACAGTTTTACATAAAGTTCAAAATTACAGAACCAAGCATGGGTCTTTTGAACATCCGAGTATCATTCAAATGCCTAAGATCAAAATACTCTCTATGTCACAACCTAGCATGATAACCTATTCCAAGGCATTTGCCTTCTCAATCACCTCATTGAATTTAGTATTATTAACTATTCCTTCAAGCTTTCCACATGTGGGTAAGAATCATGCTCCAATGAAACTCCAAGGCTCAAAGCTTATTAAAAAAACATGAAAATGTTAATTAGAGTACAAGAACCTGATATCAGTTATATTAAATGTTACAGCTATGAAGAAAAAGCAAATCTAGCCCTCTACAGAAGATTTAAGGAAAAAAATACAAACTAGAAAACAAATCACAACCGGTAGTGAAGAAATAAAGTTCAAGAAACTCAAATACAGCCACATTATAACACAAATTAAAACAAGAAGGGCACATCAACTCACAAAGAATAATAAAAATAAAAAAATTCATATCAATTCATAACTACCCCATCTCCTCATCAGTGGTAAATCTAAAAACCAAAATATAGCAGGCATCCCAATGTGAGAAGAACTCAAATCCGCTATCAATAAAAGGTAAGAATTAGGGGCAAAAGATAAATTAAAGAGAGAGAGAGAGAGAGAGATCGACCTCCGACCGCGAGATTGATGGTGAGGAGAACCGGCCAAACGAATTTGAAGCGACGAGCGAAGGACTCCTTTGGAGGAGGAGGAGGAGGAGGAGCAGAAGCCGAAGTAGGGTCCATCGGATGAGTGGGGAGAGGGGGAGATTTGAGAGATGATGATGATGATTCTTTTGCCTTTCTTTTCAACTCACCTAGTAAACCAGATCAAACAAAACACGTTTATATAGAACAATAGATTGAACTTGAGGAGGAAGAATAAAAAAGGGATGGGAAACCTTTGGGGGGCTTGCGAGTTAGAAGCTTCGGACCATCGGTCATCTTTGATGTTTGTATTTTTTGTTTTGTGTTTTTTTTTTTTTTTTTTTTTTTGAGGTTATCTTTGATGTTTGTTGGTCGCTGTTTATGTCGAATAACTTGGAATACAAGTTTACAAAAACCCAAAAGAACACAAAGTCCTCGTTTAGATAGCAAAATTGATATATTCTGAATAGATAACTATGCCAATATAAATAACAAACATACACGAATAAAAGATTTTTTGTTTGGTTTTTTTTATTCATATTGAAAAACATAAGAATAAAAGTTGAGTTGTTTAATTGATAAATAATAAAATATAAATAAATTGTAAAAAAATTGATTTGACATGTGGGTCTTTTGATGTATAAGAGGTGTTGATAGATGATTTGATGTGATAAGGTGTAAAAAATTGATTTGACATGTGAGTCCATGAGAATAGATAAATTGAGTATAGCTTATCTTAGGGGTTATTTAGAATTGTTATACTTTCTTATACTCGTTTAAACTGGCTTAGTAATACCAAGTTATACCCTGCAAACAAACAACAATTTTTCATATCCATTCTTATACCACCCTTATACTACCCTTATACTCGCTTAATCCGTTTACCAAACAACGGGGAAAAAGGTTATATCTAGCATGGTTTCCAAATTCTACATTTTTATTTTATTTTATTTTATTTTATGAGTCAGCAAAAAGATTAGATTATTACTATCGATTTTATTGATAATTTTAAAGTTACAGTATCTAATTGTGAAGTAAAAAGAGGAGAGAACATAGCAGGAAAAACACACATTCGATAGAGGACTTGTGGGTTATCAATGTGAGGGGAAAAAACCCGTTCGTTTCAACGATTGTGTCCGCCGGTGTCTACAAAAACTCCACCTCTCTCACCAGCCTTTGCCAAACGGGACGTTAGTAAGAGTAAAAACAAATGAGAGAATAAGACATCCTAATGACTCAGGGAGAGGAGAATAGAAGAGAAACTTGAACACTCACTGCCCAATACATAATGCGTCCTGACAAAATTCAATACATTTGACACCCGCAATGAATATTCTCCAATCTCAACATTTAGTGCAAGTGTGGAACCAGGAATTCTAATGGAAGGTAGGAGTTAAATGATTAAGGTAATGTCTGAAAACACGTTTGAAAAATAAATTTTTTAATAAAGTGGCTTAAATAAACTTGATATCTCGGAAGCGTATTTTCAGCGCTTTTTGAAAAATAACATTTTTTTTATTAAAAGTTGTAAGTAATTTTTTAATTAAGTCTTCTTTTTAAAAGACTTTTTGTAACACGTTTGCGTTTTTTGCTTTATTAAAAAGCAGAAACGCGTCTGAACACGTTACCAAACGCCCCTTAAGTATGTCAGATAATTTGTTATCGGGTCATAACCGAACCATTGAAGTAATGTACTATTGAGATTGAAAATATTTTTTCACGATTTAGAGATTTTGACCGAGTCATTGAAGTAGACAATTGAGATCGGAAGTTATTTTTCCTTTCAGGCTATGAAAAAATATATTGGAAAAGTCATTAATTCTTTCAACAAAATAGAAAAATGAATATAAAAAAAGTTAACACCCTTGGGTCTGCCCCTAATTCACTGGATTCCCACAAATTTTCTACATAAACCGCTGACCCTGAACACCTATGCGTTTGGGATAGCAATGGGGTGGGTTGGAACGGGTTTTGTTACACTCAATCCCAAATCCACTAATAAAATCTCATTTGGGTTTGAGTATTTCATCTCATTCCGTCCCAATGGGTTTTTAAAAAACTCAAACATGTCTTGTCTTATCTCATTTAGAAGGGAACTTGTTTAAGAATCCTAACTTTTCATACATTTTTTTTAAAAAAAAATTAGCTTATAAATTAAATAAATTTTTTTATTCGTTATGTTATATAATATTATTTAGTACATATTTATGTATTTTATCAATTGTAACAATAATAATATATGATAGGTTAGCTTCATTTATGTATTATATTAATTTTTAATGATATACATGATTTACATAGGGTAAATGGGGCGGGACATATTTTTCACTTGAATCTCAAACTCATCCCATATCTTCATCGGGGTGGGATGGGTCGGGTTCAGATTTGAAATTTATGAGAGCAAATCCGTTCCGATAGAATCGAATGAGGGCGAATTTTTCATTTATCTCATTCCACTATCATCCTTGAATGCATGAATCGCAAACCAAATAATTCACATATTGTCTAACCTCATTAGATGAGGTACATTATAAAAAATAAAAACATCGGTTGCCTGTATTTTAGACTGTGAAATAAATTGAGTGACCTAGCCCCCGAAATGCGACATGGATTTAATTGGAGTAGCACAAATTAAAACTGATCCTGCAGCCCTTGTTTGAACTACTCTTCCATTTGTAAGCATCATGATTTCAGTTGTTTGAAATCTCATTCACACACAGGTGTGAATGAGGAGCATGTACTTTACCATGCGAACTCAGACCATCAAACATTGCTGGAAGCTTCAGATATACGTCCTCGACATTTCTTGCATATGAGCCAAGGCCACCCCCATAAATGTGCAAGAGTCTGTACATGAACTTTAAATATCAAGATATTGAGGGAATTCCATATTTGCCCCAATGTAATACTATACAACAGCTACCACTACAAAAAAAACACTTTTTACGACATTTTTTTTTGCGACAGCTCACAAAAACTGTTGCAAATGTTCAAAATTTTGACGGTAATTTTTGACCGTCACGAATATTGTTGAGTCGCTATTAAAAATGTATAGTTGCGGCAGGGACACTTCTGCCATCGCAAATAATACATATTGTGACAGAAAACTATCTGTTGCAAATACTTAATTATAGATCCAACAATTCATTTTTTCACTCGTGATCAGAGCCGTCCAATCTTCCCATATATATTTAAAAAAAACCTAACAAAAACTTTGATCAAACATAGCCGCCGCTATCCGCTTCGACCCGTTTGACTTCGATCGATGCTGTCGTCCACTTTGACCCATCCGACTTTGATCGCCATCCAACCTCTCCGCTTCGACCGGCCGTCCGATCTTCTTTCAAACTGTTGTCGCTGTCATTGCAGTCCACTTTGATGGAACCACTGTTGCCGTTCGCTTTGATCAAACCACGGAACATTCACTGGCGATCTAAGGACGAAAGCATCGGCCGCCGGTGGATCTGAAGGAAATACACCATTAGTGGATTTAAAGGAGGAAATACACCGTCGGTGGATCTGATCCTTCCATTTCCAAACTGTTTGGACTCACTCCTGTATTACACACTGACATCCTCCGAGCTCGAAATATCTCGGAAGATCGCAACTCCGGTATTACTCTTAATTAGTTGATGCATAATGTCTTGACCAAGGGTAAATAGGGAAGGGAAAACATTCCCGGTCAAGCTGTCAAGCTGTATTTTATAGTATGTTATGAGATGTCTTGTATTCTAGCATGCAGCCTATTTGTGAAAGCCTAGAGTCAGACATTTTTATAATTTTGATTCATTGTATCTTATTTATTTAATCACTTCCTTGTTAGGGTTTATTGAAAGGGACTTTATTTCTATGAGAGGCGGCCGTTCAAGAGTTCTTCTCTGAGAGAAAGGGACGGTGCTGAGAAGAGAGGTTGAGAGTTTTGTACTCTGATTACTTAATATAATGAATCATTTTTTGCTCTTCTCTATGGATGTATGCATATTTTATCAAACCACACATAAATCTGTGTGATCTTTGAGTGCTAATTTGTTCACTTGATCGTTCAACAGGTGTTGAGATCGAATCCTATAAGCATCACTGCATCAACACAATAGAACATTGGAGGCCCTTATAGAGTGAGGCCAAGAATGATGCCTAGGAAGTAGTGTCTTTTCAAAATCATTGAGAACATAGAATTTTCTACAAGATTGGGACAGGGGCGTTATGTACTCAACTTAGTGGTCCAAAAAGAGAAGGCATACCATCCCCTATTTCTAACCATTCCCAACCACAAAGTCTATCAATCATTGATCCCTTCGAGTCTGTATGGGGTGACATGTTTATTCACCCCTGATAGTGATAACGAAATAGATAGCGATTCATGCAGAATAAGTAAATTATTATGTGGTTGCCATTTCTATTATTCTCATTGGGAAATATAAAAGTGACTTTTTTGTTATTTGGTTCACCTTGGATAAAGTGGTGATAAATGATGGATAAGAGATAAATAATAGTTTATGACTTTTTAAATGACAACTATACCCTTGAATAAGTGTGAGAGATGTGTGACTGATTTAATAAATGTGTCAGTTTTTGAATTGTGTGTGTGAGACTATTAGGTGAGATAAATTTTTTAAATGACAGAGAAAGATATTTTAATCCATTAGCATAGATAAGCCTTGATTAATTATCAGATATTATCTTAGCTTATCCAGACATAACTATTAGGATTTATCCAATGAAAACAAACAACGAATAATGGTTATTTTTCAATATTCACCTATATTCACTATTAATTCTCCACCACAACCGGGGTTGCCAAAATAGTTCATGTTGATGAGGGCGGGAATACATGAAAACGGGATAGAGAAGAGTCGTGTCTCACAGAGCACATATGCGTGGAGATCTTTCAATCCGTCTAGAATAATCTACATTGATTGGTGTATTAGAATCATCAATTAAAATTCTTATTATAATAAGTGTGGGCGTTAAAACTCTTGGCCCTTTCGGACGGGTCGAATCTCAGAAAGCCCATTGTCCGACCCGGCTGCACCACGGCCCAATTGGCCCGAGCCCAATCAGGCTTGACCTGTCGGATAGAACGCTCCACGCACGTAAGACGACGTCACTGGGAAGCTCCAGCTCCACGCCCAACAACGCCCCTGTAAAAGAAACAGTACGTGAGGGGTGAGCAAGAAGCTCAGTGAGTGGTTGGAAACCAAACACCATAACAAAAATTCATTTATAAGGCAATTCCCTTTCAAGGAAAACATGGGTAGAAACCCAATGGATAACAAGGTCACGTGGCGGCGCGACCAACCTCACCCTCGCCCTCACTCCCAGAGGGAAGCTCTTGGGACACTCGAGGAGGAACAACTGTTAACCATAACACATGGTGTTACTGGATAACAAGAGGCAACGAGTCCATCCGCTACAAGGTAAGGATATACTTCGATATCTCAAGCGTTAAGAGTAGCATACCTAGAGTATACTCGATGGGTATTAGGGTTACATGACGATGTGACTTCAACTCACCCTCACCCTCACTCCTAAGGGTGACACGGGACTGCTGGAAGGAATCCTTTTACTCTACACCCTTCATCATCCGGTAGCCCTCTCCCAAGTAGCCTCTACCTGGTATACTCCCATGATCAGTACATCTACCGAACGCATTGGTAGTACTTACAAGTGGGAGCCCTCTGTCAGAACAGCTTTAACGTCGGGCAGGACCAACACAGATTCGATGAAGGGGGGAATGATTCCATGCTCACAATATCACACGGTAGTGTCACACACCAGGGCGGCCGTCCCCGAGATGTGGTAATAATATGAAGTATCAACTATCAATACAAGAGGTCACCAATGACTACAATAAATAATACACAAGGCCAACAAGCAATGATAATTGATAACTCAACTGAATACAAAAGAATAAAATATCAATGAGTCTGTAAACCAAAAATATTATTATAGACTCGAATACACAATCACTGTCCTGTGAGAGCCAAGTCTAGCCAAATAAAATACATCATGTACAACATGCATGATTTACAATCACATGACTCTAGGACTGCTGACAGCCTCACACTCGCCAATCGTAGGATGGAACGCTCCATGCACGCAAGACCATGCCACTGGGAAGCTCCAGCTCCACGCCCAACAACGCCCCTGTAAAAGAAACAGTACGCGAGGGGTGAGCTACAAGCTCAATGAATGATTGGAAACCAAACACCATATAAACAATTTAATGTTAAGGAAAACATGGGTGGGAACCCAATGAATAACAGGGTCATGCGGCGACGCAACCAACCTCACCCTCACCCTCACTCCCGGAGGGAAACTCTTGGGACTCTTGGGGAGAGACCATACCATCTGTCTAAGTGGGGTGGAATTACTGGTCCACACAATACTACTGGATTATCTACATAGAGATAATTGTCCACCGATGTCTCTCAACATCGATACCTAACCAGACCCAATAACTATGGTAACAGACAAACAAACGAACGGGTCACGTAGCAACGTGACTTCAACTCATCCTCACCCTAGCCCTCGGAGGGGTGACCTTAAGGACTTTTGGGACAAACCTTTTGCTCTACACCCTTCGTCATCCGGTAGCCCTCTCCCGGGGAGCCTCTACCAAGTAGCCTCTCCATGACTGCTACCTCTACCATATGGGCCCACCAACAGGTGTCACGAATAGCGTCTGGGAGCACCCCGCAGGACAGATACACTTCGAACAGCTTCAATACTGTAGATACCCTAATTTTGACCGTCCATAGAAAAGAAATTTACTTCAAGTAATATTGAAAAACAACCACTTTTGGACATCAAATAGAAAACCATCTTAGAAGAAACAAAAACCGAGAAACCCTGGCCCAAACACTTAGAAGCTTAAAATCCCTGGACAGGGGCGGCTACTTCGGAGTAGCCGCCTCATCTTGGGCGGCTAGTTTCAACTAGCCGCCCCCTGACCGACCCCAAGCCGCTTCCCTGGATGGGATATAAAGCAGCATTAAATGTTGATTATTGCGGCGGGTTGTGGCCTTTGGCTGCCCCATCTCGGCCGGTTCACTCCTAGTAACCGACCCAAGCCACCGCTTGTCAGAGATGGGACGTTTGACGGGTCATGATGGGGGGTGACTACTAGGAAGTAGCCACCCCATCCTGGGCGGTTAGTTTCAACTAGCCGCCCCGCACTTGGTCCCTGACAGAAGAACAGAGGATTAATGGGGGGTTAAATTAAATGCCCTATTATCCAATTTGATCTTTTACCTAGTGGATACTTCTCTGCCTCTCTTTTACTATAAATAGAGGAGGTCCAAAGCATTTCTAATAAATTCCCAATCCACAACAATTCACAATCATCCACAATCCAACAATCCACAAATCATAAACCCACACCCCCTATTTTGAAACCCTTTGAGAGAGAGAGAGAGAGAGAGTTCCATTTGTGAGAGAAACTCATTTTCCTACACAAATCCATCCTCCCAATCCACTCTTCAAGACCCGGGTTAAACCAGGTTTAACTTTTGCCAAAACCAAACCCCTTTCCTACCCAGGTTCTGCCCAGGTTGACCCAGGCCCCGGACGGCTAACCTAAACCAGCCGTCCCATACCCGATGGCTCAAACCCACTAGCCGCCCCTTATCTACATCCCATTTGACCCAAGACTCCTCTAGCCAGCCCAAAAGCAGAATAGGATTATCAGTTTTTCACCTCTCCGTATGGCATATCCGTATCCCAGAGCGGAGACCCCACAAACTCCCCTACGTAGGCGATCAAATCCGACCCAACTTTTTCTGCTTTTCGAGAAAGTAGGTGGCAATCAGACACGCACCGGAATCCTCTTGAGCCGCTGTTGAGTGCCTCAACCAGGAATGACACCCCCACCACCCTTCCGAGAGACGATCCGACCAAACCCGCCAAGGCGCGTACCGGATCCGAATCCCCGAAGAACCCCCACACACGCGATTTTCAATACCGACAAATCTGACGATCACGGTGGGACCTGTTATATATGTCACTTTTTAGCCTATGGGTAACCTTTGGATCAATTCTGGCCATTTTCAAAATTTTCTTTTTCGATCGGAACTGCTAAAATTTTAGCTTTTTAGCCATCTGCATGAGCTAGAGGACTCTGATCGAAAATCTAACTGCGTATTATGGGTCCTGGTACCATTCTGTACTATCCATAAAAATTTCATCGAATTCCGGTAACGTTTGGAAAATTATGCAGTTCCGAACCGCATCCGGGTTTTCTTCGAAACTGATTTGATAAGTGGAATAGTAAATAGATATTTATGTGCATGTGGTGACCTTGGGTAAGCCCACCTCCCCTTGCTTAGCCACCAAGTAATCACTTGGTTATTTGGTGTGAGTGGGGGTGAGGTTAGGCTTAACCCTACCCCCCCTTTTCTCACTTCCCCTCACCCCCCCCCAAACGTGAGTATTGGGGGGGCTCTCTCTCAAATCTCACATTTTCTCTTCTCTCTCTCTCCCTCCCTCTCCAGCCCTTGTGAGTGAGTTTTTGTGTATGTTTTTGTGAGTAAAAACAAGGAGAACTAGTGGATCAAGAAGGCTAGAAGCACAAAAAGGGTGAGTAGTGTTGTTGTTGTGTTGTTTCCCTCTCTTTGGCTCCCTCTCATGGTCCCTTTTCCCCTGTTTTCCAGCCTAGAAGGACTGTTGGGAGGCTGAGGTGGTGGTGGTTGTGGTGTTAGGGGTCTGGTGGTCGCGGGTGCATCGGAGAGCACCGGATCTCCCCCTTTCACTCCCCCTCTCTTGATCTTGGCGAGCGGTCGCGCGACGACCCGGTTTACGGTGAGTGGGTCAATCCAACCCAGTCGGGAGGTGTTCGATGCACGTAGACGTGCATTTTCCTCCCCTGGGGCACCATAACCACATATTAGCCCTCTTAAATGTGCATGTTATTGCTTATCTTGCTAGGTTGCATCCATGCCATATTAGACTTAATATGTTAGGACCATATACTCTAGTATCTTGTGCAGGGACTCATACTTGTCTATGTATTGTGTCCCATGTTAGTTTAACCATGTATTAGTGCTTACATGTATGCATGAGTAAGGCATGACTAAGGTAGTGACCTTAATTATTTTTCTATCATGTTAGACTTGTATACTAGAGTATTACATCCATGTGTCATACATATGAGCCCAAGCATGCCTTAGACAATATTATAATTTTGTTATAGCATTATTTGTATGCTTCCTTGATTAATTCCTTATGTAATTATTTATATGTTGTATACTTCATCTCTATATATCTTATATATATATAGAGGCCATGAACCTTAATTAATAAGATTAAGCAAGTGTATGACCTCTGATGTGGTCATACCGTGGCATTGACATTACGAATCATCTGTCTTCCCCGCATCTGAGTTATGCGCTCTGGTGGGAATTCATGAGAATTCGTAACCTTATCGACGACGGATCCATGAGGATCAAAACTGCATATGTCGAGTGCTCTCCCCTTCGTCGCTTCCGTGTCGAAGCTACCCAGGTTTAGCTATCCTGCTAGGCGCTCCCAGACACTATTTATGACGCCGGGTGGTGCGCCCATACGGTAGAGGTAGAGGTCATGGGAGGATACCAGGTCGAGGCTACTCGGCAAAGGGCTACCGGATGACGAAAGGCGTAGACCAGTTGACCCCTTTTCCCCAATAGTCCTATGTCACCTAAGGGTGAGGGTGAGGGTGCAGTGGGTTGGGTTGAGACCCGACCCAATGACTTAAGTGACTGTTCCATCTGTTGGAACCCCAATCACTCAGAATATTTAACATGGTGTGGTAGGTTTGGGTCGACACCCAACCGCCAACTTAAGTTGTTGTTTCAATTATTGAGACTTGAATGCTTGAAAGATTAATATGTGTTGTGATGCATGGATCGTACCATTCACTGAGCGTGTGGCTCATCCCTCGCATATGTTTTCCTTCAGTTGTCGCTGAGCCAGACCTGAAGGTGGAGCTTCCATAGGCGCAGCACCGTAGTAGAGCAGCGCACGTGTTTTGGATCTGCGAGTGAGAGAGGCCATCAGCATCCCCCATTTCCTTGTATGTATTGCTACTCGTGCTTGAGCACAGTATTGGTGTTTGATGTCTTTTGTTGTATATTGGCTCTCACAAGACAGTTGATTATGTATTCCGGTCTGTAAATATGCCTTGAATTACAGACTTAGTCATTTTAAGCTTCCGCCATATGTTTATATATTATGTCAGCTTCCTTGTTAAATGCTTTAAGTACCTTTGATGATTGAGTAGAGTTTTATTGACCTCGTGTATGGATTGCTGATATTATATATTTGTCACGTCTCGGAGACGGCCGCTCTGGGGCGTGACAAAAGTTGGTATCAGAGCATGGTCCTGTCAGAGCCAATTGTCACCTTATTGATGTCTTAGAGATGAGTCCTAGGATTTCTATATGAGTATTCTGATCCTAGTGTCTGTTTCTTAGGTTGCTGATATGCCTCCTCGCAGTCGGATGCACGGACGCGGTCTCCCTCAGGCCTCGGAGGTTTCTGAACCTACCGGGGGTGAGGAGTCTACTGAGGTTTCCTCGGCCGCGAGGCCAGGACCTGCGCAGGAGCCTCCTGCCTGGGAGCGTGCTTACGCTAGGATAGCAGACCTGCTAGAGACTCAGACTAGGGCACTGGAGGCCCAGACTAGGGCGTTGGCTGAGCAGGCACGAGAGATCCAGGAGCTGCGGGCGGCCCGCGAGGTGGTCCCGCAGGTACCTTTAGTGGCCGATCCACCAGTAGTGCCAGTGGTACCCCCAGTACCGGCAGAGATTCCCGTGGAGGGAGTTCATGGACCCGTGGAGCGGGAGGAGGAGCTAGAGGCCGCGGCATGTGTGCATCAGGCCGGCCTCACCGCCTTTCTGAAGCTTCACCCTCCTGAGTTCCACGGTATGACGACTGACCCTCTTGCCCCTGAGCGTTGGTTGATGGAGATAGACAAGATCTTCTCGACCATGCACTGCACCGACCGCCAGCGTGTCTCCCTGGCCACTTTCTTGTTGAAGGGTAATGCCGTCGACTGGTGGGCTACACGGGTGGTGGACATTCCCGAGGGTGTGGGGCGACTACTCTGGAGCGATTTTCGGAGTTACTTCTTGGCGGAGTATTTTCCCTTTTCGACGCGCCAGACGGTGATGCGGGAGTTCGAGCAGTTGACGCAGGGCACCATGTCTGTTGCGGACTACTCCACGCGTTTCATGAGGCTTTCTCGGTTCGCCCCAGCCTTGGTGATGGACGAGGAGACGCGGTGCCGACGGTTTGAGATGGGTCTCAACAACACCATCAGGGTGCACGTGACCTCTCAGGCATTCTCGAGGTACACTGATCTAGTGTCCCGTGCGAGGACCGTCGAGCGAGACCTTGGGGTTCCTTCATCGGTCCAAACCCCTTCGACAGATCAGGGGACCCCTAGGAGTCAGGAACAGGGACGCCGCAAGAGCAAGCGGCCCCGTCATGATCGACCAGCGGCCGCCGCTACACCAGTGGGAGTGGTGCCAGTTCAGGGTCCTGCACCCATTGCTGCCGTCCCGATCCGCGCTAGAGGACCGGAGACGTGACGATGTTACCACTGCCAGCGAGTCGGGCATCTGGCCAATGCTTGCCCAGATGCTGGCCGACCTCCTGTGCCACGACAGCAACCGCAGCAGCAGAAGCCACGTCAGCAGCCGCAGCAGCAGCTACCACGTCAGCAGCCGCAGCCGCAGCGTCACCAGCAGCAGCCACAGGGTGGCCATGTGGAGCAGAGGAGGCAGCCAGCGCAGCCTGCGAGGCGTGCCCCTGCTCCTCAGCCACAGCTTGTTCAGGGTCGTGTTGCAGCGCTTACGGTCGATGAGGCGCAGGCTTCGGGTAGCGTCGTCCGAGGTATTGTTCTGATCTCCCAGCTTCCTGCATATGTGCTATTTGATTCCGAGGCCACACACTCGTTCGTGTCTCCCGCTTTCGCGAGGCGAATGGGTGCGGTGTCAGCCCCTCTTGATGCGGTGCAGGAGATATCATTGCCGGTTGGAGACTGTATTCTCCTCCGTTCGGTGTATCGGGGGTGTATCGTGGCGATCGCGGAGCATGAGTTTCCAGTGGAGTTGGTCGAGCTCGCCATGACGGACTTCGACGCCATCCTGGGGATGGATTGGCTCTCAGCTAGCCACGCCAGTATCGACTGTTTCGCTAAGTCGGTGTCTTTCCGCATCCCTGGACGGAGGTCCTTCCAGTTCGTGGGCGATCGGGACATGGCTCCTTTGGGATTCGTATCGTCCATCCAGGCGTGGAGACTCCTTCAGGGAGGATGCGAGGGTTTTCTGGCGTACATCACTGAGGAGGATGCACCACTGCGGGCAGATATCAGTCAGACTCCGGTCATGGCGGAATATCCGGAGGTTTTTCTCGATGATCTTCCGGGTCTACCACCGGATCGCGCGATCAAGTTTGAGATTAATCTAATTCCGGGGACCGAGCCGATTTTGAGGGCTCCATATCGGATGGCCCCAGCAGAGCTGAAGGTGCTTAAGGAGCAGCTGGAGGAGTTGCTCGAAAAGGGGTTCGCACGTCCGAGTGTCACTTCGTGGGGAGCCCCTGTTCTGTTCGTGCGAAAGAAGGACGGTTCGCTGCGTCTTTATATTGATTACAGACAGCTGAACAAGCGGACCGTGAAGAACAAGTACCCCTCACCGCGGATTGATGATCTATTTGACCAGCTACAGGGAGCGCGTGTCTTTTCAAAGATCGATCTCCGTTCGGGCTACTATCAGCTGAAGATCCGGGAGTCGGATATTTTGAAGACGGCCTTTCGCACCCGTTACGGGCACTACGAGTTTCGAGTACTGCCGTTTCGGTTGACGAATGCGCCGGCAGCCTTCATGGATCTGATGAAAAGGGTATTTCGACCCTTCCTCGACTCCTTTGTAGTAGTCTTCATTGACGATATTCTGGTGTACTCGAGGAGTCTTGAGGAGCACGCTGACCATCTTAACACTGTCTTGGAGACCTTGGCCCGACATCAGTTGTTCACCAAGTTCAGTAAGTGCGAGTTCTGGTTGGAGCGTGTGGCCTTCCTTAGCCATGTTATTTCCAGTGAGGGTATATCTGTGGACCCGGACAAGACGCTTGCCGTGTCGAATTGGCGGCGACCGTCGAACCCCACCGAGATTCGGAGTTTCCTTGGGTTGGCGGGTTATTATTGGAGGTTTGTTGAGGGTTTCTCGAAGATAGCCATCCCTTTGACCCACCTTACCCGGAAGGATGTCCGGTTTGAGTGGTCCCCATCTTGCGAGGAGAGCTTCCAGGAGTTGAAGCGGAGACTCACCTCAGCGCCAGTTCTTACCATTCCGTCTGGGAGTGGTGGAATCGCAGTCTACTCCGATGCAGAACGGTAAGGTTGTTGCTTACGCATCGCGTCAGTTGAAGCCCCATGAGAAGAATTACCCCACCCATGACCTGGATTTAGCAGCGATCATCTTTGCGCTGCAGATTTGGAGGCACTACCTATATGGCGAGGAGTTCGAGCTCTTCACGGATCACAAGAGCTTGACTTATCTGAAGTCCCAGCCGGAGCTCAACATGCGTCAGAGACATTGGGTCGAGTTCCTGAAGGACTATGATTGCGACATCGCTTACCATCCGGGTAAGGCGAATGTCGTGGCGGACGCTCTCAGTAGGCAGCCTTTGGGCATGGCCGCCCACTTGGCAGTGCGTCGTTGGAGGCTTCTGGAGGAGGCTGCTTGCTGGATCAGCGTTCGAGAGATGCCTGCTGGTGGCTTTCTGGCCAGGTTAGTGGTGCAGCCTGTTCTCCTCGACGAGATCCGCACGGCGCAAGGGCGGGATCCTCACTTTCTGGTCCTTTCTGAAGGCGTCGCACAGGGTGAGTGACCAGATTACCAGATTCACGAGGATGGGATCCTGCGGTTCAGAGGCCGGGTATGTATTCCTGACGACGCGGAGCTGAAGCAGAAGATCTTGGACGAGGCCCATCGTTCAAAGTACACGGTGCATCCTGGTGGCACGAAAATGTACAGGGGCCTTCGTCGTGGCTACTGGTGGCGCGGGATGATGGCAGATGTTGGCCGTTTCGTTGCCCATTGCTTGGTATGCCAGCAGGTGAAGTCGGAGCATCAGCGCCCTGCGGGGAAGCTGCAGTCCATTGAGATTCCTCAGTGGAAGTGGGAGCAGATTACTATGGACTTTGTTTCAGGTCTACCGAAGTCACGTTCGGGTCGCGATGCCATCTGGGTAATCGTCGACCGACTGACCAAGTCTGCTCATTTCCTCCCCGTCCGACTCACCGACTCTCTGGACACCTTGGCGCAGTTGTTTGTCTCAGAGATCGTTCGTCTCCACGGCACTCCGGTCAGTATCATTTCTGATAGAGACGCGAGATTCACCTCGAGGTTCTGGCGTAGCCTCCAGCACGCCCTTGGTACGAACCTCCATTTCAGTACGGCGTTTCACCCACAGACCGATGGCCAGTCAGAGAGGACGATTCAGACCCTAGAGGACATGTTGTGTGCCTGCGTTCTCGATTTTGGAGGCAGTTGGGAGAGGCATCTTCCTTTGGTGGAGTTCGCCTACAACAACAGCTACCACTCGAGTATTCGGATGGCACCATATGAGGCACTCTATGGGCGCAGCTGCAGGTCTCCCTTGTGCTGGGATGAGGTCGGAGAGCGCCAGTTGGAGGGACCGGAGATCGTTCGCTAGAACTCAGAGAAGGTCAAGACGATTCGTGAGCGTATCCGCACCGCTCAGAGCCGTCAGAAGAGCTACGCCGATCGTCGTCGCTGTGAGCTCGCCTTCGAGGTTGGTGACCATGTCTTCCTGAAGGTGTCCCTGTCGAAGGACATCTTCCGTTTTGGCGTAATGGGCAAGCTGAGTCCGCGTTTTATCGGCCCGTTTCTCATCCTGGAGCGGATTGGGGAGGTGGCCTATCACCTAGCCTTGCCCCCACACTTGGCCCAAGCCCATGACGTCTTCCATGTCTCGCAGCTGAGACGTTACGTCCACGATCCTGCCCACATCAACCCGTTCGAGCCGCTTGTCTTCGAGCCGGACTTGTCATTCGTGGAGCAGCCGATCGAGATCTTGGACCGTCGCGAGAAGAAGCTCCGCACCAAGACCGTCCAGTTGGTTAAGGTGCGTTGGCAGCACCGCTCTGGTGCCGAGGCCACTTGGGAGCACGAGGACGCCATGCGTGACGCATATCCACATCTTTTTCCTTCTTAGATGTTTTTGTAATTAAATTTTATGGATAAAATTTTCTAAGGGGGGAAGAATGTTATATATGTGTCACTTTTTAGCCTATGGGTAACCTTTGGTCAATTCTGGCCATTTTTAAAATTTTCTTTTTCGATCGGAACTGCTAAAATTTTGGCTTTTTAGCCATCTGCGTGAGCTAGAGGACTCTGATCGAAAATCTAACTGCGTATTATGGGTCCTGGTACCATTCTGTACTACTCATAAAAATTTCATCGAATTCCGATAACGTTTGGAAAATTATGCAGTTCCGAACCGCATCCGGATTTTCTTCGAAACTGATTTGGTAAGTGGAATAGTAAATAGATATTTATGTGCATGTGGTGACCTTGGGTAAGCCCACCTCCCCTTGCTTAGCCACCAAGTAATCACTTGGTTATTTGGTGTGAGTGGGGGTGAGGTTAGGCTTAACCCTACCCCCCCTTTTCTCACTTCCCCTCACCCCACCAAACGTGTGTTTTGGGGGGGCTCTCTCTCAAATCTCACATTCTCGCTTCTCTCTCTCTCCCTCTCTCTCCAGCCCTTGTGAGTGAGTTTTTGTGTATGTTTTTGTGAGTAAAAACAAGGAGAACTAGTGGATCAAGAAGGTTAGAAGCACAAAAAGGGTGAGTAGTGTTGTTGTTGTGTTGTTTCCCTCTCTTTGGCTCCCTCTCATGGTCCCTTTTCCCCTGTTTTCCAGCCAAGAAGGACTGTTGGGAGGCTGAGGTGGTGGTGGTTGTGGTGTTAGGGGTCGTGGTGGTCGCGGGTGCATCGGAGAGCACCGGATCTCCCCCTTTCACTCCCCCTCTCTAGATCTTGGCGAGCGGTCGCGCGACGACCCGGTTTACGGTGAGTGGGTCAATCCAACCCAGTCGGGAGGTGTTCGATGCACGTAGACGTGCATTTTCCTCCCCTGGGGCACCATAACCACATATTAGCCCTCTTAAATGTGCATGTTATTGCTTATCTTGCTAGGTTGCATCCATGCCATATTAGACTTAATATGTTAGGACCATATACTCTAGTATCTTGTGTAGGGACTCATATTTGTCTATGTATTGTGTCCCATGTTAGTTTAACCATGTATTAGTGCTTACATGTATGCATGAGTAAGGCATGACTAAGGTAGTGACCTTAATTATTTTTCTATCATGTTAGACTTGTATACTAGAGTATTACATCCATGTGTCATACATATGAGCCCAAGCATGCCTTAGACAATATTATAATTTTGTTATAGCATTATTTGTATGCTTCCTTGATTAATTCCTTATGTAATTATTTATATGTTGTATACTTCATCTCTATATATCTTATATATATATAGAGGCCATGAACCTTGCTTAATAAGATTAAGCAAGTGTATGACCTCTGATATGTTCATACCGTGGCATTGACATTACGAATCATCTGTCTTCCCCGCATCTGAGTTATGCGCTCTGGTGGGAATTCATGAGAATTCGTAACCTTATCGACGACGGATCCATGAGGATCAAAACCGCGTATGTCGAGTGCTCTCCCCTTCGTCGCTTCCGTGTCGAAGCTACCCAGGTTTAGCTGTCCTGTTAGGCGCTCCCAGACACTATTTATGACGCCGGGTGGTGCGCCCATAAGGTAGAGGTAGAGGTCATGGGAGGATACCAGGTCGAGGCTACTCGGCAGAGGGCTACCGGATGATGAAAGGCGTAGACCAGTTGACCCCTTTTCCCCAATAGTCCTATGTCACCTAAGGGTGAGGGTGAGGGTGCAGTGGGTTGGGTTGAGACCCGACCCAATGACTTAAGTGACTGTTCCATCTGTTGGAACCCCAATCACTCAGAATATTTAACATGGTGTGGTAGGTTTGGGTCGACACCCAACCGCCAACTTAAGTTGTTGTTTCGATTATTGAGACTTGAATGCTTGAAAGATTAATATGTTGTGATGCATGGATCGTACCATTCACTGAGCGTGTGGCTCACCCCTCGCATATGTTTTCCTCTATTTGTCGCTGAGCCAGACCTGAAGGTGGAGCTTCCATAGGCGCAGCACCGTAGCAGAGCAGCGCACGTGTTTTGGATCTGCGAGTGAGAGAGGCCATCAGCATCCCCCATTTCCTTGTATGTATTGCTACTCGTGCTTGCGCACAGTATTGGTGTTTGATGTCTTTTGTTGTATATTGGCTCTCACAGGACAGTTGATTATGTATTCCAGTCTGTAAATATGCCTTGAATTACAGACTTAGTCATTTTAAGCTTCCGCCATATGTTTATATATTATGTCAGCTTCTTGTTAAATGCTTTAAGTACCTTTGATGATTGAGTAGAGTTTTATTGACCTCGTGTATGGATTGCTGATATTATATATTTGCCACGTCTCGGAGACGGCCGCTCTGGGGCGTGACAAAAGTTGGTATGAGAGCCTGGTCCTGTCAGAGCCAATTGTCACCTTATTGATGTCTTAGAGATGAGTCCTAGGATTTCTATATGAGTATTCTGATCCTAGTGTCTGTTTCTTAGGTTGCTGATATGCCTCCTCGCAGACGGATGCCCGGACGCGGTCTCCCTCAGGCCTCGGAGGTTTCTGAACTTACCGGGGGTGAGGAGTCTACTGAGGTGTCCTCGGCCGTGAGGCCAGGACCTGCGCAGGAGCCTCCTGCATGGGAGCGTGCTTACGCTAGGATAGCAGACCTACTAGAGACTTAGACTAGGGCACTGGAGGCCTAGACTAGGGCGTTGGCTGAGCAGGCACGAGAGATCCAGGAGCTGCGGGCGGCCCGCGAGGTGGTCCCGCAGGTACCTTTAGTGGCCGATCCACCAGTAGTGCCAGTGGTACCCCCAGTACCGGCAGAGATTCCCGTGGAGGGAGTTCATGGACCCGTGGAGCGGGAGGAGGAGCTAGAGGCCGCGGCATGTGTGCATCAGGCCGGCCTCACCGCCTTTCTGAAGCTTCACCCTCCTGAGTTCCACGGTATGACGACTGACCCTCTTGCCCCTGAGCGTTGGTTGATGGAGATAGACAAGATCTTCTCGACCATGCACTGCACCGACCGCCAGCGTGTCTCCCTGGCCACTTTCATGTTGAAGGGTAATGCCGTCGACTGGTGGGCTACACGGGTGGTGGACATTCCCGAGGGTGTGGGGCGACTACTCTGGAGCGATTTTCAGAGTTACTTCTTGGCGCAGTACTTTCCCTTTTCGACGCGCCAGACGGTGATGCGGGAGTTCGAGCAGCTGACGCAGGGCACCATGTCTGTTGCGGACTACTCCACGCGTTTCATGAGGCTTTCTCGGTTCGCCCCAGCCTTGGTGATGGACGAGGAGACGCGGTGCCGACGGTTTGAGATGGGTCTCAACAACACCATCAGGGTGCACGTGACCTCTCAGGCATTCTCGAGGTACACTGATCTAGTGTCCCGTGCGAGGACCGTCGAGCGAGACCTTGGGGTTCCTTCATCGGTCCAAACCCCTTCGGCAGATCAGGGGACCCCTAGGAGTCAGAACCAGGGACGCCGCAAGAGCAAGCGGCCCCGTCATGATCGACCAGCGGCCGTCGCTACACCAGTGGGAGTGGTGCCAGTTCAGGGTCCTGCACCCATTGCTGCCGTCCCGATCCGCGCTAGAGGACCGGAGACGCGACGATGTTACCACTGACAGCAGCCGCAGCAGCAGCAGCCACGTTAGCAGCCGCAGCGTCACCAGCAGCAGCCACATGGTGGCCATGTGGAGCAGAGGAGGCAGCCAGCGCAGCCTGCGAGGCGTGCCCCTGCTCCTCAGCCACAGCTCGTTCAGGGTCGTGTTGCAGCGCTTATGGCCGATGAGGCGCAGGCTTCGGGTAGCGTCGTCCGAGGTATTGTTCTGATCTCCCAGCTTCCTGCATATGTGCTATTTGATTCCGGGGCCACGCACTCGTTCGTGTCTCCCGCTTTCGCAAGGCGAATGGGTGCGGTGTCAGCCCCTCCTGATGCGGTGCTGGTGATATCATTACCGGTCGGAGACCGTATTCTCCTCCGTTCGGTGTATCGGGGGTGTATCGTGGCGATCGCGGAGCATGAGTTTTTAGTGGAGTTGGTCGAGCTCTTCATGACGGACTTCGACGCCATCCTGGGGATGGATTGGCTCTCAGCTAGCCACGCCAGTATCGACTGTTTCGCTAAGTCGGTGTCTTTCCGCATCCCTGGACGGAGGTCCTTCCAGTTCGTGGGTGATCGGGACATGGCACCTTTGGGATTCGTATCGTCCATCCACGCGTGGAGACTCCTTCAGGGAGGATGCGAGGGTTTTCTGGCATACATCGCTGAGGAGGATGCACCACTGCGGGCAGATATCAGTCAGACTCTGGTCGTGGTGGAATATCCGAGGGTTTTCCCGATGATCTTCCGGGTCTACCACCGGATCGCGCGATCGAGTTTGAGATTAATCTAATTCCGGGGACCGAGCCGATTTCGAGGGCTCCGTACCGGATGGCCCCAGTAGAGCTGAAGGTGCTTAAGGAGCAGCTGGAGGTGTTGCTCGAAAAGGGGTTCGCACGTCCGAGTGTCTCTCCGTGGGGAGCCCCTGTTCTGTTCGTGCGGAAGAAGGACGGTTCGCTGCGTCTTTGTATTGATTACAGACAGCTGAACAAGCGGACCGCGAAGAACAAGTACCCCTTACCGCAGATTGATGATCTATTTGACCAGCTCCAGGGAGCGCGTGTCTTTTCAAAGATCGATCTCCGTTCGGGCTACTATCAGCTGAAGATCCGGGAGTCGGATATTCCGAAGATGGCCTTTCGCACCCGTTACGGGCACTACGAGTTTCGAGTACTGCCGTTTGGGTTGACGAATGCTCCGGCAGCCTTCATGGATCTGATGAACCGGGTATTCGACCTTTCCTCGACTCCTTTGTAGTAGTCTTCATTGACGATATTCTAGTGTACTCGAGGAGTCTTGAGGAGCATGCTGACCATCTTCGCACTGTCTTGGAGACCTTGGCCCGACATCAGTTGTTCGCCAAGTTTAGTAAGTGCGAGTTCTGGTTGGAGCGTGTGGCCTTCCTTGGCCATGTTATTTCCGGTGAGGGTATATCTGTGTACCTGGACAATACGCTTGCCGTGTCGAATTGGCGACGACCGTCGAACCCCACCGAGATTCGGAGTTTCCTTGGGTTGGCGGGTTATTATCGGAGGTTTGTTGGGGGTTTCTCGAAGATAGCCATCCCTTTGACCCACCTTACCCGGAAGGATGTCCGGTTTGAGTGGTCCCCATCTTGCGAGGAGAGCTTCCAGGAGTTGAAGCGGAGACTCACCTCAGCGCCAGTTCTTACCATTCCGTCTGGGAGTGGTGGATTCGCAGTCTACTCTGATGCGTCGCGGCTGGGTTTGGGTTGCGTCCTAATGCAGAACGGTAAGGTTGTTGCTTACGTGTCGCGTCAGTTGAAGCCCCATGAGCAGAATTACCCCACCCATGACCTGGAGTTAGCAGCGATCATCTTTGCGCTGAAGATTTGGAGGCACTACCTCTATGGCGAGGAGTTCGAGCTCTTCACGGATCACAAGAGCTTGACTTATCTGCAGTCCCAGCTGGAGCTCAACATGCGTCAGAGACGTTGGGTCGAGTTCCTGAAGGACTATGATTGCGACATCGCTTACCATCTGGGTTAGGCGAATGTCGTGGCGGACGCTCTCAGTAGGCAGCCTTTGGGCATGGCCGCCCACTTGGCAGTGCATCGTTGGAGGCTTCTGGAGGAGGCCGCTTGCTGGATCAGCGTTCGAGAGACGCCTGCTGGTGGCTTTCTGGCCAGGTTAGTGGTGCAGCCTGTTCTCCTCGACGAGATCCGCACGGCGCAAGGGCGGGATCCTCACTTTCTGGTCCTTTCCGAAGGCGTCGCCTGGGGTGAGCGACCAGATTACCAGATTCACGAGGATGGGATCCTGCGGTTCAGAGGCCGGGTATGTATTCCTGACGACGCGGAGCTGAAGCAGAAGATCTTGGACGAGGCCCATCGTTCAAAGTACACGGTGCATCCTGGTGGCACAAAAAGGTACAGGGGCCTTCGTTGTGGCTACTGGTGGCGCGGGATGAACGCAGATGTTGGCCGTTTCGTTGCTCGTTGCTTGGTATGCCAGCAGGTGAAGTCGGAGCATCATCGCCCTGCGGGGAAGCTGTAGTCCATTGAGATTCCTCAGTGGAAGTGGGAGCAGATTACTATGGACTTTGTTTCAGGTCTATCGAAGTCACGTTCGGGTCGCGATGCCATCTGGGTAATCGTCGACCGACTGACCAAGTCTGCTCATTTGCTCCCCGTCCGACTCACCGACTCTCTGGACACCTTGGCGCAGTTGTTTGTCTCAGAGATCGTTCGTCTCCACGGCACTCCGGTCAGTATCATTTCTGATAGAGACGCGAGATTCACCTCGAGGTTCTGGCATAGCCTCCAGCACGCCCTTGGTACGAACCTCCATTTCAGTACGGCGTTTCACCCACAGACCGATGGCCAGTCAGAGAGGACGATTCAGACCCTAGAGGACATGTTGTGTGCCTGCGTTCTCGATTTTGGAGGCAGTTGGGAGAGGCATCTTCCTTTGGTGGAGTTCGCCTACAACAACAGCTACCACTCGAGTATTCGGATGGCACCATATGAGGCACTCTATGGGCACAGCTGCAGGTCTCCCTTGTGCTGGGATGAGGTCGTAGAGCGCCAGTTGGAGGGACCGGAGATCGTTCGCCAGACCTCAGAGAAGGTCAAGACGATTCGTGAGCATATCCGCACCGCTCAGAGCCGTCAGAAGAGCTACGCCGATCGTCGTCGCCGTGAGCTCGCCTTCGAGGTTGGTGATCATGTCTTCCTAAAGGTGTCCCCGTCGAAGGGCATCTTCCGTTTCGGCGTACGGGGCAAGTTGAGTCCGCGTTTTATCGGCCCGTTTCTCATCCTGGAGCGGATTGGGGAGGTGGCCTATCACCTAGCCTTGCCCCCACACTTGGCCCAAGCCCATGACGTCTTCCATGTCTCGTAGCTGAGACGTTACGTCCACGATCCTGCCCACATCATCCCGTTCGAGCCGCTTGTCTTCGAGCCGGACTTGTCATCCGTGGAGCAACCGATCGAGATCTTGGACCGTCGCGAGAAGAAGCACCACACCAAGACCATCCAGTTGGTTAAGGTGCGTTGGCAGCACCGCTCTGGTGCCGAGGCCACTTGGGAGCACGAGGACGCCATGCGTGACGCATATCCACATCTTTTTCCTTCTTAGATGTTTTTGTAATTAAATTTTGTGGACAAAATTTCCTAAGGGGGGAAGAATGTTATATATGTGTCACTTTTTAGCCTATGGGTAACCTTTGGTCAATTCTGGCCATTTTCGAAATTTTCTTTTTCGATCAGAACTGCTAAAATTTTGGCTTTTTAGCCATCTGCGTGAGCTAGAGGACTCTGATCGAAAATCTAACTGCGTATTATGGGTCCTGGTACCATTCTGTACTACTCATAAAATTTTTTATCGAATTCCGGTAACGTTTGGAAAATTATGCAGTTCCGAACCGCATCCGGGTTTTCTTCGAAACTGATTTGGTAAGTGGAATAGTAAATAGATATTTATGTGCATGTGGTGACCTTGGGTAAGCCCACCTCCCCTTGCTTAGCCACCAAGTAATCACTTGGTTATTTGGTGTGAGTGGGGGTGAGGTTAGGCTTAACCCTACCCCCCCTTTTCTCACTTCCCCTCACCCCCCCCCAAACGTGAGTTTTGGGGGGCTCTCTCTCAAATCTCACATTCTCTCTTCTCTCTCTCTCCCTCTCTCTCCAGCCCTTGTGAGTGAGTTTTTGTGTATGTTTTTGTGAGTAAAAACAAGGAGAACTAGTGGATCAAGAAGGCTAGAAGCACAAAAAGGGTGAGTAGTGTTGTTGTTGTGTTGTTTCCCTCTCTTTGGCTCCCTCTCATGGTCCCTTTTCCCCTGTTTTCCAGCCTAGAAGGACTGTTGGGAGGCTGAGGTGGTGGTGGTTGTGGTGTTAGGGGTCGTGGTGGTCGCGGGTGCATCGGAGAGCACCGGATCTCCCCCTTTCACTCCCCCTCTCTTGATCTTGGCGAGCGGTCGCGCGACGACCCGGTTTACGGTGAGTGGGTCAATCCAACCCAGTCGGGAGGTGTTCGATGCACGTAGACGTGCATTTTCCTCCCCTGGGGCACCATAACCACATATTAGCCCTCTTAAATGTGCATGTTATTGCTTATCTTGCTAGGTTGCATCCATGCCATATTAGACTTAATATGTTAGGACCATATACTCTAGTATCTTGTGTAGGGACTCATACTTGTCTATGTATTGTGTCCATGTTAGTTTAACCATGTATTAGTGCTTACATGTATGCATGAGTAAGGCATGACTAAGGTAGTGACCTTAATTATTTTTCTATCATGTTAGACTTGTATACTAGAGTATTATATCCATGTGTTATACATATGAGCCCAAGCATGCCTTAGACAATATTATAATTTTGTTATAGCATTATTTGTATGCTTCCTTGATTAATTCCTTATGTAATTATTTATATGTTGTATACTTCATCTCTATATATCTTATATATATATAGAGGCCATGAACCTTGCTTAATAAGATTAAGCAAGTGTATGACCTCTGATATGTTCATACCGTGGCATTGACATTACGAATCATCTGTCTTCCCCGCATCTGAGTTATGCGCTCTGGTGGAATTCATGAGAATTCGTAACCTTATCGACGACGGATCCATGAGGATCAAAACCGCGTATGTCGAGTGCTCTCCCCTTCGTCGCTTCCGTGTCAAAGCTACCCGGGTTTAGCTGTCCTGCTAGGTGCTCCCAGACACTATTTATGACGCCGGGTGGTGCGCCCATACGGTAGAGGTAGAGGTCATGGGAGGATACCAGGTCGAGGCTACTCGGCAGAGGGCTACCGGATGATGAAAGGCGTAGACCAGTTGACCCCTTTTCCCCAATAGTCCTATGTCACCTAAGGGTGAGGGTGAGGGTGCAGTGGGTTGGTTTGAGACCCGACCCAATGACTTAAGTGACTGTTCCATCTGTTGGAACCCCAATCACTCAGAATATTTAACATGGTGTGGTAGGTTTGGGTCGACACCCAACCTCCAACTTAAGTTGTTGTTTCGATTATTGAGACTTGAATGCTTGAAAGATTAATATGTGTTGTGATACATGGATCGTACCATTCACTGAGCCTGTGGCTCACCCCTCGCATATGTTTTCCTACAGTTGTCGCTGAGCTGGACCTGAAGGTGGAGCTTCCATAGGCGCAGCACCGTAGCAGAGCAGCGCACGTGTTTTTTATGTGCGAGTGAGAGAGGCCATCAGCAACCCCCATTTCCTTGTATGTATTGCTACTCGTGCTTGAGCACAGTACTGGTGTTTGATGTCTTTTGTTGTATATTGGCTCTCACAGGACAGTTGATTATGTATTCCGGTCTGTAAATATGCCTTGAATTACAGACTTAGTCATTTTAAGCTTCCGCCATATGTTTATATATTATGTCAGCTTCCTTGTTAAATGCTCTAAGTACCTTTGATGATTGAGTAGAGTTTTTTTGACCTCGTGTATAGATTGCTGATATTATATATTTGCCACGTCTCGGAGACGGCCGCTCTATCTTTTACATACTATCTTTTACACTATCTTTTACACTATATATAGAGTTTTATACTATCTTTTACGTACTTTACTATATCCAAACCTTTACATGCTTTTGAACCAAAAGGGGGGGGGGGGGGGGGGGAAACCCCACTAAAACCAAAGAGTTATTTATTTTCAAAACCCCTTACACGATTTCAAAAGATTAAGAGCTACAACCCATGCCTAGGCTTACCAGAGGAGGGTGGCAAGGGCATTTGAAAAGAAAGTGATAGAGAGAATATAAAATTGGGGAGATAGTACTTAAGCAAATCATGCCATCAAGACAGCCCCACCCAAGAGGCAAACTACAACCCACATGGGAGGGACCCTATGTGATCACCCATGCCTACTTCGGGAATGCCTACCGCTTGGTAGATGCCGAAGGAGTCGAGGTCTTAGGTTCGTGGAATGCACTTTATCTAAAGAAATTTCATGCATAAAAACTGTCAATACTTGAGAAATATTATTCTTTCTTCCTGAAATTTCCAGTGTCTAGCACTTGATGATAGAATTATAAGACTCTCAAAGATAAATTCGTATTTATTTGAACTCATATCCGCCAATCATGCCATTTCCTTCACACACGCATGACTTAAGAATCGATTTGTCTGATAGAAGAGAAATTGTCAAACCTATAGACTGGGACAATTTTAAAACCCCAAAGCATCCCTCCCTTATTTTCGCCCTTACTCGTATCAACCCAAGGTCAAAATGAAGAATTACTTGGACCTAGCACATGTTCCAAAACTGGCTCTAGTACTATATAAACATTTCTAGAAGGGAATCACGAAAAGAATCCGAGTGAAAAACAGAAGAGCCCCCCCTCAAAACAAAAAAAATCAAGCAATGAGAGGCCAACAAAAGAAAAACAACACCCAAACAATGGGTTAAACTCTCTACTTTAGCAGGCTAAAAATCTTTACACACAGTATACGCCAAATAACGGCTATATTGGTACATATCCAGGCAAACGGATTGTACTGTCCACCCAAAATAAAGAAGTGGTAAAAAGAAGAAAGCCAGAGGGACCTAGAAAGTAAGACATATGCTAGACTGGGATAATTCTAAATATTACCCCAAAGGAAGATATTACTCTTACCCCATTCCCCTCCCCCTTTTATTTTTGTAATGGAGTTTGAAATTGAACTGTGTCTACTAGAAAAGGCAAAGTTTTGACCAAAGGTAGACCTTTTCTATGTTTACAACATCACACACTCACATGAGTTCATTTAAAAACTTTCCTGTCTAAATGAAGCTTATTTGACTTGATTTTCGGTACATTCATGGATTTTTCAGCATGTTTAAATAATATGATCAAGCATTTGGGAACCACGAACCTGGAAAACTGACACCTAGAGCTTATACCTTTCAAATACAATCCTGGTTTGGACAGGAGTGACCGCAAGGGTACCTTTTAGGGCTTGATGGTATCTTTTACTTAGGAAAGTTGAAAATATTACTCTCTTACATGAGAGAATCATTGAAAAATTAAAATGCTCCCTTATGTTACTCACACATATGCATAAGCTTGTATTTTCCTTTTCCTAGACACTTAGGCATTTAATTTCCTTGAAGTAACACAATTGACTCCCTATACCGAGGCAAAATCCCCCTATTACACTCTTTTTCATGCCCTTCCATACATTCTTGAGAAGAAATTGTCCCACTCTCACACATACTTAAGATTCTTCTTCACTCTCACACTTGGAGTCCCTCCCTTGTGTACTAAAGTATGGTTTCTCGCACCTTTTCGAGCTATCTTTTCATTTACCTTAGATGGGTTTTAGCCATTGACAATTCAAGCGAGAGGGGCTCGAAAGCCAATGCAGGGGCACAATCCAGACTGATTTAACACTTGGTCCATGGAAAGAATGTTTTTACAGTTTTTAAGGTTGACTGAACACTTACCAACACTTCCAGCAGCAGCAGACAAGTGATAGAACCAGGGGACCCTTCCAGGTAAGGGGCGGCTATTACCCACAAGCCGCCTGATCCCAGGCGGCTAGTATTAACATGCCACCCTCCCACCCCCTTTGTTTATGGTAAAAACTACCCCAGGCAGGGGGCGGCTAAACTAAACTAGTCGCCTCGCCCTAGGCGGCTAGTTTGAATTAGCTGCCCCTCACCTGCACCTATTTCAGCTGTGTTAGTCCAGACCCAAAGACCCAATCAACTCTTCAACACTTCTTTACCTGTTAAAATCATTTCTTTCCAAAACTTGCATACACGCGTCTCATACGCATAAACATTCATAAGACGCACACCAACACATTTAAAAAACAGCTACATTTCAAAAACATGTATCCATCCGTAAACCTACCAAAACTAAACCCATAGTTCATACTTGCATTCATCTACCCAAATGAAATAATAAAATTGTCTCCGAAACTAATAAAACCAAATCTTTACAGCCTAAACAAAAGAAAAGAGATAAAGTTGTGCCAATATCCAACCCCTGTTGCCTTGAGCTATGTGTCCCTTTAAAAATCAATCACCTACAAACAAAGGAAAAGGAAGAAGCCATGAATTCATTGCATATATTCTAGTCTTCTATCAAAACCAAGACAACGGAGACTATACCTCAGAGTATCATCTTCCGCAGGTGGCTGAGTCAAAGGGGGGGCATCCTGACTTGGCTGAGAAGGAAGCGGTGGCTTATGAGAGGACTGAGCCTCTGGAGCGTCCGGAATGGTAGAAGTCTCTCGGACGGAGGAGGCAGCCCTGGAAAATCTTCGATGACTCTGGGTCGCTAACGGGCGAGAAGCATGACTGAAAGTAGCTCCAGTGGCCAACGAAGCAGAAACCGAGTGTTAGGCCTGTGTCATTTAGAGTCCTAATTTCGATCGGAGTCGCTAAAATTTTGACTTTAGCTATCTGCTAGGGTTTGAAGACTCTGATTAATAAATCTAACTGCATATTATGGGTCTTGGTACAGTTTAATACTGCCCATAAAATTTTCGTTTAATTCCGATAACGTTTTTGGAATTATACACTTTCGGATTGATATTTGGATTTGATTTTGTTAAAATCCAAGACGAAGAGATAAAAATCCGATATTATTATGAGATGTTAAGTTTGGCGATAGCTTCCATATAGAAGTGGAATTGGATCAACTGGATTCGTATATTAAAAGTTATGGGTATTTTTCCGAGTATACCCCGAAGTTGAGAAATCCAGGCAGCAGCCCTGTAAGATGTTTAGCCTAGATTTTGGAATAGCTGGAGAGGTTATTTGATCTGGGTGTAAACATGAAAGTTGTAGATAATCGTCTTATCTTTCAAATGCCACTGGAATCGTGCAATTCTGAGCTGTATTGAGGAAGTTATGGCCGAGGGTGCGCTTGCGAGCCCCTACACCCCCCTTTCCTTTCCTTTTCCCCCCTCTCCTTTGGTGAGTTTTCCCTCTTCTTTTTGTGGTTCTTATGCATATAAGGAGTGCTTGGTTGTTGGTGGAGGTGGTGATGAAGTCTCCTCTTCCAATGTATTTGAAGGTGTGTTGTTTGTAAGGAGGTGCGGGGCGTCGGGGGTGTTGGCGGTGGAGCAGCGGTGTGCGGGCATGCCGGAGCCGTGTATGGACCTCCCGCTCTCCTCGGTTGGGTTCAGCCATCTCTTTTGTAGCTGGTGTGCATAAGGTGCTCGCATGCGTGCGGAGTGCGCGGGAAGCGTGCATAAGGTGCTTGCATGCGTGCGGAGTGCGCGGGAAGCGTGCATGAGGTGCTCGAGGGTGTGCTTGACGTTGTTCGATGCGTGCGGAGTGTGTGGGCAGCGTGCACGAGGTGCTCAAGGGCGTGCTTGGCCTTGCCCGATGCGTGCGGAGTGCGTGGGAAGCATGCACGAGGTGCTCGAGGACGTGCTTGACGTTGTTTGATGCGTGCAGGGTGCATGGGCAGCGTGCACGGGGTACTCGAGGGCGTGCTTGCGGTGCTCAGACGCGTTCGGAGTGCTTCGTGGTGTTGAGCAGCTTGTTATAGCCAAATGCAACCATGGGATGATCCTTGGCGGATTGATTTCAGGCTTCGGATTCAACTCGTCGCTCTCTTGCGTTTCGCGAGCCGTGCGCTCGTTAGGTGAGTGGTTCGATCCAACACTTTGGGATGCGCTCGATGCACGCCGCCGTGCATTGTGCATCCTTGGGACATCTCGACCCCTAAATATGCTAGATATTTGCATGTTAGGGTTGTATAGCTCGTATATTGTGTAGAACCCTATTCTACCCTATACTTGCTTATATATGCATTCATGTTTGAATAAATGTGTTTTCATGTGCCCCTTGTGTTTTGGGCATATATTTTCGAATGAGTGTATGGATGTATAGAATATGCATGCCTTAGGTAGTATTGTAATACTCCTCCCCTATATGAGTAATATCCAGCATGTCAAACCTTGGGTTAATAACCGAATGCGTACTAATATTTTCCCTTATGATTAGACTGGAGGAATGGTGTAGTTGTTGCACCCATCTGTTGGGGCAAAACTATGACCAGCCTTTCCGGAGAGGATGAGACTTTCCCTCTCTCTCGCCCTCCCTCTTTACGCAAACTGAGTAAGTAGATGTAGTTCCTACTAGACTCAGGTGCGCTTGAGAAAATTAGTATGCACCGATTAGTGCGCGAGATCGCGCTTGACCCTTTCCTCTCAAGTTGGTGATAACCAACGAATGCTATGATATATTTTGTGTGATTGTATGATTATGGCCTTATAAGCATGTTTAAGTGGGTCATACCTTGTATGCATATTGTATGATTTGTTGTTTATGATGTAAATCCATGTTAGGGAGTACCCCTATAGTTATATATATATATTATTGTGCATGTGGCACATATTATCATGTTATGATTCTCCTTATATATATATATATGCGCATGTTAACTAATTTGGCCTATCCGTAATAGGCGAGGGTATGACCCGCGGTCGGGTCGTACCCTATTAGTTAAAGCGCTAGCGATGTAATCGTCCCTTGCATCCGAGTGATGCATTCGTATCGAATTCTGAAGAATTCATCGTGGCATCGACTTTGTTAAACCGATAGCTACGGCATTAACTTGGGCCTACCCGTGCTAGGCGTGTGTCTGAACCGCCTATTGGGTTATGCCCCTGGCTTTTCTACATGAGTGTAGAGATAGTCCTCGCGTTCGAGTGACGCCTCCGTGTGGGAATACAAGAGTATTCGATATCATCGATATATGTGTGTAAGTACCAAGGGTAGTTGGCTTTCCCATAGGGTTCGCATTGCGAACGCAAGGTGCTTCCTCCTGACATCGTCATGAGTCGAAGCTACCCGACATAGAAGCTGTCCTGTAGGGTGCCACCACTTGTAGGTGCTACCGATGCGTACCGCGGTACACATCTAGGGAATGTACTGATCATGGAAGGCCGACAGGTAGAGGCTGCACGGGAGAGAGCTACCAAGTGATATTTCGGGCTTCAAGTCGTTCTCCCCTTCGTCAGATCCGTGTTGAAGCTGCCCGGCTCGTAGTTGTCCTGTGGGGTGCTCCCAGACGTATTTATGACACCTATTGGTGCGCCCATATGGTAGAGATAGCGGTCATGGAGAGGCTACCAGGTAGAGGCTCCCCGGGAGAGGGCTACCGGATGACGATGGGTGTAGAGCAACTGAGTTCGTTTCAAAAGTCCCTAGTCACCCCTCCGGGGGCTAGGGTGAGGATGAGTTGTTGTCACGTCGCCACGTGACCCAAATACCCATCGAGTATACTCTGGGTTTGTTACTTCTGACGCTTGAGGTATCGAAGTATATCTCTACCTCGTAGCAGATGGATGCGTTGTGTCTCGTTAACCAGTAACACGTGGTGTTATGGTTAACCCTTGTTTGTCCCCGGGTCTCCCTGGAGCTCCCCTTCAGGGTCGGGGCGATGAATGTCTTAAGTCACGTCGCTACGTGACCCATTTGGTTTGTTCACCCGTTCCCATATTGGTTGGGTCCGGTTAAGTATCGATGTTGAGAGATATCGATAACAACTATCTCTATGTAGATGATCACAATAGTGTTGTTTAGACCAGTAATTCCGCGTCTCCTTGACAAACGGTATGGTCTCTCCCCAAGAGTCCCAAGAGTCTCCCTTTGGGAGTGAGGGTGTGGGTGAGACGGGTTGCACCGCCGTGTGACCCTATTATCCATTGGGTTTCAACCCATGTCTTTCCTTGAAAGGAAATTGCCTTAACATTAAATTGTTATAGTGGTGTTCGGTTTCCGACCACTCACTGAGCTTGTAGCTCACCCCTCGCGTACTGTTTCTTTTACAGGGGCGTTGTTGGGCGTGGAGCTGGAGTTTTCCTATGGCGTGGTCTTGCGTGCGTGGAAACGTTCTGTCCGGCGGATTGGCGAGTGCGAGGCTGTCAGCAGTCCTAGAGTCTTGTGTATTGGTAATTCGTGCGTGTGGCACTTGTTGTATTTTATTGGCTAGACTTGGCTCTCACAGGACAGTGATTGTGTATTCGAGTCTGTAATAGTATTTTCGGTTTACAGACTTATTGATAGTTTATGCTTCCGCTTTTCAGTTGTATTATCAGTTGTCATTGCTTCATTAGCCTTGTGTATTGTTTATTGGAGTCATTGTTGACCTCTTGTTTATGATAGCTGATATTATATTATTGCCACGTCTCGGGGACGGCCGCCCTGGGGCGTGACACCGAGTGGTCGGGCTCGAGCGGGAGAAGGTCGAGATCCGTCTCGGTCATAGACCCCCCTCCAACCAATATTCCCCTCATGGTCGCCTCCCAGAGATGAACCTGCTGCATGTCTCTGTCCCTTCTCTCCAATCTCTGTCTTAGGCGACTCTCCATCCCTCTGGCCCGATCCTCTGCCACCCTCAACCTCTCTTCTAACTCCCGTGCCCTCGCCTCTGATGCCTTGAGCACCTCTCGATCCCTATCACCGGCCGCTTGAAGAGAACGTACCAGATCTCCCATCAAACTCCCAGGGGCACCCGACGACGCCTCCAACTCTGACATCCTCATCTGGAGGGAGTCTCTCTCGCGGCGTAGGATGGTGAACTCCTCCTCTCTTGACGCCATCACGGATTTCAGCCGGACCATCTCCTCCTCAAATCATGAGGCCCTTCCTCTCACTTGGCCGAGCTCCATCCTCATGACCGCCAACTCGCTTCGGGCCACGTCTAACTCCCTCGTCAACTCGAGCTCTCGCTCGGAAGTCATGGATGGGGGGGGGGGAGTAGAAGAAGAAGAAGCGCCATCGGCCCTCGCTCTCGACAGAGCATCCACCTAAGCCTCGAGGACCCGAACCTAGTCCTGCAAGTGTCACCTTTGCACCCGCAACCCTTCTATTTGCCTGGCTTGCACTTGGAGGTGCTCATTGGCGGCCTTGAACTTCTTCTCTAGCTCGTTCAACTCAACCTACAAAAGAAGACATCATTAAAAAATACTCAAGGAGAAGAAGAGAAAGGAAAAGAAGAGGGGAAAGACTTACATAGGCGTATGGGATCTCCTCCTCCATAGTACCAAGGATGCCGGCATATTCCTGGCGGTACCATGCCATGTACTCCAAGCTGCTGGTCACCTCGGGATGACACTCCACTGCTCATCCATCCCACCACATATGTAGCATAATTCTTCGGGAGGTTCGTGTCCTAAGGAATTCCAGCCACAGCGATCGAGGGACGTTTCGGCAAGGGATTAGGTACCCACTGGTGGTACCCAAGCTGGCAGACGACTAGGCTGATCACATGGAACACGACCTCGTTAAAATAGATCAGCCAAATATCCCGCGATAGCTCCTCCGGGACCTCCTCCTCCGTGTAGGGCCACCAAGTCATATACAAAATAAAACATCAAAAGAAATAGGAAGAGTGCTTAGCCAAAAGAGAAATCGAATACAAGCTAAAGAACTCAAAGAATATGTATACCTCTTCCTCTATAAAAACACGGAAGGCCTCCCGGAACTGAATGAGACGGTGTAAGCGCGAAGATCCCCGGGGCGCCCACCTCAAGGCCCAAGGGAGAGCATGGTTAAACGGTGCCGGAATCGGACGGTCAACCACAAAATACTCATACCTGAAGACTTGCAAAATCGAAGGGAAAACATCAAAACCAAGCGAGTCGTACGAAAACAGAATACGTCATTTTCACTTGCTAAACACACCTGGAGAAAGGGAGTGAACCCGCCAAGGTTCTTTCCCCCGACCCACTTCACCTTCTTTGAAATCTCCGCGAAGAGATGGACGAGCATCGTGGCTCCCCAAGTAAAATGTTCCATGCCCTCTAGGTCCCGCATCAGCAACAGGGAGTGAGAGGAGACCTTGTCAGAGGCTATTGAGAAAAGAACCCGGCCGAAGAAGTAGAGGAAAAACGCCCTCAGCTCCCTCCGTTCCCTCTATGGGTACGCGGCCGCCTCCCTCGCCTTAATCATCGCTCGTCTCCGCTCGAAGCCAGCTACAGCTTCACCCTTCTAGCATTGCATGTAGGAACCAAGGCCGTACTGCCCTGATAGCCTCCCCAACGGGATCCGGTTCAACATTCGCTCCTGCTCCACGAACTCCCACTCCCCGCTCCAACGTCGGCATGATGGCCCCCGTAGGGACGATAAAGGCACAACTATCTGGGTCCCATCTCACCGCCAACACCTCCACATAAGGCCGATGAATGTGGAATGGCTTGATCAGAAAGAAGGAGCGAAAGTCCGCTCCATCCACTAGGCTCCTTTCCTCCTGACCCAAGGCGGAGTACCACCGCTTGGTCCCGTGCCACAAATCTCGAATACGATTCGACCGCTGCGAAGCAAACGAACAAAAAAGGGTTAGTTTAAGTGGTACTCAAAGGTATAAGAATTCTAGTATAAATTCATCACAAAAACCATGCTTAGTAAAAATTCTCACATACACATAAACAAATAAAGCATGGAATATATGAACCTACAAATTCAAACTCCTTTGTTATGAAAACTCTCTTCATATGATCACATATTTTACCTTATTATCCCACCGTGGTCATTACTTGCATGTTTTCTTATCCATCATGCTTATATGTCTCTCACGAACTCACCCAAGCCTACAAAGGAACACATAGACTCGTAAAATGCATATATATGTACCCTCTTTTACCCCATCATGGTCAAATACATGTAAAAATATGTCTCAAACATTGAATGCATACAAAATCATCATGAAATGACACATGCAAGCATGCTAGGTGTACTATTTCTCCCTTATGTCTTTATATATATGCATAACAAACATAGATATACGTATAAAGATTGTCCCTCCTTTTACAAATCCATATTCGCATGCTTATTATCCCACTGTGATTAACTTATACATAACAAAACATGCCTATTAGAAACGCATATAGATAAATGTTACACACTACCACCTATTCCTATTACAAATATCTAAAATACAAAAGATATATATAAATAAAAGCTAGACAAAGGGAAATGGAGACATACTGTGGCTCGTGTAGCCCCGGGAGCCTCCGTCTCAGCCTTATCGGGATCGTCCATCCCATCATCGTCTCTCTCCTCCTCCACTCCGGCCTCCTCGGCCTCCTCTACACCAATATAAACGGCCTCCTCTGCACCAATATAAACGGCCTCCTCAGCCTCAACCTCAACACCAACCCTTGTGACTCCTGTGCCTCACCCACGGCCTCCTCGGCCTCCTCTCCGATACCCATACCCTCCTCCGTGCCCACCGCACCAGAGGCCAACTCCACAAACACACCTATAGCCCTCCTCTCCTCCTCCGCTGCCCTGGTCTCTATGGCCTCCCTATCTAACATCCCAACAATAGCATCCAATGATGCCCTCTCACTCTCACGAACCCTCTTGGCCTCGGCCCCTCCGACCGCGCCCTCGGCCGGTCCTCCGACCTCCACAACCACCTCTTCGACCACCGTCGGTCGATCCTCACACCTCCTCTTGCGTGTATACCCTATCGTACTCCGCCCTACCTCCGGGACAGCCCCCGAAGAAGCCCTGACACCTCCACCCATGCCAGCCAATGGTGTCTCCACCATTTGGGTTGCCTCCTCCACGGCCCCCTATCCAACCCGTCACTCCCCGATGAGCCTGACCCCGAGACAGCCCCTCTTTGCCCTCCGGAAGACATAAGGCGCTTCATCATCGAAGCCATCTTCTTCCCCTTCATCATTTTCACCGATTTCGCAAGAAAAGAAAGCCCAAGGAAAATCTAGGGCTTCGAAATCAAGAAGAAAGGAATGATCAAAGGCAAAGCTAAGGGATTTAAGAGGTTTAAAACCCAGTTTTTTTGGTTTTAAATGGAGAAGAAGAAGAAAGGAGCGAAGAGTAACCGTTTTGAAACGTGTGGGGAGAGAGAGGGTCCCTTTTTTGGTTATAAGGGAGGTGGCTACTTGCGAGTAGCCATCCATATGAGACGGCTAGTTTGTACTAGCCGCCCCTCCCTGCCGGCTCATTTCCGGTAGCCGCCCTCTGCCAGCTTCTAAACAAACATTTATTTCCAAGTTTTCTAAAAAAAAAGCAGTCATGTATTGTTTCATTTCCAAAACCTACTTGATCAAACACAACTCCCTTGAAAGGTTCCTTTCCAGAATTTTTATCCTTCAGACGATCCATTCACCAACTCAAACACTTTACTTGCTTTCTGTCGGTGATATCCCCTCTTTACTGAGCTGCCCAAGCATGGGTACGGTAGGCACAAGAAAACTGACGCTGGGCTGCTACGTGCACGATACCTAAGAACCCAGTCGGATGGTTGGATCACTCGCTATTTCACTTTTCTCGCCTTCCACCTGGATCATCTTTTCGGTTGAAAATTCTAGTCAAGACCTGGCCTCTCAGAAGAATAGAGGATTAATTGGGGTCAAATCAGACATCCTATTATCCAATTTGATCTTTTACCTAGTGGATACTTCCTTGCCTCTCTTTTACTATAAATAGAGAGGGTCCAAAGCATTTCTAACACATTTCCAATCCACAACAATTCACAATCATCCTCAATCCAACAATCCACAAATCATAAACCCACACCCCCTATTTTGAAACACTTTGAGAGAGAGAGAGAGTTCCATTTGTGAGAGAAACTCATTTTCCTACACAAATCCATCCTCCCAATCCACTCTTCAAGACCCGGGTTAAACCAGGTTTAACTTTTGCCAAAACCAAACCCCTTTCCTACCTAGGTTCTGCCCAGGTTGACCCAGGCCCCAGACGGCGAACCCAAACCAGCCGTCCCATACCTGATGGCTCAAACCCACTAGCCACCCTTATCTATACCCCACTTGACCCAAGACTCCTTTAGCCAGCCCAGAAGCAGAATAGGATTACCAGTTTTTCACCTCTGCGTACCGTATATCTGTATCCTAGAGCAGAGACCCCACAAATTCCCCCACATAGGCGATCAAATCCGACCCAACTTTTCCAGCTTTTTCAGAAAGCAGGTGGTGATCACACACACACCAGAATCCTCTTGAGCCGCTATTGGGCGCCTCAACCAGGAACGACACCCCCACCACCCTTCTAAGAGATGATCCGACCAAGCCTGTCAAGGCTTGCACCGGATCCGAATCCCTGAAGAACCCCCACAAACGCGATTTTCAATACTGATAGACACGGAGCCAACAAAGGGGAGGAAAGGGTCGATTTGGTCTACACCATTCGTCATCTGGTAGCCCTCTCTCGGAGAGACTCTACCTGGTAGCCTCTCCATGACTGCTACCTCTACCATATGGGCGCACCAACAGGTGTCATGAATAGCGTCTAGGAACACCCCATAAGACAGCTATACTCCGGGCAGCTTCGACATGGAGCCAACGAAGGAGAGAACGATTTCAAGCTCGCAATATCACTCGGTAACTACATATCGAATATTCTTGTACTCCCACACGGGTGCGTCGCTCGGACGCGAGGGGTTACCTCTGCTCTCATGTAGAAATTAGCTCAAGGCATTACCCAACAAGCAGTTCATACACACGCCTAGCACGGGTAGACCTAGCTTAATGCCAGCCACCGGTTTAGCAAAACCGATACAACAGTGAATTCTCCCGAATTCTATTGAGTGCATCACTTGGATGCAAGGAGGGGTGATTTCATCGTTAGTGCTTAATTAATAAGGTACAACCCGTCAGTGGGTCATACCCACGCCTATTTTGGATAGGCCTAATCAGTTTTAACATGCGCAAAAATATGGAGGAGAATTATATCACAGTTATGTTCAATAACATATTAGTTAGCTATAGGGGTTCTCCCTAACATGAATATACATCATAACAACATATCATGCAACATACATACAAAGCATGGCCTAACTACACATGCATACATAAGGCATTAAACATGCAACCACACAAGATACAACCTAACATGCGTTGGATATCACCAACTTAAAAAGGGAAGGGTCAAGCGCAATCTCGCGCACTAACAGGTGCGTGTCAATATTCCCAAACGAACCTAAGTCGAGTAAGAACCGCATCTACTTACTTAGTTTATGCATAGAGGGAGGGCGAGACAGATGGAAGGTCTCATCCTCTCCGGAAGTTGGTCATAGCTTTGCCCCCAACAAGATGGGTGCAACAACTATACCACGCCCTCCAGTCTAATTGTAAGGGAATATTTGCGTGCATCCCGTTATTAACCCAGGATTAAACATGCTGGATATTACTCATGTAGGGGGAGTATTACAATACTACCTAAGGTATGCATATTCTATACATACATATAAACACACATCATACTTGCCCTTACAAGAAGGGTGCATGCAAACATAATAATACACACTTGAATACGATACATAGGCACGTATAGGGTAGAAAAGGGGTTCTACGCAATATACGTGCTATACAACCTAGGATGCATGATATCTAGCATATTTAGGGTGCAAAGAAGCCCCATAGAAGCGCGAAGCACAACTGCGTGCATCGAGCGCTCTCGGAAGGGTTGGAATCGAACCACTCACTGCAACCAGGGTCATTGCGCATCCCGTCCGACGAAATCTGCAAGGTAAGACACCAATAGGGGTGAGTATAACTACATAAAAAACACTTTTAATTAACTAGGAATGTCAAAGAGTTAGATATGGATGCATACGGGTCACACGCATGCAAGTACCCGCGTACGCACGCATATCTGAGTGCCTTGGCACCTACCCAAGCCCTTGGGCAGCCACATGTGTGGCCCCCGCATGGGTACGCACGCGCATGCACGTGCGCATGCACCCAGACACCCATTGGCACACCGCCGCGTGCCTTGACGCGTTGCCTGACTAGCACCCGCGCGCACGCACCTGATTGCGCTTACGCCTGCGCCCGACCCCGCGCACTGCTGCGTGCGTACATGCGCGGACAGACCCGCGCGCGCGTCCAACCACTTCTAACTCTCCCCCATGCTCCCACATGCACCCAAACCTAAACACCTCACATGCATGCCCTCCAAAACACCTAAACGTGCATAAAAACCAAATAATGAAGAGGGAAAACTTACCAAAAAGAGAGGGGGAGGGAAGGGGGAGATATAGGGGCTCGCAAGTGCACCCATGACAACCTTGACCGCCACCACCACTACCACCACCTCTTCTTTGCTTCTCTTCATCTTGGTTGGACCAAATAGGAGGGGGAAAACCATGGAGATCATTTAGGGGAGGAGGAGAGGGAGAAGACAACAATAACAACAATGGCACACACACTAACCTTGATCAATTCCTCTTCTTGCTCCATCTTCTTCTCCTTCATTTTCCTTTGATGCATAAACCCAAAAGGGATTTTGGATGAAATGAGAGAAAGAGAAAGAGAGCCAAAAGGGAGTTTGGATGAGAGAGAGGAAGAGAGAGTGAGAGGGATTTAATTTGGGGGGGGGCTTTTAATTGGGAAAAAGTGGTTTGGTGGGGTTGACAAGTCAACCCAACCACAAATACAAACAAAAAACCCCCATTGACTTGTCAAAGCCAACCCACATAAGCGTGTGAAATTCCAATCCCACCTCCAAATCCAGTAACGACCAAACCCGGATGCGATTCAGAATTGCATATTTTTTCCAAACGATATCGGAATTCGATGAAATTTTTATGGGTAGTACAAAATGGTACCGGGACCCATAATATGCAGTTAAATTTCTAATCAGTGTTCTCCAACTCCCGCAGGTAGCTAAAAAGTCAAATTCTATCGGCTCCGATCGAAAAAAGAAAATGCCCTAAATGACCCAGAAGTGATCAAGGCCTAATCGAAATTGCTCCAAATGACACAAGCACAACATCCCCCCATTTGAAACGGGGATAGATTTTATTCTAGGGTATAGATTTATCCAGTCATAAGTGAGTATAAATAGGGATAAAATGATTTTGTGTTTGGTTGTGTTTTGAATTATTCTCGTTGGTAAATTTAATAATAAATGTTTTGTTGTTTTGGTAAATTGTGAATAAAGTATGGAAAAGGATTTATAAAAAGTAAAAAAGTAATGATAGTTGATTTGAGAAGTGATTTACAAGAGGTGATGACAGTAGATTTGACAGTGGGCCCACATATTCCTTGGGTGGAATAAACTTGGACAACTTTAATTCTAGGGGTTGATTGGAATCCATATACCACTTTATCAGTGTTTATTCTGGCATACTTTATCCGGGGTAAACAAATACACAATTTTTGTTATCCGAGGTTTTTCGGGTTTATCCGGGCTCTTATACCGAATCCAAACGGCGGCTTAGGAAATTTAGTTCTCAAAATATAAGGAAACCCAAAGGGAAGACCGAACTTAGCCAGTATCACACTTATTGCCCCTTTTTCTCCAAAGTGGCTCGGGCACCATATTGGTGCTACCAACGCACTTTAACAAAAGGAACGGCCTTGATGGGGAGCTTCTTCTAACATTGGTCCATGATCTTGATCCATTGCTCCACGAACGACAAATCCAGCTCGAGGATGAGCCATTCGAACGAAAAGACACTAGCAAGATCATGGACATAGCGCCTCAGCTATGAGACGAGGAAGACGTCCTGGCCACGAGTTAGCCATGGGGGCAAGGCTTCATGACAAGCCACCTCCCCAATCCACTCAAGGATTAGAACCGGTCCGAAGAAGGGCTGACTCAGCTAAACCCGAACGTCGAAAAAAATAGAGGATGCCCTTAAACTGGGACACCCTTATAAAAACATGGTCTCCAAACTCGAAGGTAAGCTCATGGTGACGATGACCTGGGTAGCCCTTCTAACGGTTCAGGGTGGTGCAGAGGCACACACGAACTATCCTGGACACCGCAAGGTTAAATAAATAATTTCAGGCCCCTCCATTTAGCGCTTTCCAACCGTCCCAACACAAGGGAGGTATAAAAATCGTGCCTGTAGATTGCCTCATATAATTCCATCTGGATGCTCGAATGGCAGTCGTCTCACAGGCAAACCCCACCAAATGGATGATGCCTCTCCAAATGCCCCATAGTCAAGCATGCAGGCACTTAACATGTCCTCCAAGGTTTAAATCGTCCTCATTGCCTCGCCGTCTGTCGGTGATGAAACTCTGTACTTAAAGGAGGCTCGCGCAAAAGCCTGCCGAAGACTGCACCAGAACCTCTAAGTAGACCCCGTGTCTCAGCTCAGAATAGTGCTGACAGAGTGCCAAGAAGATGAACAATTGCGGAAGTGTATACCCACGCCAAGGCGTCCAGAGAATTAGTCAGTCGGATAGGGAGGTAAGTGTGGACTTAATCAGTTGGTCAATGATCACCTAAACGGCGTCGCGATCCGAACGTGACTTTAGCGAGCCCGCAATAATCCGATAACCCACTGCCATGTCCACTGAGGAATCCTGATGGACTGACGCTTTCCAACGCGATGATGATTCTCAAACTTCGCCTGAGGGCATGCCAACAAGGGGAAACAAAACCCACATCTCCTTTACATCGTGCCACTAGTAACCTCAATGAAGACTACCCCAAAGTAGTCCACGGAGGCCCAATAAAACTTATGAGAACCTTAAAGGTATCCAGCGCATTCGTCAACCTCGACGGTAGTACATACAACTTGTTGTGCCTGAAATGGTCACGAAAGGCCATCAACGGAATGTCCAACTCCCAGATCTTCATTGGCGGTACCCCGCGCGAAGATCGATCTAAGAGAAGACACTGGCTCCCAGAGCTGGTCAAACAGATCATCGATTCACAGTAAGGGATACCTGATCTTCAACCCCTACAGGAAGATCAAAACAACTCCTTGAATGATTAAGTCCAGATTCTGCTCCTCGAGCATCTCGATGCTCCTCATCCCAGCGCTCATGATGACCCTGACACGCTGGGTAAGCCGCCCAACCGCGCTTAATCCGCAAGACACGCGGCAGGAGGTTGTTGAACCATGATAATGCATGTGCAACGTCATCTACCTGATATGGCAGTTGAGTCCCATCACGAATGCTAGCATCGTGTCTCCTCATTTATGACCCATGTGGGGGCAAAACGCGACAGTACAACGAACTGTGCTTCACATGCCGCCACAGATAGGTCGCTCAACTATAATTATTGGAACTCCAACATCCTACACTCAATGGGCAGATTCATCACGGGGAGTCCACACTCTCGACATCATCCGGTAGCACTCTCCCGGTGTGGCCTATACCTGTTAGCCTCCAATGTCCATTATCTCTACCATATGGGCGCATCAACAAGCGTCGTGGATAGTACCTGGGATTACCTCACAGGGCTCTAGCCTCTACCGGGCAGTTACAACGCACGAGGATATATCGATGCGACTCCAGATGTGGCTATGGAACCCAGTCCATATGCAATCGCCCACCAAGCTGTAAAAAGATGCATCCAATCTCGATCGTACGCATCACCACTCACTACAGAACCTTCCAAGTGAGAGGGAAAGGCAATCATCCAACGGATGTTTCAAAGATATTCCCTAACTGGGGGAAAGAACCCCTTGAGAGGGCACCTTGAGGTCCCGATATAGGATATCCCAACATACAAACAAGGAACACGGAGCACCCTAGCCCGGGTCTTAATGATGACCCCTCAAGGCCCCTTAATCCTGATCAAGAAAATGGAAGAAGACATCCCCCATTAATGATAAAACGCCACATCCTCAAATTAGAAGCCGGTGCCGTTCGTGAACACCATGGTTACCAGCAATACCGATGCACGAGAACGAAGCTCCATATCGAGACACGATCCCAACCTTAAAAATTACAACTAATCCATCGATACGATACAACTAGGCTGGAATATCCTGCCCAAACCTTAGTTCCACAACAGGGGACCCAACAACTGGCCCTATTCATTCGACCCACTCGATAATTTAAGGGGGGTCCAGAGGTGGTCACGTCCATGTCCACGGATGCGAGGAGGTATGTCAGCAACCTAAGAAAACTTCTAAAAATAGAGTACTCGGATAACAATCCTATGACTTATCTATACGACTCGACTTAGGCTTTGACATGACTAGGCTCTGATACCAACTTTTGTCACTACCCAGGGCGGCCGTCCCTGACACGTGATAATATTATAAAGTATCAGCTATCAATACAAGAGGTCACCAATGACTGCAATAAATAATACACAAGGCTAACAAGCAATGATAACTGGTAACTCAATTGAATGCGGAAGCATAAAATATCAATAAGTCTGTAAACCAAAAATATTATTACAGGCTCGAATACACAATCACTGTCCTATGAGAGCCAAGTCTAGCCAAATAAAATACATCATGTGCAACATGCACGATTTACAATCACATGACTCTAGGACTGCTGACAGCCTCACACTCGCCAACTGTCGGACGGAACACTCCATGCACGCAAGACCACGCCACTAGGAAGCTCCACCTCCACGCCCAACAACGCGCCTGTAAAATAGACAGTACGCGAGGGGTGAGCTACAAGCTCAGTGAGTGGTTGGAAACAAAACACCATATCAACAATTTAATGTTAAAGAAAATATGGGTGGGAACCCAATGAATAACAGGGTCACGCGACGGCGCAACCAACCTCACCCTCACCCTCACTCCCGAAGGGAGACTCTTGGGACTCTTGGGGATAGACCATATCGTCTGTCTAAGAGACGCAAAATTATTGCTCCACACAACACTACTAGATTATCTACATAGAGATAACTGTCCACCGATGTCTCTCAACATCGATACCTAATCGGACCCAACAACTTTGAGAACGGATGAACAAATGAACGGGTCACATAACAACGTGACATCAACTCATCCTTCGTCATCCAGTAGCCCTCTCTCGGGGAGCCTCTACTTGGTAGCCTCTCCATGACTGCTACAACTACCATACAGGCACACCAATAGGTGTCATGAATAGCATCTGGGATTACCTCGCAAGACAGCTACACTCCGGACAGCTTCGACACAGAACCAATGAAGGGGATGAAAGGATCGATTTGGTCTACACCATTCATCATCCGGTAGCCCTCTCTCGAGGAGCCTCTGCCTGGTAACCTCTCCATTGTAGATACCCCAATTTTGACCGTTCAGAAAGACAGAAATACTTCAAGTAACACCCAGAAATAATCCACATTTGGACATCTAATAGAGAATCAAAAGTTCAGAAAATCGGAAACCCTAACCCTAACCTAAACCATGGCCCAAGCCGGGAACCCTAACCTAAACCAGAAACCCTACTTTGCATTACAGCATCTTTACAGCTTTAAGCCGCACACAGCTGCACACCCCTTTATTGCTTTAAGCCATACACAGCTGCATACTCCATTATTGCTTTCTTAAGCCGCACATAGCTACGCACACTTTACTGCTTTATTTACTGCTTTACATCTGCATTCATCCATTCCTGCGTTATTTCCATATTCAACCATGGAAACTTACACCCATGACAAAATCGTAAAGGAGAGAGATGACCAAGAGGGTCAGACCACATAGTTTCTTAGCCATCTAGAGGAAAGGATGGCTAGTCTAGGATACCAGTCAGTGGAGGACATGTTCCATGACCTCACTGATTATCACCGAGTCAAGATCTTGGGACAGGAAATCCCTATCGAAACCCCCAAGGCTACTCCCAAAATCCCGTCCACACCTAGCAGCTCGATCAATCCGAGCGTCTTTTCATTCGCCCCCATTTCCCCCGCGAATCCAATATTTTTGACCGTTTCTACCCCAGGTCCTTACCAGGCCACCCCAAACCCGGGACCGCTAAGCAGCCCTCCTAGGGGAGAAACGCTAGATGAAACCATCTGGAGAATCAACTCTGAGACAGGTCCCTCTGCCCCCAAGCACATGTCTCTACACAACATGAGACAAATCTCGTCAGTCCACTTACCGAAGGGATTCAAAATCCCAAAATTCTGCTGGTATAACGGTCATGGAGACCCAGACGTTCACTTAACCGCTTTTTATCTAGACGCCTGACCGTTTCTAGATAACCAACCCCTGGCCCAAGCCAGGAACCCTAACCTAAACTAGAAACCCTATACCCCAAACCTAACCATAAACCCTAGCCTGACCGAAAACCCTAACCTAAACCAGAAACCCTAAACCTAAACCAAACCCTGGCCCAAACCAGGAACCCCCACCTAGAGAAACTCTAAACTCCAAAAACCCTAGAGAAACCTCGAGTCCCTGGCAAGGGGCGGCTAGCCCTAACTAGCTGCCCCATACCAGGCGGCTAGTTAGCACTAGCCGCCCCCCTGGCCGACCTTGAACCGCTTCCCTGGATGGGACATAAAGCAGCATTAAATACTGATCATTGCGGCGGGTTGTGACCTTTAGCCGCCCCATCTTGGCCGGATCAATCCAAGTAACCGACCCAAGCCACCGCTTATCAGAGATGGGACATTTGGCAGGTCATGTTGGGGGCGGCTACCAGGAAGTAGCCGCCCCATCCTGGGCGGCTAGTTAGGATTAGCCACCCTTCACCTGATCCTGACAGAAGAACCAGAGAATTAATGAGGGGTCTAATCAAACACACTATTAACCAAGCCACTCTTTTACCCCCTGGATATTCCCCTGCTTCTTTTTTACTATAAATAGAGGAGGTCCCAAGCCTTTAAACAGAATCCACAATTCACATCCACCAATTTCCAATCCAGTTGATATCAATTGACCATTCCCTTCCCAAACTAGAAATCCCTAGAGAGAGAGAAAGAGGGCCCCTTTTGTTAGAGAAAAATCCATTCCCTACACAAAAACACCCTCTCATTCCACCCTCCAGAAACCTGGGCTAAACCTAGCTTAGCCTCTGTCCAATACCAAACCCATTTCCTACCGAAGTTCTGCCCAAACCAACCTAGGCCCCGGGCGGCTAAACCCTAGTAGCCGCCCCATACCCGACGGCTGGATCCCACTAGCCGCCCCATATCCACACCCCACTTGCACCCTTTTATCCCAAGACTCCTTTAGTCAAGCCCCGAAAGCGTAATAGGATTACCTGTTTTTCACCTCTGTGTACGGTATATCCGTGTCTCAGAGCGGAGACCCCACAAACTCCCCACGTAGGTGATCAAATCCAACCCAACCTTTTCCTACTTTTAGAAAAAGTAGGTGGCGATCACACAAACCCTGGAATTCTCTTGAGCCGCTGTCGGGCCTCAACCAGGAAGGACACCACCCTTCTGAGAAGACGATCCGACCGAGCCCGTCAGGGCACGCATCCGATCCAAATCCCAGAAGAACCCCCACACATGCACCACAGCACCCCTATCGGATTTTTCGACACCCAACGGAATCCGACACCGACAAATCTGGCGATCACGGTGGGACCTCCCTCGTGAAAAACAACAAAAGGTAATCCTCTTCTGCCCCCTTTTACAAGCTTGACTAGAATGCTATCAACCCTCTAGGAAGGTTAGAGTTTCCCACGCCTTGAATCAGATCCTCCTCTACTTTGCATCACAACATCATTTACTGCTTTGTAAGCTGCACACCGTTGCGCAATCCTTTACTGCTTTGTAAGCCGCACACCGCTGCGCAATCTTTTACTGCTTTGTAAGCCGCACACCGCTGCGCAATCCTTTACTACTTTATAAGCCGCACGTCGCTGCGCAATTTTTTACTGCTTTATTTACTGTTTTATATCTGTATTCGTTCCCTTGAATCATTTCACACACATCATGGAATCCCGCATAGAGGAGGAGATACTAGAGGAGAGAATCCACCAAGAGGGTCAGGCCACGCAATTCCTGACCCATCTAGAGGAAAAGATGGCCAGTCTAGGGTACCAATCCGTAGAGGACATGTTTCATGACCTCGCTGACTACCGTCATATCAAGACCTTGAGACAGGAGGCCCCTGTCAAAACCCCCAAGGCCATTCCAAAAACCCTGTCCACACCCAGCCACCGCTTGGTCAATCCGAGCATTTTTTCATTCACCCCCCTCTCCCCCGTGAATCCAATGTTCCCAACCATTTTCACCCCAGGTCCTTACCAGGCCACCCCAAACCTTGGACCGCTAGGCAGCCCTCCCAGGTGAGAAACACTGGATGAAATCATCCGGAGAATCCTCTCTGAGACTGGTCCCTCATCCCCCCAGCACATGTCTCTACATAACCTGAGACAAATCCCGTCAGTCCACCTACCGGAGGGATTCAAAATCCCCAAATTCCACTGGTATAACGGTCATGGAGACCTAGACATTCATTTAACTGCCTTTTATCTAGATGCCCGACCATTTCTAGATAATCAACCTCTGCTAGTCTTCCTCTTCCAAAAATCATTGGAAGGAGAAGCATTGCAATGTTCTCGACCCTCCCTATAGATCACTTGTCGAACTTCTCGGCTGTAAGCGAGAAGTTCTTAGGCCGCTACGGTTGCCAGAGGATCAGAACCCCCTCTATTTCAGATTTAACCATAGAGAGAATGAGGCATAGGGAGGAATTTGAACAATACGTGTCTCGGTGGTGCACACTTGTCCACCGAACTCTTGCAACTCACAGAATGTCAAGAAATTGACATGATGTTACAGAGCCTGAGTCCAGAGCTTTGTACGAGCCTTTCGTACGGGGACTATACTACGTATCAACTTCTAATTGACCGCCACAAAAGGATTTCCCATTGTGCAGCCCCAGTAGTCCAAACCCAGTCCCCACCTATCAGCCATAGGGTTGGACACTGCCTCGTATGGCACAAACCCCCACGGTAGAGGGGATTACCCAAGTATCGACACTCTACCCAAATGGAGCACGAGTTCTTGATCGAGGAACGGCTCCGAGACAGTACACATCCGGCTCATCTGGGTATGCGCCACCTCGGCCAATCAATCAAAATTTCGCTACTCGATCAGTACCCGTCCCCGTGCCGACACAACAAAACCCGGTAATCCAAAGTTCCCCAGTCCAAAGCCCTGTAATTTCAAGACAAGGCCAGCCTAGGATGTTAGGCCTGTGTCATTTAGAGTCCTATTTTCGATCGGAGTCGCTAAAATTTTGGTTTTTAGCTACCTGCTGGGACTGGAGGACTCTAATTGAAGATATAACTGCATATTATGGGTCTTGGTACAGTTTAATACTGCCCATAAAATTTTCGTTTAATTCCGATAACGTTTTTGGAATTATACACTTTCGGATTGATATTTGGATTTGATTTTGTTAAAATCCAAGACGAAGAGATAAAAATCCGATATTATTATGAGATGTTAAGTTTGGTGATAGCTTCCATATAGAAGTGGAATTGGATCAACTGGATTCGTATATTAAAAGTTATGGGTATTTTTCTGAGTATACCCCGAAGTTGAGAAATCCAGGCAGCAGCCCTGTAAGATGTTTAGCCTAGATTTTGGAATAGCTGGAGAGGTTATTTGATCTGGGTGTAAACATGAAAGTTGTAGATAATCGTCTTATCTTTCAAATGCCACTGGAATCGTGCAATTCTGAGCTGTATTGAGGAAGGTATGGCCGTTTAAGTGAAGGCTGCGCAGAGGTTTTAAGTCCGAGGATGACTTGGTCATTTACTCGACCTTTGCTTATTTAATCCCCAAATGTGCACGACTTTGGGTCTCTCCTCCTCTCTTTTCTGGTCCAGCCCCCCTTTTGTATGTGTTTTGGGTGGAGGAGGTGATGGTGGTGGAGAAGAAGATCAAAAAGGAGTGGAAAAGGTGTGTTTATGTTGTTGTTGTGCTTTGTTATCCTCCCTTCTTAATCCATCTTCCTCAAGCTCCCCCTCATTGTTTTCCCCTCCCCTTTGGACAGCAGCCCCCCATGTGTTTGTTGTAATGCCACATTGAAGAAGAAGAGCAAGGAAGAGGTGGTGGTTGCGGTGGTTGCGGTTGGGGTGGCCGAGGGTGCGCTTGCGAGCCCCTACGCCCCCCTTTCCTTTCCTTTTCCCCCCTCTCCTTTGGTATGTTTTCCCTCTTCTTTTTGTGGTTCTTATGCATATAAGGAGTGCTTGGTTGTTGGTGGAGGTGGTGATGAAGTCTCCTCTTCCAATGTATTTGAAGGTGTGTTGTTTGTAAGGAGGTGCGGGGCGTCGGGGGTGTTGGCGGTGGAGCAGCGGTGTGCGGGCATGCCGGAGCCGCGTATGGACCTCCCGCTCTCCTCGGTTGGGTTCAGCCATCTCTTTTGTAGCTGGTGTGCATAAGGTGCTCGCATGCGTGCGGAGTGCGCGGGAAGCGTGCATAAGGTGCTCGCATGCGTGCGGAGTGCGCGGGAAGCGTGCATGAGGTGCTCGAGGGTGTGCTTGACGTTGTTCGATGCGTGCGGAGTGTGCGGGCAGCGTGCACGAGGTGCTCAAGGGCGTGCTTGGCCTTGCCCGATGCGTGCGGAGTGCGTGGGAAGCATGCACGAGGTGCTCGAGGACGTGCTTGACGTTGTTTGATGCGTGCAGGGTGCATGGGCAGCGTGCACGGGGTACTCGAGGGCGTGCTTGCGGTGCTCAGACGCGTTCGGAGTGCTTCGTGGTGTTGAGCAGCTTGTTATAGCCAAATGCAACCATGGGATGATCCTTGGCGGATTGATTTCAGGCTTCGGATTCAACTCGTCGCTCTCTTGCGTTTCGCGAGCCGTGCGCTCGTTAGGTGAGTGGTTCGATCCAACACTTGGGATGCGCTCGATGCACACCGCCGTGCATTGTGCATCCTTGGGGCATCTCAACCCCTAAATATGCTAGATATTTGCATGTTAGGGTTGTATAGCTCGTATATTGTGTAGAACCCCCTATTCTACCCTATACTTGCTTATATATATTCATGTTTGAATAAATGTGTTTTCATGCGCCCCTTGTGTTTCGGGCACATATTTTCGAATGAGTGTATGGATGTATAGAATATGCATGCCTTAGGTAGTATTGTAATACTCCTCCCCTATATGAGTAATATCCAGCATGTTAAACCTTGGGTTAATAACCGAATGCGTGCTAATATTTTCCCTTACGATTAGACTGGAGGAATGGTGTAGTTGTTGCACCCATCTGTTGGGGCAAAACTATGACCAGCCTTTCCGGAGAGGATGAGACTTTCCCTCTCTCTCGCCCTCCCTCTTTACGCAAACTGAGTAAGTAGATGTAGTTCCTACTAGACTCAGGTGCGCTTGAGAAAATTAGTATGCACCGTTAGTGCGCGAGATCGCGCTTGACCCTTTCCTCTCAAGTTGGTGATAACCAACGAATGCTATGATATATTTTGTGTGATTGTATGATTATGGCCTTATAAGCATGTTTAAGTGGGTCATACCTTGTATGCATATTGTATGATTTGTTGTTTATGATGTAAATCCATGTTAGGGAGTACCCCTATAGTTATATATATTATTGTGCATGTGGCACATATTATCATGTTATGATTCTCCTCATATATATATATATATATATATGTGCGTATGTTAACTAATTTGGCCTATCCGTAATAGGCAAGGGTATGACCCGCGGTCGGGTCGTACCCTATTAGTTAAAGCGCTAGCGATGTAATCACCCTTGCATCCGAGTGATGCATTCGTATCGAATTCTGAAGAATTCATCGTGGCATCGGCTTTGTTAAACCGATAGCTACGGCATTAACTTGGGCCTACCCGTGCTAGGCGTGTGTCTGAACCGCCTATTGGGTTATGCCCTGGCTTTTCTACATGAGTGTAGAGATAGTCCTCGCGTTCGAGTGACGCCTCCGTGTGGGAATACAAGAGTATTCGATATCATCGATATATGTGTGTAAGTACCAAGGGTAGTTGGCTTTCCCATAGGGTTCGCATTGCGAACGCAAGGTGCTTCCTCCTGACATCGTCATGAGTCGAAGCTACCCGACATAGAAGCTGTCCTGTAGGGTGCCACCACTTGTAGGTGCTACCGATGCGTACCGCGGTACACATCTAGGGAATGTACTGATCGTGGAAGGCCGACAGGTAGAGGCTGCACGGGAGAGAGCTACCAAGTGATATTTCGGGCTTCAAGTCGTTCTCCCCTTCGTCGGATCCGTGTTGAAGCTGCCCGGCTCGTAGTTGTCCTGTGGGGTGCTCCCAGACGTATTTATGACACCTATTGGTGCGCCCATATGGTAGAGATAGCGGTCATGGAGAGGCTACCAGGTAGAGGCTCCCCGGGAGAGGGCTACCGGATGACGATGGGTGTAGAGCAACTGAGTTCGTTTCAAAAGTCCCTAGTCACCCCTCCGGGGGCTAGGGTGAGGATGAGTTGTTGTCACGTCGCCACGTGACCCAAATACCCATCGAGTATACTCTGGGTTTGTTACTTCTGACGCTTGAGGTATCGAAGTATATCTCTACCTCGTAGCAGATGGATGCGTTGTGTCTCGTTAACCAGTAACACGTGGTGTTATGGTTAACCCTCGTTTGTCCCCGGGTCTCTTTGGAGCTCCCCTTCAGGGTCGGGGCGATGAATGTTTAAGTCACGTCGCTACGTGACCCATTGGTTTGTTCACCCGTTCCCATATTGGTTGGGTCTGGTTAAGTATCGATGTTGAGAGATATCGATAACAACTATCTCTATGTAGATGATCACAATAGTGTTGTTTAGACCAGTAATTCCGCGTCTCCTTGACAAACGGTATGGTCTCTCCCCAAGAGTCCCAAGAGTCTCCCTTCGGGAGTGAGGGTGTGGGTGAGACGGGTTGCACCGCCGTGTGACCCTATTATCCATTGGGTTTCAACCCATGTCTTTCCTTGAAAGGAAATTGCCTTAACATTAAATTGTTATAGTGGTGTTCGGTTTCCGACCACTCACTGAGCTTGTAGCTCACCCCTCGCGTACTGTTTCTTTTACAGGGGCGTTGTTGGGCGTGGAGCTGGAGTTTTCCTGGCGTGGTCTTGCGTGCGTGGAAACGTTCTGTTCGGCGGATTGGCGAGTGCGAGGCTGTCAGCAGTCCTAGAGTCTTGTGTATTGGTAATTCGTGCGTGTGGCACTTGTTGTATTTTATTGGCTAGACTTGGCTCTCACAGGACAGTGATTGTGTATTCGAGTCTGTAATAATATTTTTGGTTTACAGACTTATTGATAGTTTATGCTTCCGCTTTTCAGTTGTATTATCAGTTATCATTGCTTCATTAGCCTTGTGTATTGTTTATTGGAGTCGTTGTTGACCTCTTGTTTATGATAGCTGATATTATATTATTGCCACGTCTCGGGGACGGCCGCCCTGGGGCGTGACATAGGACCCCTTTCTATTCCACCTTCCTAAGAAATCAAAACCTAAATCCTAGGCACCCCACACAAAGCACTTATAATGACGTCTCCCCTCCGACATCCTATGATGAGAGACGAGTGGAAAAGAGGGACTGTTACCCTCCCCTTCCAGAAACACTAACTAGGATTTTTAGGGTACTAATGGGCATAAATAGTATCTCCCTCCCAGTTGCTAAGCCTCCACTCCCCGGGGCCAGCAGACTGCATTACTGTCAATACCACCAACAGCATGGTCATACCGTAGAACAATGCGTTGTTTTTCAGGATTTTATTTACGATTTAAATGGTGACAGGCGCCTTGGTTGGGCCATGATCAAAAGCCACTTAAACCAGGGCAATTCTCGAGCCTCCAAGCCTCTTGGCATATTTATTGACCCATTACCAGGTCACAACCAAGCATCCACATATGAAGCCCACATGGTAAACATGGTCAGGAGAGGGAGATAACCATCACCGCAACCAAGCAGTTCAGAAGATGTCACTGATGACAGTCTATCCGAAGAATCCGAGGAGGAGGGGCAGAACGAGCCCTTCCAGCTTAACCTCGACAACCATGACCTCGCCATACTCTATGGCGAAGAAGAAGATGCAGTTCTCGCCCTGCCCACGGTCACCAACATCGAGTCCGACGAAAGCGGACTAGAAAACCCGGGAGGAGACAAAGAAGAAGAACCCTTTGAGGAGATCCCCGAAGGAGCTAGCGAAGGACCCGAGGGAGGGAATGTACGTCGGATGATCTGCATCCGGATAACAACGGGTCTTCCTAGAGTACCGACACTGTCGATGGCCCCCGCTGCCCAATGACCATATCATTCACTGACAAAGACCTCCCGGACTCCAGACTGCGAGTCTACCCCCTACACATCCGCGAACGACTTCAAATGTTGTGGCTAAACAACATCTTCATGGACCCAGGTCCAGGAATGAACATAATGACGTGCTCCACCTATCAGAAGATGCCCGGACTAGGCCATCCTCCCGTCCAACCGGCCCATCATACTATTCAAACTTTCAACCATACCAGGAAGACTCTCCGCGGCCTCAGAACATTCGAGCTTTCCGTCGGCCCTCTCATCTATGAAGTAGCCTGCTTCGTTGCCGACATCGACACAAGGTACCCATTGATGCTAGGACAACCGTGGTTGGACAGCATCCAAGCTATCTGTTCTCCCGGCACCAATGCCTCTGACTGCCCTTCATGGGTCATGTACTGACAATCTGGGGAGAGGCACGCCTCTAGTACGAGAACGAGAACAACTGGGCAATACACAATATATTCACACTAGCCCTACGACCGGGGAAAGAGGATGAAGGTGGTAGCCCACCTGGGTCCCCTTATAACGACGACTATCCCTCGGAAAAAGCGGCCGGGACCCTGCATCCATCAAGTGATCTTACGGAGCCCAATTCGATCACCTTCCTCCCCCATAAAGTCGCAAAAGCCGGAGCACGCTCCGCACCCTTAACAGTCACTACCATACTCGGAGGAAGAGAATTCTGGCACATTCTCATCGATACGGGAGCGGAAACTAACGTTCTCATATATTCCGCCTACTAGAAGCTAGAAGGCAGGGTTCCTAGAATGGAGCCCTCAGACGAATTCATTTACGCCGTCGACAGCACACGCAAGAACGCTTGCGGACTGGTCACGCTCCCACTAAAGTTTAGCCCGGTCTCCACCTTCGTCAACTGCATGGTAATGAACATTCGATCACCCCACCCTCTGATTGTTGGGAGGACATGGCTCAACAGCATCGAAGCCGTCTCATCCACCCGACACCAATGCCTTCGCTTTCCGTACCTCGGGGAAGTGATATCCATCTGGGGAGAAGCACGCTTTAACAAGGCACGGGCCCAGAATTAGAGCGTCTGTGCCATGCTCATCTGGCTAGAGGTGCTTGCAGGTTAGCAACCAGGCTCCACTGATGAAGAACTGCTCCAGCAAGGAAGACCCTTGAAGAGGCTTAGGGAGGGAGAGTTCGGGAATAGGGGACCCCCACCGGACATCAGCCGGCCACCCAAAAGAAGTCGACTCGAGGAAGCAATACAAGTCCAATAATCAGTACCGATCCCCCCGGGTAAACCCCATTTTATCACCCTGTACGTATTTGTTTACAGCTTTTTCCTAAAATTCTAAAATAAAAAATATTTGTTTACCAGCTTTCGTTTTCATCACCCTATACATATTTGTTTACCCGCTTTCCTAAAAGAAACCAAAATCCAAAAATACATGCTAATCATCTCTCATTCCCCAACCCTGAACATACCTATTTCCAGCTTTATTTCCGTATTTTCTTTCTGAAGCAAAAAAAAATGTTTTCTAACTATCTTTCCATATTTCCAAACAAATAAAACATTTTCCCAAACTTTCTTTACCTGCTTTCCAAACAACGAATATATTTCCCAAACTTTCTTTACCTGTTTACCAAACAACAAAAATGTTTTCCAAATCTACGCTTCCGCACTCTTGTTCAAAACAAAATGTTTTACGAAGCCGTATTTCCATGATTTCCGCCAAAAATATTTTACCAACTGTCTTTCCATGCTTTCCTTCTAAAAACAAAATCATTTTCCAAACTTTATCTCCATTCTTTTTCCAAAAAATATATCTATTCGCCAACACAGGCCCTTTTCAAAACTGTAAGTATGCATCTGTCTCCACACATTCGAAAACATAAAATACCAAAAATACCTAAAAGAGAAAAAAAAGGAAAAGACGTGAAAAGATTAAGAGTGGCAGACCATGCCCAGGCCTACCAAAGAAGGGTGGCAAGGGCATTTGAAAAGAAGGTGATAGAAAGAAAATTTGAAATCGGGGAGTTAGTACTTAAGCAAATCATGCCATCAAGACAGCCTCACCCAAGAGGGAAGTTGCAACCCACATGGGAGGGACCCTATGTGATCACCCATACCTATTCCGGGAATGCCTACCGCCTGGTAGATGCTGAAGGAGTCGAGGTTTCAGGTTCGTGAAATGCACTTTATCTAAAGAAATTCCATGCATGAATAACTTTCAATACTTGGGAACTATTATTCTTTCTTCCTGCAATTTCCAGCGTTTAGTACTTGATGATAGAATTATAAGACTCTCCAAGATAAACTCGTATTTATTTGAACACATCTCCGCCAATCATGCCGCTTTCTTCACACATGTATGAGTGGACAATCAATTTACCTGATAGAAGAGAAATTGCCTACTCCGTAGACTGGGACAATTTAAAACCCCAAAACAAAGCCCCCTTATTTCCGCCCCACTCGTATTAACCCAAGGTCAAAATGAGGAGTTACCCGGACCTAGCATATGTCCCAAAACTGGCTTTGGCACTATACAAACACTTCTAGAGAGGAAGCATGGAAAAGAATCAGGGTGAAAAATAGAAGAGCCCCCCTCAAATAAAAAAAAACCAGGCAATGAGAGGCCAACAAAAGAAAAATAACACCCAAGTGAACAGGTTAAACTCTCTACTTTAGAGGGCTTTCACGCCTTTACGCACAAGTATATGCCAAACAAACGGCTATACTAGTACAGGTCTAAACAAATGACTGTACTTTTCACCCAAAATAAAGAAGTGATAAAAAGAAGAAAGCCAGAGGGACCTAGAAAGTAGGACACATGCTAGACTGGGACAATTCTAAAATATTGCCTGAAAGGAAGATATTACTCTTACCCCATTCTCCCCCCTTTTTATTTCACAATGGGATTCAAAATTGAACTATGTCTACCGGGAAAGGCGAAATTTCAGCCAAAGGTAGATCATTTCCAGGTTTACAACTGCACACACTCACATGAGTTCACTTAGAAACTTGCCTATTCAAAGGAAGCTTGTTTGACTTGACTCCTGGTACACTCATGGATCTTCCAACATGTTTAGAATAATACGATCAAGCATTGAGAACCATGAATCTAGAAAAACTGACACCTAAGGCGTATGCCTTTCAAATACAATCCTGGTTTGGACATAGGTGACCACAAGGGCTCCTCCATAGGGACTTGATGGTATCTTTTACTTAAGAAAGTCGAGAACATTGCCCTCTCACGTAAAAGACCATTGAAGAATTAAAATGCCCCCTTATGCCACTCATACTTACGCATAAGTTTGCATTTTCCTTTTCCAAAACACCTCGGCATCCGATTTTCTTGAAATGCTAAAATTGACCCCCGTACCAATATTAAGATTACCCCCATCTACACTCATTTTTATGCCCTTTCGCACATGCTTGAGAAGAAATTATCCCACTTTCACACATGCTTAAGAGTTATCTTCGCTCACACACTTGGAATCCTTCCCTTGCGTACTAAAGCATGGTTTCCCACACTTTACTTTCTCGCGTTATCTTTCCATTTACCTTAAGATGGATTGTAGCCCTTGACAATTCAAGCAAGAAGGGCTCGAAAGTCAGTGCAGGGGCGCAATCCGGACAGATTTGACACTTGATTCATGGAAGGAATGTTTTTATAGGTCTCGAAGGTTGAAACGGTCACAAAGGCTTTCAGCAGCAGCAGGCAGGAGTAGCAGAACCAAAGACTGCCCCAGGTTGGGGGCGGCTAAACTCGACTAGCCGCCCCTCAGCAGGCGGCTAGAATACACTAGCCGCCCCAGCCCTTTATTTCTAAGTAAACATGCCCCAGGCACGGGGCGGCTAAACACAACTAGCCTCCCCTCACTGGGCGGCTAGTTTACACTAGCCGCCCCCCGCCTGCACCTATTTCAGCTATGTCAGTCCATATCCAATCAACTCTTCAACACTTCTTTACCTATTGAAATCAGTTCTTTCAAAAACTTGCATACACGCGTTTCATATACATAAACATTCATAAGACACACACCATAGCATTTAAAAAATAACCATATTTCAAAAACACCTGTCCATCCATAAACATATCAAAACCAAACCATACGTCCGTCTCATCCAATCATCCACCCATAGAACCTTATAAAACCATTCCACATACATCACCCAATTAAAAATAAAACCAACAAAACTAAACACCCATGTTTGTTCGTACACCAAAGGAGAAAGAAAAGGATTGTTCATAAACAGAAAATTCAGACCTAGTCTTAAACTAAAAGAAAGTTTTGAAAACGAATAGACTAGAGGTAAATAGATAGGAATCCGTCCAAAGCTTCCCTCTAAAATCTTGAGACACGCACCACCAAAATATCACCTGAGTGAAGACAAAAGAAGAAAAGCATGAATTCCTTGCATATATACTATTCTTCTCCCCAAAACCAAGACACAAGGGTTATACCTCAGAGTGTCATCATCATATGCGGGAGGCCGAGTTGGAGGAACGTCCTGACTTGGCTTGGAAGGGAGCGGCGGTTGATGAGAAGACTGAACCTCTGGAGCATCAGGAGTGGTAGGAGTCTCCTGAACTGAAGACGCAGCCCTCGCATATATCCCGCGACTCTGCGACACTGAAAGACGAGAAGCACGGCTGAAGGTGGTCCCGGTAGCCAAGGAAGCCGAGAGAGAATGGTCAGGCTGAAGCGGAAGAAGGTCGAGGTCTACCTCACTCATGACCCCTCCACCAACCAACTTCCCTCGCATGTTGGCTTCCCAGAGGAGGACCTGCTAAATGTCTCTATCTCTACATTCCAACCTCCCTCGAAGACGCATCTCCACCGCCCTCAACCTCTCCTCGAGCTCCCGTGATCCCGCCTCAGCGGCCCGGAGCCTGTCTTCGCTCGATCAAAGTGCATCTCGATCTCTGTCCCCGGCCGCCTGGAGAGAACGTAGCAAGTCCCCCATCAAACCCCCGGGAACGCCCACCGAAGCCTCCAACTCCAACACCCTCGTCTGGAGGGAGTCCCTCTCGCGGCCCAGGGTGATGAACTCCTCTCTTGCAGCCATCACAGACCTCAACTGGTCCGTCTCCTCCTCAACCAGTGAAGCCCTACCCCTCGCCTGGCCCAGCTCCATCCGTGTAGCCGTCAATTCACTTCGAGCCATATCTAACTCAATTGTCAACTCGAGCTCTCGCTCGGAAACCATCGAAGGAGGAGGAGCGGAAGAAGAAGAGGCACCAACGGCCCTCGCTCTCGACAGAACATCCACCTGAGCCTCGAGAACTCGGACCTCATCCTGTAGTTGGCACCTCTAAGCCGTCAAGTGCTCCACTTGCCCACTCCGTGCTCGAAGGTGCTCATTGGCGGTCTTGAGCCTCTTCTCCATCTCATTCAACTCAACCTGCAAAAGAAACACAATTCAGAAAATATTCAAGCGAAAGAGAACGAGGAAGAAGAGAAGGGTCTCCAACTTACGTAGGCGTCCAAGATCTCCTCCATCGTCCCGAGGATACTCGCGTACTCCTGACGATACCAAGCCAGGTATTCGTCACTCGAAGTCACCTCAGGATGACGCTCCACCAAGACACCTGGACCCATCCATCCCGCCACATACGTAGCGTAATTTCTCGGGAGGTTCGTGTCCCGAGGAATCCCACCCACCGTGATCGAGGGGCGCCGTGGCAGAGGATCGGGCACCCATTAGTGATACCCAAGCTGGCGGATGACCCAGCTGATCACATGAAACATGACCTCATTAAAGTAGATCAACCAGACGTCTCGCGCCAGGTCCTCGGGAACCTCCTCCGAATAAGGCCTCCATGTCATCTAAAAAGCATCAAAAGATTGGAAGAGCGCTTAGTCAAAAGAAAGCCAAATGTAAGCCAAAGAAATTCGAAGAAAAGCTTATACCTCTTCCTCTGACAAGACACGGAAGGCCTCTCAGAATTGGGCAAGGCGGTACAAGCGAGAAGATCCCCGGAGTTCCCATATCATGGCCCAAGGGAGGGCACGATCAAACGGCGCCAGAGTCGGGCGATCAATGGCGAAGTGCTCGTACCCAAAAATCTAGCAAAGCAAGAGGGAAATAATCATGATCGAAGTGAACTAAACCAAGAAAAGGAATCTACCGCTCACTTACACATACCTAAAGAAATGGTGCGAAGCCGCCAAGGTTCTTTCCCCCGGCCCTCTTGACTTTCTTCCAGAGCTCCGCGAAGAGATGGGCGAGCATCGCCGCTCCCCAGGCATAGCGTCCCATGCCCTCCAGGTCCCTCATCAGCAAAAGGGAATGAGAGGAAACCTTATCAGAGGCCGTCGAGAAGAGGACCCGACCGAAGAAATAAAGGAAGAATGCCCTCAACTCCCTCTGTGCCCTCTGTGGGCACGCTGCCGCCTCTCTCGCCTCGATCATCGCCTGCCTCCTCTCGAAGCTAGCTGCAGCTTCGCCCTTCTGGCGCTCTGTAAAGGAACTGAGGCCATACTGCCCTGAAAGCCTCCCTAAAGGGATCCGGTTTAGCGTCCGCTCTTGCTCCACAAACTCCCATTCCCCGATCAACTCTCGAAACAGCCCCCTATAGTCCGCAAGGGTGGCCGCAATCACCGCTTCCCCTAAGACCGGAAGGCCAGTAATCCGGTGGACGTCCTCGAGGGTCGGCATAACGGCGCCGGTAGGGGGATGAACGTACAACTCTCCACGTCCCATCTCTCCGCCAATGCCTCCACATATGGGCGATGGACGTGGAACGGCTCAATCAGAAAGAAGGAACGGAAGCCCGCTCCATCCACTAAACTCCTCTCCCCCAGCCCCAAGGCATCGTACCACCTCTTTGTCCTGTGCCATAAAGCCCGGATACGATTCGGCCGCTGCAAGCAAAAGAAGAAGACATGGGTTAGTTTAAAGAGCAATCAAGAGGTAGAATCTAAAGCCTAAGATTTGTATAGAAAAATCATGCTTAGCAAAATGAAACTTCCATATACTGAATCAAAGACGAAAGCATGAAAATAAGAAGCTTAAAACACATAAAGATTCCCCTCCCTTCGTTTACAAAACACTCTTCATATGATCACACATGCTAAAAGCATTAAAATCCCACCGTGGTCACCACTTACGCTCTCTCTTGCATCACGGCCAATCATGCTTATATACTTTCCCTAAACACACCTAAGCATATGAAAAACACTTGGACCCGTGAAATACATGCATATACTCCCTCATGCTCTACCACGATCAAACACATGCGAAGTCACACCCTAAAAACTATATGCACACAAAAATGTATCGCATGCAAGTATACTAGCCATATCATCCCTCTCTCCTTTATATGCATATAACAAACATGGATATATATATGAAAAATTTGGATGGACAGCCAAGCAAGAGGACGATTTAGGCCATGGAGGACATGCTAAGTGCCTGCATGCTCGACTTGGGGCAGTTGGATGAGGCACCACCCTTTGGGTAGGGGTCTGCCTGTGTGACGACTGCCATTCGAGCATCCAGATGATATTGAAAAAGGCACTCTACAAGCGCAGTTTTTATACCTCCCTTGTGTCAGGACGGTTGTGGTGCGCTAGTTGGAGGGGCTGTAAGTTGTTTAATTGACCTTGCAGTGGCTGAGATGGTACGTGCGTGCCTCTGCACCACCCAGAACCGTCGGAAAGGCTACGTAGATCATCGTCGCCAGGAGCCTACCTTCGGGTTCGGCGACAATGTTGGCATGAGGTGTCCCGGTTTGAAGACATCCTCTGTTTTGACATTCGGGGCGAGCTGAGTCGACCTTCCATCGGACCGGTTTCGTCCTTGACTGGATTAGGGGAGGTGGCTGTCATGAAGCCTTGCCCCCGTAGCTGACTCATGCCCGTGACGTCATCCCTGTTTCATAGCTGAGGCATTGTGTCCACGATCCTGCTCATGTCATTCCGTTTGAGCCGTTCATCCTCGAGCAGGATTTGTCGTTCGTGTAGCAGTTGATCGAGACCATGGATCAATGTGAGAAGAGGCTCCGCACCCAGACCGTTGCTTTGGTTAAAGTGTGTGGTAGCACCAGTTTGGTGCCCGGACCACTCGGGAGCCAATGGACTCTATGGGCGACACCTCTACGTTCGGTCTTCCCTTTGGGTTTCCTTAAATTTCGAGGACTAAATTTCCTAAAGGGGGGGGGGGGAGAATGTTTGGCCTGTGTCATTTAGAGTCCTAATTTCGATCGGAGTCGCTAAAATTTTAGTTTTTAGCTACCTGCTGGGGTTTGAGGACTCTAATTGAAATATAACTGCATATTATGGGTCCTGGTATTGTTTAGTACTGCCCATAAAATTTTCATTTAATTCCGATAAAGTTTTTGGAATTATGCAGTTTTGGATTTGGTATTTGGATTTGATTTTGTTAAAATCCAAGATGAAGAGATAAAAATCCGATATTATTACGAGATGTTCAGTTTTGAGATAGCTTCCATATAGAAGTGGAATTGGATCAACTGGATTCGTATATTAAAAGTTATGGGTATTTTTCCGAGTATACCCCGAAGTTGAGAAATCCAGACAGCAGCCCTGTAAGATGTTTAGTCTGGATTTTGGAATATCTGGAGAGGTTATTTGATCTAGGTATAAGCATGAAAGCTGTAGATAATCTTCTTAGCTTTCCAATGCCACTAGAATTGTACAATTCGGAGCTGTATTGGGGAAGTTATGGCCGTTTAAGTGAAGGCTGCGCAGAGTTTTAAGTCCGAGGACGACTTGGTCTTTCACTCCGCCCTTGCCTATTTAAACCCCCCAAAAGAGCACGACTTGGGCCTCTCTTTTCTGGTCCAGCCCCTAAGTGTTGATGGTGAGGGAGGAGGTGGAGGAGTAGGAGAAGGTGATGGAGAAGAAGATCAAATGGAGTGGAAAAGGTGTGTTTATGTTGTTGTTGTGCTTTGTTATCCTCCCTTCTTAATCCATCTTCCTCAAGCTCCCCCTCATTGTTTTCCCCTCCCCTTTGGTCAGCAGCCCCCCATGTGTTTGTTGAAATGCCACAATGGCTTAGATGAAGCAAGAAGAGCTAGGAAGAGGTGGTGGTAGCGGCGGTTGCGGTCGAGGTGGGCGAGGGTGTGCTTGCGAGCCCCTCCATCTCCCCCTTCCTTCCCCCTCTCCTTTTTGTGAGTTTTCCCTCTTCTTTTGGTGGTTTTTATGCATGCTAGGGTGCTTGGGGAGTCATGCATGAGATGTGTTTGGGTTTGGGTGCTTGTGGGGGGCTGGGGAGGGGTGTTGGGCAGCTGGGAGCGCGCGCGGGGCTGTCTGCGCGTGCGCGTACGTGCGGGTACGTGGGTGGCGGGCGCGTACGGTGGAGTGCGCGGGGTCGCGCGCGGGGCCGCCCGGGTGTGCGCGCGGGCGAGCCCGAGTGCGCGCGCGTCTGAGCGCGGTCAGTGCGCGGTGCGCGGGGCGCCCGGGGCCGCGCGCGGGGGCTCCCGGGGGTGCATGCGGTGCTGCCCGAGGCCGATTTGACCGTGCTGAGGGTCGGCACCATCGGGTGGGTGTCCGGGGGGCTCGGGCACGCGTGCGTGCGTGCATGCTTGCGTGCGTTCGAGCCCATATTCGTGGATGTCTAGCCTTAGGCATTCCTAATTGTTTTTATGTGTTTGTATGTTGTTTTACTCACCCCTTTTGATACCCTTGACTTACAGATCTCGTCGGATGGGATGCGCGTCAATCCGGGTATCGGTGAGTGGTTTGATTCCAACCCTTCCGGGAACGCTCGACGCACGTAGTCGTGCTTCACACTTCCATGGGGCTTTAATTGCACCCTAAATATGCTAGATATCATGCATGCTAGGTTGTATAGCTCGTATATTGTGTAGAACCCCTATTCTACCTTATACTTGCCTATGTATTGTATAGAATATGGCATGACTTAGGTAGTTTTGTGTGAAATACGACCCCTATTTATCAAGCATGTTTAACTTGGGTTAATAACTGGTGTATGCGTAATATTCCTCTGATTTAGGACTCGAGGGTGTGGTATAGTTGTTGCACCCATCTGTTGGGGCAGAACTATGACCAGCTCGAGAGAGGATGAGGCATTCCCTCTCTCTCGCCCTCCCTCTTTTCGCGGGCCGAGTGAGTAGATGCGGTTCCTACTTGACTCAGGCTTGCTTGGAATTATTGGCATGCACCTATTGTTTCGCGGATCACGCTTAACCCTTCCCTTCTAGGTTGGTTTTATCCAACGTATGTTAGGTTGTAATTTGTATATTTGCCTGTTTGACTATATGTATGCATCTTAAGTAAACCACCTTTGGGTATTGATTGCATATTATGTATATGCCTTTTTGGGCCATGAGCCTTGTCTAATGAGATTAGACAAGTGTATGACCTCCTATGGGGTCATACCATGGCTTTGACACTTATAATAAAATGTCTTCCCCGCATCTGAGTTATGCGCCCTGGAGGGAATTCATGAGAATTCGTTGCGCTTAATCGGTGTTTGATGACCGATGACGACGGATCCAAGAGGATCGTATTCGTGAGTGTAGATTGTTTTTCCCATTCGTTGGATCCGTGTAGGAACTTCCCGGCATCGGAAACGCTGTCCTGGCACCGGGCTCCCATCTGTAGGTACCATCGCTGCGGTCGACAGTGTACTGATCGTGGGAGTATGTCAGGTAGAGGCTACCCGGGGAAAGGGCTACCGGTGGACCAAGGGCTTAGAACAATCGACCTCTTCCCCAAGAGCCTATGTCACCCCGAGGATGGGGTGAGGGTGAGGGTGTAGTGGGACGGCGTTGGTTCGATCTTCCAGTTTATGCAATTTTCCAAGATCCTATGTCACCCGTCGGGGTGAGGGTGAGGGTATTGCTCCCAAGAGCCTGGGTCACCCCTTTGGGGGTGAGGGTGAGGGATTGGTGCAGTTACTCCCAACAACCTAGGTCACTCTTCGGAGGTGAGGGTGTTGGTATGAGTGTGGTGGGCTCGAGTTGGTACTCGATCCACCAGCTTGTGTTGTTGATTTTCCAAGAGGGTTCACGTTGCGAACATGTAGTGGTTCCTCCCAATATCCTTGTATTCCGAGGCTCCGACATTGAAGCTGCCCTAACAGAGGACTCCCACTTGTAGGTACTCCCGATGCATTCAGCAGAAGTACTGATCATGGGAGTATATCAGGTAGAGGCTACATGACGGTGGGCCATCGGACGATATTGCGAGCGTGAATAGTTCTCCCTTTCATCGGATCTGTGTTGAAGCTGCCTAGGTTTGAGCCACCCTAGGTGGAGCCCCCACCTGTAGGTACCATCGATGCGCTCGACAGTGTACTGACCGTGGCTGGCTCCAGGTAGAGGCTGCCCGGGAGAGTGCTACCGAAAGACGAATGGTGTAGAATAGCAAGTTTTGTCCTTCAAATCCCTAGGTTCACCCCTGTGGGGGCTAGGGTGAGGGCGAGTGTGAGTTGTACCCATCGAGTATACTCTGGGTATACCTCCTAACGCTTGAGGTGTCGAATTATATTTCTACCTCGTAAGCGGATGGACTCTTGTAACTGTTACACGGTAACACCAACTGGTTAACGACTATTCCTCCCTGTGAGTCCCAAAAGCCTCCACCCTTGGGAGTGAGGACGAGGGTGGGGTATTGTCGCACCGCCGCGTGACCTTGTTAACCGTTGGATTTCTACCCATGGTTTTCCTTGATAGGCGATTGCCTTAGTATCGAATGATTATGTTGGTGTTTGGTTTCTGACCACTCACTGAGCTTATAGCTCACCCCTCGCGTACTGTTTTCCTTTACAGGAGCGTTGTTGGGCGTGGAGCTGGAGCTTCCTTGTGGCGTGGTCTTGCGTGCGTGGAGCGTTCTGTCCGGCGGATTGGCGAGTGCGAGGCTGTCAGCAGTCCTAGAGTCTTGTGTATTTGTAAACCGTGCATGTGGCACTTGTTGTATTTCTTTTGGCTAGACTTGGCTCTCACTAGACAGTGATTATGCATTCGAGTCTGTAATAATATTTTTGATTTACAGACATGTTCATATTTTATGCTTCCGCCTTTCATTTGAGTTATCAGTTATCATTGCTTCATTAGTCTTGTGTATTATTTATTGGAGTCATCTGTTGACCTCTTGTATGATAGCTGATACTTTGTATATTTGCCACGTCTCGGGGACGCTGGGGCGTGACAGGTATGGGCTTCCCTGGATACGAGCTACCGGTGGACCAAGGACATAGAAACAATCTATATTCCTCCCAAAATCCTATGTCACCCGTCGGGGTGAGGGTGAGGGTGTTGGTGTAAATGTAGTGGGCTCGAGTTGATACTCGACCCACCAGCCGGTGTAGTTGGTTTTCTCATGGGGTTCGCGTTGCGAACATGTAATGGTTCCTCCCAATATCATCGTGACCAGGGCCCCGACGTTGAAGCTGCCTGACAGAGGACTCCCACTTGTAGGTACTCCCGATGCACTCGGTGGTTGTACTGATCATGGGAGTGTACCAGGTGAGGCTACATGAAGGTGGGCCACCAGACAATATTGCGAGCATGATACGTTCTCCCCTTCGCCGGATCCGTGTGGATGCTTCCTAGGTACGAGCCGCCCTGGGTGGACCTCCACCTGTAGGTACCATCGATGCGCTTGATAGTGTACTGACCGTGGCCGGCTCCAGCTAGAGGCTGCCCGGGAGAGCACTACCGGATGACGAACGGTGTAGAACAACAAGTTTTGTTCTTCAAGTCCCTAGACTCACCCCTGTGGGGGCTAGGACGAGGGCGGGGTATGGTCGTACTGCCGTGTGACCTTGTTAACCGTTGGGTTTCTACCCATGGCTTTCCTTGATAGGAGATTGCCTTAGTATCGAAATGATTTATGTAGGTGTTTGGTTTCTGATCACTCACTGAGCTTATAGCTCACCCCTCGTGTACTGTTTTCCTTTACAGGGGCGTTGTTGGGCGTGGAGCTGAAGCTTCCTTGTGGCGTTGTCTTGCGTGCGTGGAGCGTCCTGTCCGACGGATTGGCGAGTGCGTGGCTGTCAGCAGTCCTAGAGTCTTGTGTATTTGTAAACCGTGCATGTGGCACTTGTTGTACTTCCTTTGGCTAGACTTGGCTCTCACAGGACAGTGATTGTGTATTCGAGTCTGTAATAATGTTTTTGATTTACAGACATGTTGATATTTTATGCTTCCGCCTTTCATTTGAGTTATCAGTTATCATTGCTGCATTAGTCTTATGTATTAATTATTGAGTCATTATTGACCTGTTGTATGATAGCTGATACTATATATATTTGCCGCGCCTCGGGGACATGTTGATATTTTATGCTTCCGCCTTTCATTTGAGTTATCAGTTATCATTGCTGCATTAGTCTTATGTATTAATTATTGAGTCATTATTGACCTGTTGTATGATAGCTGATACTATATATATTTGCCGCGCCTCGGGGACGCCTGGGGCGTGACACCCGAACTAGGCCGTCCTCCCGTCCAACCGGCCCACTCTACCATTCAGGCCTTCAACCATACCGGGAAGACTCTCCGCGGCCCTGAAACATTCAAGCTATCCGTTGGCCCCCTCATCTTTGAATTAGCCTGCTTCGTGGCCGACATCGACACTGTTGGTGCGTCGGAAAGGATCCGGCGGTGCATGGGTGCGCGCGTGCGTGTGTGGTGGTTCTTTGGGGATTCAGATCGGATGCGTGCCCTAGCGGGCTCGGTCGGATCGTCTTCTCGGAAGGGTGAGGTGTCGTTCCTGGTTGAGGCGTCCGACAGCGGCTCAAGAGGATTCCAGGGGTTTGTGTGATCGCCACCTGATTTTTCTAAAAGAAGGAAAAGGTTGGGGTTGGATTTTGATCGCCTACGTAGGGAGTTTGTGGGGTCTCCGCTCTGAGACATGGATATACCGTACATAGAGGTGAAAATAGGTATCCTATTCTGCTTCCGGGGCTTGACTAAAGGAGTCCTGGGACATAGGGGTGCAAATGGGGTGTGGATAGGGGAGCGGCTAGTTGGATCCAGCCGTCGGATATGGGGCGGCTAGTATGGTTTAGCCGTCGAGGGCCTGGTTTGGTTTGGACAGAACTTTGGTAGGAAATGGGTTGCGGGGTTTTGCTGTATCGGCACGGGGACGGGTATTGATCAAGTAGTGAAATTTTGATTGATTGGCCGAGGCGGCGCATACCCGGATGAACCGGACGTGTACTGTCTCAGAGCCGTTCCTCGATCAGGAACTCGTGCTCCGTTCGGGTAGAGTGCCTATACTTGGGTAATAATCCCCTCTACCGTGGGGGTTTGTGCCTTATGAGGCGGTTGTCCAACCCTATGGCTGATAGGTGGGGACTGGGTTTGGACTACTGGGGCTGTACAACGGAAAATCCTGTTGTGGCGGTCAATTAGAAGCTGATACGTAGTACAGTCTCCGTATGAAAGGCTCATACGAAGCTCTGGACTCAGGGTCTATAACATCATGTCAATTTCTTGACATTCTGTGAGTTGCAGGCCGGTTCGGTGGACAAGTGTGCGCCACCGTGACACGTATTGTTCAAATTCCTCCCTAGGCCTCATTCTCTCTACGGTTAAATCCGAAATAGAGGGGGTTCTGGTCCTCTGGTAACCGTAGCGGCCTAAGAATTTCTCGCTTACAGCCGAGAAGTTTGACAAGTGATCTACAGGGAGGGTAGAGAGCCATTGTAGTGCTTCTCCTTCCAATGATTTATGGAAGAGGCGGCCTAAGACTAGCAAAGGTTGATTATCTAGAAAGAGGCGGGCGTCTAGTTAAAAGGCAGTTAAATGGATGTCTGGGTCTCCATGACCGTTATACAGGCAGAATTTGGGGATCTTGAATCCTTCCGGTAGATGGACTGACAGGATTTGTCTCAGGTTATGTAGAGACATGTGTTTGGGGGCTGAGGGACCAGTCTCAGAGAGGATTCTCCGGATGGTTTCATCCAGTGTTTCTCCCCTGGGAGGGCTGCCTAGTGGTCCCGGGTTTGGGGTGGCCTGGTAAGGGCTTGGGGTGGAAACGGTTGGGAATATTGGATTCGCAGGGGAAAGGGGGGTGAATGAAAAAATGCTCGGGTTGATCGAGTGACTGGGTGTGAACGGGGTTTTGGGAATGGCCTTAGGGGTTTCGACAGGGGCCTCCTGTCTCAAGGTTTTGACCTGACGGTAGTCGGCGAGGTCATGAAACATGTCCTCTATGGACTGGTATCCTAGACTGGCCATCTTTTCCTCTAGACGGGTTAGGAATTGCATGGCCTGACCCTCTTGGTGGATTCTTTCCTCTAGTATCTCCTCCTCTATGCGGGATTCCATGACGTGTGTGAAATGGTTCAAGGGAATGAATGAAAATATAAAGCAGTAAATAAAGCGGTAAAGGATTGCGCAGCAGTGTGCGGCTTACAAAGCAGTAAAGGATTGCGCAACGGTGTGCGGCTTACAAAGTAGTAAAGGATTGCGCAGCGGTGTGCGGCTTACAAAGCAGTAAATGATGCTGTGATGTGAATTAGAGGAGGAACTGATTCGAGGGGTGGGAAACTCTAACCTTCCTAGAGGATTGATAGCATTCTAATCAAGCTTGTAAAAGGGGGCAGAAGAATCACCTTTTGTTGTTTTTCACGAGGGAGCTCCCACCGTGATCGTCAGATTTGTCGGTGCGTCGAAAAGGATCCGGCGGTGCGCGCGTGCGCGCGTGCGTGTGTGGGGGTTCTTCGGGGATTCAGATCGGATGCGTGCCCTGGCGGGCTCGGTCGGATCGTCTTCTCGGATGGGTGAGGTGTTGTTCCTGGTTGAGGCACCCGACAGCGGCTCAAGAGGATTCCAGGGGTTTGTGTGATCGCCACCTGCTTTTTCTAAAAGCAGGAAAAGGTTGGGGTTAGATTTTAATCGCCTACGTAGGGAGTTTGTGGGGTCTCCGCTCTGAGACACGGATATACCATACACAGAGGTGAAAAACAGGTATCCTATTATGCTTCTGGGGCTTGACTAAAGGAGTCTTGGGACATAGGGGTGCAAATGGGGTGTGGATAGGGGGGCGGCTAGTGGGATCCAGCCGTCGGATATGGGGCGGCTAGTATGGTTTAGCCGTCCGGGGCCTGGTTTGGTTTGGGCAGAACTTCGGTAGGAAATGGGTTTGGTCTTGGGCAGGGGCTAAGCTAGGTTTGGCCCGGGTTTCTGGAGGGTGGGATGAGAGGTTGTTTTTTGTGGGAAATAGGTATTTCTCCCACAAAAGGGGCTCTATCTCTCTCTCTCTCTCTCTTGGGATTTCTAGTGGGTGAAGGGAGTGTGTGTTTTGATTGTGAATTGGAAATGTGAATTGTGGATTTGTGAGATTGTTGATGTTGGATTTAGGCTTGGGACCCCCTCTATTTATAGTAAAAGAGAGGCAGGGGAATATCCAAGGGGTAATGGAGTGGCTTGGCTAATAGTGTATGTGATTAGACCCCTCATTAATTCTCTGGTTCTTCTGTCAGGACCAGGTGAAGGGCGGCTAGTTCCAACTAGCCGCCCAGGATGGGGTGGCTACTTCCTGGTAGCCGCCCCTATCATGACCTGCCAAACGTCCCATCTCTGACAAGCGGTGGCTTGGGTCGGTTACTTGGGTTGATCCGGCCAAGATAGGGCGGCTAAAGGTCACAACCCGCCGCAATGATCAACATTTAATGCTGCTTTATGTCCCATCCAGGGAAGCGGTTCAAGGTCGTCCAGGGGGCGGCTAGTTCTAACTAGCCCCCTGGTATGGGGCGGCTAGTTAGGGCTAGCAGCCCCTTGCCAGGGACTCAGGGTTTTTGGGTTTAGGGTTTTTCTTAGGTGGGATTCTGGTTTGGGGCCAGGGTCTGGTTTAGGGTAGGTTTTAGGTTTAGGGTTAGGGTTTCTGGTTTCCTGAACCGTTGGTTCTCTATTAGATATCCAAATGTGGGTTATTTTCGGGTGTTACTTGAAGTATTTTCTGTCTTTCTGGAAGGTCAAAATTGGGGTTCTACAGACACAAGGTACCCATTGATGCTAGGACAACCATGGTTGAACAACATTCAAGCTATCTGTTCCCCCCGGCACCAATGCCTCTGACTGCCCTTCATGGGTCATGTACTGTCAACCTGGGGAGAGGCACTCCTCCAGTATGAGAACGAGAACAACTGGGCAATACACAATATGTTCACACTGGCCCTACGCCCGGGAAGCGAAAATGAAGGTGGTAGCCCAACTCAATCACCTTCATTTACGCCTTCGACAGCACACGCAAGAATGCTTGTGGACTGGTCACGCTCCCACTAAAAATCAGCCCGGTCTCCACGATCGTCAACTGCATGGTAATGAACATTCGATCACCCCACCCTCTGATTGTCGGGAGGACATGGCTCAACAGCATCGAAGCTGTCTAATCCACCCGATACCATTGCCTTCGCTTCCCGTACCGCGGGGGAGTGATATCCATCTGGGGAGAAGCACGCTTTAACCAGGCACGGGCCCGAAATTGGAACGTCTGTGCCATGCGCATCCTGCTAGAGGTGCTTGCATGTTGGCAACCAGGCTCCACTGATGAAAAACTGCTCCAGCAAGGAAGACCATTTAAGAGGCTCAGGGAGGGAGAGTTCGGGAATAGGGGACCCCCACCGGACATCAACCGGCCGCCAAAAAGGAGTCGACTCGAGGAAGCAGTGTGAGTCCAAGAATCAGGTTCCGATCCCCCCGGGTAAGCCCCCACATCACCCGTACATATTTGTTTACATCTTTTCTAAAAATCGAAAATCAAAAACATTTACTTACCAGCTTTCGCTTTCATCACCCTACACATATTTGTTTACGGCTTTTCTAAAAATCTAAAATAAAAGATATTTGTTTACCAGCTTCTCGCTTTTCAAATATTTTGTTTGCACGCTTTCCTAAAAGAAATCAAAATCCAGAAATATATGCTAATCAGCTCTCTTTCCCCAACCCTGAACATACCTATTTCCAGCTTTATTTATGTGTTTTTCTTCAAAACAAAATGTTTTCTAACTGACTTTACATGTTTTTCAAACAACGAAAATATTTTACAAGCTTTCTTTACATACTTTCCAAACAATGAAAATATTTCAGAAGCTTTCTTTACATGTTTTCCAAAACAACGAAGATGTTTACAAACTACATTTCCACACTCTTCTCCAAAATGAAAATGTTTTCCAAAACTGCACTTCCACATTCATCTTCGAAACAAAATATTTTACGAAACCGTATTTCCATGATTTTCGCCAAAAACGTTGTACAAACTGTCTTTCGATGCTTTCCTTCTAAAAACAAAATCTTTTTCCAAACTTTATCTCCATTCTTTTACCAAAAACCAAAAATATCTATTTACCAACTCATGCCCTTTTCAAAACCACAAGTATGCATCTGTTTCCATACTTTCGAAATCATAAAATACAAAAAACAAAAAAAGGGAGGGAGGCACTTCTACTACGCCTCGAACTACTAGACGAGAAAAGATTGAGAGCAGCAGACCATGCCCAGGCCTACCAATGAAGGGTGGCAAGGGCATTTGAAAAGAAGGTAATAGAAAGGAAATTTGAAATCGGGGAGTTAGTACTTAAGCAAATCATGTCATCAAGACAACCTCACCCAAGAGGGAAGTTGCAACCCACCTGGGAGGGACCCTATGTGATCACCCATGCCTATTCCAGGAATGCCTACCACCTGGTAGATGCCGAAGGAGTCGAGGTTTCAGGTTCGTGGAATGCACTTTATCTAAAGAAATTCCATGCATGAATAGCTTTCAATACTTGAGAAATATTACTCTTCCTTCCTGCAATTTCCAGCATTTAGTAATTGATGATTGAATTATAAGACTCTCAAAGATAAACTCGTATTTATTTGAACACATCTCCGCCAATCATGCCGCTTCCTTCACACACGTATGACTGAACATTCAATTTACCTGATAGAAGAGAAATTGCCTATCCCGTAGACTGGGACAATTTAAAACTCTAAAGCAAACTTCCCTTATTTCCGCCCTACTCGTATTAACCCAAGGTCAAAATGAGGAGTTACCTAGACCTAACATATATCCCAAAACTGGCTTGGCACTATACAAACACTTCTAGAGGGGAAGCATGAAAAAAATCAGGGTGAAAAACAGAAGAGCCCCCCCTCAAATAAAAAAAAATCAGGCAATGAGAGGCCAACAAAAGAAAAGTAACACCCAAGTGAACGAGTTAAACTCTCTACTTTAGTAGGCTTTCACGCCTTTACGCACAAGTATACGCCAAATAAATGGCTATACTAGTACAGGTCTAAACAACAGACTGTACTTTCCAACCAAAATAAAGAAGTGATAAGAAGAAGAAAGCGGCCATTCCAGGCACTACTTGATTAAACACGACTTTCCTGAAGTTTTACCGCACTTTCAGTACCATTCAAATTCGAATTTTTTCAGTTCTGATTCTTTTCCAGAGTTCTTATCCTTCGGATGATCCAATTCACCAATTCAAATCTTTACTTGCTTTCTGTCGGTGATATCCCCTCCTTGCTGAGTTTTCCCAAGTACGGGAATGGTAGGCACGAGGAAACTGATGCTGGGCTGCTCCGTGCACGATAGCTAAGAACCCCGACCGCGGTGGTAGGCACTCACCATTTACTTTTCCCGCCTTCCACCTGGATCATACTTCTGGTTGAAAATTCTAAGTCAAGACCTAGCCTCTGACGGTCTAAATCAACTCCCCGAATAGTACTGTTTGTGTTGTCATAACTTCTTGAAGGTTGGGCCGGCCAAAATAGGGGTCTCTTTCCTTATCATCGGTCAAAGTCTTTTTCGCTTCGCGCAAAGTCTCCGTCCGATGAGGCACAATTGTAGATACCCCAATTTTGACCGTCCAGAAAAATAGAAATACTTCAAGTAACCCCTGAAATTAACCCACATTTGAGCATCTAATGGAAAACCAAAGGTTCAGGAAACTAGAAACCCTAACCCAAACCTTGGCCCAAACCAGGAACCCTAGACCCAAACCGGACCTAACCCTAAACCCTAAAACCTAAACTGGAAACCCTAATTCGGACCTAACCCTAAACCCTAAAACCTAAACCGGAAACCCTAACCAGACCTCACCCTAAACCCTAACCTAAACCAGAAACCCTAACCTAAACCGGAAACCCTAACCCTAAACGAAGCCCTGACCAAAAACCCTAAACCCTGACCTAAATCCTGGTCCAAACCCTAACCCTAAACCAAACCTGGCCCCAACTCTAAACCCACCTAGAAAACCCCAAGTCCCTGGCAAGGGGCGGCTAACCCTAGCAAGCCGCCCCATCCCAGGTGGCTAGTTAGCACTAGCCGCCCCCCTGGCCGACCCTGAACTGCTTCCCTGGATGGGACATAAAGCATCATTAAATGCTGATCATTCCGGCGGGTTGTAACCTTCAGCCGCCCCATCTTGGCCGGATCAAACCAAGTAACCGACCCAAGCCACCGCTTATCAGAGATGGGATGTTTGGCAGGTCATGATGGGGGCGGCTACTAGAAAGTAGCCGCCCCATCCTGGGCAGCTAGTTTGGACTAGCCGCCCTTCACCTGGTCCTGACAGAAGAACCAGAGAATTAAATGAGGGGTCTAATCAAACACACTATTAACCAAGCCATCCTATTACCCCCTGGACATTCCCCTGCCTCTTTTTTACTATAAATAGAGGAGGTCCCAAGCCTTTCAAAGACATTCACAAAAAATCATCTTCATATCTAGAATCCCAATTGACAACCACTCATAGTTCACACCCCTTCCCCACTATAGAGAGAGAAAGAGAGCCCCCCCCCTCCTTTTGTGAGAGAAAAATCCATTCCCTACAAAAAAACACCCTCTCATTCCACCCTCCAGAAACCCGGGTTAAACCTAGCTTAGCCTCTGTCCAAAAACCAAACCCATTTCCTACCGAAGTTCTGCCCAAACCAACCCAGGCCCCGGACAGCTAAACCATAGTAGCCGCCCCATACCCGATGGCTGAATCCCACTAGCCGCCCCATATCCACACCCCACTTACACCCCTTTGTCCCAAGACTCATTTAGTCAATGCCCCGGAAGCAGAATAGGATTACCTGTTTTTCACCTCTGTGTACACTCAGAGTGGAGACCCCACAAACTCCCCACGTAGGCGATCAAATCCAACCCAACCTTTTCCTACTTTTCAAAAAAGCAGGTGGCGATCACACAAACCTTGGGATCCTCTTGAGCCGCTGTCGAGCGACTCAACCAGGAACGACACCACCCTTCGGAGAAGACGATCCGACCGAGCTCGCTAGGGCACGCATCCGATCTGAATCCCCAAAGAACCAACACACACGCACCGCCACGTGAATTTTTCAAAACCGACGAATCCGATACCGACAGCCTCTACCTAACATACTCCCGCGATCAGTACATCCCTAGATGCATCGGTAATACCTACAGATGGGATCCCGGTGCCAGGATAGCGTTTTGAACGCCGAAAAGTTCCTACACGGATCCAACGAAGGGGAGAAACAATCTACACTCACGGATACAATCCTCTTGGATCCATCATCACCGGTTTCTAAACACCGATAAGGTAACGGATTCTCATGAATTCCCTCAAGGGCGCATAACTCAGATGCGGGGAAAACATATTATACAGTGACAACTGCTTTGGTATGATCCCAACAGTGGTCATACACTTGCCTAAATTCTTTAGGCAAGATTCATAGCACATATGTATAAATAATTTTATCATATATATAGTTAATTAAGTAGGGCATAAATCATGGATGCATTCAAATAATATAATAACAATTCTAAGGATTAAACGCGGAAGCATTTTAAATGACTAATACAACAAGATCATAATATTATCTAAGTCCTGCCTATCCTATACATGCTCATATATGTTTAATTTAAATTAAACTAGGTGGGGACATGCATAAGTCGGGGTTATGCTAACATATGACATGGCACCTAACATGGCTTGGTTACATTCCTAACAAGACAGGCAATGTCATGCATATATATACAATATACTATAAGTTATACCCAGTTATGGTACCCCAGGGGGAGGGCAATGCACTTAACGTGCATCGAACGCCTCCCAACTGGGTTGGATTGACCCACCCACCACAACCCGGGTTGTTGCGTGACTGTCCGCCAAGATCTGCAAGACAAGGGCACCCAAATTAGTGAGTATAACTACTAAAAAATATTTCAAATTAACTAGAAATACCCAAAACTCGGATATGCATGCATACGGGCTCGCACACATGCGAGTACGCATGTACGCTCACCTACCCGAGTGCCCCAGCATCTATCCTAGCCCTCGGGTAGCCACATGCACGGATCTGCACGCGTATGCACGCGCGTACGCGCCTTCTGCGCCCACTGGTGCCCTTGCCGTGCCCAGAATTGCTTCTCCGCGTGCCCGGACGCGCTGCCGCGTGCGCGCACCCGCTCTCGCACACTGCGCGCCTGCCTACCTCCCGCGCGCTTGCCTCTGCACCCTTGCCTGCGACCCTTTGAGTGCACGATTGTGCGCGCACGCGCGCGTGCCCAGGTGCCCAACACCCCTCTCCCTCACTCCACACATACCCAACCACAACCACCTAGCATGCATGGTCCCTTAACACCCCTTAAGGCCCAGAAAAACCAGAAATACAAGAAGGGGGAGAGCTTACCAAGAGAGGGGGAGTGAAAGGGGGAGATCTGGGCTCACCACGCACCCGCAACCACTTCAACCACCACCACCACTACCACCACCTCCTCAGCCCCGTCTTGGTCTTGAAAAATAGGTGACAATGGGGGGTGGGGTAAGAGAGGGAGCTTGGGAGAGAGAGAAGCAACAAGAATGGAAACAACAACAACTTCCAAACAACACTCACCCTTGATTCCTTCTTCTTCTTCTCTTTGTTTTCTCAACAAAAACACACACACAAAGATGGTTGGAGAGGGAGAGACAAGAGTGAGAGAGAGAGAGTGAAAGATAGAGTCAAAACTCACTTGGGGGGGGGGTGTGGAGAAGGGAAAAAGGGGGAGGTGAACCTAAGCCTAAACTCATCCACACACATCAAAAATAACCAGTGGTTTCTTAACCATTAAGCAAGAGGTGTAGGATTCGTCGGGTGTTGAAGAATCTGCGTTTTGGCGTGTGTGGTGGTTCTTTGGATATTCGGATCCGGTGTGCGCCTTGGCAGGCTCGATCGGATCGTCTCTCGGAAGGGTGGTGGGGTCTCGTTCCTGGTTGAGGCGCCCGACAGCGGCTCAAGGGGATCTCGGTGTGTGTGTGATCGCCACCTGCATTCTTGAAAAGAAGGAAAAGATGAGGGTGGATTTGATCGCCTTCGTGGGGGAGTTTGTGGGGTCTCTCGCTCTGAGACACGGATATACCGTACACAGAGGTAAAAAAAAAAGGTAATCCTATTCTACTTCGGGACTTGGCTAAAGGAGTCTTGGAACAAATGGGGGCAGGTGGGGGCGGCTAATGGGTTTGAGCCATCGGGTAAGGGGCAGCTACTTAGGGTTAGCCGTTAGGGGCTGGGTGAATTTGGGTAGAACCTGTGTTTGGGCAGAACCTGTGCAGGGAATGGGTTTGGTTTTGGCAGAGGTTAAGCTAGGTTTAACCTGGGTCTTAGAGGGTGGACTCAGAGGGTGATTTTGTGTAGGGAATGGGTTTTTTCTCTCACAAATGGCTCTCTCTCTCTCTCTCTCTCTCTCTCTCTCTCTGGGATTTCAAGTGGTGGGTGTGGGTTGAGTGTGGGAATTGGAATTGAAGGTTGGGGATGTGAATTGATTGTGAATCAAGATTTGGAATCTGTTAGAAATGTTTTGAACCATCTCTATTTATAATAAAAAAGAGGCAGGGGAATATCCTGGGGGTAATAGAGTGGCTTGGTTAATAGTGTGTTTGATTAGACCCTTAATTAATTCTCTAGTTATTCTGTCAGAGACCAGGTGAAGGGCGGCTAGTTGAGACTAGCCGCCTTATATGGGGTGGCTACTTCCTGGTAGCCGCCCCCATCATGACCTGCCAAACGTCCCATCTCTGCCAAACGTCCCAAGTAAGCGAGTATTAATGTTTCATTAATCAATTTTTTGTAATCAAAATTTTTGTAGGTGGAGATAGATTGGACGAAAGTGAAGAGGAACAATATTCTTGAAAGACGTTGATATTTTATTTTTGGACATTGGAAGTCTTACAATAATGTAGTGGAATATTGATTGAAATAATGTAATAAATTGTTGAGATTCTCTTATATATGAAAAGTTTTGAATATTTTTACATTTTAATTTTTGATTGTACAAATTATGATTATATTTTTTTAGTAAGATAATTATTTATAAATTATTATATCAAAATATTTTATTATTGATATAGCAATTGACTGTCACATAAAATTTGGATTGAAATTATATATTCTATAATAATAGTAATAATATGTCATTAAATGTCTACAAAAGGTGACTGACATTAATCATCAATCCGCTGCCTATGGTGACAATCAAGTGTCAACCGTCATTGAAATTTATGTATCGCTTGTCACTAAATGTCAGTCAATGATGACAGATATTTGTGTCTATTACCTATTGTCGATCTATGGTGACGGGTGTGTCTGTCACCATATGACACGTACGGTGACCGATAAGCTTTGACCGTCACGAAAACCTATGGTGACTGGTTCAGCTGCGACGCACGTTCAAATGTCACTATAGGTTTTTCGTGACAGACATAAGGGTTTTGGTGACAATTTTCATCGGTCATCAAAATCTATTTTATTGTAGTGTAACAGAGGTTGATCATCTAGAAAAGGTCTAGCATCTAGATAAAAAGTAGTTAAATGAAGATCTGGGTCTCCATGACCGTTATACCGGTGAAACTTCAGGATTTTAAATCCCTCCAGTAGGCTGACTAACAGGATTTGTCCCAAATTATGTAGAGACATGTGTTTGGGGGCAAAAGGGCCAATCTTGGAGAGGATTCTTTGGATGGTTTCGTCCATTGTTTCTGCCTTGGGTGGGTAGTTTAGTGGTCCTGGGTTGGATATGGCTTGGTAAGGGCTTAGGGCAGAAGCTGCTGGAAACATTGAATTCACGGGGAAAGTGGGGTGAATGAAAAGGTGCTCGGATTGACCGAGAGACTGGGTGTTGGTGGGGTTTTGGGGCAAGCCTTGGGGGTTTTGGCAGGGGTCTCCTGCTTCAAGGTCTTGGTCTGGTGATAATCGGCGAGGTCATGGAACATGTCCTCTATTGATTGGTATCCTAAGTTAGCCAACCTCTCCTTTAGGTAGCTAAGGAATTGTGCGGTTTGGTCTTCTTGGTTGGTTTTCTCCTCTAATATTTTCTCATAGAGGCAGGCTTCCGTGGTGTGAATGCAGAATGGTTCAGGGGTGGAAATGAATGCAAGTTTAAAGCAGTAAAAGGGTGGTAAAGGAGTGACAGGTGCGCAGCTGTGTGTGACTTAAAGCAGTACAGAGTACGCAGCTGTGTGCGGCTTAAATCACTAAAAGATGCGATTAAAGCAGTGAAGGGTGCACAACTGTGTGCGGATTAAAGTAGTAAAGGACGTTGTGATGCAATGTAGAGGAGGGCCTAACTTGAAGAGTGAGAAATTTTAGTTTTCCTAAAGGGGTGAAGACATTTTAGTCATGTTATGGAAGGAAGCAGAAGAGGATTACCTGTTGTTGTTTTTCACTAGGGATATCCCACCGTGATCGCTAGGTTGTCAGAATTGGATTTCGGAGGGTTGGGGTCTAGCGGAGCGTTGGGGGATCCGGAAAGCCTCCTTTCCTTGGTTTGCGGTGTGTGTGGGGGTTCTTTAGGGATTCGGATCCTGTGCGTGCCTTGGCTGGATCGGTTGGATCGTCTCTCAGAAGGGGGAAGGGGTCTGGTTCCTGGCTGAGGTGCCCGATAACTCTTCAGGAGGATTCAGGGGAGTTTGTGATCGCCACCTACTTTTTCAAAAAGCAGAAAAAGTTGGGTTTGGATTTGATCGCCTTCATGAGAGAGTTTGTGGGGTCTCCGCTCTAGGATACGGGCATGCCATACACAGAGCCAGAGGTGAAAAACAGGAATCCTTTTCTGTTTCAGGAACTTGATAAATGAGGTTTGAAAATCAGGGGTGTAGGTGTGGGTCAACTAATGAGAATTAGTGGCCTGGTGTTTGGTTCGATTTGGGGAGAACCTAGCTAGGAAATGGGCTAGGGTTTGGCAAATGTTAAGCTTGGTTTAACCTGGGTTTTGGAGAGTGATTTTAGGTAGGGAATGAGTTTTCTACTCACAAATAGAACTCGCTTTCTCGAGTGGTGAATATGTGAAGAAGGTGAATTGATTATGAATGGATTTGAATTGGGGATGACTAGAAAAAGAGATGGATGCCCTATCTATAGTAAAAATGGGGCAGGACAGTGTCCGCTGGACAATAGATCAAATTGGATAATAGGGTGGTTGATTTGACCCCCCATTAATCCTATGTTCTTATGACACTATCCAAGTGAGTAGTTGAAACTAGCCGCCCCCATGATGACCTACCAAACGTCCCATCTCTGACAAGCGGTGACCTAGGTCGGTTACTAAGGTTGAACCGGACAAGATGGGGAGACTAAAGGGAACAATCCACCAAAATCATTAGCATTTAATGCTGCTTTATGTCCCATCCAAAGGAAGCGGTGGAGGCGGTTTAGGGGGCGGCTAGTTGAAACTTGGAGCCCCCTCTCTAGTCGGCTACTTTCAACTAGACGCCTCCTCTCTGGTCATTTAATTTTTCTAAGTGTTTGGCCAGAGTTTCTTTTGTTCCTTTTTAAATATGTTTTCGATTGAATGTCCAATTGTGGTCATTTCTAAATATTACTTGAAGTAAATTTCTTTTCTTTGGACGGTCAAAATTAGGGTATCTACAAGGCCAAGACCCACCACCGGGCCCTCCGGCCAGAGGCTCGCCGTCCGGAATCCCGCCAGCCACACAAAACCCAAACCCCATATATTAATATTATATAGAAACTCTTTTTGTCTTTCTCCATCTTTCCTTTTTTTTTTGTAAACCCATCTCTCCTTCAACCATCCAAATCCCATGAGATAAAAAATAATCCAAGATCATCCTAAACATATAAAAGACTTCTTTTTCATATTCCCCAAACAATGAAATCTAAAACCGCAAGATTATCAAAAACTAAAAAGAAAGACGAACATACCAAGATTCAGATTTACAATGGCCTCAAGAACCCCAAAATCGGATTTGGGGATAATAGGGGCTGATATATTGTTACATTCCCTTCAAATTCTGTCTGTTACATAATAAAATCGTGTACAACACAATTACAGATAGGTCCAAACATAAATTATATTTTCAAATAGGTCCCTATTTGGGTAACCTCATACTTTTAATATTTGCAACTAGTTCCCGAGATCCATATTACCAACCAAAGTCCATCGAAATGCCACCCCAATTCTTATGATATATATTAATGTATGTATACATTTAATATACAAAATACTCAGTTGTTACAAAAGGGCACATAAAAAATGCCGCTAAATAAAAATTGAATTGCCGCATCATCTGTTCAAGATAAATAATGACTTATTCATTTCCACCTCTAAAGGTCATTTCAAAGGTTTATTATGTCAATTTTGTTTGCCTCTAAAAGTGAAAAAACTGTTGGAAAAATGAACCCGGATTTCCAAGATCCATCAATCGACATATAGATCGAATAACAATTTTTTTTATATTAAATCTATGTCATACAAACCCTATAAAGTAGAATTATAGGAGATCAGATCCAGTCAGAACTGGATCCGATCAGTTCGGTCAGTACCGAACTAGATGACGTGAAAACTGAACCGTACTACATATAAATCGAACTGCACAACCAATTGTTGGGTATATATTTCACTCTTATATTGGATACTGATGATACTTAAGAATTCATATTTCCTCCAATAGTTGATTGGATCTAATAAGAGAGTGAAATATATACCCAACAATTGGTTGTGCAGTTCAATTTATAAGTGGTGCAGTTCGATTTTCACGTCGTCCAGTTCGGTATTGACTGAACTGACCGGATCCAGTCTTGACTGGATCCGGCCCCGAATTATAGTTTACTTTCAGAACTCAAATCATTGTTCTACTGAAGAAGAAGAATGAATTTGATACATGACGATGGAATGCTCAATTGAAACCTTGAGATCTTCTGCTATATGTCCTTCCTATGCTGTAGATCCATGACAGACTGTGGGCTCCTTCTTGCTTCAAACAACAACCGCGAATCCCATTACTCTTTTTCTCTCCCTTCCTCACTTTTTTTGGATCTGGAGGTCCTAAAAGATTTCCCGAGTTAGTGTTTTGATTTCGGCAGAAATCAATTGTCCTTAAGAGAGAGAGGAAGCCACATATTTATAGGCTAGGGCAGGGACCTAAAGGAGAAATCAATAATTGGCTCATATCAACTTGTCATCATAACTCAACCTAGAGTTAATCTCCATGGGCCCATAAGTCATAATTCAGTCCACTAAAGAAATTTGACTACACTCCAATACACTAATATCAAAATTACATTTCGAGCTCCCTTTTATTATATGCTTAATATTGTTAGTCCTGTGTCATTTAGAGTCCTAATTTCGATCGGAGTCGCTAAAATTTTTGTTTTTAGCTACCTTCTGGGGTTTAAGGACTCTGATTGAAGATATAACTGCATATTATGGGTCCTGGTATTGTTTAGTAGTGCCCATAAAATTTTCGTTTAATTTCGATAACGTTTTTGGAATTATGCAGTTTTGGATTGGTATTCGGATTTGATTTTGTTAAAATCCAAGATGATGAGGTAAAAATCCGATATTATTACGAGATGTTCAATTTTGAGATAGCTTCCATATAGAAGTGGAATTGGATCAACTGGATTCGTATATTAAAAGTTATGGGTATTTTTCCATGTATACCCCGAAGTTGAGAAATCCAGGCAGCAGCCCTGTAAGATGTTTAGCCTAGATTTCGGAATAGCTAGAGAATAACGTGAAAGCTGTAGATAATCTTCTTAGATTTCCAATGCCACTGGAATCATGCAATTCGGAGCTGTATTGGGGAAGTTATGGCTGTTTAAGTGAAGGCTGCGCAGAGTTTTTAAGTCCGAGGATGACTTGGTCATTTACTCGACCTTTGCTTATTTAATCCTCCAAATTGCACGAGTTTGGCTCTCTTTCTCCTCTGTTTTCTTGTTCAGCCCTTGTGTATGTTTGGGTGGAGGTGTTGAAGGTGATGGAGATGAAGGAGCACACAAAGGAGTCCAAGAAGGTATGTTTGGATGGTGGTTGTTGGTTGTTGTTGTTGATTCTTCCTTTCTCCACCTCTCTCTCAAGCTCCCTCACATGGTCCAGTCCTTTGTGCGGGTCTGCCCACCAAGTGTTTGTGGAATTGCCTAAGTGAGGGAGACGAAGGAATGCTTGGATGTTGGTGGAGCAAGAAGTGGATGTATTCAAGGTTAGTATGTGTGCATGTGAGAGGAGTTGTTGTTCCTTTCCTTCTCCATCCCCTACCCTCTCATGATCTCCCATCCCCCCTGTTTTCAGCAAGAAGAAGAAGCATGGGAAGCTAGGAAGGGGTGGTGGTGGTGGTGGTCGGGGGTGCGCTTGTGAGCCCCTACGCCCCCGACTCCATCTGGTGAGTTTCTCCCCCTTCTTTAGTTGGTTTTAATGCATGTTAGGGTGCTTGGGGAGGGCTTGCATGGGTGGTGAGTGTGTTGGGTGCATGTGGGGGGCCATGTGGGGGAGTTTGGGGGCTGGGCGCGCGGGTCCGCACACGCGAGCGCGCACGCGGGCGCGCGCGGGGCACTGGATCGCGCTGGGGGCGCTGGGACGCGCGGGAGCGCGCACGCGCACACACAGGGGCGCGCGCGGGTGCGCGCTGCCTGCGCACGGTGCGCGCTGTGCGCGCACGGGACGCCCGGGGCTCCCTGGTGGTGCGTGCGGTGCTGCCCGAGGCCGGTTTGGGTGTGCTGAGGGTCAGCACCCTCAGGTGGGTGTCCGGGGGGCTCGGGCACGCGTGCGTCCGTGCATGCTTGCGTGCGTTCGAGCCCATATTCGTGGATGTCTAGCCTTAGGCATTCCTAATTGTTTCTATGTGTTTGTATGTTGTTTTACTCACCCCTTTTGATACCCTTGACTTACAGATCTCGTCGGATGGGATGCGCGTCAATCCGGGTATCAGTGAGTGGTTTGATTCCAACCCTTCCGGGAGCGCTCGACGCACGTAGTCGTGCTTCGCACTTCCATGGGGCTTTAATTGCACCCTAAATATGCTAGATATCATGCATGCTAGGTTGTATAGCTCGTATATTGTGTAGAACCCCTATTCTACCTTATACTTGCCTATGTATTGTATAGAATAAGGCATGACTTAGATAATTTGTTTGAATTACTACCCTTATTATTATTATTTGGACATATCTAGCATGTCTATCTTGGGTTAATAACGGGGTGTATGCGTAATATTCCTGATTTAGTACTCGAGGGTATGGTATAGTTGTTGCACCCATCTAGTTGGGGCAAAGCTATGACCCGCTTCAAGAGAGGATGAGGCTTTCCCTCTCTCTCGCCCTCCCTCTTTTCGCGAGCTGAGTAAGTAGATGTAGTTCCTACTTGACTCAGGCTTGCTTGGAATTATTGACATGCACCTGTTATTGCGCAGATCGCGTTTAACCCTTCCCTTCTAGGTTGGTGTTATCCAACATATGTTAGGTTGTAATTTGTGTGTGTTTACCTGTTTGATGCCATGTATGCATGTTTATGTAGGCCATCGTTTGGTAGTTAATTGCATATATATATATATATATATAAATGCCGATATGGCCATGATTCTTGTCTAATGTGTTAGACAAGTGTATGACCTCTTGTGGAGTCATACCATGGCTTTGACATTTAGAATTAAAAGTCTTCCCCGCATCTGAGTTATGCGCCCTGGAGGGAATTCATGAGAATTCATTGCGCTTATCGGTGTTTGATAACCGATGATGACGGATCCATAGGGATCGTATTCGCGGGTGTCGAGTGTTCTTTCCTTCGTCGGCTCCGAGTAGAGACTACCCGGTGTAGCAGAGTCCGGTGAGGAGCCCTCTCAGATACTACTCATGACGCGTGTTGGCATGCCCATACGGCTGAGGTAGTGATCATGCGAGGCTAGTCCGGTAGAGGCCTGAACCCTGTGAGGTGCCGGGAGGCTGCCAGGTAGTATGGGCCACACCGGGAGAGACTACCGGAAGACGAGTGGTGTAGAACAATCGACCTCTTCCCCAAGAGCCTATGTCACCCGTCGGGGTGAGGGTGAGGGTGTAGTGGGTCGGCGTTGGTTCGATCTGCCAGTTTGTGCAATCTCCCAAGATCCTATGTCACCCGTCGGAGTGAGGGTGAGGGTATTGCTCCCAAGATCCTATGTCACCCGTCGGGGTGAGGGTGAGGGTGTTGGCGTGAGTGGGGTGGGCTCGAGTTGATACTCGACCCATCAGCTTGTATAGATGGTTTTCCCGTGGGGTTCGCATTGCGAGCATGTAATGGTTCCTCCCAATATCGTTGTGACCGGGGCCCCGACAGTGAAGCTGCCCTGACAGAGGACTCCCACTTGTAGATACTCCCGATGCATTCGGTGGATGTACTGATCCTGGGAGTGTACTAGGTGAGGCTACACGACAGTGGGCCACCAGACGATATTGCGAGCGTGAATTATCATTCTCCCCTTCGCCGGATCCGTGTGGATGCTTCCTAGGTATGAGCCGCCCTGGATGGACCCCCACCTGTAGGCACCATCGACGCTGTCGACAGTGTACTGACCGTGGCCGGCTCCAGGTAGAGGCTGCCCGGGAGAGCGCTACTGGATGACGGACGGTGTAGAACAGCAAGTTTTGTCCTTCAAGTCCCTAGACTCACCCCTGTGGGGGCTAGGGCGAGGGCAGGGTATGGTCGCACCGCTGTGTGACCTTATTAACCGTTGTGTTTCTACCCCTGGCTTTCCTTAATAGGAGATTGCCTTGTATTGAATGTTTGTGTTGGTGTTTGGTTTCTGACCACTCACTGAGCTTGTAGCTCACCCCTCGCTTATGTTTTTCCCCAGTTGACGCTGAGTCGGATCCAAGAGAAGAGCTCCCCTGGCGCAATACGAGTAGGAGACCCGCGTTGGCGTTGGATGTCTTGTGAGTGAGAGGCTATCAGCATTCCCTTTTCATTGTATGTATTATACTGGTGTTTGTGCACGGTATGTAGACTGTTGATGTCTGTTGTATATATTGGCTCTCATAGGACAGTTGATTGTGTACTCTAGTCTGTAATATGTCTTTGAATTACAGACTTAGTCGTTTGAGCTTCCGCTATTTGTATATATTTGATGTCAGTTACTTGTTTATTGCCTTTTCTATTGTGGAGTATTTATTTGACCTCGTGTATGGATTACTGATATCTTGTATATACTTGCCACGTCTCGGGGACGGCCGCCTTGGGGCGTGACAAATATCTCCCCATGTTAATTAAGATTTCAATACTCGTTATGAAATAATCATTTTTGACAATATTATTTCACAATATCTTATTTTCCTTGAGATCTTTCATTTAACTTATTTGATATATCGGATAATTAAATCCATCAGCCAGGATAAACATGATCAAAACTTATAAGCATCCTCAAGAGCGTATCATCAATCTCATATATGAGACATGAATTCCATGAATAGCCAATATCTGTCATACAAGTGTCACTGTTATTCAACTCACTAAGCCTATTGATGAAGAAAAATGACAAATGCACAAGTCTATGAATTATTTCAGGATTAAGAGCGTAAGCAATCATAATAAACATGAGGTATAAATAATTTTCTAGTCAATATAAAAATGATTACCCCAACTTGGTATGTTCAATACACACAAAGTGCACTAGTACAATCACCCAAAACCTATGAACCGGTCTCTCATAGTTCATATAAACTAAGTAAGATGAATTGCACTACAATCTTTATCCAATGGATTGTCCAAATCCATCAGTGGCCGTGAACCCCAACTTATAAATTACAGGGAATCGATATTCTGAACTTCTGTAAGCCGAACTCTACACGCCAAATTATCTATAGTGCAATTAAAGGACTAAATTTAATTAAACACAATATTTTAAATAATATAATGCAAGCACTTGCCAGTAATGATTCACATCAAAATGCTAAAACCATCTTATGGGGGTAGTCAATATGGACTGATGAATTTTTGTGGACATTATTTAAGTGATGGACTTTTGTAGACTTTGCAGACTTTCATGGACTTTTGCAGACTTTCACAAATTTACTCTCATGGACTTCCACAGACTTTTGCAAACTTTCACAGATTGACCCTCATGGACTTTCACAGACTTTTGCAGACTTTTACAGATTGACTCATGGACTTTCAGACGTTTACAGACTTTTGCAAACTTACTTTCACAAATTGACTTTCATGAACTTTCACAGACTTTTGCAGATTTTTACAAATTGACTCTCATGAACTTTCACAAACTTTTACAAACTTTCATAGATTGACTCTTATGGACTTTTATATACTTTTACATACTTTCACATATTGACTCTCATGGAATTTCATATACTTTTGTAAACTTTCACAGGTGGATTTCTATCGATTCTTGTATACTTGTTTTTGAATTTTTAAAAAAACAAATAAAAAACTCAAATATTCAAATTCAACATGAATTATTCATACCCAACATAAAATGTAATTTAATATAATAAATATCAATTTTCATATATCTAAAATCCACATTGCTAGAATGCCATGATAAAAACACCCATTTTTGAAGGTAGTGTTTAGACATATGCATGGATGGTGATGCTTTTGTAGGAATCATATATAATCTCAACATGTTTTCAAATGCCCCAAGCAATCTTGAATTTTATAAGGAAAAAGAAAGAAGAAAAGAAAACAACTTTTATTTATGAACAAGGAAAATTGAACTTTTCCTAAATATAACAAAAGAATACTTCTTGTGAATCTAATTTTAAGAGTAGCTTTAAGTGAAGAGTTACATTTCAAACATGTTTTCAAATACCTCAATCATAAATTCATTTTCATTGGGGTCTAGTGAATAATCTTGTTGTTGGAATGTTGTTGACATATGACCGATTGGATTGTGAATGAATTATTATAATCTTGTAGTTCAGGACAAAGTATAAATTACTATGTAGTATATGTTGTGAACATTTCATCAGTTGCATGAATTTTGATTTTTTGAGAGTGTTATTTCTCTAAAGTTGGATTTTAATATGATGGTACTTGTTTTGGGTAAAGACTAATATGAGAATAAAAATATAAAAGGCATGCGATAACCATCATCAATAAAAAAATGAGTTCTGTTAAAAGAAAAAATGAAGAGATATTCACAATGTTAGAATAAAAGTCCATGAGAATCCCACTCATTTGGGTGGGATTTTGAAATGGTTTTTTCCTTTATATTTCTCTTTTTAAAGTTTACAAAAGTCCACAAAAATCCATGACTTATGAAAGTCTTCACAAATCCTTGCTGGAACAACCATTAAAAATATATTAACTTGTGATGCTACGGTCGGATTTGAGTGGGCTGATGGGCTGGGTATTGTCAGGTTCAGATCGATTAGGCCACGGATCAACGCAGTTGGGTATTGGGCTACCCGGATCCGACCCGCTTTGATGGGCCAAAAAATTGGCACCCACAGATGTCCCATTTTTCTCGTTTGCTGGGAGCTCTTCCAGTCGAATGGGAAAAATGCTACGTGTCTGGCGTGACCCCTATCCCATCAAAATGATGTCGCAAGATTTCCGCGCACCTCTCTTAGTTGGTGACGCGATGGGTTCTGGGGGATATGTGAGTCTGATTATTTATTTGTCAGGTCGACTGAACTGATGTGACAATGCTTCGGATGACACATGAGGCAGTTATGATGAGGTCTCATCATCATTAGTCGTCTGGGTTCGTGAATCGGCGCAACGAAGACGAACGGTCAGATTGTCAGCCTATAAATACTTTCGAGATGGTGGAGACATCTCCATCGCCTCTTTCCTTTCCTTCGTCGCCCATTTTAGAACTTCGTTCCTCTTTTTGTCATCTGGTCGAGATGGTGGGGAAAAGGCTCCCGCTGCCGAGAGGGGTGACCACCAGGTGTGCCAGACTTGGGCCGTCCATTCGAGAAGGCATTGGCCTTCGACCTAGGGAGGCGTACTTCTCCGTCTTCCATTTGACGGTGATATAGTTCCTCCTCCACCCGTTCATCCCCTCCTTCCTCTCCTTTTTTGGGCCAGCGCCGATGCAGGTCCACTCGAATGTATTCCAAATTCTGGCTGCCGCTCTCTATCTCAACAAGATGCGGGGATACAGCCTTGGATACAGGAGGTGATGTTCATCTACAAATTCTCCGATGTCCAGGGAGCTCACAGAGGTACCACTTCGTGATGAGGGAGAGCCGATTCCTCATGCTCGGCATTTTTGACAAAGACCAAGGTTGGAAGGAGAAGATCGTAGGGGTCGAGGGGTCGTGGCAGTGCCCGATAGCTGGGGTGCCCCCTATTCGAACGACTTTCGACAAACTCAGTACGTTGAGTTTCTAGTTGGCATCATTTTCTTTTCTTTTCTTTTTTTATATTTCGTAACTTGCATGCTATTGTTTTCATAGGACATCTTGACCCCACCATGGGGATGTCTGAGCCTTGGGTTCGGTTCCTAACCGACACCATTCTTGAGGCTGTGAAGGGACCGATGTGGGACCAAGCTTTATTCGACCTGATCACCATGGACATGCCTGTTCTAGATGCGAGGGAGCTACTGGCCATTGCAGGCGCCCATCACTTCTGATCTCTGGCCCGTGGTGGCGGCGCTAGTGAGCGATCCTCATGGACTGTCGATCGTCGAGGAAAACGTTGACTCATCATCGAGAGAGATGATGTTGAATCCGAGTCTAGATATGAGGAGGACATTTTAGCTCCCATTTTCGTAGGTTGGAGGATACCTTCTCCCAAGACGGTGGCTCGAGTAGAGGTATCGGCTCTCCAAGTGCCCTAAATCTCTCTTCAATGGTGGTGGAGCACGAATTCCTTCATCAGTCTGTGACGCGATGGCATACGGGTGCATTGGAGCTCGAAGGAGATTCAAGCGCTTGAAGACGATCTCGATGTTGGGCTCTGACTGACTCATGCCCGGACATGCCTTGTTGGGGTTCATGAAATCAATGCAAACCCGCCACCTTTTGCCTTTCTTTTATGTGAGGATGTCGTTGGAGATCCAATCCGGGTACCGGACCTCCCGAATGAATCCCGCTTCTAGGAGCCGTTCGATCTTGTCCGAGATCACCTTGTTTCGCTCGGGGGTGAATCATCACTGCTTTTGCTTCACCGGGATCAGGTCAGGGTGGACATTTAACTCATGGACGGTGATGGGGGGGTCGATTCTAGCCATGTCGCTATGAGCCCTGGCAAACATGTCGCAGTTGCATTGCAAGAAAGACAGAAATGCCTTCTTCTCATTGTCGGGGAGGAGGCGTCCCACCAGTGTTGTTTTATCCGGATCATCCTCGTCCAGCAGGATGGTGTCAACCAGCTCAAGAGTGGGTGGCTCGGGTTCGACTTCCAATAGTTCCTGGGTACACTTCGATGGTCGATCGGCTACCTGCTATGAGTTCGGGGGTGTCTATCCCTGTGCAGGACAAGCCGGGGCTGGGGATGCGAGGGCGTAGCACTTTCAGGCCATAACCTGATCTCTGCAGATGTCGATGGTTGAGCGTCCATCTTTATTGAGGCACCGCATGACTTGGTGCAAAGTGGACATGACGCCCTCCATCCGAAAGATCCATTCCCGCCCATGATGGCGTTGTACACCGAGGAGGAATCTATTATGATAAATTTGACACACATGATGCAGACGACAAATGTTACTGGCAGGGTTGTGACCTCGACCAGGCTCACCCTTCTCCAATCAAGGTTGGAATACTTTATGCTTTCAACGACTAACCCCATTCAACGAAAGGCGTCTAAGAATATAATGTCTGAACTACTCCCTCCGTCGATCATGACCTTCTGCACCTGCAATTGTAAATATATTGTAATAATTAATGGGTCAGTGTGTGGCAGAGATACCTCTTCTAAATTGTCTGTACTGAACTGGATCGAGTTGATGGTGATCGCCTGATCGGGGATCGGTTCGGTGATAACGCACTTTCGGGATCCGAGGAGATCTCTTCACTTTAGTTCAACGTCGTCGGGGACAGGCCGGCTATGAATGACCGCGACGACTCTGGTCGGAGGGTCCCCAGGTTTCGGGATGGCATCTCCTTTGTTGACGTTGGGCGCAATCAGATGCGGTTGTGTAACCACGTAGTGTGCGAGGCATCAGTTCCTTATCGGCATTCAACCAAGCTATAGAGACTCCTACACTCTTCGATGGTGTGGCCAACCTCGTTATGAAACTCACACTTGTGTGTCTAGCCACGGTTCTCGATTGGAGTGCGAATTGAAAATGGGGTCTTGAAGGTCTCTTCCCTTTTGGGGACGAGACCCACTAGGTTTGTCCTTGCCCTTTTGGGATGTAGTAGATGACTGCTTCTTGGAAGTGGATCGCTCATTTGGTACTGTGCTGAAGGTGACGAGGGTGGCTGGCTTGCGAGCGGTTAAGGATATGTCATCCTCGAGGCGCATGGGCCCTTCAGCACAAGAGAGGACGTCGGCCATGCTGGTTGGAGGTTTTTGGACCAGCGACTTGTAGAGGTGTCCGAAATGGTTAGGCCCCCACGGAATGCCATCGCCGTGGTTTGAGGGTCACACGACTCTATTTGGGTCATCTCGACGAATCGTGTGAGGTAATCTCTAAGTCGCTCACCCTCAGCCTGCTTCATCCTAAATAGGCTCGCCACATCCTTCTTGGGCTTGCAATGGCATATGTAGTGGTTGATGAAGGCTTTGTAAAAAATGTGAAAGTTGGGGATGGATGCAGTCGAAAGCTTTCGAAGCCATGTCAAGGCCTAACCGCCCAAGCTTTGCATAAATACCTTGCAGAGGAGCGCATCATCCCCGGAATTGAGCGATATTCATTGTTGGTAAGGAAGATGTGCTCGGTCGGGTCCAACTTACCCTCAAATAGCTTGAAGTTAGGTGGTCTAAATTGTCAAGCTTCGGCGCTTGGACAATGTCCTCGGTGAAGGGAGAATGATTTATGAGAACAGCGGTCTGCATAGCTATGTCCACGGGGATCCGAGGCTTCACGTTGTGGAGGATGCGCTGATCAACATCCTTCATCATGTTGTCCTACCTGTCCTGCCATACCTGGTCTACCTCACGCGGGTGCTTGGAGGTTATGACCATTTTGGAGGAAACCACAGATCGATCTGGGGCTGGATGATTGTCCTTTGGATGATGGATTCTATCGTTAGATTGCGGGTGATCATTGGCTGCGGGAGGAACGAAACGATGTGGACCCGGAGGATCAACGTTGTCTCGTTCTGCCCGAAGGCGTTCGTTTTCTTCCTGCGCCACCTCGATGGTGCGAACAAGCTCCTCAACCCTCTCTTCGGCATGTGCCACTCGAACCAGGGCTTCGGGATTGGGGTTGTCCCCTACCATCGCATCAGGATTGACGGCTGATGTGCTAGCCAGGACAGAAGCGGGTGGAAGAATTCTCTTGGGTGGCATGGCGAAGAGCTAGGCTTTTAGTTCGGTTCCCATAAACGGCGCCAAACTAGAGGGACAAAAATTGATGTACTAGGTTCGAGCACTCAGATCTATCCACTCTTTCTTTCTTCCGCTCCGCTTCTGGCACCTGCTTATCCTGGTCAAAGATGTAGATTTTGTTGGGATTTCATGGATCAGTAATGATTATTTTGAATCTGTGATATGTGATTGTGATTTGAGAATTAAATGGTGATAATTCCGAATCAAATGAGTATATCTAGGGGATTCAGAAAATCCGCACTGATGATCTTTGTTGTAACAGCCATTAAAAATATATTGACTTGTGATGCTGTTGTCGGATTTGCGTGGGCTGATGGGCAAGGTCTTGTCAGGTTCGAACCGATTGGGTCATGGATCCGTGTAGTCGGGTACTGGGCTACCCGGCCTTGAATCTCAAAATTGGCACATCCAAGATGTGATTCAAAGCTGACTCCACCACAGTGATTGTCTAGCTACAAGGACAGGGCATGCCATGGATAGTGTTCTGGATCCACTGTTGAATCCTTCATGGCCTATCAGTTCTTGAAGCATGGAAAATATCTCACATACATAGTGGACTATGCTATTATACTGACCTGATCAATCCAATATAAATTCTAAAATAAGGAAAGAAATTCTAACAAACTTAAAAATTATTAAAATTGTAAATCAATCATCATCATCTATTTGGTAGTCCTCAATGTCAATCGAACAATATATAATCGTGCTACATCTCATAGAGAGGGTACTAGTGTTACAACTTTGTCAATTTTGATGTACATCTGTAATCATTGTTCATATAAATACAAAAGCCAAATTCCCAAGAGAAAAAAAGGGTAAAATCAATTATGTTTAAATTGACCTATATATTACAAAGAAGAAGAAGAAGAAAATTAAATATCTAAATAAATCACTAAGTCTATCAATTCATACATTTATATTGATTGTCTTACAGGGACCCACATCTATGCACTGGTTGATGAAACAATAAGAATTGAGAGTGATGGACAACCCCCGGTCCCTAATTCACCTTATCACCATACACGCGTGTGGATGATGACCTCTCACTCTCTCTTCAATTATTGTCTGTATGATTGTTTATTGATTGTCTCCACTAGATGATTGAGATTTTTTTCTTCTTTTTTGTGGACCCTTACTGGCATTCTCTTCTTCATTCTCACTGTTGGGAAGTTGATGATGGAATCATCTTCAGCCACCCACCTGCATTATTGAATATTGAAAAGATCAGTCAATTTGATAGTCCTTTATCTTCTTAATACCATTTAGACATCTGCCTTTGGCAAATGGATTTTTTTGTGCATAATAATAAATATTTTTGAGTCATGATTTCATTAAATATTTGATAGCTTGTCACATATGATTAAATCTATGTCAGAATTAACAGAGATGATGTTGATATACTCAGTCATTCTTGTAGTTATAAGATAATAGTAATTTCCCTTAATTTAGTATATACTAGCCCAAGAAAAATATATAATAGGTTATCACAAATGGAGAAAATGTATGTTTTCATTCAAGTTTATACTTATTTTTTGTTAAAGTATTTATTTTCATTAATTAACAAATATATTACTTTAAAAAAAATTCAAAAAATTGCGACTGTAAAATTGATTGTCCCAAACAATTTCAATCACTAAGATATACAATGTACGTTGGTTATCATATTAGAGGGACTAATTAGAGGGACTAATTAATGGCATCATGGTTATTTTTCTCAACCATAAAGTTTAATTAGAGGGACTACTTAATGGCATCATGGTTAGAGGGAAATGAATTGGTAACCCAAAATATGACCAAAAGACACGACCCAATAAAACCCCAACAAAACGATGATGAGATGATATGTTCCCTTTTATTGGTTCACACTGTTGGTTTAAACAATTACTGAAGTGTTTGGTCACAAGATCAAAACACTTTATCAAAGCCCAAGCATGTGAATGCACAATTGGTATGTTTTATATTATTATGTTGGAGCTCTCGGGAATTTTTTCATGTTTTTGGAAAAATAAAAAAACAAGTTTATTTAAAGCCCTTCAATAAATAAAATAAAGATAGGAATAATTTTTTTTAGATATTTAGGATTAGCATAATATTAGAAGTTGTAAAATAATAAAATTGTAAAAATCTAGACTGAACAATATGTGATGAGCTCTTGTATGTAAAAAAAAAAAAAAAAAAAAAAAAAAAAAAAAAAAAAAAAAAAAAAAAAACCAATGCCAGGAGAGCCCTACTTCCATCCCATGTTGGTATTTTGAAAATAGAAGAAATTTTGAGGGTATATATGTAAAAACCCATCATTTTTTTTTATTATTTATAAATTTTTATCTATATCTTAATCACCATTTATATTATCTAAAGTAAATAAAACAACAAAAACTTCATTATTATATTTTCAAATATGATGATTTGTTAAAAACACACTTAAACAAAAAAAAACTTATTTTTATCTATACTAAAATAGTTATTTATTACAAAATAACTTATCTCAGCTCGCAACCTAAATGGACATTATTTATCATATCTTTTTGAAAATCTAAACCTCCATAAGCAAGGTACGTGCAAGGATGGTGGAACCAAGGACTTGGTGCACTCCTTCCATATGGAATGCTAATAAATAAAGAATTTAATTACAACCACCAAGTTAAATGATAATGGATTTCACCAAAAAAAAAATGTTACACTCAATTCCTTTTATAGTCACAAACGCATCCTCACAATTTTTTTACATTTTTATTTTTTAAATCATATAAATCATCTAATGAGTATATATTTTTATATATAAAAAAAAATATATACTTTAATAAACTGAATGATGTCATTTATATATTTTTTCATAATAGATATACTTTATTATGGTGAGTATATATGATTAACAAAATATATAAGAATACATTTAACACTTTAAAAATAACTGAGTATAACTGTGGTGATTTTTTTTCTTCTATCATTCATGACGGGGATGAAGGGTTTGATGAGAATGCTTACCTGAAACGATCGACAAATTGATGGAGGAAAATAGAGGTTTCTAGCCTAGCCAGGTCCATCCCTGGACACAGCCTCTTCCCACCTCCAAATGCGGTAAAGCTACAAGTACCAATGTCCTTGTCCTGTTTAATTACCATCAGGTTCATCATTAAAAATAAAAAATAAAAATACACTTCAAACAGAAAAACAAGAGAACAGTTGATGTCAGTGACCTAAAGATAGCAACAAGGCCATGCCTACACCCACTTTGTACAAACTACAAACAACCAACCTTGTTTTGTGTGTGGCATGAAAAGTAAAATAACAAAATAAAATTTGTCTAGGGGAGAATCATTTTTTAGTCTTCTCAAAGATGCTTTAAATTCATTTCAAGATATATACTAGCCAAATACACATTCTTCAAATAAAATCAAACATATATATTCAAAGAACAATGTTATAAACAATTTTTTTTTCCGCTCGTCCCATTTCAATATGTTCTTTTGATTTCTTTTAAAAATAGTTTATGCTTTTATAGGAGAAGAAGCGTATACTTTAATTAATTGTTTGTATTTATTTATATAAAATATAAAAAATTCTAACATAAGTATACACATGATTAATGTGAGTATAAACAACTTAACGAGATTTATAAGATAAAAAATGAGTTGAAAAAAGGATTGTGGGGCTTATACTCAGTTGAATTGAATGAACATTATTTTTTGTACTTTGTTTTATTAATGTATATTCATGGGAAAGTATGCCATGACAAAGTGAATTTACCTGCCACCTCCATGGATTGAACTTATATGGATCAGCATAGTTGTTCCCATCAAGGTGAACCGATCTAAAATACATGAAAACACACCATCCTTTGGGTATTGTATACCCTTTTATCTCCACGCGCTTCATTGCCTTTCGCATGACACCTATGATCACATTTCCCATTCTCAATGTCTCCGTGATCACCTATTTAATTAAGTAACATGTGCCATCAATTCACATATTATCTACATATATATATATTGAGATGATAAGATACGATCATCATTCTCTTTAAATTTACATGTGATCACCATCTAATTAAATAGATTTTCATGAAACGGGTTATAAAAACCACACATGAATCACATATATCAACATTTCTCAACATGATGAGTGAAAACTTACATTTTGTGTGAATGATAATGACATGTAGTCATTCCAATCTAATTGTTCTCCTAGCCGAGCTTTTTGTCGGTGGAGCTCCATGTTCTCCTCCTACAAGATTCACACTTACCCTAGTTAGTTTAAATGGAGTAACTGTTGCATCATGTGATACCAAGAAAGTAGCTTTAAAAAAATACAAAGACCTGGTTTTTATTTGTAGTAATACTGTTCTTCATTTATTTCATGTCGTCCAACTATGTATATATATACCCATAGATGAGAAGTTGTGCAATTGTGGAACATAAAGATTTCCAAAATCTTACAAGCATTGGATCCCTACGTTGTGGTTGTGAAATTCAACTTGGATAAACCTATTGAATACCATTAAAAGATGTGATGGCCATTTTTTTGTTTTTAGCAAGGGTCTAGGGAGCTAGAATGCATGCATGTTTAATTTACCATTTGATAGAATAAGAAAAAAGTGGACTATAAGTTAGCAAATTAAACCTCCAGTTGTTTGAGTGCGAGAGGACAGTCACTCAGGTATTTGACAGAAAGAGTCATAAGAACAGGCACTGAGTCCTCCCCTGGAATCATCATATCTATCATGTTGTCCAGTATTAAATCATCAGTCAATTGATCGCCATTGTCATTCAGCAGCACATCAAGAACATCTCTTGGAGTAGTAAAATAAGTGGCTTCACTAATCCTCCTCCGCTCTTCGATGATTTTTCGTATCAATTTGATCATTTTCTCTCTCGCCTGAATTACTTAAAATTAGGGAAGGAAAAATATATGTTTAAAATAGCGTTAATAGCATCAATTGTACAAGAGTGTATCTTGCCTGCAGTGACCTATAGAGTCTGGTCCCAGGCAACTTTATGGGCAAAGACATCAACCCAGCATTGAATTCTTGGAATTGCTTCTTTAGGAACTGCATATCTTCCCCAGGGTTCAGATTAATCAAGCTCTTGACCAGTACTTGAAATGCTATCTGCAGTCAGTCCTATATATAGTTAATTTTCAATTTATCTTAATATATCTATCACAACAGTCAAAGGAATTTATGTTTCTTCAATGATATAATGCACCCAATCACATGTGAAAATAACTCCAAAGATTAATTAATTTATCAACAACATAATAAGAAAACATCTAACTAGTATTAACAAATCAATTAAATCATTTAATTAATTCCAAATGCAACATTAAATATGCTAGTCATGGAATCTAGTATAAGCAAGTGATTAAACTTCAATAATCTAGAGAGAGAGAGAGAGAGAGAGGGAGATAGAGGGGGGGGGGGGAGAGAGAGAGAGAGAGATTGTGATGACTGACATGTTTGGTTACTTCTTGGATGTGGATAAGCTGACCATTCTTCCAACTATTCATGGCTTCTTCAATATACTTCTCCATATATACTGTGATTTGTGACTTGTGTTGGGATGACTTGAAAAATGCTCCAACAAGGCCATGGATCTTTCTCTGTAGGCTCCCATTGATGAGTAATATGGAGGACTTCCCCATCAACTCCATGATCGACCTCGGGTATGAAGGAACAAATGTCTTCGCATCGCTTTGAAAGACATATCGATTAACCTCTTCATCCGTAGAGACGATTGTAGCGCTACCGAAGATATGGGATTTAAAGACCTTTCCATACCTAGTTCAAGTTGAAATAAATCAAAATTTATATATGAAATTTTCAATAAGGAACCATTTGTTATAAAGGTTCATATATATTGGTTCACTATGATTTTGCATGCATGTTACATGATTTCTCAAAATGCCAAATTTCAAACACACTTTACAAACATAACAAGCCACAAAAATACTTATAGAACATCCTCAAATTGTTAATATATTTTGTACTTCAACCACGAATTAAAGATGAACAACAAAATAGATACTCTCACAAGCCTGGACTTACATGGCACGCCTTCTATCCATGAAACTCTCGGGACGAGGCGAGACCGCACACGACACGAATTCAAGCGTCTCCCCAATAAGAGGCCATCCCATATCCCCCGGAGGAAGGCCATGGTCTCTCCCTCTCGTCACACGCTTCCAACTCTCATACAACATCGCCGCGATCGATGATATCATCACAGCCAATAATCCTATCATTAACTTGTAGTCCATCTCAAAGAGCATAGATAGTCTCTGGCTTTGTGTGAAGTTGTATAAGAGCATAGTCACCAGGAAGACACTGTTGATATATAGGCCATACATGGAAGAAACTCAGAAGAAGATAAGTTGTAGGTAGAAGAACAGAACAGAAGGTTCTTTTTTATTCTTATATAAAAAAGGGTGGTTAGTTTATCTACTACCATCATTAAACCTTGTAATCTGTGGGCCTTTAAATGATAATGAACATTATGGCATTTTTCATATGTTGATCATTACAACAATCTTTTAAATATTTCAATTTTTAAATAAATTTAATTTAATCGATACATGAAACATGATTGTGATAGGCATATGCAATACTTGCATTTACAGAAAAATGTAACAGCAGAAAAAAATATGTGAAATATGATTGACATAATTTCATATGAATGATACTGCACATGCAAAACGAAATCATAAAAGATAGTTTATGAAAATTTCATGTGCCCTGAGCCCTCCCTCATATGGTCTACCCCATGCCGAGAGAATCAACACCAGCCAATTAAAACATGTTTTAAAATCAACAATTAATGCACAGTTATCTCATCTTTTTTTTTTTATCAATATTTTAGTTGCTCTATATGAAATAACGTAAAAATAAATTGTTTTATTTCATTGGGTAGTTATGATGTTTTTTAAATTCTTTGAATCATTTTTTTTAAAGAATTGGGTATGAAACTACTTGAGAAAGGAGAAATCACAATATATATGGAGTTAAAGTCCTTTAAAATTAAACACCCTTGTGAGAATCCATGGGCATTTATTTTCACCCATCAATACACGTATGTAGTCTCATTTTTTGTATTTGTAATGTAAAATGTCTATAATTATCGTTTTATTTAATGGATTAAAGCTCCAAAAACAAGATTTGTATTGAGAATTGCCATTTCTCAATACAATAGATGTGACATATGCGTTATAATAAATGTGACATAAATACTTTTGGGTTGTGTGTTGCTGTTAGGTGAAATAATTTTTTTAAATAACATAGAAAAATATTTTTCCATCCATTATTAGCATAGAACAGACCTATTAAGCAATTACAACCGTTTTTGGAATAGTAATCAAGTAATGTCTTAACTTATCAAAACATATTTTTTTAGTATACCTTGTTCCCCTGTAATGCCGCTAGGGGTGCAATTTTGATCGGGTTAATCGAATCCGAACCAATCTAAATTAATTTTTTTCAGGTTTGGACCAATAGTTTTTTTTAATTTGATTTGGGTATGGATTGAAAAAATAATAAACTGATCTACTTTGGTTTGTATTTGGTTTTACTTAAAAGAAAGAACTAACCAAACATAATTAAATTTAAGCACATGATTATTGAGATTCAATATTCATTTATATTAAAATATATTATTGTTATACCACTAATATTCATAAAAAAATTAATATACTAATTTACACTATCAATTCTAAACTTTTTAGATATTTATGTAAAGTTGTAAATCAACCCTAAAAAAACTCATATGTTTCAAATAGTTTGGTTTCGTTCAATTTAGTTCCTGTTAATTAATAGGACAACATATGTTTGGTTTCGATATTTGGATTTTTGGCTCCGTTCAATTTTTGGGGTAGATGTGATTATAATTAATTTAATATGAGTTTGTTAAAAATTGAACTAAGGTGATAGAATTACACACTAGATACCGCACCCCAAACAAGATAATGTTTTATAGTTATGAAAAAATAAAAATATAAAGATGTTAGGCTTTCTACACGTGCGGCAGGGGAGAGCCTTTAAAACAGTGCCCACGACCATGATTGTTTGACATATTGATATATGTCACAGTAATTTGAGTGTCCCCAGAAAAACATTGCCAACTGCTTCCCTTGTGCACAAATGTGGTATCCATTTCATAGAAATCCACCTCCCCCCTCCCCCCCCTCCATTTGCTTTTCGCCCTAATCATTGCTCAATCCACAAAACTAAACTCCTATGTATAAAAAAAAAAAAAAGGGGGGGGGGCTTTCTTATACTCAATTTTTTTTACATTTTAAAATATAATTTTATACAGCTTGTTATAATTTTATAGTACTAAATATAAAACTAAAAAATGAGTTGAATGTAGTGACCATACCATCATAAATACATGAAGGTAAACATGTTGAGGCGAAAGTGATTCTGTAACATTTTGGAGAGTTTTTATTTTACGTTTGACAACAAAATTGACATCCTTGAGAGTTTTGCCATTTGATTAGAGACATAAAGGTTTATGATTATTTTAAGAATAAGTTAATATATCATTGGAATAAGTGATTTTCTGTTTGGATGTGTTTTTTATTATTCTTACTGGGAATTATAATGATAAAATATTTATTGTTTGGTTGACTATGGATAAGCTGAGGCTAAAATGTAAATAAGATGTTGTATAATGATTTATTAAAAATGAAAAAGTGATTTGACATGTGGGTCACCTGATTTACAAGATGTGATGACAATTGATTTGACAGTCGAGTCCACTTATTCTATTGCGTGGAATAGCCTAATTCCAAGAGAGGTAGAATGGCTATATCATCTAATTCTAATTTATATGCAATCCAAATACCATTCTATTCCATCATTCCAAACAGTTTTTTGACCTTATTCCAGCTTATCTAGTCTATTCCAACACTAAATCTCTATCAAAACAGCCCGTTAGTATTTTACTTTTGATAAAAAAAAATTTACAATATTAAAACCTATAATTGAATAATACTGCTTAAAATAGAAAAATACTACTTTTTAGGATTCAATAAAAATTGTTTATTACATCACCTTCTCTTTGGTTATATAAAAAACATAATAATTACACTTCACTCAACTGCATGTTACTGCTCATCTTGTCTTTGCAGTTCTTCATGTTCAACCATCCACATGTGGCTCCCACTTCTCCATCCCAGTTTCAAAAAATTCCTTCTCCAAATTTAGAAGAACTTCCAATTGCCTCTTCCTTTTTTTAACAATTTCTCTGACTGCTCCTTTATGTAACACTGAATAATGCCACATGGTCTGTTGATCAGTCCATTAGTGCTAAGACCTCTCACTTTTTTTTAATCTAATCAAACTTTGGAAATTGTGATCAATCTGGGGCCTCGCTGTGAGAGGTTCCCTTGCATCTTTTGCTCAGCAAATGACACTCAGTTGTGGTGCCCATCACTTCAATGATGGTTATGATTCGAAGATCATGTAAAAGAATATGAACTTTGTTTTATATCTTAAATGAAACCCTACATCTTAGTGTTATGTTTTTAAAACTGTAAGCTTACCAGAGATTGGGTTGACTGGGATGCCCACTACCTAAGATATAATTTGTTTTTGAACTTTGGAATATAGAATTCTTAATGTTATCTTCCACTGAGACTTAAAAAAATTCCAACTTGCTACTAGCTAGAACACCACAACTGACATGATATTAAAGCAGAGGCCAAATCTATTAGCAGCTTATTAATTTAATAGTTATCATTGAGGTTCACACAAAAGATCCTTTAGTCATGGAAAACATTTCGAGCAAACTTTGAGCTTTTTGTTTTTGGAAAACTAATTCGGGAACTTTTTAAAAGTAAAATTCATGTGTTATGAAATAATGTAATTGAAATAGTTAAAATCCCAAATTAATGTGATTTAGTTGTTGAGATTTGTATCCGTTAAAATCAGATAATGAAATAATGGGAATCTTTATATTGCACTTAGGATTTAATCCTTTTATATACAAGTACACATAGGATTACACGTGTAATACACATATATAATCAAATAGCCCCCCCTCAAACTTATGGTGGATCATACAAGGTGAGTTTGCGAATGAGAAACTGAAATCGAGGAACTAGATGTGACTTCATGAAGAAATCAGTGAGTTGTCACTGCAAGGAAGTGTTGATGAACGATAAAAATCGATCTCAATGTGTTTGATCCTTTCGTGAAAGATCAGACTGTTGGCTATCTGAATAGAAAATATTTTATCACAATGAAGAGAAGTAGGACCAGTCATAGTGACTCCTAAATCCACCAAGAGACATCTAAGATGAACAATCTCCTTGGTGGTAATAACCATGGCGCAATACTCAGTCTCAATGCTAGATAGGGAAACAACACGTGATTTCTTGCTGCGCTAAGAGATGTTGGAATCTCCGAGAAAAACAGAGAACCCAGTGGTAGAGCGTAACTCCAGCCCAATTAACACCAATGTAAGCTTTGAGAACAAGAGTTAAAGAGGACGACAGATACAATGATCTAGTGATAGTACCACGTAAATATATGATAATACGCATAAGAACACCATAATACATTGATCGAGGGGCCGATACAAGCTGACTAACAATGCTCACGGGATGAGCAATGTTAGGTCTGGTGATACAGAGATACACAAGCTGACCTACAATCTGTCTATATAGAGTAAGATCTGGAAGAAACTCACCATCCGTAGGACGAAGCTTCACCTGAAGCTTGAGAGGTATATCTGCACTGCGGGTATCTGAGAGGGCAGCACGCTCTAAAATGTCAGCTATATCCTTTTGTAGAGAAAGCAGATCCCACGATCACTCTGTACAATCTCGAGACCAAGGAAGTATTGAAGAGTACTGAGATCTTTCATCTGAAACTATCGATTGAAGTGATTCTTCACTAGAGTAATACCAGTGAAGTCATCGCCAGTTATAATCATGATGTCAACATACAGAAGAAGGATATCCCACCCATGCAATGAAAATCGTACAAACATTGAAGGGTCCTAGAGGCTCTCAACAAAACCAGGTAATAAAATAACACTGTGAAAATGTCCAAACCAGGCACGAGGAGCTTGTTTCACTCCGTATATACCTGTCAAAAATAATAAATATGCTAAGGAGGAGTGCTAAGACCTAGAGATGGCTGCACATAGACAACCTCAGATAAGTCACTGTGGAGAAATGCATTCTTCACATCCATCTAAAAGAGAAGCCAGCAATGAACAACAGCAATGGCAAGGAGAGTATGGACAATGGTCATCTGAGCGACATGAGAGAACATACTATACTCATGTGTGAAACTTTTGAAAATAAAACGAGCTTTATGTCGTTCAATAGACCCATTAGGGCGATGCTTGATCTTGAAGATCCATTTGCAACTGATAGGTGTAACACCATCCGGAAGGGGAACAACATCCCAGATTTGTGTCTGCTGAAATGCCTGAAATTCCTCATCCATGACCTGCTGCTACTCAAGGTATTCGACTGCTTCATGGTAGGATCGGGGCTCACGTATGATGGGCATGTATAGCCGTGAGATAGGCTTGAAACTATGGAGAGTAGTGTCGGTATCGTCGGAATCTCCGAGATGTCGGTGCTGTCGGAAAGGATCCCGGCGGTGCGCGGGTGCGCGTGCGTGTGTGGGGGTTCTTTGGAGATTCGGATCGGATGCGTGCCCTGGCGGGCTCGGTCGGATCGTCTTCTTGAAAGGGTGAGGGTGTCGTTCCTGGTTGAGGCGCCTGATAGCGGCTCAAGAGGATTCCAGGGTTTGTGTGATCGCCACTTGCTTTTTCTAAAAAGCAGGAAAAGGTTGGGTTGGATTTGATCGCCTACGTGGGGAGTTTGTGGGGTCTCCGCTCTGAGACACGGATATACCGTACACAGAGGTGAAAAACAGATAATCCTATTCTGCTTCCGGGGATTGACTAAAGGAGTCTTGGGACATAGGGGTGCAAATGGGGTGTTTATAGGGGGGCGGCTAGTGGGATCAAGCCGTCTAGTGAGGGACGGCTACTAGGGTTTAGCCGTCCGGGGCCTCGTCTGGTTTGGACAGAACTTCGATAGGAAATGGGTTTGGTTTTGGACAGAGGCTAAGCTAGGTTTAGCCTGGGTTTCTGGAGGGTGGAATGAGAGGGTATTTTATGTAGGGAAATGGGTATTTCTCTCACAAAAGGGGCTCTCTCTCTCTCTATCTCTCTTGGGATTTCTAGTGGGGAAAGGGAATGTGAATTGTGGGTTGTGTATTGGTGTCTATTGGATTGTGGCTTTGATGTTGGATTTTGTTGATTTTGTATTTGGGCTTGGGACCTCCTCTATTTATAGTAAAAGAGAGGCAGGGGAATATCCAGGGGGTAATGGAGTGGGTTGGCTTCGATTAGACCCCTCATTAATTCTCTGGTTCTTCTGTCAGGACCAGGTGAAGGGCGGCTAGTGATAACTAGCCGCCCAGGATGGGGCGGCTACTTCCTGGTAGCCCCCCTATCATGACCTGCAAAACGTCCCAACTTTGACAAGTGGTGGCTTGGGTCAGTTACTTGGGTTGATCCGGCCAAGATAGGGCGGCTAAAGGTCATGACCCGCCGCAATGATCAACATTTAATACTGTTTTATGTCCCATCCAGGGGACTGGTCCAAAGTTGACCACGGGAGGCGGCTAGTGTTAACTAGCCGCCTGGTATGGGGCGGCTAGGGAGGTCTAGCCGCCCCATGCCAGAGACTCAGGGTTTTTGGGTTTTAGGGTTTTCCTTAGGTGGGGTTCTGGTTTGGGGCCAGGGTCTGGTTTAGGGGTTTAGGTTTAGGTCAGGGCTAGGGTTAGGGTTTAGGGTTTCTGTTTTAGGTTAGGGCTAGGGTTAGGGTTTAGGTTTAGGTCAGGGCTTAGGGTTAGGGTTTAGGGTTTCTGTTTTAGGTTAGGGCTAGGGCTAGGGTTTAGGTTTAGGTCACGGCTTAGGGTTAGGGTTTAGGGTTTCTGTTTTAGGTTAGGGCTAGGGTTAGGGTTTAGGTTTAGGTCAGGGCTTAGGGTTAGGGTTTAGGTTTAGGTCAGGGCTTAGGGTTAGGGTTTCCGGTTTCTTGAACTTTGGTTCTCTACTAGATGTCCAAATGTGGGATATTTCTGGGTGTTACTTGAAGTATTTCTGTCTTTCTGGACGGTCAAAATTGGGGTATCTACAATTGTCCCTCATCGGATGGAGTTTTTGTGCGAAGCAGGAAAGACTTCGACCGATGATAAGGAAAGAGACCCCTATTTTGGCCGGCCCGACCTTCAAGAGTTTATGCCAATACAAACAGTACCTTTCAGGGAGTTGATTTAGACCGTCAGAGGCTAGGTCTTGTCTTATAGTTTTTAACTGGAAGGATGATCCAGGTGGAAGGCGGGAAAAAGTAAATGGTGAGTGATCCAACCCGCGGTCGGGGTTCTTAGCTATCGTGCGCGGAGCAGCCCAGCGTCAGTTTCCTCGTGCCTACCGTTCCCATGCTTGGAAAAACTCAACAAGGAGGGGATATCGCCGACAGAAAGTAAGTAAAAGTTGATTTGGTGAATTGGATCATTCGAAGGATAAGAACTTTGGAGAAGAACTAGAACTGAAGAAATTCGAATTTGAACGGTACTGAAAGTGCGGCCAAACTTCGGGAAAGTCGTGTTTGATCAAGTAGTGTCTGAAAATAAGCCAATATATGGCTGTTTGGTATGGAGAACCTTGCATTTTAGGGCTGAAAAAATATTGGAAAGGGGTTTTTAATGAAAACAGTTTAACTGGGAGGGGCGGCTAGTTGTATCTAGCCGCCCGATATGGGGCGGCTACTCGGGAGTAGCCGCCTCCCGACTGGGCCCCTTATAATCGAAAAGGGGCCCTCTCTCTCTCTCCATACGTTTAAAACGGTTACTCTTCCCTCCTCTCTTCTTCTTCTTCATTTTAAACCGAGAAACCTTGATTCCTTTGTCTTTTCTTCCTCCATTTCGACCTCAATCCTTTCTCTTTCTCTTGATTTCGAAGCCCTAGGTTTGGGTTCTCCTTTTTCTTTTCAAATCAAGGAAGATGACGAGGTCGAAGGCGATCGTTTCGAGGGGAAAACGACCACGGGTGGCTCGTGGAGAGCGTAGCCTGAGCTCTTCATCATTGGAGAGCGATAGGCCGGAGGTCGAGGCCGTGGGGGAGGGTATGGGTACGACGGAGGTGCCGCCGGTGGGCATCGGTGCGGGTGAGGTTGGGGATTTGCCTTCGGGGGCTGTCCCGGAGGTTGGGAGTAGTATGATAGGCTACACACGCAAGAGGAGGGGTGGGGATCGACCGGTGGCGGTCGAGGAGGTGGTTTCGGGGGTTGGAGGATCGGTTGAGGGTGCAACTAAGGGAGTAGGGGTCGAGGGAATCAGTGAAGATTTGAGGGCGTCGTTGGATGCCCTCGTTGGGATGTTGGATAGCGAGGTCATAGAGGCCAGGGCTGAGGAGGAGGAAAGTAGGGCTATGGGGGCTTTTGCGGAGTTTATCTCCGGCGTGGGGAGGGTGGAGGGGACAGGAGAGGTTAGGGGTGAGGCCGAGGATGCCGAGGGTATGGGGGCTGCGGAGGCCGGTGTTGGTGCTGAGGCCGAGGAGGCCGTGTTCGAGGAGGATGAGGAGGAGGGGGGTGACGATGGGATGGACAATCCCAACGAGGCCGAGGTGGACGCTCCTGGGTCCACGCATGCCGTGGTATGTTCCTAACCTTTTAGTCTTAGCCTTTTATTTTGTTGTATATGCATGTCTTTTGGGTGGTATGAATAGGTGTTTTAGCGTATGATACTGGTATATGTGTATTTTTCAATAAGCATGCTTGGTGTATAAGTTAATAACGGTGGGATGTGTAAGCATGCTATATGTTAATATACGTTTGTTTCTAAGAAGGGGGGGGGGCAATTTTATATATATATCCATGTTTGTTATATGTATATAAAGGAGAGAGAAATAATATGGCTAGTATGCTGGCATGCGATACTTTTCTCTGTGTATATGACTTCGTATGTGTTTGGTCGTGGTAGAGTATGAGGGAGTGTATGCATGCTTTTCACGGGTCCAAGTGTTCTTCATATGCTCAGGTGTGTTTAGAGAAAGTATATAAGCATGATAGGCCGTGATTTAGAGAGAGAGAATAAGTGGTGACCACGGTGGGATGTTGATATATGCGTGGTCATATGAGGAGTGTAGTGAATAATGGGAGGTGGACCTTTACGTGAATGCTTCTTTTTTTTTTTGCGTTTGATATGAGAATTTTACTTTGCTAAGCATGATCTCTAAATGATTTTTAGGCTTTGGATTCTTACCTCTCGATCACCTTTTTAACTAACCCATCTTTTCTTCATTTGTTTGCAGCGGCCGAATCGTATCCGGGCTTTATGGCACGGGACGAAGAGGTGGTATGATGCTTTGGGGCAGGAGGAGAAGAGCTTAGTGGATGGAGCGGGCTTCCGTTCCTTCTTTTTTATTGAGCCGTTCCACGTCCATCGCCCATATGTGGAGGCATTGGCGGAGAGATGGGACCCGAAGAGTTGTACGTTCATCCTCCCTACCGGCGCGGTTATGCCGACGCTCGAGGACGTCCATCGGATCACCGGCCTTCCGGTCTTGGGGGAAGCGGTGATTGCGGCCAACCTTGCGGACTATAGGGGGCTTTTCCGAGAGTTGATTAGAGAATGGGAGTTCGTGGAGCGGGAGCGGACACTGAACCGGATCCCCTCGGGGAGGCTTTCGGGGCAGTACGGCCTCGGTTCCTTTACAGAGCGCCAGAAGGGCGAAGCTGCAGCTAGCTTTGAGAGGAGGCGGGCGATGATCGAGGCGAGAGAGGCGGCCGCGTGCCCACAGAGGACACGGAGGGAGTTGAGGGCATTCTTTCTTTACTTCTTCGGCCGGGTCCTCTTTTCGACGGCCTCCGACAAGATTTCCTCTCACTCTCTTTTGCTGATGCGGGACTTGGAGGGCATGGGGCACTATGCTTGGGGAGCGACGATGCTTGCCCATCTATTCGCGGAGCTCTAGAAGAAGGTCAAGAGGGCTTGGGGAAAGAACCTGGGAGGCTTCGCGCCATTTCTTCAGGTGTGTGTAAGTGGTAAATGTCTTTTCTTTTGTTTAGCTCACTTTGATCATGATAATTTTCCTCTTGCTTTGCTAGATCTTCGGGTACGAGCACTTCGCCATTGATCGCCCGACTCTGGCGCCGTTTGATCATGCCCTCCCTTGGGCTATGAGATGGGAACCCTGGGGGTCTTCTCGTTTGCACCGCCTCGCCCAATTCTGAAGGCCTTCCGCGTCTTGTCAGAGGAAGAGGTATAAATTTTCTTCAAATTTCTTTGGCTTGTATTTGGTTTTCTTTTGGCTAAGCACTCTTCCTATCTTTTGATGTTTTTTAGATGACGTGGAGGCCTTACTCGGAGGAGGTTCCTGAGGCCCTGGCGTGAGACGTCTGGTTGCTCTATTTTAATAAGGTCGTGTTTCATGCGATCAGCCGGGTCATCCGCCAGCTTGGGTATCATCAGTGGGTGCCCGATCCTCTGCCGCGGCGCCCCTCGATCCCGGTGGCTGGGATTCCTTGGGACACGAACCTCCTGAGGAATTATGCTACATATGTGGTGGGATAGATGAGCCGAGGCATCTTGGTGGAGCGTCGTCCTGAGGTGACTTCGAGTTATGAATACCTAGCTTGGTATCGTCAGGAGTATGCGGGTATCCTCGGGACGATGGAGGAGGAGATCCCGGATGCCTACGTAAGTTTGGAAACCCTCCTTCTCTTCTTCGTTCTCCTTTGCTTGAATGTTTTCTTAATGGTGTTTGTTTTTGCAGGTTGAGTTGAATGAGATGGAGAAGAGGCTCAAGACCGCCAATGAGCACCTCCAAGCGCGGGCCAGGCAGATAGAGACGTTGCGGGTGCAACGGAGACGCTTGCAGGACCAGGTCCGAGTCCTCGAGGCTCAGGTGGATGCTTTATCGAGAGCGAGAGCCGATGGTGCTCTTCTTCTTCCATCCCTCCTCCTTCCATTTTTTTCGAGCGAGAGCTCGAGCTGACGAGGGAGCTAGATGCGGCCCGGAGTGAGTTGACGGCCACACGGATGGAGTTGGGCTAGGCGAGGGGTAGGGCTTCTCGGGCTGAGGAGGAGACGGACTGGCTGAGGTCCATGGTGGCTTTGAGAGAGGAGGGGTTCATCACCCTAGGCCGCGAGAGGGACTCTCTCCAGATGAGGGTGTCGGAGTTGGAGGCTTCGGCGGGTGTTCGTGGAGGTTTGATGGGAGACTTGGTTCGTTCTCTTCAAGCGGCCGGGGATAGGGACTGAGAGGCGCTCAGGGCATCAGAGGTGAGGGCACGGGAGTTGGAGGAGAGGTTGAGGGCCGCCGAGGATCGGGCTAGAGGGACAGAGAGTCGCCTCCGACAGAGATTGGAGAGGAGAGACAGAGATATGCAGCAAGTCCATCTTTGGGAGGCAACTATGAGGGGAAAACTGGTCGGAGGGGGCTCCATGACCGAGGCCGACCTCGACCTTCTTCCGCTTGAGCTTGACCATTCTCTCTCGGCTTCCTTGGCTACCGGGGCTACCTTCAGCCGTGCTTCTCATCCTTCGGCGTCTCAGAGTCGTGGGATATACGTTAGGGCTGCGTCCTCAGTTCGAGAGACTCATGCCGCTCCCGATGCTCCAGAGGTTCAGTCCTCTCCTCAGCCGCCGCTCCCTTCTCGGCCAAGTCAGGACGTTCCTCCCACTCAGCCTCCAGCGAGTGACGATACGCCGAGGTATAGCTTCTTTGTGTCTTGGTTTTAGGTAGAAGAATGGTATATATGCAAGGAATTCATGCTTTTCTTCTTGTGTTGTGACTTAGGTGATATTTTGGTGAAGTATAGCTCAAGACTTCAAAGTTTGGAGCGTTTTGAAGGATTTATCTCTTCCTCACTCCTTCATAAAGATTTTCTTTTATGCACTCTCTTAGGTTTAGAGAAAAAAAACAATCTATGTTTATGGTTTTTGGTGGGACAATTTAATTTTCTCGTTCGTATGCATGGTTTAGTTTAGCCGAATTTTCATGGGTATGTATGTGTGTGTAAATGAATCTTGGCCTTTATAGGTTTGATTCATGGATGGACATGTCATTTGGAGATATGGTTGTTTTCGAAGTGTATTCATATTGGTTTTATGAACGTATATGTGTATGAAATGTGTGTATGCAATTTTGGAAAGAAATGTTCTTAATAGGTATTGGAGACGTGAAGACTTGATTAAAATGGGACTGACTACAGATTTCAGGGTAGTAGGCAGGGGGCGGCTAGTGTAAACTAGCCGCCCACTGAGGGGCGACTAGTTGTGTTTAGCCGCCCCCTGCCTGGGGCACGCTTATCTGGACCAAAGGTTGGGGCGGCTAGTGTAAACTAGCCGCCCAATGGGAGGCGGCTAGTCGAATTTAGCCGCCCCCTGTCTGGGACAATTCTTCTGATTTTGCTTCTTGTTTGCTGCTGCTGAGAGCCTTTGTGACCGTTTCAACCTCCGAGACCTATAAAAACATTCTTTTCATGGACCAAGTGTTAAATCTGTCCAGATTGTGCCCCTGCACTGACTTTCGAGCCCTTCTTGCTTGAATTTGTCAAGGGCTACAATCCATCTTAAGGTAAATGGAAAGATAATGCGAGAAAGTAAAGTGCGGGAGACCATGCCTTAGTGCGCAAGGGAGGGATTCCAAGTGCGTGAGTGAAGAAAACTTTTAAGTATGTGTGAAAGTGAGACAATTTCTTCTCAAGCATGTGTGGAAGGGTATGAAATGAGTGGGGATAATTTTAATATTTAGGTACGGGGGGTCAACTTTAATATTCCAAGAAAATTGGATGCCAAGGTGTTTTGGAAAAGGAAAATTCAAGCTTATGCGTAAGTATAAGTGGCATAAGGGGCATTTTAGTTCTTCAATGGTTTCTTACGTGAGAGGGCAATGTTCTTGACTTTCTGGAGTAAAAGATACCATCAAGTCCCTGTGGAGGAGCCCTTGTGGTCACCTATGTCCAAACCAGGATTGTATTTGAAAGGTATAAGCCTTAGTGTCGATTTTTCTAGGTTCATGGTTTTCAAATGCTTAATCGTATTATTCTAAACATGCTGAAAAATCCATGAGTGTACCAAGAGTCGAGTCAAATAAGCTTCCCTTGGATAGGCAAGTTTCTAAGTGAACTCATGTGAGTGTGTGTAATTGTAAACCTGGACATGATCTACCTTTGGTCAAAATTTCGCCTTTCCCAGTAGACATAGTTCAATTTTGAATTCCATTGCGAAATAAATAGGGAAGGGGAGAATGGGGTAAGAGTAATATCTTCCTTTCGGGCAATATTTTAGAATCGTCCCAGTCTAGCACATGTCCTACTTTCTAGGTCCCTCTGGCTTTCTTCTTTTTACCACTTCTTTATTTTGGATGGAAAGTACAGTCCATTGTTTGGATCTGTATTGATATAGCCGTTGTCTGGCGTATACCGTGCGTAAAGGCGTGAAAGCCTGTTAAATAGAGAGTTTAACCCGTTCACTTGGGTGTTATTTTCTTTTGTTGGCCTCTCGTTGCCTGATTTTTTTTATTTGAGGGGGGGCTCTTCTGTTTTTCACCCCGATTCTTTTCATGCTTCCCCTCTAGAAGTGTTTGTATAGTGCCAGAGCCAGTTTTCGAGACATATGCTAGGTCTAGGTAACTCCTCATTTTGACGTAGGGTTAATACGAGTGGGGCGGAAATAAGGGAGGTTTGCTTTGGGGGTTTTAAATTGTCCCAGTCTACGGGGTAGGCAATTTCTCTTCTATTGGGTAGATCCAGTCCAGCTATACGTGTGTGAATGTAGTGGCATGATTTGGCGGAGATGTATTCAAATAGATACGAGTTTATCTTTGGGAGTCTTATAATTCTATTATCAAGTACTAAACGCTGGAAATTGCAGTAAGAAAGAATAATAGTTCTCAAGTATTGAAAGCTACTCATGCATGGAATTTCTTTAGATAAAGTGCATTCCACGAACCTGAAACCTCGACTCCTTCGGCATCTACCAGGCGGTAGGCATTCCCGGAATAGGCATGGGTGATCACATAGGGTCCTTCCCATGTGGGTTGCAACTTCCCTCTTGGGTGAGGCTGTCTTGATGGCATGATTTGCTTAAGTACTAATTCCCCGATTTCAAATTTTCTTTTTATCACCTTCTTTTTGAATGCCCTTGCCACCCTTCTTTGGTAGGCTTGGGCATGGTCTGCCGCTCTAAATCTTTTCTCGTCTAGTAGTTCGATGCGTAGTAGAAGTGCCTCCCTTCTTTCCTCAATTTGGAGGTCTTCTTCTAGTACTATTCTTGGGGATGGGACGAGGATTTCGTAAGGTAGTACCGCTTCGGCCCCAAACGTGAGTGAATAGGGGGTTTGACCAGTGGGTGTCCTAATAGAGGTTCGGTATGCCCAGAGGGCGTCTACCAATTTATCAGGCCAATCGGTAGCCTTATGGGTTTCTACCATTTTCTTTATAATTTTGAGCAAGGTTTTGTTGGTGGCCTCTGCTTGTCCGTTCCTCTGTGGATAATATGGCGTGGAATGATGAAGTTCTATATGATGTTTATTGCATAGGTCTTGAAATTCTTGGGAGATGAATTGGGGGCCATTGTCAGTTATAATTATTTTGGGGGTGCCGAACCGTGCGAGGATGTGAGTGCGGACAAAATGAGCCAGGGTAGAGCTTTTAATTACTACATAGAACTCGGCTTCAGCCCATTTGGTAAAGTATTCTGTAGCGGTGAGGATGAAGGCTTTTAGGGTGGTGTTTTTTATAGTGTCCCAGAATGGTCCTATCACATCTAATGCCCACATAGAGAAGGGCCATGGTGAAGTCATGGGATGTAAAGAAGATGCTGATGCGTGTTTCTTGTTGGCATAGGTTTGACATTGGATACGACGCTTAAAGTACTTGTTGCAGTCCCCTTCAAGCGTGGGCCAATAGTAGCCCATTCTTAGTACCTTTTTTGCTAGCATCTGGGTGTTAACGTGCCCTTCGCATACTCTAGAGTGAGCTTCTTCTACAATGGTATATGCTTCTTCGTCGTCCAAACATCTGAGTAGTTCTCTATTGAACGACGCTCGGAAGAGTATCCCTCCTCGGAGGCAGTATTTGACTGCTATTCTTTTAACTATTTTTTGGTCATTGCTAGTAGCGTAGCTTGGGAATGAACCGTTTTCAAGGTAATTTCTAATGTCAAAGTACCATGGGTTTCCGTCGTCCATATCTCCTAGTTCAAGGGCTAGGATTTTCGTGGTACTAGTATTTTTGTTGGCCTGGTTCATTTTTAGGAGATCTTGAGTTTCATAGTCACCGAGTTCGATGGCAGGTATTTCCAGTCTCTGGATAGTGATTGTTTCAGATGTTCTAGATAAGGGGAAGGTGAGCGATGAGGATAAAGAGGCTAGAGAATCTGCAAGAATATTGCCGGTCCGGGGTATGAAAATGTTAGTAACCTCACGGAATTGTTTTAGCAGGACTATGGCTAGTTCTCTGTATGGCTTCAGCTTTGGGTCTCTAGTCTGATATTTTTTAAGAGTTTAGCGGATCACTAGGAGGGAGTCCCAAATAATGTCTAAACTTTTAGCTCCTAGGGCTAGGGCTGCCTTTAAACCTTCTATCAGGGCTTCGTATTCGGCAATATTGTTGGTGGCGTTAAACGTGAGCTGGAACGCTCGTGGGATAATGACGCCTTCGGGGGAGATTAGTGCTATCCCTATTCCCTTTCCCTTTTGGTTGACCGCTCCGTCGAAGTATAGCATCCCTGTCTCTCTATTTTTCTCTTCAATAAGTGCAAATATTTCTTCGTCCGGGAAGTCAGTTTTTACTGGTTCGTAATCAGGGAGGGGTAATTGAGCGAGGTGGTCAGCGATGGCTTGTCCTTTGATGGATTTTTGAGTGGCGTACGTGATGTCAAACTCGTTTAACTGTACTTGCCATCGGGCTAAGCGTCCAGTTAATACGGCTTTCTCGAATAGGAACTTTACTGGGTCTATTTTGGCAAAGTATTTGGCTTTGTGGGCAAGAAAGTAATGTCGCAACTTTTGGGAAGCCCATACTAATGCTAGACAAGTTTTTTCTGTATGTGGGTAGGCTTTTTCGTATTCAATCAGGGTTTTACTCAGGTAGTAAATGGCCTTTTCCTTTCTTCCTATGTCATCGTGTTGTGCAAGCACTGCAGCAATGGCTTCCCTAGTTGCAGCTATATAGAGGAGCAGGGGTCGTCCGGGCACTGGGGCTGAAAGGACTGGGGGATTAAGAAGGTACTTTTTTAAATTATCAAAGGCCTTTTGGCATTCACTATCCCAATTAAACCTGACTCCCCCTTTTAGTAGTTTGTAAAAGTGGCGATATCTTTCAGCATGTTGCGAAATAAATCTCCTAATAAATTGCAGCCTTCCTACGAGCCCCCTTAATTCTTTTAGGTTCTTAGGTGGGGGCATTTGGGCGATGGCTTTTGCCTTGGTCGAATCTATTTCTATCCCCCGTTTACTCACCATGAATCCCAAGAGTTTCCCAGAGGAGACCCCAAAGCGACATTTCTTTGGATTCATTTTAAGTGAATACTCCCTACATCTCTGTAGTACTTGTCTGAGTATGTCTGCGTGTCCTATTCGAGTCCAAGATTTACCTAAGATATCATCCACATATACTTCTACTAGTTTGTGCATCATATCATGGAATATTGAGGTCATAGCCCTTTGATACGTTGCACCTGCATTTTTGAGCCCGAAAGGCATCACTATGTAGCAGTAAGTTCCCCAGGGTGTGGTAAAGGAAGTCTTTTCTTGGTCTTTTTCTACCAGCCAGATCTGGTTGTATCCAGAAAAGCCATCCATGAATGAGAGCATCTCATACCCTGCCGTGTTGTCGACAAGGAGGTCAATATGTGGGAGTGGGAAGTCATCCTTTGGGCACGCTCGATTGAGGTCCCTGAAGTCGATGCATATCCGGATCTTTCCATCCTTTTTGGACACTGGAACGATATTTGCTACCCACTTTGGGTATAAGACTACCCAGATAAATTTAGCCTGGTAGAGTTTTTCCACCTCATCTTTGATTTTTAAAGCCACCTCGGGATGAAGGCGCCTTAGTTTTTGTTTTACCGGTTTTGCGTTTGGTTCTAAGATTAACTGATGTTTGACTAACGAGGTATCGAGTCCAGGCATGTCCTTGTAAGACCATGCAAAGACGTCTTTATACTCATGTAATATTTTAACCAGGCCCTCTCTCTCATCGTGATTTAGTCCTGCGCTAATCGAAATGATTTTGGGGTCAGTCTTCGACCCTAGGTTTAGCTCCTCTATCTTCTCATCTGCTTCTTCTGTCTTTTCATCGAACCTTTGAAGGCTCTACTTGAATTCTTTAGATAGGTCCTCTTTTTCTTCACCGTCTTCATCATAGATTTTGAAGACTCCTAGACCATCGTCTAGGTTCTCTATGTCATCTAGATCTGGTTCTTCTATAACTGCTATCGATTCAAATTTTTCTAAGCCTAATATGGTCTTGCTATACCCTTATACGTTGCTAATGATCTGGTCGGGTATTTGATTCCTAGTGGGTTTGACTGTTTTGGATGAGGTGTTAGGGTCGGGGCTCTTAGCTTGACTGGCCAGACGTTGTAGTTTATTTAGGAGATCAGAGTCATCGCTGAAAGGGTGCCATGCCGGGGTGAAATCATCCTTGTCGAACAGAGATCCTAGGGTTCTGGTTTTCATTTTTTTTGAACAGAAAAGACACTTATTATTTACAACCTACTGAATTGGTGGAAGTGTTTCAGCCGACTTTCCTCCAGCAGCTGGCGCTCCTTTGTTGCGATGCTTGAGCACTACGAGAAAAGGAGGCCGGGTTAGCTGGAGTTTTATCGTCTGACAGTGAGTGTGTGTTTAGGTGTTTATGAGGGTGCGGGAATAGCCATTCTAGGGAGCCAGAGAGATAGTCTGGCTCTCTTTCCTGGACAGGGTCTAGGGGACAGGGGCATACGACTTCTTTGGTGGGCTCTACGATTATTCCTCTTACGAAATGTTCGTACAACCTCCAATTGTATTATTCCTTTAGTTTAGGGTGATGCTCGGATGAGCCAATGCCTTTCTTATCTAGCCATGCTGGGAGGTCGATGGGGTCCAAGATCCCATTTTTGTGTCCCAGGGTTTCCCCGGGAAGGTAACCCATGATCCCCATGATATGCCAGCTAGGGTTCTTAAGCCTAGGGTGGCTTGTCTTTGAGGTAGCGGGGAGAGTGTTCCGGGGATTTAGCCAATCGGCTGAAAAATCTAAGATGTGGATGGTGGCTTCTATGAGTTTTGAGATACTGGTTTTTACAGCGATGGTTTCATTATTGGCGAGCCTTGATTTAGGTCCCTTGACCGCATCCCCTTGTATTTTGATTATCCGACCTCCCAAGGGGAATTTCAAACATTGGTGTAGGGGAGAGGAGACCCCTTTTATGGGCACTAGCCATTTGCGTCCCAGGATCATATTGTAATCTGAATCCATTTCTAGGACATAAGCTTTAGTGCTGGTTTCTAGAAGCCCTACTTTTAATCGGAAGTCTTTAAAGCCTAGAACCGGACGAGCTGTTTTGTCATAGGTGAATATACGGGTATCCATTTTGAAGAGTGTAGTTATGCGTCCGTCAATGTGCTCGAAGGTTTGTAGCGATATGAGGTTTACCCCTACTCCGGTGTCAATTAGAACTTTATCCACCGAGTATCCTTCGAGGTTAATTGTTATGCATAGGGTTGAGGTGCTAACGACCTTATCATGAATCTCTTCTTTAGGTCTAAAGGTTATGATGGGTCCTAGTCCTACGGTGGCTAGAGCTATTGGTACGCCTAGGGTAGAGATTTGTGGGTCGACTTGGATTCTTTCTAGGAACATTCTTAGAGCCTGCTGGTGGTGTTCTGAGGTTTCCATTAGCTCTAAAATGGAAATTTTTGTGGGGATTTTTCGGAGTTGGTCTAGGATGTCAATCTTATCTTCGGTGCGGGGCTCCTCAGTTTCTATTTCGGGCAGGGGGTGTCTATAAGAGGGGACAGCGTTGAAAATTCTGCCTGCTCTAGTAGTATGATGGTTTAGAGCGTCAATGGTGGTTCGGGGGTTTTGTTTTGATAGGTATAGGCCTTCGCTAACTAGTGAGGGGGATAACGGTTGGAGTTTTTTAGGGAGAGAGAGCTTTATGGGTTTGGGGAGAATGGGGAGGGGACTGGTAGGACGGGGGAAGAGGCTGGCAAGATTAAGCCACCCGGGATGATTCTGGGTGACTCTTCGTGGTCAGCGGCTTTTATGGTGTAGACACTTTCATAGCTTAGGCTCTCTGGTTCTTCCAAGGAAGCCCTCGTTGTTAGCCTTGGGTCTTGAGTTGTGGCTTCTATAGGGCTGGGGGTTTCTGGGGCTGGCTTGACTTCTAGGGATTTTGTAACTAGGTTATTTTTTAGTCCCCTGATGGTGGCCCAGTCTAAGCGCCTCTCTTCATCAAGGTTGTAGACAATGTCTCTAAACGAGGAGCATTGTTCGATGGTGTGGCCGTGATGTCGATGATATTGACAAAAACGGGTGGGGTCAGCACCGATAGGCGAAGGTCTAGCCACGGGTAGGGAAATGCCATTGACCTTTAATAAGGCTCTGAAGATGTTCCCTAGGGTTTCTGGAAGGGGAGGATAGCTATCTCTTCTGTTTGACCATCTTGGGCCGTAGAAGGAGGAAGGTGTAGCCTTATCACGGGGGCTGCGTGCGGGTTCTCTAGAGGCTATACCTTGCATTCTTGGGGAGATAGGATAGAAGGGTCTCCCGCTTTGGTCCTGGTTTTGGATTAAGGGGGCCTGAATTGGGGAATCATAGGTTGCGGTGTTTTATCGTGTCGGCACAGGGACGGGTACTGATCGAGTAGTAAAGTTTTGGTTGATTGGCCGAGGCGGCACATACCCGGATGAACCGGACGTGTACTGTCTCGGAGCTGTTCCTCGATCAGGAACTCGTGCTCCGTTCGGGTAGAGTGTCGATACTTGGGTGATAATCCCCTCTACCGTGGGGGTTTGTGCCTTACGAGGCAGTTGTCCAACCCTATGGCTGATAGGTGGGGACTGGGTTTGGACTATTGGGGCTGCACAACGGGAAATCCTGTTGTGGCGGTCAATTAGAAGCTGATACGTAGTGCAGTCTCCGTACGAAAGGCTCGTACGAAGCTCTGGACTCAGGCTCTGTAACATCATGTCAATTTCTTGACATTCTGTGAGTTGCAGGCCGGTTCGGTGGACAAGTGTGCGCCATCGAGACACGTATTGTTCAAATTCCTCCCTAGGCCTCATTCTCTCTACGGTTAAATCCGAAATAGAGGGGGTTCAGGTCCTCTGGTAACCGTAGCGGCCTAAGAACTTCTCGCTTACAGCCGCCTGGTATGGGGCGGCTAGGGAGGTCTAGCCGCCCCTTGCCAGGGACTCAGGGTTTCTGGGTTTTAGGGTTTTCCTTAGGTGGGGTTCTGGTTTGGGGCCAGGGTCTGGTTTAGGGGTTTAGGTTTAGGTCAGGGATAGGGTTAGGGTTTAGGGTTTCTGTTTTAGGTTAGGGCTAGGGTTAGGGTTTAGGTTTAGGTCAGGGCTTAGGGTTAGGGTTTAGGGTTTCTGTTTTAGGTTAGGGCTAGGGTTAGGGTTTAGGTTTAGGTCAGGGCTTAGGGTTAGGGTTTAGGTTTAGATCAGGGCTTAGGGTTAGGGTTTCCGGTTTCTTGAACTTTGGTTCTCTACTCGATGTCCAAATGTGGGATATTTCTGGGTGTTACTTGAAGTATTTCTGCCTTTCTTGACGGTCAAAATTGGGGTGTCTACAAGTAGGTATTGACGAATGCAAAACGAAACTGCTCAGGTGGTCCAAAGTCATAACTGAATCAAGAAGGGGAATGCCGCTCATGTTGAGGATAACAAATCAAAGGATGAGGATCCACAGCAGGAGGAGACGCGTCATGCGTGGAAATTGGAGGACCAGCGGAGTCATCTGTAGGAGGGGAAATAAGAGACACAATAGGGGGGAGGGTGGATCAGGTGAGTTGTCTGCAGGAGTGTCAAGGGTAGGAGCGGACTCTAGGACAACATGTGGTCCAGGAAGAGCTAGAGACGCAATAGGAGAGACTTAAACAAGAGGAGAGGACGCAAAGGGTGGAGAAGAAAAATAGGAAATATCATCGATAAATGATACATGACGAGCGAGCCAAAAACGATCTCCAATAGAATCATAACAGCAATATCCCTTGCGTTCAAAGCTAATCCCCAAGAATATACACTTTAATGACCGAACGGCCAACTTGGTACATTGATGAGGAGGGGGAAGCACGAAACATGTACAGTTAAATGTGCAAAATCTGCTATAATCAGGTTGGGAGGAGTAAAAACGCTCATGAGGAGTCATACCAGAAAGGACAAAGGAGGGGGTGATATTGATAAGATGGACAGAGAAAAAAGCAGCATCAGCCTAGATTGTACTGGGGACTGAAGAATAAAGTAAGAGAGCATGAGTCGTTTGAAGAATATGATGATGTTTGTACTCAGCAACCCCATTATGCTTATGAGTATAGGGGCAAGATTGCTAAAAGAGGGTGCCATGAGAACTAAAAAGAGAATGCATCGTAGAAGAGATGTATTCTCAAGCACAATAGATCTAAAAATCTTGATAAGAGCTTGAAACTGGGTATAAATCATATTGATAAAAATTTCATATATTTTGGGAACATCAACAATGACTCAATAGATAAATCCAAGTGAAACGAGAGCAGCCATAAATAAAACTAATATAACAAAAAATCACTTTTTGAGGTTACATGAGATGGATCCCAAATATCAGAATGAACAAGCTCAAATGGACTAGAGGACTGATTTTTACTAGGGTTAAAAGGAATAGCCACATGTTTGGCTAATTTACAGCCCTTGCAAATAGAAAGAGGATAAAAAGCAGTACGACCTAAGACATCACACTAAAACAATTCTTTGAGATGACATTCTGACACATGACTTAACCTTTGATGCCACAAGTCGACATTAGAGGTGAAACTACCACTGAAGACAAATGGATCAAGAACGGGAAAACGAAGATACTCCACGTAATAAAATCCGTCAATCCTATGCCCAACGCCAATCCTTTGCTTTGATTGTGGATCTGCATAAGACAACCAGAGGTGGTAAAAGTAACAATGAGGCCAGAATCACACAATCGACTAATAGATATAAGATTCATGCAAAGGTCAAGGGCATGCAAAACAAATGGTAATGAAAGGTGTCCTGTAGAGTCAGAGGTGGTAGTGATCGATTCACACTGCGTGATGACTAAAGGAGAGCCATTGACATTATGAATCGTGAGCAGGTATGATGGTGCCAATAAGCATACAATGAGGACCCGAATAAAAAATTCAATGAACATGAGTACCCAAAGTAGTAAATGGCAGAGGGAGTAGAAGAATCAGGTCGAGGTTGCTGCACGATTAGGTGGTTGAGGTTCTCTTTGATGTGGCCAAGCTGATCCCTGTAGGAGGGTGTAGCATCAGTAGCAGTAGCAACAGAAGCATAGGAAGTAGTGGAGCGATGCTTTCCTCTTCCTTTTCATCCAAAGCGCATTTTGGGATGAAGCTTCCAACAGTCGACAATCGGATGTCCAAGCTTCTTGCAGTGAGCAGAAATGGACCTCTTTTGAAAAGAGACCAAGAGAAATGTAGGTGTAGTAGCTACCAAGAGACCCTCATAACTGAAAGATGGAGTGGACAGGTGCAAAGCAATGCTGCAAAGACGAGTCCCTTCAGCGATAGCTGATTCTAGTCGAGGGAGTGGATCCCGATGAATAAGTTGACCAGCCAAAACGAAAAACTCTCGACAAAGAGTCATTAGATATTGGTACAACTCGTGACGATCACAAAAAACTTTTTGCTCTGCAGGAGTGGCCATCTGTAACACCCCCGAATCCATGACTCCTTTATGAAGCATGAAATCCGGTTGCATTAACTTAATTCCTCAAAATCTCAGAGTTCTACATATATATATGTAATTTTTTTTTGTTGACAGAACATAAGAATACATTGCCATAATTATATATCCATTGCCAAGGCTAAAATCCAACACAAATTCAATATACATCGGGAACAATTGAATTTATATATCCACACTATCATACATATGGGTCCTCTACATGCCAAAGAAATGATCAACACCTTCTACACAAGTCTAGTGCAATTTATATATCAACACTATCATACATATGGGTCCTCTACATGCCAAAGAAACTATCAACACCTTCTACACAAATCTAGTGCTCTGAAAATCATCTTGATCGCTACTACACAAGATCCATCAATCTAAGTCTTTAACATAAAAGGGGAAATAATAAGAGGTGAGCAACAACACGCTCAGCAAATAGACTACCATTATCTCGTTAATATAGTTGTATTCAAAATATCATAATCATAGTATGCCCACACATGCATGCAATATATCAAAAGTGTAAATATACAAAAAGCCACCAAGACATGCAATTAATATATATATACACATATAATCATATCCAACATGATGCATGCAACACCACAAACACACATGTGCATCTTCGCAACATCTAGCTCGTGGGGCCTTTCACAAGCATGGCCACGTAAACATAGCCACAAAGACTTGGGTCCTATATTTTTGGACCTGGCCACATAGACATACTCCCACCTAGACGTTGGTCACCAAGACCGAGCCACCTAGATGGAATGTATGAATTTGATAATCGACCACATCTTCAAAACCACAAAAAGACAAAGCATACACGATCTTAACATAAAGACCATAATATGATAAACATATTAACAAAAGCATGCTCACATTTTATATCAAAACTAACAGTTATGTTCCACAAAATAAGGCGATCCTAGCATGTATACATATATATTCCTTTGAAATCTACATACGAGACTCAAGTCCACTCACCTCTAGTTCACGCAATACAAACCGATACATGTGCATGAACGCCATACACTCGCTCATGGATAACCTAGCATAACATTATGCAATAATAAATTAGAAAACCCAAAAGCCTATACCTAATAGACCTACAATCCGCAACTCACCTCAAAGCCAAACAAAAATCCCTACTCTGAATATATATTAAAATATTCATATACTCACAATGATCCGATAATCAGTATCCATTTATTTCATAAGGCAAACATAATCGATCAATGCTCGAATAAATATTTAAACAAATCCAACAAGGTTCTACTACAACTCCAATAATCCAAATAACTTAACTCAACCAATTTACATCCAAATAACAATAATATCCAATTAATATTCATTGATCACACTAAACCAAATTATCGATTTAAGATCCAATTAATATTCATTGATCACATTTAAGAGACAGTTAGTCTATTAAAGGCACGGGGTCGGGAGATTGTGGGAGCCACTTCGTTGAGCTTTCAGGGGGGAGCGCTTAGCATCGGGTGATACAGCGCTGCGACAAGGGTTCGGTAGATACCTCTTCTGCCGAGCCAAATAACCTTCTTTTTCCTTCTCTATTTTTTTACTTTATGTAAATTCTCATTCCCTTTGTTTTACTGTTATATTCGGACATGTACTACGACACTTCTATTAATGAAATCGTGGTAGATAGTCTACCTTTGTCCAAAAAAAAAAGATCAAATTTGAGTCACCAAGGTCAATAAAATCATCAAAAACCACAAATCAAATTATACTCATTAAACATCCATTTGGGATCCCTTTAATCTCTAAATTCATCAAACTTGGTCATGACTCGTTTGACGATCCATTTGAATTCTAAGAAACTGCATAGAAATATTTGAAAAATCATAACTTTTTACCTGTAACTCCGAATTGGACGATTCATGACTCGTTGAAAAGATCTTTTCAAAATCTGTTTCTGTTTGTTAACTACATTGTTCCTATAAACGATCCCTTCAAGGTCAAAAACATGAGTTAACTTCTAGGTATATAATCAACCCCAAAATAACCCTTAAATCCCCAAATCAATAAATCTAATTTGATCTTCAGAAATCCTTCGAGATTTATTGAAATCTAATCAAATTATCATCTAATTAAAATTAATCAAGCCCTAACCCTAATCCATCAACCTTCTTCCCCAAAGAATCGATTGACACAGTCATCTCCTAACAAAAAAGTAAATTAAAACATTAAATAACAAAATCAATAGAGAATGATTTCTCACCTTGTGGTATTCAACGGGTAGGGTTAGGTCATCACCACCCTTCATGCCTTATGACATTTAAATGAAAACCCTATCCCAAAACGTGATATTTATATGGGGTTTTACCAAAATTATTGAATGACCCCTCAAGTATTCTTGGTTTACACTAGATCCCTAGATATCCGATTAACTTGACACTTAAACCTTAAAATTTAATTATCTAAAATATGAATCTCACCAAATTTCAACCAAAACTTTTTGAAACTGTAAAGATATCCGAAAATAAATATATTTCAAGATCAATTTATAATTATCATAATTATAAATCAAATTGGACCCATTTGAGCCCACCGTAAAAAAAATGAAATAATTAATTTTAATTAAATTTTTTATTATATAGTTTAAACAAACAAATAATGCTGAAAAATACATAAATGTTACACCATTGGACCAGGTTTAAGCGCACGAAGTTCCCTGAAGTTTGCCCTCATGCGGCCATATAGAACCATGAGTAGCAGTATAAGTCTCGATCAAAAGTTGATATTCATGAGCACCTCTTTTCTCTACAAAACAATCACTAAGATGAGTTCATAGCGCTACGGAAGACGAAAAACTAGTGAGATCGGCACGGATAGAACGATCAACCGAGTTGACCAAATACGAGAAAACGCATTTGTCTAGCGTGCGCCATGTGGCATATGTCGAGTCCTTGGGTGAAGGTTGCACAGTAGAATCATCAAGATGACCAACAAGATCACAGTGATCGAGAGTGCTCTGCATCATAATGAGCCAGGATGACTAATCGTTGGCAGAAATGAGAGAAAAATCCGTCTAGTTTGAAAGTGTGTCTTGAAGATTTTCAAAACACACCATCTGAAGGAGAATAGCAACCTGAGAGAGATCAGCCACCTTCGAGGGAAGAGCAGGGTTGCCATTGGGTTGTAAAGTATATGTTGACGACATGATTATAACTGGAAATTGGGGATTCCAAAAATAAATTAGGGTTTTTGAGGTGGTTGCTCGAATACCATGTTACAATCAAATAATGAAATAATGAGAATCCTTGTATTGCACTTAGGGTTTAGTCCCTTTAATACAAGTACACATAGGATTACACGTGTAATACACTATAACATAACACATACTATGTTATATATGTGTCACTTTTTAGCCTTTTGGTAACCGTTGGGTCATTTCTGGCCATTTTCGAAATTTTCTTTTTCGATCGGAACCGCTAAAATTTTGGCTTTTAGCCATCTGCGGGAGCTAGGGTACTCCGATTGAAAATCTAACTGCGTATTATGGGTCCTGGTACCGTTTTATACCACCCATAAAATTTTCATTGAATTCCGGTAACGTTTGGAAAATTATGCAGTTCCGAATCGTATCCGGGTTTTCTTCGAAACTGATTCGTTAAGTGGAATAGTGTTGAGATATTTTGAGGTTATGATCACCCCTTGGTAACCTCACCCCCCCCCCCTTACTTAGCCACTAAGAAACCATTGGTTATTTTTTGGTTTGTGTGGGTGAGTTTAGCCTAAATTCACCCCCCCCCCAAGTGAGTTTTGGGAGGGGCTCTCTCTCTCACTCTTTCTCACCAACGTGAAAGTTATTTTGTCACTCCCTCTCTTTGTTTTCTTTGTGTGAGAAGTGTGTGTGAGTATGAGTGTGTGAAGGAGTGGAAGAGGAAGCACAAGAACTCTTAAACAAAGGTGTGTGTGTGTCTATGTGTGTGTATGTATGTGTTGTGTGTTGTTTTCCTCTTCTTTGGCTCTCTCTCATGCTCCCTTAGCCCCTGTTTTTCAGCCAAGAAGGGCTGGTGGGAGGTTGTGGTGGTTGTGGTGGTCGTGGAGGTAGGCGTGGGTGCACCCGAGCGGGGCCCTAGACCTCCCTTTCCCGTTCCCCTCCCTTGGTAAGTTTATCCCTTCTTTTTCTTGGCTTTTCTTGTGTTGGGGGCTAATGGGGAGTCATGCATGTTGGGTGGTAAGTTGGGGGTGAGTGGGGAGGTCAATAGGGGGCTTGGCAGCCCTGGGCGCGCGCGCAGACGCGCGCGCAGGGAGGGCCCTGGCGGGCCTGGTAGAGGCGCAGAGCTGCGCGTATGGGCGCGCGAGTGCGCGTCCGGGTGCGCGGCGAGGGGCTGGACGTGCGGGCAGTGCGTCCGGAGGCACAGGTCAGTGCGCCATCGAGCGCGGGGGCGCGTGCGCGCGTGCATACACGTGCGTACGCATGCGGGGGCCATGCGTGTGGCTGCTCGGAGGCTCAGGTAGGTGTCGGGGCACTCGGACATGTGCGCGTACGTGCGTACTCGCATGCGTGCGAGCCCGTATGCGTGCATATCCAAGTCTTTGGCATTTCTAGTTGTTTTTTAAGTGTCTTTATGTGGTTTTACTCACCTATTTGGATGCCTTGTCTTGCAGATCTTGGCGAGCGGTCGCGTGACGGCCCGGTTTACGGTGAGTGGGTCAATCCAACCCAGTCAGGAGGTGTTCGATGCACGTTGACGTGCATTGCCCTCCCCTGGGGCACCATAACCACATATTAACCTTCTTAAGTGTGCATGTTAATGCTTATCTTGCTAGGTTGCATCCATGCCATATTAGACTTAATATGTTAGGACCATATACTCTAGTATCATGTGTAGGGACTCATGCTTGTCTATGTATTATGTCCCATGTTAGTTTAACCATGTATTAGTGCTTATATGTATGCATGAGTATAAGGCATGACTAAGGTAGTGACCTTAAATATTCGTCTATCATGTTAGACTTGTATACTGGAGTATTACATCCATGTGTTATACATATGAGCCTAAGCATGCCTTAGACAATATTACAATATTGTTGTAACATTAATTTATACTTCTTGATTTAATTCCTTATGTAATTATTTATATGTTGTATATTTCATCTCTATATATCTTATATATATATATAGAGGCCACGAACCTTGCTTAATAAGATTAAGCAAGTGTATGACCTCTGATGGGCTCATACCGTGGCATTGACATTACGAATCATCTGTCTTCCCCGCATCCGAGTTATGCGCTCTGGTGGGAATTCATGAGAATTCGTAACCTTATCGACGACGGATCCATGAGGATCAAAACCGCGTATGTCAAGTGCTCTCCCCTTCGTCGCTTCCGTGTCGAAGCTACCCGGGTTTAGTTGTCCTGCTAGGCGCTCCCAGACACTATTTATGACGCCGGGTGGTGCGCCCATACGGTAGAGGTAGAGGTCATGGGAGGATACTAGGTCGAGGCTACTCGGCAGAGGGCTACCGGATGACGAAAGGCGTACACCAGTTGACCCCTTTTCCCCAATAGTCCTATGTCACCTAAGGGTGAGGGTGAGGGTGTAGTGGGTTGGGTTGAGACCCTACCCAATGACTTAAGTGACTGTTCCATCTGTTGGAACCCCAATCACTCAGAATATTTAACATGGTGTGGTAGTTTTTGGTCGACACCCAACCGCCAACTTAAGTTGTTGTTTCGATTATTGAGACTTGAATGCTTGAAAGATTAATATGTGTTGTGATGCATGGATCATACCATTCACTGTGCGTGTGGCTCACCCCTCGCATATGTTTTCCTCCAGTTGTCGCTGAGTCGGACCTGAAGGTGGAGCTTCCATAGGCGCAGCACCGTAGCAGAGCAGCGCACGTGTTTTGGATCTGTGAGTGTGAGAGGCCATCAGCATCCCCCGTTTCCTTGTATGTATTGCTACTCGTGCTTGAGCACAGTTCTGGTGTTTGATGTCTTTGTTGTATATTGGCTCTCACAGGACAGTTGATTATGTGTTCCAGTCTGTAAATATGTCTTTAGATTACAGACTAAGTCATTTTAAGCTTCCGCCATATGTTTATATATCATGTCAGCTTCCTTGTTAAATGTTTTAAGTACCTTGATGATTGAGTAGAGTCTTTTATTGACCTCGAGTATGGATTGCTGATATTATTTATTTGCCACGTCTCGGAGACGGCCGCTCTGGGGCGTGACAAAAGTTGGTATTAGAGCCTGGTCCTGTCAAAGCTTATTGATGTCTTAGAGATGAGTCCTAGGATTTCTATATGAGTATTCTGATCCTAGTGTCTGTTTCTTAGGTTGCTGATATGCCTCCTCGCAGACGGATGCACGGACGCGGTCTCCCTCAGGCCTCGGAGGTTTCCAAACCTACCGGGGGTGAGGAGTCTACTGAGGTGTCCTCGGCTGCGAGGCCAGGACCTGCGCAGGAGCCTCCTGCCTGGGAGCGTGCTTACGCTAGGATAGCAGACCTGCTAGAGACTCTGACTAGGGCACTGGAGGCCCAGACTAGGGCGTTGGCTGAGCAGGCATGAGAGATCCAGGAGCTGCGGGCGGCCCGCGAGGTGGTCCCGTAGGTACCTTTAGTGGCCGATCCACCAGTAGTGTCAGTGGTACCCCCGGTACCAGCAGAGATCCCCGTGGAGGGAGTTCATGGACCCGAGGAGCGGGAGGAGGAGCTAGAGGCCGCGACACGTGTGCATCAGGCTGGCCTCACCGCCTTTCTGAAGCTTCACCGTCCTGAGTTCCACGGTATGACGACTGACCCTCTTGCCCCTGAGCATTGGTTGATGGAGATAGACAAGATCTTCTCGACCATGCACTGCACCGACCGCCAGCATGTCTCCCTGGCCACATTCATGTTGAAGGGTAACGCCGCCGACTGGTGGGCTACCCGAGTGGTGGACATCCCTGAAGGTATGGGGCGACTTCTCTAGAGCGATTTTCAGAGTTACTTCTTGGCGGAGTACTTTCCCTTTTCGACGTGCCAGACGGTGATGCGGGAGTTCGAGCAGCTGACGCAGGGCACCATGTCTGTTGCGGACTACTCCACGCATTTCATGAGGCTTTCTCAGTTCGCCCCAGCCTTGGTGATGGACGAGGAGACGCGGTGCCGACGGTTTGAGATGGATCTCAACAACACCATCAGGGTGCACGTGACCTCTCAGGCATTCTCGAGGTACACTGATCTAGTGTCCCGTGCGAGGACCGGAGACATGACGATGTTACCAATGCCAGCCAGTCGGGCATCTGGCCAATGCTTGCCCAGATGCTGGCCGACCTCCTGTGCCACGGCAGCAGCAGCCACGTCAGCAGCCGCAGCCGCAGCGTCACCAGCAGCAGCCACAGGTTGGCCATGTGGAGCAGAGGAGGCAGCCAGCGCAGCCTGCGAGGCCTGCCCCTGCTCCTCAGCCGCAGCTCGTTCAGGGTCGTATTGCAGCACTTACGGCCGATGAGGCGCAGGCTTCGGGTAGCGTCGTCCGAGGTATTGTTCTGATCTCCCTGCTTCCTGCTTATGTGCTATTTGATTTCGGGGCCACGCACTCGTTCGTGTCTCCCGATTTCGCGAGACGGATGGGTGCGGTGTCAGCCCTTCTTGATGCGGTGCTGGAGATATCATTACCGGTCGGAGACCGTATTCTCCTCTGTTCTGTGTATCGGGGGTGTATCGTGGCGATCGCGGAGCATGAGTTTCCAGTGGAGTTGGTCGAGCTCGCCATGACGGACTTCGACACCATCCTGGGGATGGATTGGCTCTCAGCTAGCCATGCCAGTATCGACTGTTTCGCGAAGTCGGTGTCCTTCCGCATCCCTGGCCAAAGGTCCTTCCAGTTTGTGGGCGATCGGGACATGGCTCCTTTGGGATCCGTATCGTCCATCCAGGCGTGGAGACTCCTTCAGGGTGGATGCGAGGGTTTTCTGGCGTACATCGCTGAGGAGGATGCACCACTGCGGGCAGATATCAGTCAGACTCCGGTCGTGGCGGAATATCCGGAGGTTTTTTCCGATGATCTTCCGGGTCTACCACCAGATCGCGCGATCGAGTTTGAGATTAATCTAATTCCGGGGACCGAGCCGATTTCGAGGGCTCCGTACCGGATGGCCCCAGCAGAGCTGAAGGTGCTTAAGGAGCAACTGGAGGAGTTGCTCGAGAAGGGGTTCGCACATCCGAGTGTCTCTCCGTGGGGAGCCCTTGTTCTGTTCGTGCGGAAGAAGGACGGTTTGCTGCGTCTTTGTATTGATTACAGACAGCTGAACAAGCGGACCGTGAAGAACAAGTACCCCTTACCACGGATTGATGATCTGTTTGACCAGCTCCAGGGAGCGCGTGTCTTTTCAAAGATCGATCTCCGTTCGGGCTACTATCAGCTGAAGATCCGGGAGTCGGATATTCCGAAGACGGCCTTCCGCACCCGTTACGGGCACTACGAGTTTCGAGTACTGCCGTTTGGATTGACGAATGCGCCGGCAGCCTTCATGGATCTGATGAACCGGGTATTTCGACCCTTCTTCGACTCCTTTGTAGTAGTCTTCATTGACGATATTCTGGTGTACTCGAGGAGTCTTGAGGAGCACGCTGACCATCTTCGCACTGTCTTGGAGACCTTGGCCCGACATCAGTTGTTCGCCAAGTTCAGTAAGTGCGAGTTCTGGTTGGAGCGTGTGGCCTTCCTTGGCCATGTTATTTCCGGTGAGGGTATATCTGTGGACCCAGACAAGACGCTTGCCGTGTCGAATTGGCGGCGACCGTCGAACCCCACCGAGATTCGGAGCTTCCTTGGGCTGGCGGGTTATTATCGGAGGTTGTTGAGGGTTTCTCGAAGATAGCCGTCCTTTGACCCGCCTCACCCGGAAGGATGTCCGGTTCGAGTGGTCCCCATCTTGCGAGGAGAGCTTCCAGGAGTTGAAGCGGAGACTCACCTCAGCGCCAGTTCTTACCATTCCGTCTGGGAGTGGTGGATTCGCATTCTACTCCGATACATCGCGACTGGGTTTGGGTTGCATCCTGATGCAGAACGGTAAGGTTGTTGCTTACGCGTCGCGTTAGTTGAAGCCCCATGAGCAGAATTACCCCACCCATGACCTGGAGTTAGCAGCGATCATCTTTGCGCTGAAGATTTGGAGGCACTACCTCTATGGCGAGGAGTTCGAGCTCTTCACGGATCACAGGAGCTTGACTTATCTGCAGTCCCAGCCGGAGTTCAACATGCGTCAGAGACGTTGGGTCGAGTTCCTGAAGGACTATGATTGCGACATCGCTTACCATCCGGGTAAGGCGAATGTCGTGGCGGACGCTCTCAGTAGGCAGCCTTTGGGCATGGCCGCCCACTTGGCAGTGCGTCGTTGGAGGCTTCTGGAGGAGGCCGCTTGCTGGATCAGCGTTCGAGAGACGCCTGCTGGTGGCTTTCTGGCCAGGTTAGTGGTGCAGCCTGTTCTCCTCAACGAGATCCGCACGGCGCAAGGGCGGGATCCTCACTTTCTAGTCCTTTCTGAAGGCGTCGCCCGGGGTGAGCGACCGGATTACCAGATTCGCAAGGATGGGATCCTGCGGTTCAGAGGCCGAGTATGTATTCCTGACGATGCAGAGCTGAAGCAGAAGATCTTGGACGAGGCCCATCGTTCGAAGTACACGGTGCATCCTGGTGGCACGAAAATGTACAGGGGCCTTTGTCGTGGCTACTGGTGGCGCGGGATGAAGGCAGATGTTGGCCGTTTCATTGCCCGTTGCTTGGTATGCCAGCAGGTGAAGTCGGAGCATCAGCACCCTGCGGGGAAGCTGCAGTCCATTGAGATTCCTCAGTGGAAGTGGGAGCAGATTACTATGGACTTTGTTTCGGGTCTACCGAAGTCACGTTCGGGTCGCGATGCCATCTGGGTAATCGTCGACCGACTGACGAAGTCAGCTCATTTCCTCCCCGTCCGACTCACCGACTCTCTGGACACCTTGGCGCAGTTGTTTGTCTCAGAGATCGTTCGTCTCCACGGCACTCCGGTCAGTATCATTTCTGATAGAGACTCGAGATTTACTTCGAGGTTCTGGCGTAGCCTCCAGCACGCCCTTGGTACGAACCTCCATTTCAGTACGGCGTTTCACCCACAGACCGATGGCCAGTCAGAGAGGACGATTCAGACCCTAGAGGACATGTTGCGTGCATGCATTCTCGATTTTGGAGGCAGTTGGGAGAGGCATCTCCCTTTGGTGGAGTTCGCCTACAACAACAGCTACCACTCGAGTATTCGGATGGCACCATATGAGGCACTCTATGGGCGCAGCTGCAGGTCTCCCTTGTGCTGGGACGAGGTCGGAGAGCGCCAGTTGGAGGGACCAGAGATCGTTCGCCAGACCTCAGAGAAGGTCAAACGATTCGTGAGCGTATCCAAACCACTCAGAGCCGTCAGAAGAGCTACGCCGACCATCATCACCGAGAGCTCGCCTTCGAGGTTGGTGACCATGTCTTCCTGAAGGTGTCCCCGTCGAAGGGCATCTTCCGTTTCGGTGTGCGGGGCAAGCTGAGTCCGCGTTTTATCGGCCCGTTTCTCATCCTGGAGCGGATTGGGGAGGTGGCCTATCGCCTAGCCTTGCCCCCACACTTGGCCCAAGCCCATGATGTCTTCCATGTCTCGCAGCTGAGGCGTTATGTCCACGATCCTGCCCACGTCATCCCATTCGAGCCGCTTGTCTTCGAGCCGGACTTGTCATTCGTGGAGCAGCCGATCGAGATCTTGGACCGACGCGAGAAGAAGCTCCGCACCAAGACCGTCCAGTTGGTTAAGGTGCGTTGGCAGTACCGCTCTGGTGCTGAGGTCACTTGGGAGCGCGAGGACGCCATGCGTGACGCATATCCACATCTTTTTCCTTCATAGATGCTTTTGTATTAAATTTTGTGGACAAAATTTCCTAAGGGGGGAAGAATATTATATATGTGTCATTTTTTAGCCTTTTGGTAACCGTTGGGTCATTTCTGGCCATTTTCAAAATTTTCTTTTTCGATCGGAACCACTAAAATTTTGGCTTTTAGCCATCTGCGAGAGCTAGGGTACTCCGATTGAAAATCTAACTGCGTATTATGGGTCCTGGTACCATTTTATACCACTCATAAAATTTTCATTGAATTCCGGTAACGTTTGGAAAATTATGCAGTTCCGAATCGTATACGGGTTTTCTTCGAAACTGATTCGTTAAGTGGAATAGTGTTGAGATATTTTGAGGTTATGATCACCCCTTGGTAACCTCAACCCCCCCCCTTACTTAGCCACTAAGAAACCATTGGTTATTTTTTGGTTTGTGTGGGTGAGTTTAGCCTAAATTCACCCCCCCTTTACATCTCTCTTTTCACCCTCCCCCCCAAGTGAGTTTTGGGAGAGGCTCTCTCTCTCACTCTTTCTCACTCCCTCTCTTTGTTTTCTTTGTGTGAGAAGTGTGTGTGAGTGTGAGTATGTGAAGGAGTGGAAGAGGGAGCACAAGAACTCTTAAACAAAGGTGTGTGTGTGTCTATGTGTGTGTATGTATGTGTTGTGTGTTGTTTTCCTCTTCTTTGGCTCCCTCTCATGCTCCCTTAGCCCCTGTTTTTCAGCCAAGAAGGGCGGGTGGGAGGTTGTGGTGGTTGTGGTGGTGCTGGAGGTAGGCGTGGGTGCACCCGAGCGGGGCCCTAGACCTCCCTTTCCCTTTCCCCTCCCTTGGGAAGTTTATCCCTTCTTTTTCTTGGCTTTTCTTGTGTTGGGGGCTAATGGGGAGTCATGCATGTTGGGTGGTAAGTTGGGGGTGAGTGGGGCGGTCAATAGGGGGCTTGGCAGCCCAGGGCGTGCGTTCGGGTCCATCCGCGGGCGTGCGCGCGCAGACACGCGCGCAGGGATGGCCCTGGCGGGCCTGGCAGGGGCGCAGACGCGCGCGTGAGCGTGCGCGCGGGCGCGCGCAGTGCACGCGCACTGTGCGCGGGGCTGAGCGGGGGCGCGCGCGAGCGTGCGCGCGTGCGCGAGCTGCGCGTATGGGCGCGCGTGTGAGCGTCCGGGTCGCGGCGAGTGCGCGTCCGGGTGCGCAGGTAGGTGTCAGGGCACTCGGAGGCGCGGGTAGGTCCATGGGCGCGCGAGTGCGCGTCCGGGTGCGCTTCCGGAGGCGCGGGTCAATGCGCCATCGAGCGCGGGGGCGCGTGCTCGCGTGCATACACGTGTGTACGCATGCGGGGGCCATGCGTGTGGCTGCCCGGAGGCTCGAGTAGGTGTCGGGGCACTCGGACATGTGCGCGTACGTGCGTACTCGCATGCGTGCGAGCCCGCATGCGTGCATATCCAAGTCTTTGGCATTTCTAGTTGTTTTTAAGTGTCTTTATGTGGTTTTACTCACCTATTTGGATGCCTTGTCTTGCAGATCTTGGCGAGCGGTCGCGCGGTGACCCGGTTTACGGTGAGTGGGTCAATCCAACCCAGTCGGGAGGTGTTCGATGCACGTAGACGTGCATTGCCCTCCCCTGGGACACCATAACCACATATTAACCTTCTTAAGTGTGCATGTTAATGCTTATCTTGCTAGGTTGCATCCATGCCATATTAGACTTAATATGTTAGGACCATATACTCTAGTATCATGTGTAGGGACTCATGCTTGTCTATGTATTACGTCCCATGTTAGTTTAACCATGTATTAGTGCTTACATGTATGCATGAGTATAAGGCATGACTAAGGTAGTGACCTTAAATATTTGTCTATCATGTTAGACTTGTATACTAGAGTATTACATCCATGTGTTATACATATGAGCCTAAGCATGCCTTAGACAATATTACAATATTGTTGTAACATTAATTGTATACTTCTTGATCTAATTCCTTATGTAATTATTTATATGTTGTATATTTCATCTCTATATATCTTATATATATATAGAGGCCACGAACCTTGCTTAATAAGATTAAGCAAGTGTATGACCTCTGATGGGGTCATACAGTGGCATTGACATTACGAATCATCTGTCTTCCCCGCATCTGAGTTATGCGCTCTGGTGGGAATTCATGAGAATTCGTAACCTTATCGACGACGGATCCATGAGGATCAAAACCGCGTATGTCAAGTTCTCTCCCCTTCGTCGCTTCCGTGTCGAAGCTACCCGGGTTTAGTTATCCTGCTAGGCGCTCCCAGACACTATTTATGACGCCGGGTGGTGCGCCCATACGATAGAGGTAGAGGTCATGGGAGGATACCAGGTCGAGGCTACTCGGCAGAGGGCTGCCGGATGACGAAAGGCGTAGACCAGTTGACCCCTTTTCTCCAATAGTCCTATGTCACCTAAGGGTGAGGGTGAGGGTGTAGTGGGTTGGGTTGAGACCCGACCCAATGACTTAAGTGACTGTTCCATCTGTTGGAACCCCAATCACTCAGAATATTTAACATGGTGTGGTAGGTTTGGGTCGACACCCAACCGCCAACTTAAGTTGTTGTTTTGATTATTGAGACTTGAATGCTTGAAAGATTAATATGTGTTGTGATGCATGGATCGTACCATTCACTGAGCGTGTGGCTCACCCCTCGCATATGTTTTCCTCCAGTTGTCGCTGAGCCGGACCTGAAGGTGGAGCTTCCATAGGCGCAGCACCGTAGCAGAGCAGCGCACATGTTTTGGATCTGCGAGTGAGAGAGGCCATCATCATCCCCCGTTTCCTTGTATGTATTGCTACTCGTGCTTGAGCACAGTACTGGTGTTTGATGTCTTTGTTGTATATTGGCTCTCACAGGACAGTTGATTATGTGTTCCAGTCTGTAAATATGTCTTTAGATTACATACTAAGTCATTTTAAGCTTCCGCCATATGTTTATATATCTTGTCAGCTTCCTTGTTAAATGTTTTAAGTACCTTGATGATTGAGTGGAGTCTTTTATTGACCTCGTGTATGAATTGCTGATATTATATATTTGTCACGTCTCGGAGACGGCCGCTCTGGGGCGTGACATACTATCTAAAAATATCTATCCAAACTTAGGTCTATAATTAGATCCCATCTAATCTTTTAAAAAGATGAATAAAAAATATTTAGATATGTAGTCTCCAGTGTGTTTATGTAGCAAAAGATGGTATGATGGCCTAGTTAGGTATTAGACAGGGTGGACCTACGTTCACTACAATAAAAAGGGGATATGGTGGCAGTTTACATTGCTGCAGCTTTTACAACCACCCCTATATTGTTATGGTTCCAATGAAATTGTTCTATCTCTTTTCGCTAAATCTCTCCATTAATGTTTATGTGTTTTAAAACAGCAGTATCACTACAAAAGAAACTTGGACCGAAATTAATGGGATTGTCATGCTTACTTATTAGGGTGGTTTTGAAAAACTAGTTGTTGTGTATGTGCAAATGCACATAGACAATATCTAACATATGTTTTGATTAATATTTATATCAAATAATTTGATTATTATAACATCTTTACAATAATAACTTCAAATGTAAGAAATCTAATGTCTATAGTTTACCCATGTAAATAATAGTGTCAAACATGAAAGTAAAACAATAATATATTCATAGTAGACAATATCTCATATGAGTTTTTCTAAAATAAAAAGTATAGAAAATATAAAAAAATTAAGAAAAAAAGCTACCAAGAAAGCAAACCACCCTTAATTGTCAAATACATTAATCCCCAAAAAAAGTATTTAAGAAAATAGTCAATACTTATACATAATTAATCAATTCAAAAGAACCAAATAATCCAAAACTATTAATGATAGATATTCAAAGTAAATTAAAATGGATTGTCTCATATAAAAAATGAATCAATTTAGAGGATTACAATTTAAGATAACAAGAGAATTGAAAGTAAAAAGCGAACAATAGAAAAAATAAAAAAAAATATTTAATAAAAAAATTTAAATAAATTATATGAAGGAAAATTTTCCAAAATAATATTAAAAACATATATTTTTTATACTCTTATTTAATTAAAAAATCATATTAATATAAAACAATTTTATTTGAGAGTGGGTTTACTTGTTTTAAAAATACATTTTGAAATAATATAAATTTATTTGTTAACACACACAAGAAAAAAGATAATACTAATGATTGAGGACACACCACAAAAATAGAAGTAAATATGGTAATGAAAATCTGACTAACACAAGTAAAAAAAAGTAATTGAAAATGTAGTTTTTTTGTTAGAGATAATTTTGGGACAATAGATTAGATATCATTTGATAAAAATAATAGTTACATTAAAAAATTTACATTAATTTTTATTAATAGTAGTTACATAAAAAAATAATTTTTTTTAAAGATTTTGTTATAAGTATTAATGTATAATTTTAAAAATTTTCTACTGAATTACTTGCAGAGGAAAAAAATTAAAAAGCACAATCTGTTTGAAATAATCCTTACTTAAATAGAATCAAAACAATGAACCATAGAAATAGAAAAAGATGGAAAATGAGTCGAGTCAATTCTCACAATTTTTGGATTTGTTGTTCGTTGGATTGGACCACTGCCTCGTCTTAGAAGTTGTGATAGAAGGAAAAGTTGTAATGAGTAAGTAGACAATCGATATCTTATTAAAAATCCTACATGAAAATAATTTAATAGAAAAAAATCATATATCATATAAATGAATCATATAATCATATAAATCAAATGATGACTCATGTACTGTGCAAGAATTGTTAAATCATATAAATCATATATCACAATTGAAGAGAATAAACAGGAAAAACAGAGAGATTATGAAAAAATGGATTGCTAGGAGGACAATGAAAATATAAAACGATGAATATATAATTAACAAAGGGGGAAAGAAACTCAATTTAATGCATTGCAATTAATATATTTATTTGTGATGACTAAGAAAAAAAATGAATGGCAGAAGATGAAAAACAAACGTTTAATAAGAAGGTGGGGAGGTGATCCAAGTCCATTTGACGTGTAGAAGGATGTGATCACAAGGGAAAATAATCAATTGAATGCACTGCAATTAAATACATTCATAATTTTTGTGATGAATGGTAGAGGAGGAAAAAATGCAAACATTTAATAAGAAGTTGAGAGGTTATCCAAGGCCATTGCACATGTAAATTTGAACAAAAGAATGGGATTGAAGATGAGTGACTAGATTGTTATTGTTAAAATATTAGTAATTTTAAAAGTTCAAATTTTTGGCCATCGAAGACGTGAATAAAAATCATATTTTAACAATAATTTAAATTGTGAATTTAAATTAAATTTTATTTTTGTTTTAAACATATTTCATTATGTCTTTTATATATATCCTAAAATCTTGTGAGTAAAATCATATTATAAATTTATAATCCTAAGTTAAAATTACAAGATTAATATTAAAAAACTGTGAAGACAGAAATAAAATGCATTTTTCCTAATATTAAACCTAATAAAAAAATATTAACATTAAAAAAGCATATTAAATTTTCTAATTTAAGGAAAAAGATGAAATAAATAGCAGCATTTACAATATTAATTACATCTATTCATATGTTATTTTTAATTTTTGGATGCAAATTTTAATAATTTTTTTAGTGTTGCGGTCATTCTTTTATTGTTCATGTCATATTTCAATTGATGTGTTGGTATTTATTTTTGCGTGTGTATATTATGTAGTAATTGAGTAAAATTGTTTATTTGATTGAAGAGATCGGGAAGACTAAAATGATCAAATGAAATGTATATAGATATGATTCATACATATGTTGGAATAATAATTATGATTTTGGATTCCATGCAAATAAATGGCATGCCGTGTAACTGCATTGAACAATAAATGCATAATAATTTTTAATAAATTATATTAACAAAAATTTATGTGTAAAACAAATTGAACACTAACCATGTGTCATGCGCGTAAAAAAAATATTAATAGGAACTCCAGGCATTATATGTAACTATGTAAGATTTTTACTTAAAATTTGAATAGGTCATGCATCATATGTTGCAACCAATGTTAATAAAAAAAAATGAATAGGAATTTATTCTTAGATATGTTACAACATAATTTTCTTAATCAAAATACAATATACAATATATTCTAATAGTGAATTATATTTTGAATATTCTTTCATTTTATAAGGATCTTTTATCTTAATAATATTATAATATTTAATTTTTATTAATAGTTAATCAATATATTAATCTACTTTTAGTTGGTTACAATGAATTATATTTTAAATATCCATTCATTTTATATAGTAATATAGATAATATTATAATACCTAAATTTAATTATAAGTTAATAAATATACTAATATAATTTAAGTTGATTACAACAAATTATATTTTGAATATCCTTTCAATTTATAAGTATTTCTTTATCATGATAATATAATGATATTCAATTTTAATTATAAGTTGATAAATATGTTATATGATGTAATGTATGTCTTATACTATGAATGAGATTAAAATGATATAAATGAATTTTTATGGAATTGAATAGAAATGTAGGGGTAAAATGATAAAATGATTGTGATTAAAGCGGTGTGAATGGATTGTAGTGGGATTGAATGGATTGACAAGGGTAAAATGGTCAAATGACAAATTTTTGGTTTAAGAAACTTTTATATAGTAATATAGATAAGATGCAAAACAAAATATTTGGTTGTTGAAAACAAATCAATTGCTCGGATTTTTTTATTAATCACTCCAAAAATGACTCCTCAAATCCCAAAGTATGCGAATAATTTCCATCCACTCTAAAAATTTCACCATCTCTGTAACTCCTCCAAATCTTTGTGATATCACCTCGGCTCCATGATTATTTTCTCCACAAAGCTCCTCTAAGAATAGGAGGAGACATAAGTCTTCTGACATTGTTTCGACCAAACATACTTAGTATTTTTCTGAGTTAGACGGGTCAATGGAACTGCAATCTTTGAGAAGTCATGAATGTACTTTCAATAATACCCAACTAACCTAAAAAAACTTTGAATTTCTGTATCTTTCATTTGTTGCTTCCATTCCATCACTGCATTGATTTTTGAAGCGTCCACCACGATCCCAGTCTTAGAGATAACATGGCCAAGGAATACCACACTCTCGAACTAGAACTCGCATTTGCTAAACTTTACATAAAGTTGACACTCTTTCAACTTCTAGAGTACTAGCCGAAGGTGTTCCACATGCTCCTCCCTGTTCTTTGAATACACGAAAATATCATTGATAATGACAACAACGAACTTGTCCAGGAATGATCTAAAGACTCAGTTCATGATGTGCATACGCCACAGGGGCATTAGTCAAACCGAATGGGAGTGACCAAAAATTCTAGTGTCCATAGCAAGTCTGAAGCACTATCTTAATCTTCAATTGGTAGTAGCCCGACCTTAAATCGACCTTGGAGAAGACCTACTCCCTGAACTTGATTAAACATATCGTCTATTCTTGAAAGTGGATATCGATTCTTGATTGTCTTTTGATTCAACAAATGATGTCGATGCACAAACGTAACAAACCATCCTTCTTCCAAACAAACAAAACTGGTGCTCCCCTAGGGGACACACTTGGCCTTTGCAAACACTTTCTCTAACAATTCTTCCAATTGAGCTTTCAATTTCGCTAATTCTGTGGGTGCCATTCAATATGGGGCCTCTGATAATGGTTCAGTACTAGGAATTAGTCGATCAAAAATTCTGTTTCACGATCGAGCGGCAATCCCGATAGATCTTCTAGGAACACGCCTGCAAACTTCGAGATCACGAATGTATCTTCGATCTTTGTTTTTTTCAACTTAGCAACCACCATACTTTCTATGTACCAATGCAACCGCTGTTCAAAAGATGTTGTGCTTGCAATGTCAAAATAAGGCCCAATGGTTCAATGCCTCCATCACCGATGAAATGTAAAGTTCAAAAACCTGGAATCTGGAACGATATGGTCTTCGAGAAACAATCGATGTTGGCATGATAGGCAGATAACCAATCCATGCTGAGTATGATGACTGACATCTAGTATCTTCAACAATAAGAGGTCCGCAACCAAACATTGATCTTCTATCCGGATCATGTACCCTCGATCAATTGATCAAATTGTGACTAATTCGCTGGTAGGAGTTGCAACAATGAAAGGATTGTCAAGTGGACAAGACACTAAGCTTGCACAGTTCACAAACTTAGCAGACATAAAAGAATGCGACGCTTCAGATTCGAATAACATGAATGCATCATAACTAGCAACAAAAATAATACCTTGGACGACGTCGTCAGTCGCACGAACATCCCCTATCGATAATGCATGAACTTGTCCATGTTGTTGTGGCCAAGCTGGCTTCCCACGCGAACTCAACTTTCCTTGTCCGCCTCTATCGGACTCACCATTATGTGTCTGTGGATATCCACTACACGGCTTCCTTGGTTTAGGGCACTCAGCTATGCGATCACCCAAGTTCCTGTAGTTGTACCATGCATGAGGGTTAATTTGTTTCTGAGGACACATATTAGATTTGTGTTCCACCTCCTTGCAGAAGTAGTAAATAACTTTGCCATGAACTCCCCAACCATCACCCGTATCGTCATTTTTTCGCTTACGATTGTTGAACCTCTGACCACTGCTCGAACGAGCATCACTCATGTTCTTCATACGAGCCTCGTTCTCCTAGACACAGATTCAGAAGTTACGTAGTATATGTCGGATGTCGCTCCTTAGCCCTTCTTGGAAGCGACGGAGTTTCTCACTCTCAACTTGAATGTATTGAGGTCTATTAGTTCTTCTTGGAAGCGAAGGTCTATTAGTTCAATCCTATGTCCTTAGCCCTAACAGGATAAACTTAGGCACTTATACCAACTGTAACGTCTCAGGCTTACACATCAAGAAATTATCCGTCTTGCCCTTAAACGAGCTCATAGCTATAAAATGCATCTTATTGTGTAGGAGTTCTGCTTATATAAGCACAGACTATCTCCTCCCATTAGGCGATGTAGGACTAAACACCTCATCATCACCCTTACCTAACCCATGGGCCTCTTGGGACTATTGAGCCACATATCCTCATGTAGGACCACACTCACCATCGCGAAATGGCTAGGCTCTGATGCCACCCTGTAACACCCCCAAATTCACTATACCATTTTGAAGCACTGAATTCAGCTCGCTAGCTTAAATTCTCAATATATATAAATGGAGCTTTTAACTCAAAACTCATTATTATTTTTTTGAAACAACTAACAATTTATTCAAACATCCAAATTATAACTTAACAAGGATCTAAACATAATTCATCTGAAACATGGATGAAATACATACAATATAGTTTAAACATAAAGACCTATGATGCAACAGAAAAATAGATAACGCAAGATTCAACCTCCAACACCTCAACGGGAACCATAAGCACCAATTGCTGCTATGAAAGGTTGGCAAATAGAGAGGGATGAGCTACCACTCTAAGTGAATGGACACAAATGTCCCAATAATATAATATACTTTAGAATAAAGAGTTTATAAAAGTGTCATGTGCAGCAATTGCATAATAGTAAGATATGTGAAGGTAAAAATGTGTGCTAGGACACGTGTCCGGAGAAGACGGACATGGGCCATCTCACTTGGGGCTCACAAGACCCGATCCGGATCCACAAACATCATGATGACATTCTCGAGTGCATTGGCACGACTAGACGGAGGGTCTAGTCGGACAGTCAGACACCTCATGGGCGAATATAACCTCGAGTAGTTTAAGGCATGACCAGATTAGAAGTCTGATTGATCGACCTTACTCCTCGCGAACGAACAGTTTAAGGCACGATTAGACTAGAGGTCTGGTCGATCGACCTCACTCCTCGCAGACATGCTCGAAGATGTAACGGACAGATGAGTATGATAATGAGCCTCGAACAGGTTGAAGAAACGGTCAGAAGATCACTAACGTCTGTAATTGCCAAGTTGACAATTGAGGTCCACTAACAACAAAAAGGTGGGTAATTAAGGGTCAGACGTGGAGCCTAAATATGGGGACGTTTCCCTCAAAAAAATCCCACTAAACACTTAGTGGCAAGGCAGTTACAAAAGTGATTAAAGGAACTACGTGTGGCTAGATCCCCAAGGGGTACGTAGGCAGCCTATAAAGAAGTCCCGCAACAACACTCTAAAGGCAAAGTAAAAAAATTCATATTGTTCAAGTTCATTTTACCACCAAAAATCTCTAAGAAGTTATCCTTTGAAGTTTATTTCCCAAAAAAAGATTTACAAATTTAATTGAAGGGAGAAAATATTCACCTCAGTTTGATGCTGTCTGTGGGACACTGACACAAAAGGCCAGTGTTCGAAATGTCAGATCCGAGTAACACGAATTCATGGGGGCGGTAGGAAAGATATGTCCTCCCATCCAATTCTGTTGTTGATGGCTCGCGTGGAACCCTGGTTAGTCAGGTCCAGGACCTCAGGCGGGTGATGGAGTCCACACAAGAAACTCTATTTACTCGTCTGCAGGGTCGATGCAACAGATGATCGAAGCTTTGATGCAATAGTTCAATACGAACATGCATCGACAACAACCAGTTTAGGAAGACATTTAACCACCACCTCCTGTACAGCTCAACCCGCCAGCCATCACTGTTGAAGGTTCGGAGGGAAGTACTTCTACCTCTAATCGAAGGCAACGGTCCCGTCGGCGCTCACTCTCACCTCGAGCGGGTTGATGACCCCATGAAGAACAGAGGCGCGAGCGTTCTCCCCATAGGGAATGATCCGCTTGGCAAGAGGTGTCACGCCCCAGGCATCCCCGAGGTGCGGCAAATATATATAGTATCAGCTATCATACAAGAGGTCAACAGATGACTCCAATAAATAATACACAAGGCTAACAATCAATGATAACTGATAACTCAAATGAAAGGCGGAAGCATAAAAATATCAATAAGTCTGTAAATCAAAAATATTATTACAGACTCGAATACACAATCACTGTCCTATGAGAGCCAAGTCTAGCCAATAAAATACAACAAGTGCCACATGCACGGTTTACAAATACACAAGACTCTAGGACTGCTGACAGCCTCGCACTCGCCAATCTGCCGGACAGAACGCTCCACGCACGCAAGACCACGCCACAAGGAAGCTCCAGCTCCATGCCCAACAACGCCCCTGTAAAAGGAAACAGTATGCGAGGGGTGAGCTACAAGCTCAGTGAGTGGTCAGAAACCAAACACCAACATAAATCATTTCGATACTAAGGCAATCTCCTATCAAGGAAAGCCATGGGTAGAAACCCAACAGTTAACAAGGTCACACGGCGGTGCGACCATACCCTGCCCTCGCCCTAGACCCCACAGGGGTGAGTCTAGGGACTTGAAGGACAAAACTTGCAGTTCTACACCGTTCGTCATCTGGTAGCGCTCTCCCGGGCAGCCTCTACCTGGAGCCGGCCACGGTCAGTACACTATCGAGCGCATCGACGGTACCTACAGGTGGGGGTCTACCCAGGGCGGCTCGTACCTAGGAAGCATCCACACGGATCCGGCGAAGGGGAGAACGTATCATGCTCGCAATATCGTCTGGTGGCCCACCGTCATGTAGCCTCACCTGGTACACTCCCACGATCAATACATCCACCGAATGCATCGGGAGTACCTACAAGTGGGAGTCCTTGTCAGGGCAGCTTCAACGTCGGGGCCCCGGTCATGATGATATTGGGAGGAACCATTACATGTTCGCGACGCGAACCCCATGAGAAAACCAACTACACCGGCTGGTGGGTCGAATATCAACTCGAGCCCACCACATTCACATCAACACCCTCACCCTCACCCCGACGGGTGACATAGGATTTTGGGAGCAATATAGATTATTTCTATGCCCTTGGTCCACCGGTAGCTCGTATCCAGGGAAGCCCATACCTGGTATACTCCCATGATCAGCACATCCTCACAAATCGACAGTACCTACGGATGGGAGCCCTCTGTCAGGCCGGCTGTCTCAACCAGGAAGTCCCTACGCGGATCCAACGAAGGAAAGAAACCAATCTACACTTCACGAAAATGATCCCCTTGGATCCGTCATCATCGGTCATCAGACGCCGATCCACTACACCCTCACCCTCACCCCCTCCTCGGGGTGACATAGGCTCTTGGGAGGAATCTAGATTGCTTCTACACCCTTGGTCCACCGGTAGCTCTTATCCCGGGAAGCCCATACCTGGTATACTCCCATGATCAACACATCCTCACAAATCGACAGTACCTACGGATGGGAGCCCTCTGTCAGGCTGGTTGTCTCAACCAGGAAGTCCCTACATGGATCCAACGAAGGGAGGAAACCAATCTAAACTCGCGAATATGATCCTCTCAGATCCATCATCACCGGTTATCAAAACCGATAAGCGCAACAAATTCTCATGAATTCCCTCCAGGACGCATAACTCAGATGCAGGGAAGACATTTTATTCTAAGTGTCAATGTCCTGGTATGACCCCATAAGAGGTCATACACTTGCCTAAATGCATTAGGCAAGGCTCATGGCCAAAGGGGCATATACACAATATGCAATTAACTAAGCAAGTAAATCTTACTTAAACATGAATACAAGGCATAATAAACATTCAATCACACAAATTACAACCTAACATACGTTGGATGACACCAACCTAGAGGGGAAGGGTTAAGCGCGATCTGCGCAACAATAGGTGTATGCCAATAATTCCAAGCAAGCCTGAGTCAAGTAGGAACTACATCTACTTACTCAGCTCGCGAAAAGAGGGAGGGCGAGAGAGAGGGAATGCCTCATCCTCTCTCGAGGTGGTCATAGTTTTGCCCCAACAGATGGGTGCAACAACCATACCACACCCTCGAGTCCTAAATCAGAGGAATATTATGCATACACCCGTTATTAACCCAAGATAAACATGCTTGATAAATAGGGGTAGTATTTCAAACAAAACTACCTAAGTCATGCCATATTATACACAATACATATGCAAGTATAAGGTAGAATAGGGGTTCTACACAATATACGAGCTATACAACCTAGCATGCATGATATCTAGCATATTTAGGGTGCAATTAAAGCCCCATGGAAGCGCGAAGCACGACTACGTGCATCGAGCGCTCCCGGAAGGGTTGGAATCAAACCACTCACCTAATGAGCGCACGGCTCGCGAAACGCAAGAGAGCGACGAATTGAATCCGAAGCCTGATACCAATCCGCCAAGGATCATCCAATGGTTGCATTTGGATATAACAAGCTGCTCGATACCACGAAGCACACTCCGAACGCGTCTGTGCACCGTAAGCACGCCCTCGAGTACCCCGTGCACGCTGCCCATGCACTCAGCACGCATGGAACAACGTCGAGCACGCCCTCGAGCACCTCGTGCACGCTGCCCACGCACTCCGCACGCATCGGGCAAGGCCATGCACGCCCTCGAGCACCTCGTGCACGCTGCCCGCACACTCCGCACGCATCGGGCAAGGCCAAGCACGCCCTCGAGCACCTCGTACACGCTGCCCGCACACTCCGCACGCATCGGGCAAGGCCATGCACGCCCTCGAGCACCTCGTGCACGCTGCCCGCACACTCCGCACGCATCGAGCAAGGCCAAGCATGCCCTCGAGCACCTCGTGCACGCTGCCCGCACATTCCGCACGCATGCGAGCACTCCGAGCGCGCACCAGCAGCCCCGCATGTGATCTCGAGTGCACCGATGTGTCAACTCTACACCCCATTAGCACATAAACACAAGTTTAGGTGATGCATGAGGAAAACCAATGGAAAGAGGAGAAGAACATGCATATATGGTTCACTCACACATACCCACAAACATGTGGTATGCACACCTACACAACACATAAAACTTGAGCATGTGCTTCTCCCTCTTCAGCCCTTTCAATTCCATGCACACACAACAACACAAGGCAATGGAGCTATACCCCTTCTCACCAGCTACAAAAGAGATGGCTGAACCCAACCGAGGAGAGCGGGAGGTCCATACGCGGCTCCGACATGCCGCACGCCGCTGCTCCACCGCCAACACCCCCGACGCCCTGTCACGCCCCAGGGCGGCCGTCCCCGAGACGTGGCAAATATATAAATGATATCAGTAATCCATACACGAGGTCAAATAAATACTCCACAATAAAAAGGCAATGAATAAGTAACTGACATCAAATATATACAAATAGCGGAAGCTCAAACGACTAAGTCTGTAATTCAAAGACATATTACAGACTAGAGTACACAATCAACTGTCATGTGAGAGCCAATATATACAATAACAGACATCAACAGTCTACATACCGTGCACAAGCACCAGTATAATACATACAATGAAAAGGGAATGCTGATAGCCTCTGACTCGCAAGACATCCAACGCGAACGCGGGTCTCCTACTCGGATGGCGCCAGGGGAGCTCTTCTCTTGGATCCGACTCAGCGTCAACTGGGGAAAAACATAAGCGAGGGGTGAGCTACAAGCTCAGTGAGTGGTCAGAAACCAAACACCAACACAAACATTCAATACAAGGCAATCTCCTGTCAAGGAAAGCCAGGGGTAGAGACCTAACGGTTAACAAGGTCACACGGTGGTGCGACCATAAAATGCCCTCGCCCTAGCCCCCACAGGGGTGGACTTGAAGGACAAAACTTGCTGTTCTACTCCGTTCGTCATCCAGTAGTGCTCTCCCGGGCAGCCTCTACCTGGAGCCGACCACGGTCAATACACTGTCGACAGCGTCGATGATACCTGCAGGTGGGGGTCCACCCAGGGCAGCTCGTACCTAGGAAGCATCCACATGGATCCGGCGAAGTGGAGAACGATAATTCATGCTCGCAATATCGTCCGGTGGTCCCTCCTCGTGTAGCCTCACCTGGTACACTCCCATGATTAGTACATCCACTGAATGCATCGGGAGTACCTACAAGTGGGAGTCCTCTGTCAGGGCAGCTTCAATGTCGGAGCCCCGATACGACGATATTGGGAGGACCCATTACACGCTCACAATTCCAACTCCACGGGAAACCATCTACATAACCTGATGGGTCGAGTATCAACTCGAGCCCACCCCACACACGCCAACACCCTCACCCTCACCCCGACGGGTGACATAGGATCTTGGGAGCAATACCCTCACCCTCACTCCGACGGGTGACATAGGATCTTGGGAGATTGCACAAACTGGCAGATCGAACCAACGCCGACCTACTACACCCTCACCCTCACCCTCACCCCCTCCTCGGGGTGACATAGGCTCTTGTGGAAGAGGTCGATTGTTCTACACCACTCGTCTTCCGGTAGTCTCTCCCGGTGTGGCCCATACTACCTGGCAGCCTCCCGGCACCTCACAGGGTTCAGGCCTCTACTGGACTAGCCTCCCACGATCACTACCTCAGCCGTATGGGCACGCCCACACGCGTCATGAGTAGTATCTGGGAGGGCTCCTCACCAGACTATGCTACGCCGGGTAGTCTCTACTCGGAGCCGACGAAGGAAAGAACACTCGACACCCGCGAATACGATCCCTATGGATCCGTCATCATCAGTTATCAAACACCGATAAGCGCAATGAATTCTCATGAATTCCCTCCAGGGCGCATAACTCAGATGCGGGGAAGACATTTAATTCTAAATGTCAAAGCCATGGTATGACCCCACAAGAGGTCATACACTTGTCTAACACATTAGACAAGAATCATGGTCATACCGGCATATATGTTATATATGTGTCACTTTTTAGCCTATGGGTAACCTTTGGGTCAATTCTGACCATTTTCAAAATTTTCTTTTTCGATCGGAACCGCTAAAATTTTGGCTTTTTAGCCATCTGCGTGAGCTAGAGAACTCCGATTGAAAATCTAACTGCATATTATGAGTCCTGGTACCGTTCTCTACTACCCATAAAAATTTCATCGAATTCCGGTAACGTTTGGAAGATTATGCAGTTCTGAACCGTATCCGGGTTTTCTTCGTTACTGGTTTTATGGGAGGAATAGTATTTGGATATTTTGGTGGTTGGGGTCACCTTGGGTAAGCTTACCCCCCTCTTACTTAGGGATTAATTAAGGTTGAGATATTTGTGAGTATGAGTGGGTGAGGGTAGGTTAAACTCACCCCCTTTTTTGATTTCTTTTTTTTCTCTTCTTTTAAAGGGAATTGTAGTCGTGGATGTCTCTCTCTCACACTCTCTCCCTCTCTCACACTCTCTCCCTCTCTGTTTTCCTGATTTTGTGTGTGTGTTGTGTGTTTTGGATTGGTTGGAGAAGAAGAAAGCACACAAGCAAGGTAAGCAAGGTTGTGGGTTTGTTGTTGTTGTTGTTTCTCTTCTTCCTCCTCCCTCTCATGTCCTCCCCCCCCCCCATGATCCTCTGTTTTTAGGGCTGAGTTGAGGCTGTTGTGGGGCTGTGGAGGTGGTGGTGGTAGTGGTGGTCGTTGGAGTGGCTTCGGGTGCGTGGAGGGCCCGGATTTTTCCCCCTTTCACTCCCCCTCCCTTGGTAGGTTCTTTCTCTTCCTTTAAATTCTGTTTTTGGGTGTTAAGGGGGGGTGGTAGGGGGACCATGCATGCTTGTGGTTATGTTTTGGGTGTATGTGGGGGGGGGGGGTAAGGGTTGAAAATGAATTGGGCGCGCGCGCGGGGCCACCCGTGCGCGTGCGCGCGCAGACGCGCGCGCAGAAGGGCCCAGGCGGGCTGGACGCGTGCGCGCAGATGCGCGGGCGTTCGCGCGAGGCTCCGGCTCGGGCGTACAGAGCGCGCGAGTGCGCGCGGGCGCGCGCAGGGGCGCACGAGCGCGCGCGGGGAGCACGGCTGGGTGTCTAGGCGCGCGGGCAGCGCACCTGGGCGCGCGGACGGGCGCGGGAGCGCGTGCACGCGTGCGTGCACGTGCGCATGTGTGCGGGGGCCACGCGTGTGGCTGCCCGGGGGGCTCGGGTAGGCGTCGGGGCGCTCGGATATGCGTGCGTACGCGCGTACTCGCATGTGTGCGAGCCCGTATGCATGCATATCTAAGCCTTTGGCATGTTTGGGTAATTTTAAGTATTGTTATGTAGTTTACTTACCATTTTGTTAACCTTGCCTCACAGATCTTGGCGGGCGGTCGCGCGACGACCCGGTTTTCGGTGAGTGGATCAATCCAACTCAGTTGGGAGGCGTTCGATGCACGTTGGAGTGCATCGCCCTCCCCTGGGGTACCATAACTGCATATAACCCGTCGAATATTGTGTAAATGTTCATATAGATGCCTGTTTTGCTAGGACTGCACCCATGTCATGATCGGATGTTGCATGTTAGATATTATGCACCCATGTATAAGGAATAAAAGCTGTCCATGCTAGATAACGTGTCTCCTTATTTGAATAACCCTGATTTATGCATGTCCCCACCTAATCTAATCTGATTAATCACATAAAGAGGCATAAGTAGAAGCATGCCGTAGGTAATAATCATGTCTTGTATATTAATTAACTTGAGGCGCTTCCATGATTAATCTTTACTTCTTGTAAGAATTAATGCACGCTTGGGCCTTATATTTCTTGCCAAATGAGAATAGGTAAGTGTGTGACCACCTATGGGGGCACGCTAGGTCATGGACACTTAGAATCAAATAACTTCCCCGCATCTGAGTTATGCGCCCTGGAGGGAATTCATGAGAATTCGACGCGCTTATCGGTGTTCGATAACCGATGACGACGGATCCTTAAGAGATCGTATTAGCGAGGGTCGGGTGTTCTTACCTTCGGCGGTTCCAAGTAGAGACTGCCCGGCGTAGCAAAGTCCGGTGGAGACCTCCCTGATACTACTCATGACGCGTGTTGGTGTGCCCATACAGCCGAGGTAATGATCGTGGGAGGCTAGTCCGGTAGAGGCCTGAACCCTGTGAGGTGCCGGAAGGCTGCCAGGTAGTATGGGCCACACCGGGAGAGACTACCGGAGGACGAGCGGTGTAGAACAATCGACCCCTTTTCCCCCAAAAGCCTATGTCACCCCGAGGAGGGGGTGAGGGTGAGGGTGTGGTGGGTCGGCGTTGGTCCGGCCTGCCAGTTTGTGCAATCTCCCAAAATCCTAGGTCACCCTTCGGGGTGAGGGTGAGGGACTTGTTGTTTGTTGAAGTTATATGATTTATGATACATGAATTGTTCCATTCACTGAGCGTGTGGCTCACCCCTCGCATATGCTTTCTCCAGTTGTCGCTGATCCGGATCCGAAGGAGGAGCTCCCTGAGACGCGATTCCAGTAGGAGACAGCGTTCACGTAGACATCTTACGAGTGAGAGGCCCCCAGCATCCCCCCGTTTTCTTGTATGTATTTCTACTTGTGCTTGGGCACAGTGTATGGGTTGTGGTTGTCTTTTGTAGTACATATTGGCTCTCACAGGACAATTCGATTGAGTACTCTGGTCTGTTATATGTCTTTGAATCACAGACTTAGTCGTTTTGCTTCCGCTATTTTCATATGTATTTGATGTCAGTTACTTGATTTCGCTTTATCGCCTTTGACATTGTGGTATATTTATTGACTTCATGTGCGTATTACTGATATCATATATATATACTTGCCACGTCTCGGGGACGGCCGCCCTGGGGTGTGACAATATATATATAATATGCAATTAACTACCCTACGATGGCCTACTTAAACATGCATACATGGCATCAAACAGATAAATATACACAAATTACAACCTAACATACGTTGGATAACACCAACCTAGAAGGGAAGGGTTAAGCGCGATCTGCGCAACAACAGGTGCATGCCAATAGTTCCAAGCAAGCCTGAGTCAAGTAGGAACTACATCTACTTACTCAGCTCGCGAAAAGAGGGAGGGCGAGAGAGAGGGAAAGCCTCATCCTCTCTTGAAGCGGGTCATAGTTTTGCCCCAACCAGATGGGTGCAACAACTATACCAAACCCTCGAGTACTAAATCAGGAATATTACGCAACACCCCGTTATTAACCCAAGTTAGACATGCCAGATGTGTTCAATTAATAATAAGGGTAGTAATTCAAACAATATTACCTAAGTCATGCCATATTCTATACAATACATAGGCAAGTATAAGGTAGAATAGGGGTTCTACACAATATACGAGCTATACAACCTAGCATGCATGATATCTAGCATATTTAGGGTGTAAATAAAGCCCCATGGAAGCGCGAAGCACGCCTACGTGCCTCGAGCGCTCCCGGAAGGGTTGGAATCGAACCACTCACCGATACCCGGGTCGTCGCGCATCCCAACCGACGAGGTCTGCAAGTTAAGGGTACCAAAAGGGGTGAGTAAAACCACATACAAACATATAAAATCAATTAGGGATGCCTAAGACATAGACATCCACGCATACGGGCTCGAACGCACGCACGCATGCACGCATGCACGCGTGCCCGAGCCCCCGGACACCCACCCGAGGGTGCCGACCCTCAGCACGCCCAAAACGGGCCCCGGGCAGCACCCGCGCGCAGCCAATGCGCCCCGCGCGCGCATGTCGCGCGCCCCGCGCGCACGCTCCCGCGCGTCCCCAGTGTGCTCGCACCCCGCGCGCTCGCGCACCTGCACCCGCGCACGCCTGCGCGCGCGCTCGCGCGTGCAGACCCGCGCCCAGCCTCCCAAGCCCCTTCCAAGCCCCCCACATGCAACCAACCCATAACACCTCACATGCAAGCCCTCCCAAGCACCACCATACATGCCCAAACCAATTAAAGAAGAGGGAAAACCTACCAAACATAAGAGGGGGAGGGAAAGGGGAGAGGTTGGGGCCCTCGAGCACACCCACGACCATCTCGACCACCACTACCACCACCACCACCTCTCTTTGGCTTCTCTTCTTCATAGGGCTTCACTTTGGCATTAACACAAACACATGGGGTGCTGTTATCAAAGGGGGAGGGAAAGCAATGGATTAGCTAGGGGAGGAGAAGATGAGAAACAACAACACAACATTCATACACGAACCTTGATTCCTTCACTTCCCCCATCAAGTGCTCCTTCTCCATCACCATCTCTTCCTTCTCCACCCAAAACACACCTCAAAGGGCTGGACCAGAGCAAAAGAGAGCCCAAACAGAGGCTGAAGTCGTAACATTTTGGGGCCTTTAAATAGGCAAAGTCGGAGTGAAAGACCAAGTCGTCCTCGGACTAAAAACTCTGCGCAGCCTTCACTTAAACGGCCATAACTTCCTCAATACAGCTCCAAATTGCACGATTCCAGTGGCATTCGAAAGATAAGACGATTATCTACAACTTTCATGTTTACACCCAAATAACCTCTCCAGCTATTCCGAAATCTAGGCTAAACATCTTACAGGGCTGCTGCCTGGATTTCTCAACTTCGGGGTATACATGGAAAAATACCCATAACTTTTAATATACGAATCCAGTTGATCCAATTCCACTTCCATATGGAAGCTATCTCCAAAATTAACATCTCGTAATAATATCGAATTTTTACCTCTTCATCTTGGATTTTAACAAAATCAAATCCAAATGACAATCCGAAACTGCATAATTCCAAAAACGTTATCGGAATTAAACGAAAATTTTATGGGCAGTATTAAACAATACCAGGACCCATAATATGTAGTTATATCTTCAATCAGAGTCCTCAACCCCCGCAGGTAGCTAAAAACCAAAATTTTAGCGACTCCGATCGAAAATAGGACTCTAAATGACATAGGTCTAACACGCCCCGCACCTCCCCTCAAACAACACACCTTCAAAGACATTGGAAGAGGAGACTTCATCACCACCTCCACCTTTTCCTCATCATTTTCATTTTCACACCGAACAGCTGGTCGAGAGAGAAGGTCGGGAGACATTTGGGTGTCTTAAATATCTAAAAGAGGTGACAAATGACCAAATCGTCCCTGCCCCAAAATCCTGGACAGACTTCACTTAAATGGCCATAACTTCCTCAAAACAGCTCCAAATTGCACAATTCTAGTGGCATTGGAAAGCTAAGAAGATTATCTACAGCTTTCATGTTTACACCTAGATCAAATAACCTCTCCAGCTATTTCAAAATCTAGGCTAAACATCTTACAGGGCTGCTGCCTGGATTTCTCAACTTCGGGGTATACACGAAAAAATACCCATAACTTTTGATTTACGAATCCAGTTGATAAAATTATACTTCTATATGGAAGCTATCTCAAAACTGAACATCTCGTAATAATATCAGATTTTTATCTCTTCATCTTGGATTTTAAGAAAATCAAATCCAAATACCAATCTAAAACTGCATAATTCCAAAAACTTTATCGGAATTAAACGAAAATTTTATGGACAGTACTAAACAGTACCAGGACCCATAATATGCAGTTATATCTTCAATCAGAGTCCTCAAACCCCATCAGGTAGCTAAAAACTAAAATTTTAGCGACTCCGATCGAAAATAGGACTCTAAATGACACAGGTCTAACAAGAGGCATCGCGGAGGCAAATATATCAAGAAAGATTGGCCTTGCGTGAAGTATCTGAAGGGCAACAGGACAATTCACTGCATCACCAGCGAACCAGAGGGGCGGTTTTGTAACCTCAATACACTCTACGCTGTGCGGTAGAACGGGCTCCAAATCACGGAATGGTGGAGCATGCATTGTGGGGTTTTGCCTCTCCGTTCTGTACTGAGATTCTCAGAAAATGACTTCCACGGAAGTTTGTTCAATGAAAATTCAAGCTGTACAATGGCACCATGGATCCCATGATCATATCTTGGCGTTCTGTCATTTAATGGAGTTGTATGAGCTCTATGATGGGTTGATGTGCCGCATCTTCCCCTCCAGCCTGGAAGGGGCCACAGTGACTTGGTTCCATCTCCTTCCACTTGCAACAATTAGAACTTTTGAGGAGCTCTATACCATGTTTGCTGAGCACTTCATCTGCAGCCAGTGAAGGAAGAGGATATCGGGGATCTGATGAAGATTCAAATGCAGTTAGGAGAAATGATTCAACCAGTACGTCTATCACTTCATGATGTTTGAATTCAAAGACTACAATGAGGACGCTGCAATCATGGCTATCCGAAATGGCCTGCCATCCAAAAACTGTCTCAAGGAGTTGCTCATCAAGCATACTCCTTCCGACTTACGTGATTTGATTGGGCGTGCTGAAAAGTACGCCAAGGTGGAAGAGGAATCCAAGCTCGTCAAGCAAGCGGTGGCTGCATCCCGGTCTTCACCAACGGTCACCACCCTAGCGCTAGTGAAAAAATGCCTGTAGGAGCCACGTCAGAAGGACCGGTGGGGCGAGTAAAGCAAAAAGTCTGGCTCTTCAACCAATGAGGTGTTAGAAGGATGGGGGATGTTCTTCAACATCCTGTCCAAGATCCACGGGCAGCCATGGTTCAGATGGCCTAAGCCCATGAAGACCAACAAGTCAAAGCGGGATCAAACTCTCCGCTGCGACTACCACAAGAGCGTGGGACATACCACCGACAGGTGCCGCATCCTCCGGGGGTTCCTAGAGGACCATGTTCGAAAGGGGCACCTGAAGGAGTACGTCCCTGTCAAGAAGGCCCCAGTTGCCAATGAGCATCATGTGACAAATATTAACCCCAACACTTCGGTGGGGGTCATCGACATCATTTTCGGGGTGTACCACATTTCCTCACGGCAAAGAGCACCCAGCAAGACTCCAAGAAGATGCAGGTCTCCTTCGAGATGATGCAGATTAACCAGGGGCCGAAGCTGGTCATAAAGAGATCAAGAAGTGGTGATGAAGGAGCCATCACTTTCTCTGACACCGACCTGGAAGGAGTCCAAGCCCCGCTCTCGGATGCGCTAGTAATCACTTTGTGTATCTCCAATTTTGACGTTAAAAGGATTCTTGTCAACACAGGAAGCTCGTCCGACATCCTCTTCATGAAACCCTTTTCCTCGGATGGGGTTAAAAGCCGTTGACCTCATCCCGATGAAGAACCCTCTAGTCGCCTTCAACGGAGCATGAGTCATCCCGGCCGGACGTATTACATTATCGATCCTAGCAGGGAACCAGACCGCCATGACGGAGTTCACCAACATGGATCTCTCATCTCTGAACAACGCAATCATCGGACGTACCTGGATGGCAGCGAGGAAGGCGATACCGTCCACCTACCACCAACGTCTCCGTTTCCCCACAGCCGAGGGGATAATGGAGATCCGAGGGGACCAAACGAAGGATGAGCGTATGGCGGCGAGGAAGGCGATACCGTCTTCGTTTCCCCATATGGCAACGCTTCGCGACAACAGTATGTCATAGTACTGGAATATCAAACAAAGGATGAGCGTATGGCGGCTTATCAAGGCTACGCACGTACTCTGCTCACACATATCGGTGATTGGAAAATCCACGCAATTGGTTATGAGCAGAATACCCAAGTTGACGCCTTAGCAAATTTGGCGAGTACTCTAGAAGGAGAACCATCCCGAGAAATTCAAGTCGAGTATCGCTTACCTCAATCAGGTCATGGCGGTAGTGTCGGAACTCCAATAAGTGACTTGGATGGATCCTATCCGGTCTTACTTGAAAGATGATTTCCTCCCACCAAATAAAGAGGAAGCCACAAAAATCAAGAGCCAATCCACTCGGTTTTTTATTTCTGATCAAGGCGTACTGTACAAGCAAAATTTCAAAGGCCCACTCCTTAGATGCATCACCCTTGAAGAGGCTAATGAAGAGGTTCTCGTGTTAGACCTGGACCTAAGGGATGAGTGAAGGAAAACAGCTTCCATCAGAATGACAATATACCAGAACCAGATCGTACGAAGCTACAACAAGATTATTTCATGACGAAGCTTTAAAGTTGGAGATCTGGTCCTACAAGAGGTATTCCCCAAATCCCAAAAATGATCTGATGGTAAGCTCAGACCTAATTGGGAGGGACCATAAACGTCACCGGGCTGGGTCCCAAAGGAGCTTATTATCTAGAATGAATGACTGGAGAGACACTCATAAGACCTCGTAATGTAATGCATTTTAAAAAGTACTACTTTTGAAATGAAAATTTTTCGCTTGGTTTCTATTCGCTGTGAATATTTTATGTGAATGAAAGCACGTGAACTTGGTTTCAAATAAGCACTCTTGAAAGGAGGTCGCTGGAATAGCACTCTTGACAAGAGGTTGTGAGAATAACACTCTAAAGAGGTCGCGAGAATAGCACTCTAAGGAGGTCGCGCGTTGATGCAGTTCAGGTTGATCGAATGAGCACTCTTCATAGAAAAGGTCGCACTGGGGATGCCCCATCCATCGATAAGCACTCGAGTAAAAGGCATAAAAAAGTGGGACACATAGGATGCACTCATAGGATGAGGTTGTTAGGAAGTAAAGCTTCCCCTATGCCCACTTGGTCTCAAAGAGCTCAGGCTCTACAATAAACCTTTGGAGGTCGCGAGGAAAGGATGACCAAAATTTGTCTACGGGCTTAAATTCTGAAACAGTGTTACCCTCTCATCCTAAGCACTCTATCTTAAAAGCATCTAAATAGGAGGAGAAGGAACGCACAAGATACACTCATAGGATAGGTCATTAGGAAGTACAATCTTTCCCTATGCTTACCAGGTCTCAAAGGGCCCAGACTCTATGACCAACTTATGAAGGTCGCGATGACGAGATAAACAGAGTTAATCTACCAAATGGGCTTAAACTCTGAAAGGGCATGACCCTATTATCTCGATAAAAAGCACTCCAATCCCAAGTATTCAGACCAAGAAAAAAAAATTAATAGGCATGTAAAAGACAAGTCGTTTATGAAAATATTATTCTTTACAACATGTCTAGATCTGAGACCCACCATCAGGGCCAAAATCAAAACTAGAAGGAGCGGCAACAATGCGAGGAGAGACATTGTTGGATCTGTCTTCGTACCCTTGACGATATCCCCAATTGTAGTTCTTCTTGGCACAAGTCATTAGAGAATCCGTAATCTCCTTCATCTAGCCCCTCATTGATGCAAAGGCTTCATCGCGACCCTTCGACAGACCGTCCTCAAAATAAACAGCGCAGTCAGCACGAAGCCTGCAGAGTTTGACCTGCTGTTCTTCCAACTCTTGTGTCAGGGCCTCAACTCGCTTTTTTGCGTTAGGCGCCCGCAAGGAAAAGGAGGCCTGATCGAAAGATTGGGAGAGCTTCAGTTCGAGGAGTTCTTTCACTCGCTCTTCAGCAGCAATAACTCAAGATTGAGCAGTAGACAAGTCCCAACGAGCAGAAGATTCCAATGTCAGGAAGTTCCTACACGGATCCAATGAAGGGGAGAAAACAATCTACACACGCGGGTACGATCCTCTTGGATCCATCGTCACCGGTTACTAAACATCGATAAGGTAGCAAATTCTCATGAATTCCCTCAAAGGCGCATAACTCAGATGCGGGGAAAACATATTATTCAGTGACAACTGCTATGGTATGGACCCATGAGTGGTCATACACTTGCCTAAATTCATTAGGTAGGAGTCATAGCTTCATAAAAGTATATATACATTATGCGACATATAAATTAATTACATCAGGAATTAATCATGGAAGCATTTTAAATAATATCACAAGTTATAGTATCATCTAAGACATGCTTATACTTATACTTTCTCATATTGGTTTAAACATACATGAATCAGGGTATGCTAACATGGGACATGGTATTTAGGCATGTATGGGCTCCTATACATGATACATGGATGTATAATCCTAGCATACAATGTCTAACATGGCATGGGTGCATCATAGCAAGTCATGCATTTATATATATATATTCTACAAGTAAATATGTAGTTATGGTGCCCCAGGGGAGGGCAACGCACGGCAATGTGCATGGAACACCTTCCAACTGGGTTGGATCGACCCACTCACCGCAATCCAGGTCATCGCGTGATCGTTCGCCAAGATCTGCAAGATGAGGGTATCAAATAGGGTGAGTATAACCACATAAAAACACTTAAAATTAACTAGAAATGTCAAAGGCATAGACATGCAAGCATACGGGCTCGCACGCATGCGAGCACGCATGTACGCACGCATATCCATGTCACGCCCCAAAGCGGCCATCTCCGAGACGTGGCAAATATATAATATCAGCAATCCATACACGAGGTCAATAAAAGACTCTACTCAACCATCAAAGTTACTTAAAGCATTTAAAAAGGGAGCTGACATAATATATAAACATATTAACTAAGTTTGTAATTCAACGACATATTACAGACCGGAATACATAACCAACTGTCCTGTGAGAGCCAAAATACAACAAAGACATCAAACACCAGTACTGTGCTCAAGCACGAGTAGCAATACATACAAGGAAACGGGGGATGCAGATGGCCTCTCTCACTCGCAGATCCAAAACACGTGCGCCGCTCTACTACGGTACTACGCCTATGGGAGCTCCTCCTTCGGGTCCGGATCAGTGACAACTGGAGAAAAACATATGCGAGGGGTGAGCCACACGCTCAGTGAATGGAACAATTCATGCATCACAACTTATATAACTTTCAATCATCATCAAAGTCCCTCACCCTCACCTCCGAAGGGTGACCTAGGTTGTTGGGAGTAACTGTACTAATCCCTCGCCCTCACCCCGAAAGGGTGACCCAGGCTCTTGGGAAGAGACTAGATTGTTCTAAGCCCTTGGTCCACCGGTAGCCCTTTCCCCGGGTAACCTCTACCTGACATACTCCCACGATCAGTACACTGTCGACCGCAGCGATGGTACCTACAGATGGGATCCCAGTGCCAGGACAGTGTTTCCGACGCCGGAAAGTTCCTACACGGATCCAACGAAGGGGAAAAACAATCTACGCTCGCGGATATGATCCTCTTGGATCCGTCGTCACCGGTTACTAAACACCGATACGGAAATGAATTCTCAAGAATTCCCTCCAGGGCGCATAACTCAGATGCGGGGAAAAATCCTATCACTCATGATATCGGTGCTTTGGTGTGACCCCATAGGTGGTCACACGCTTGCTTAATAACATTATGCAAGAATACATTGCCTAAGCATGCACTAAACACTTAACAAGAATCAAGATTAATCATGGAAGCATCTTAAATTAATTAATATAACAAGACATGATTTATCTAAGGTATGCTTATCTTATGCAACCACATATATAAGTTTAATAAAATTAAACTAGGTGGGGACATGTATAAGTCCTAATCATGAGACATGATATCTAGGCAAGGATGGCTTTCATACATTATACATGGATGCATAATATCTAGCATACTACATACAATCATGACATGGGTGCAATCTTAGCGAAACATGCATTTATATGAACATTTATACAATATTCAACATGTTATATGTAGTTATGGTACCCCAGGGGAGGGCGATGCACTCCAACATGCATCGAACGCCTCCGTACTGGGTTGGATTGACCCACTCACCGCAACCCGAGTCGATGCGTGACCGTTCGCCAAGATCTGCACGACAAGGGCATCAAATAGGGTGAGTATAACCACATAAAACACTTAAAATTTAGCTAAAAATGCCAAAGTCTTTGTTATGCGCACATACGGGCTCGCACACATGCGAGTACACGTGTACGCACGCATATCCGAGCGCCCCGACACCTACCCGAACCCCCCAGGCAGCCACACGCGTGGCCCCCACACACACGCGCACGTGCACGCACGCGTGCACGTGCCCCCCGTGCCTGGCCGCGCGCCCAGACGCGCTGCCGCACCTCCCCACCCGCACGATCCGCGCGCACTGTGCGCCCGCCAGCATCCGCGCAACCCGCGCGCACGCCTCGCTCGCTCCTGCGCGCTCGCCTGTGCTCGCGGACAGACCCGCGTGCGCCCAGATGCGCCCGACTGCCCACCTGCACGCATACCCGCGCGCGCACGCGGGTGGACAGGCCCGCATGCGCGCCCAGACCCTTCTAACCCCTCCCCCACCCTTCACACTGACCCAAACACAAACCCCTAGCATGCATAACCTTCCTAACACCCCCAAAACATGAAAAACAATGAAATGGGAGGAGGAGAGCTTACCAAGTGAGGGGGGGAAAGGAAAAGGGGAGATTCGGGGCTTCTCGTGCACCACCGGCCAACCCAACCACCACCACCACCACCACAACCCCTCAAGCTCCTCCACAGCCTTCTAAATGACTGAAAAATAGGGGGGGGGGACATGAGAGAAGAGAATGAGAGAGAGAGACAACCATAATCACAAACACCAACACCAATACACACCTTCTACAAGCTCCTCTTCTTTGTGCTTCTACTTCTCCTTCCTTTGCTTTGTTTTTCACAACAAAACACACAAAAATCACACAAAGAGGGGCTGGAGAGGAGAGTAGACGTGTGAGGGAGTGAGAGGGGTGTGAGAGAACAAAACTCACATTTGGGGGGGGGGGTAATGGGAAGGAAAAAGGTGGGGGGTAGGTTTAAGCTAATCTCACCCACTAACAAAGAAAATAGCCAAGGTTTTCTTAACACTTAAGCAAGAGGGGGGTGAGGTTACCCAAGGTCACCACATTCACATAAATATCTAATCACTATTCCACCTAACAAAGCAGTTTCAAAGAAAACCCGGATGCAGTTCGGAACTGCATATTTTCCAAAACGTTACCGAAATTCGATGAAATTTTTATGGGTGTATAAAATGGTACCAGGACCAATAATATGTAGTTAGATTTTCAATCGGAGTTCCCTAGCTCATGCAGATAGCTAAAAACCAAAATTTTAGCAGTTCCGATCGAAAAAAGGAAATTTCAAAAATGGCCAGAATTGACCCAAAGGTTACCCATAGGCTAAAAAGTGACACATATATAACATTCTCCCCGCCTTAGGAAATTTTGTCCACAAAATTTAATAAAAAAACATCTAAGAAGGAAAAAGATGTGGATATGCGTCACGCATGGCGTCCTCGCGCTCCCAAGTGGCCTCGGCACCAGAACGGTGCTGCCAACGCACCTTAACCAGCTGGACGGTCCTGGTGCGGAGCCTCTTCTCGCTTCGGTCCAGGATCTCGATCGGTTGCTCCACGAATGACAAGTCCGGCTCGAAGACGAGCTGCTCGAATGGGATGACGTGAGCAGGATCGTGGACGTAACGCCTCAGCTACGAGACATGGAAGACGTCATGGGCTTGGGCTAATTGTGGGGGCAAGGCTATGCGATAGGCCACCTCCCCAATCCGCTCCAGGATGAGGAATGGGCCAATGAAACACGGACTCAACTTGCCCCGCACACCGAAGCGGAAGATGCCCTTCGACGGGGACACCTTTAGGAAGACATGGTCACCAACCTCGAAGGCGAGCTCACGGCGACGATGATCGGCGTGGCTCTTCTGACGGCTCTGAGCGGTGCGGATGCGCTCACGAATCGTCTTGTCCTTCTCTGATGTCAGGCAAACGATCTCTGGCCCCTCCAACTGGCGCTCTTCGACCTCATCCCAACACAATGGGGACCTACAGCTACGGTCATAGAGTGCCTCATAAGACGTCATCCGAATACTCGAGTGGTAGCTGTTGTTGTAGGCGAACTCCACCAACGGAAGGTGCCTCTCCCAACTACCCCCGAAGTCAAGGACGCAAGCCCGCAACATGTCCTCCAGGGTCTGAATCGTCCTCTCCGACTGGCCATCGGTCTGCGGATGAAAAGCGGTACTGAAGTGGAGGTTCGTACCAAGGGCGTACTGGAGGCTATGCCAGAACCTCGAAGTGAACCTCGCATCTCTATCAGAAATGATGCTGACCGGAGTGCCATGGAGACGAACGATCTCTGAGACAAAAAACTGCGCCAGGGTGTCCAGATGGGGAGAAAATGGGCAGACTTGGTCAGTCGGTCGACGATCATCCAGATGGCATCGCGACCCGAACGTGACTTCGGCAGACCCGAAACAAAGTCCATAGTAATCTGCTCCCACTTCCACTGAAGAATCTCCACGGACTGCAGCTTCCCCGCAGGACGCTGATGCTCTGACTTCACCTGCTGGCATACCAAGCAACGGGCAATGAAACGGTCAACATCCGCCTTCATCCCGCGCCACCAGTAGCCACGACGAAGGCCCCTGTACATTTTCGTGCCACCAGGATGCACCATGTACTTCGAACGATGGGCCTCGTCCAAGATCTTCTGCTTCAGCTCTGCGTCGTCAGGAATACATACTCGGCCTCTGAACCGTAGGATCCCATCCTCGTGAATCTGGTAATCCGATCGCTCGCCCCGGGCGACGCCTTCAGAAAGGACCAAAAAATGAGGATCCCGCCCCTGTGCCGTGCGGATCTCATCGAGGAGAACAAGCTGCACCACTAACCTGTCCAGAAAGCCACCAGCAGGCGTCTCCCGAACGCTGATCCAACAAGCGGCCTCCTCCAGAAGTCTCCAACGGCGCACTGCCAAGTGGGCGTCCATGCCCAAAGGCTGCCTACTGAGAGCGTCCGCCACGACATTCGCCTTACTCGGATAATAAGCGATGTCGCAATCATTGTCACGCCCCAGGGCGGCCGTCCCCGAGACGTGGCAATAATATAATATCAGCTATCATAAACAAGAGGTCAACAATGACTCCAATAAACAATACACAAGGCTAATGAAGCAATTACAACTGATAATACAACTGAAAAGCGGAAGCATAAACTATCAATAAGTCTGTAAACCAAAAATATTATTACAGACTCGAATACACAATCACTGTCCTGTGAGAGCTAAGTCTAGCCAATAAATACAACAAGTGCCACACGCACGATTTACAAATACACAAGACTCTAGGACTGCTGACAGCCTCGCACTCGCCAATCCGCCGGACAGAACGCTTCCACGCACGCAAGACCACGCCATAGGGAAACTCCAGCTCCACGCCCAACAACGCCCCTGTAAAAGAAACAGTACGCGAGGGGTGAGCTACAAGCTCAGTGAGTGGTTGGAAACCAAACACCACTATAATAATTTAATGTTAAGGCAATTTCCTTTCAAGGAAAGACATGGGTTGAAACCCAATGGATAATAGGGTCACACGGTGGTGCAACCCATCTCACCCACACCCTCACTCCCGAAGGGAGACTCTTGGGACTCTTGGGGAGAGACCATACCGTTTGTCAAGGAGATGCGAAATTACTGGTCTACACAACACTATTGTGATCATCTACAAAGAGATAATTGTCATCGATGTCTCTCAACATCGATACTTAACCGGACCCAACAAATATGGGAACGGGTGAACAAACAAATGGGTCACGTAGCGACGTGACTCAACACATTCGTCGCCCCCGCCCCCGAAGGGGAGCTCCAGGGAGACCCGGGGACAAACGAGGGTTAACCATAACACCACGTGTTACTGGTTAACGAGACACAACACGTCCATCTGCTACGAGGTAGAGATGTACTTCGATACCTCAAGCGTCAGGAGTAACAAACCCAGAGTATACTCGATGGGTATTTGGGTCACGTGGCAACGTGACAACAACTCATCCTCACCCTAGCCCCCGGAGGGGTGACTCTAGGGACTTTTAGAACGAACTCAGTTGCTCTACACCCATCGTCATCCGGTAGCCCTCTCCCAGAGAGCCTCTACCTGGTAGCCTCTCCATGACCGCTATCTCTACCATATGGGCACACCAATAGGTGTCATAAATACGTCTGGGAGTACCCCACAGGACAACTACGAACCGGGCAGCTTCAACACGGATCCGACGAAGGGGAGAACGACTTGAAGCCCGAAATATCACTTGGTAGCTCTCTCCCGCACAGCCTCTACCTGTCGGCCTTCCACGATTAGTACGTTCCCTAGATGTGTACCGCGGTACGCATCGGTAGCACCTACAAGTGGTGGCACCATACAGGACAGCTTCTATGTCGGGTAGCTTCGACTCATGACGATGTCAGGAGGAAGCACCCTGCGTTCGTTATGCGAACCCTATGGGAAAGCCAACTACCCTTGGTACTTACATACATATATCGATGATATCGAATACTCTTGTATTCCCACACGGAGGCGTCACTCGGACGCGAGGACTATCTCTACACTCATGTAGAAAAGCCAGGGGCATAACCCAATAGGCGGTTCAGACACACGCCTAGCACGGGTAGGCCCAAATTAATGCCGTAGTTATTGGTTTAACAAAACCGATAACACGATGAATTCTTCAGAATTCGATACGAATGCATCACTCGGATGCAAGGGGCGATTACATCGCTAGCGCTTTAACTAATAGGGTACGACCCGACCGCGGGTCATACCCTCGCCTATTACGGATAGGCCAAATTGGTTAACAAGCGCACATATATATATATATATATAACTATAGGGGTACTCCCTAACATGGATTTACATCATAAACAACAAATAAGTCAACATGCATACAAGGTAGGGCCCACTTAAACATGCTTATAAGGCCATAATAAACATTCAATCATGTAAAGGATGACTAAAGCAGGCGTTGGATATCACCAACTCCAAGGGGAGGGGGGAGGGTTAAGCGTGATCTCGCGCACCAACCGATGCATACCGATAATCCCAAGCGAACCTGAGTCAAGTAGGAATCGTATCTACTTACTCAGTTTACGCAAAGAGGGAGGGCGAGAGAGAGGGAAAGTCTCATCCTCTCCGGAAAGCTGGTCATAGCTTTGCCCCAACAGATGGGTGCAACAACTACACCATTCCTCCAGTCTAATCGTAAAGGAATATTAGTACGCATCCGGTTATTAACTCGAGCTTTAACATGCTGGATATAATTAATATAGTGGGGGTAGTATTACAATACTACCTAAGACATGCCATATTCTAATACATCCATAAACTCATTCAAACATACATGCCCGAAACACAAGGGGCGCATGAAAACACAATTATACAAACATGAATACATACTTATGCAAGTATAGGGTAGAATAGGGGTTCTACGCAATATACGAGCTATACAACCCTAACATGCAAATATCTAGCATATTTAGGGGTTGAGATGCCCCAAGGACGTGCGGTGCACGACTACGTGCATCGAGCGCGTCCCGAAGTGTTGGATCGAACCACTCACCGATACCCGGATCGACGCGCATCCCATCCGACGAGGTTTGCAAGGTAAGGGTATCAATAGGGGTGAGTATAACCACATACAAACACATAAAAATACTTAAAATAGACTAGAAATGTCAAAGACTCAGATACGCACGCATGCAAGAACGCGCGTATGCACGCATATCCGAGTGCCCCGACACCTACCCGAACCCCCGGGCAGCCACACGCGTGGCCCCCGCACTCATATGCACGCATGCGCACACGTGCACGCGCCTCGCACACCCCCGGCGCACTGCCGCGCGCCCAGGCGCGCTCCCGCGCACGCCCGCGCGCACCGCGCGGAGAACGCGCGCAGACAGAGCGCACCCGCACGCAGACGCGCGCCTAATCCCGCGCGCACGCACGCGCGCCCCTGCGCGTGCGCACGCGCACTCCCGCGCGACCCAGCGCGCGCCCGCACCCCGCGCGCGCGCTCGTGCGTGCGGACCCGCGCGCCCAGCCTCCAACACCTTCTCCCATGCCCCCCACATGCACCCAAACACAAACACCTCACATGCAAGCCCTCCCAAGCACCCTTATATGCATAAAAACCACAAAAAGAAGAGTAAAAACTCACCCAAATGAGAGGGGGAGTGTAGGGGGAGATGTAGGGGCTCGCAAGCGCTCCCTCGACCACCTCGACCGCAACCGCCACCACCACCATCTGTTCTTTGCCTCTCTTCTTCATGGCTGAACCAAATGGGAGGGGAAGTCTTGGGGATCAGCTAGGAGTGAAGGAGAGGGAGAAGACAACATTAACACAACAAGGCACACACACACCTTATGTGCACCAAACCCTCCTTCTTCCTCATCTTGCTCCTCCACCATCTTCTCCTTCACCAAGGCATAAACACAAACACATGGGGGGCTGTTTGTCCAAAGGGGAGGAAAACATAGGGGGGGGGGGATCAGCTATGGGGGTTGGAGGAGAAGGAGGAGAAACAACAACACAACAACACAACTAAAGTATACTCACCTTCCTTCTCCATTTGGTGCTCCTTCCCCCACCATCACCACCATTTCCTCCACCCAAAGAGGGCTGGACCAGAGGCCAAAAGAGGTGAAAAATAGGCTAAGGTCGTAACATTTTGGGGGGGGGGGTTAAATAGGCAAGGTCGGACTGAATGACCAAGTCGTCCCCGGACTAAAAACTCTGCACAGCCTTCACTTAAACGGCCATAACTTCTTCAATACAGCTCCAAATTGCACGATTCCAGTGGCATTGGAAAGCTAAGAAGATTATCTAAAGCTTTCATGTTTACATCCAGATCAAATAACCTCTCCAGATATTCCAAAATCTAGCTAAACATCTTACAGGGCTGCTGCCAGGATTTCTCAACTTCGGGGTATACACGGAAAAATACCCATAACTTTTAATATACGAATCCAGTTGATCCAATTCCACTTCTATATGGAAGCTATCTCAAAACTGAACATCTCGTAATAATATCGGATTTTTACCTCTTCATCTTGGATTTTTATAAAATCAAATCCGAACACCAAATCCAAAACTGCATAATTCCAAAAACGTTATCGAAATTAAATGAAAATTTTATGGCCAGTACAAAACAGTACTAGGACCCATAATATGCAGTTAGATTATTAATCAGAGTCTTCAAACCCTAGCAGGTAGCTAAAAGTCAAAATTTTAGCGACTCCGATCGAAATTAGGACTCCAAATGACACAGGCATAACAATCATAGTCCTTCAGGAACTCGACCCAACGTCTCTGACGCATGTTGAGCTCCGACTGGGACTGCAGATAAGTCAGGCTCTTGTGATCCGTGAAGAGCTCGAACTCCTCGTCATAGAGGCAGTGCCTCCAAATCTTCAGCACAAAGATGATCGCTGCTAACTCCAGGTCATGGGTGGGGTAATTCTGCTCATGGGGCTTCAACTGACGCGACGCGTAAGCAACAACCTTACCGTTCTGCATCAGGACGTAACCCAAACCCAGTCGCGACGCATCGGAATAAACTGCGAATCCACCACTCCCAGATGGAATGGTAAGAACTGGCGCCGAGGTGAGTCTCCACTTCAACTCCTGGAAGCTCTCCTCGCAAGATGGGGACCACTCGAACCGGACATCCTTCCGTGTGAGGCGGGTCAAAGGGACGGCTATCTTCGAGAAACCCTCAACAAACCTCCGATAATAGCCCGCCAAACCCAAGAAGCTCCGAATCTCGGTGGGGTTCGACGGTCGCCGTCAATTCGACATGGCAAGCGTCTTATCCGGGTCCACAGATATACCCTCACCGGATATCACATGGCCAAGGAACGCCACACGCTCTAACCAAAACTCGCACTTACTGAACTTGGCGAATAACTGATGGCTGGCCAAAGTCTCCAAGACAGTGCGAAGATGGTCAGCGTGCTCCTCAAGACTCCTCGAGTATACCAGAATATTGTCAATGAAGACCACTACGAAGGATTCGAGGAAGGGTCGAAACACCCGATTCATCAGATCCATGAAGGCTGCCGGCGCATTCGTCAACCCAAACGGCAGTACTCCAAACTCGTAGTGCCCGTAACGGGTACGAAAGGCCGTCTTCGGAATATCCGACTCCCGGATCTTCAGCTGATAGTAGCCCGAACGAAGATCGATCTTTGAAAAGACACGCGCTCCCTGGAGCTGGTCAAACAGATCATCAATCCGCGGTAAGGGGTACTTGTTCTTCACGGTCCACTTGTTCAGCTGTCTGTAATCAATACACAAACGCAGTGAACCGTCCTTCTTCCGAACAAACAGGACAGGGGCTCCCCACGGAGAGACGCTCGGACGTGCGAACCCCTTCTCGAGCAACTCCTTCAGCTGCTCCTTCAGCACCTTCAACTATGCTGGGGCCATCCGGTACGGAGCCCTCGAAATCGGCTCGGTCCCCAGAATTAGATTAATCTCAAACTCGATCGCGCGATCCGGTGGTAGACCTGGAAGGTCATCAGGAAAAACCCCCAGATATTCTGACACAATCGGAGCCTGACTTAAATCTTTCCCCAACGGTGCATCCTCGTCCACAATGCACGCCAGATAACCCTCGCATCCGCCTTGTAGGAGTCTCCAGGCCTGGATGGACGACACGAACCCCAAAGGAGCTATGTCCCGATCACCTACGAACTGGAAAGACCTCTGGCCTGGGATGCGGAAAGACACCGACTTTGCAAAACAATCGATGCTGGCGTGACTAGCAGAGAGCCAATCCATTCCCAGGATGGCATCAAAGTCTGACATGGCGAGCTCGACCAACTCCACCGGAAACTCGTGCTCCTCAATCACCACAGAACAACCCCGGTATGCAGAACGAAGGAGAATATGGTCTCCGACAGGTAGTGATATCTCCAGCAAGGCATCAAGAGGGACCGACACCGCACCCATCCGTCTCGCGAAAACGGGAGATACGAACGAGTGCGTGGCCCCGGAATCAAATAGCACATAAGCTGGAAGCTGGGAGATCAGAACAATACCTCGGACGACGCTACCCGAGGCCTGCGCCTCCTCGGCCGTAAGTGCTGCCACACGCCCCCGAACAAGCTGCGGCTGAGGAGCAGGGGCACGCCCCACAGGCTGCACTGGCTGCTTCCCCTTGTCAATCCGGCCAGCCTGTGGCAGCTGTTGACGCTGCGTCTGCTGCTGCTACTGGCATGGCTGCTGCTGCTATGGCTGCTGATGCTGGCTTGGCTGCTGCAGTTGTGGCTGCTGACGAGGCACAGGAGGTCGACCAGCATCGGGGCAAAGCATAAGCGAGATGCCCGGCCCGATTGCAGTGGTAGCAACGTCGCGTCTCCGGTCGCCCGGCCTGGAATGGAACGGCAGCAATGGGTGCAGGACCCCGCACAGGCACCACATCTACTGGAGTAGTGGCGGTCACTGACTGATGAAAGCGTGCCCGCTTGTTCTTGCGACGTCCCGAATCCTGACCTCTGGGTGGCCTCTGGTCCGCAGAAGGGGTAAGAATAGCTGAGGGAACCCCAAGGTCGCGCTCAACTGTCCTCGCACGAGACACCAGGTCGGTGTACCTCGAGAGTGCCTCCGAGGAAACGTGGACCCGGATGGTGCTGTTGAGACCCATCTCGAACCGACGACATCTCGTCTTCTCGTCCATCACCAAGGTAGGGGCAAACCGAGAGAGTCTCGTGAAACGTGTGGAGTAGTCTACCACTGACATGGTACCCTGTGTCAGCTACTCGAACTCCCGCATCATGAGCTGGCGCGTCGAGAACGGAAAGTACTACGCCAAGAAGTGGTTCCGGAACCCGGCCCAAAGAAGTCTCTCCACACCCTCCGGGATGTCCACAGATCGGGTAGCCCACCAGTCGGCGGCGTTACCCTTCAGCAAGAACGTGGCCAGCGAGACACGCTGGCGGTCGGTGCAGTGCATGGTCGAGAAGATCTTGTCTTCTCCATCAACCAACGCTCTGGGGCAAGGGGGTCCGTCGTCGAGCCATGGAACTCAGGAGGATGGAGCTTCAAAAAGGCGGTGAGGCCGGTCTGATGCACACGGGCCGCTGCCTCTAGCTCCTCCTCCCTCTGCTCGGGTCTATGAACTCCGACAGCAGGAATCTCCACTGGTACAGCGGGTACTTCTGGCACCACGGGTGGATCTGCTGCTAAGAGTACCTGCGGAGCCGCCTCGCGAGCTGCCCGCAATTCCTGGATCTCTCGCGCTTGCTCAGCCAGTGCTCTCGTCTCAGCCTCCAGCGCTCTAGTCTGAGTCTCTAGCAGGTCTGCTATCCTAGCGTAAGCACGCTCCCAGGCAGGAGGCTCCTGCGCAGGTCCTGGCCCAACAGCCGAGGATATCTCTGTAGACTCCTCACCCCCGGTAGGTTCGGAAACCTCCGAGGCCTGAGGGAGACCGCGTCCGTGAGTCCGTATGCGAGGAGGCATATCAGCAACCTAAGAAACAGACACAAGGATCAGAATACTCATATAGAAATCCTAGGACTCATCTCTAAGACCACAATAAGATGACGATTGGCTCTGACAGGACCCGGCTTTGATAACAACTTTTGTCACGCGCCAGAGCGGCCGTCTCCGAGACGTGGCAAATATATAATATCAGCAATCCATACACGAGGTCAATAAAAGACTCTACTCAATCATCAAAGTTACTTAAAGCATTTAAAAAGGGAGCTGACATAATATATAAACATATGGCGGAAGCTTAAAATAACTAAGTCTGTAATTCAACGACATATTACAGACCGGAATACATAATCAACTGTCCTGTGAGAGCCAAAATACAACAAAGACATCAAACACCAGTACTGTGCTCAAGCACGAGTAGCCATACATACAAGGAAACGGGGGATGCTGATGGCCTCTCTCACTCGCAGATCCAAAACATGTGCACCGCTCTGCTACGGTACTGCGCCTATGGGAGCTCCTCCTTCGGGTCCAGATCAGTGACAACTGGAGAAAAACATATGCGAGGGGTGAGCCACACGCTCAGTGAATGGAACAATTCATGCATCACAACTCATATAACTTTCAATCATCATCAATGTCCCTCACCCTCACCTCCGAAGGGTGACCTAGGTTGTTGGGAGTAACTGTACAAATCCCTCGCCCTCACCCTGAAAGGGTGACCCAGGCTCTTGGGAAGAGACTAGATTGTTCTAAGCCCTTGGTCCACCGGTAGCCCTTTCCCCTGGTAGCCTCTGCCTGACATACTCCCACGATCAGTACACTGTCGACCGCAGCGATGGTACCTACAGATGGGATCCCGGTGCCAGGACAGCGTTTCCGATGTCGGGAAGTTCCTACATGGATCCAACGAAGGGGAAAAACAATCTACGCTCGCGGATACGATCCTCTTGGATCCGTCGTCACTGGTTACTAAACACCGATACAGAAATGAATTCTCAAGAATTCCCTCCAGGGCGCATAACTCAGATGCGGGGAAAAATCCTATCACTCGTGATATCGGTGCTTTGGTATGACCCCATAGGTGGTCACACGCTTGCTTAATAACATTATGCAAGAATACATGGCCTAAGCATGCACTAAACACTTAACAAGAATCAAGATTAATCATGGAAGCATCTTAAATTAATTAATATAACAAGACATGATTTATCTAAGGTATGCTTATCTTATGCAACCACATATATAAGTTTAATAAAATTAAACTAGGTGGGGACGTGTATAAGTTGGGGTTATGCTAATCATGAGACATGATATCTAGGCAAGGATGGCTTTCATACATTATACATGGATGCATAATACCTAGCATACTACATACAATCATGACATGGGTGCAATCTTAGCGAAACATGCATTTACATGAACATTTATACAATATTCAACATGTTATATGTAGTTATGGTACCCCAGGGGAGGGCGATGCACTCCAACATGCATCGAACGCCTCCCTACTTGGTTGGATTGACCCACTCACCGCAACCCACGATTCGCGTGCACTGTGTGCCCGCCAGCGTCCGTGCAACCTGCGCGCACGCCTCGCGCGACCCGCGCACACGCCTCGCTCGCTCCTGCGCGCCCGCCTGCGCTCGCGGACAGACCCGCGCGCACCCAGATGCGCCCGATTGCCCGCCTGCGCGCATACCCGCGCGCACACGCGCGCGGACAGGCCCCCGCGCGCGCCCAGACCCTTCTAACCCCTCCCCCACCCTTCACACCGACCCAAACACAAACCCCTAGCATGCATAACCTTCCTAACACTCTCAAAACATGAAAAACAATGAAATGGGAGGAGGAGAGCTTACCAAGTGAGGGGGGGAAAGGAAAAGGGGAGATTCGGGGCTTCTCGTGCACCACCGGCCAACCCAACCACCACCACCACCACCACAACCCCTCAAGCTCCTCCTCAGCCTTCTAAATGACTGAAAAACAGGGGGGGACATGAGAGAAGATAATTAGAGAGAGAGACAACAATAATCACAAACACCAACACCAATACACACCTTCTACAAGCTCCTCTTCTTTGTGCTTCTACTTCTCCTTCCTTTGCTTTGTTTTTCACAACAAAACACACAAAAATCACACAAAGAGGGGCTGGAGAGGAGAGTAGACGTGTGAGGGAGTGAGAGGGGTGTGAGAGACAACAAAACTCACATTGGGGGGGGGGTAATGGAAGGAAAAAGGTGGGGGGTAAGTTTAAGCTAATCTCACCCACTAACAAAGAAAATAACCAAGGTTTTCTTAACACTTAAGCAAGAGGGGGGTGAGTTTACCCAAGGTCACCACATTCACATAAATATCTAATCACTATTCCACCTAATAAAGCAGTTTCGAAGAAAACCTGGATGCAGTTCGGAACTGTATATTTTCCAAAACGTTACCGGAATTCGATGAAATTTTTATGGGTGGTATAAAATGGTACCAGGACCCATAATATGTAGTTAGATTTTCAATCGGAGTTCTCTAGCTCTTGCTGATAGCTAAAAACCAAAATTTTAGCAGTTTCGATCGAAAAAAGAAAATTTTGAAAATGGCCAAAATTGACCCAAAGGTAACCCATAGGCTAAAAAGTGACACATATATAACAATCCGAGCGCCCCGACACCTACCCGAGCCCTTGGGCAGCCACATGCGTGGCCCCGCCCCCGTACGCACGCGCGCACGCGCCCCCACACCCGCTGGCGCACTGTCCCGCGCCCAGCCGCGCACCCGGATGCGCTGCCCACGTGCCCAGCCACGCCCGCCAGCGCGCCCTTTGCGCGTGCGTCTGCGTGCGCACACACGCAGACAGCCACGCATGCGCGCCCAGACCTGTTCTAACCCCTCTAGCAGCCCTCACAACCAAGTAAAATAAAGTTAAGGGAGGAGGAGAGCTCATCAAGGGAGGGGGAAAGAAAGGGGAGGTTTTCGGGTGCCCTTGGTGTACCAAAACCACCGCAACCGGCACCACCACCACCTCCTCATCCACTTCGCTAGCCACTAATGGCTGAAAAACAGGGGATAAAGGGGGGGCATGAGAGGGAGCTAGAGAGAAGAGAATCAACAACACAACTACACATGCATACAATCCTTCTTTGCACTCTCTGTTGTGCTTCTTCTTCTTCTTCTCCACAAAACCAGCACACACACACACAAAAACAGAGTGGGAGAGGGAGACGGGAGAGTGAGAGAGCCCCTCCAAAACTCACTTTGGGGGGGGGGGTTGAGTGTAATGGAAAAGGAGGACGTAACAATAACCTAATCTCACCCTCACACATATAAAATAACCAATGGATTTCTTAATCCTTAAGCAATGGGGGGTAAGGTTACCATGGGTCACCATAGCCACCCAAAATATCTTTTTACTATACCACCAAACAAACCAGTAACGATCAAAACTCGGATACGGTTCAGAACTGCATAATTTTCAAAACGTTACCGGAATTCGATGAAATTTTTACGGGTGGTATAAAATAGTACCAGGACCCATAATATGCAGTTAGATTTTCAATCAGAATACTCTAACTCACGCAGATAGCAAAAAATCAAAATTTTAGCGGCTCCGATCGAAAAATGAAAAATTGAAAAATTGCCAGAAATGATTAAGTTCAGATTTTGCTCCTCGAGCATAACGACGCTCCTCGGCCTAGCGCTCATGATGACCCTGACACACTGGGTAAGCCACCCAGCCGCACTTAATCCACAATACCTGTGCGACATCATCTACCTGATACGGCAGTTGACTCCCATGACGAACCCTTGCATCGCGTCAACTCGTTTGCGACCAAAGTGGGGGCAAAATGCGACAGTATTGGAAACCGTGCTTCACATGCTACCACCGATAGGTCTCCCAACAATAACCATTGGAACTCTAGCATCCTGCATTCAATGGGCAGATTCGTCACGGGGAGTCCACACTCTCGACATCATCCAGTAGCCCTCTCCCGGGTAGCCTCTACCTGGTAGCCTACCACAACTACTATCTCTACCACATGGGCGCACCAACAGGCATCATGAGAAGTACCAAGGAGCACCTCATAGGACAGCTACAACACCGGGTAGCTTCAACGCACGATGATATATCGAAGCGACTCCAGATGTGGCTATGGAACCCAATCCTTAAGCAATCGCCCACCAAGCTTCAAAAGGACACACCCAATCCCGAGCAAGAAAATGGAAGAAGACATCATCCATTAATGATAAAATGCCACATCCTCAAAACTGGAAACTGGTGTCATACGCGAACTCCATGAATATCAGCAATACCGATGTACGGGAACGAAGCTCCATTATTGAGACGTGATCCATACCTTAGAAATTGTAACAAATCCATCGATACAACACGACCGGGCTGGAATCTCCTGCCCAAGCCTTATGCCCACAACAGGGGACCCAACAATTAACCCTGTTCAGTCAACCCAATCGACAACTTAAGGGGGTCCAGGGGTAGCCACGTCCACGTCCACATCCACGGATGGGAGGAGGCATGTCAGCAACCTAAGATAAACTTCTAAAACCAGAGTAGTCAGATGACAATCCTACGACTCATCTATATGACTCGACTTAGGCTCTCACAGGACCAGGCTCTGATATCAATTTTTGTCATGCCACAGGGCGGCCGTCCCCGATACTTGGAAAATATAATTAATATCAGCTATCAATACAGGAGGTCAACAATGACGCCAATTTAAAATATACAAGGCTAACAAAGCAATAATAACTGATAACCAATTTGAAATGTGGAAGTATAAACATAACAATAAGTCTGTAAACTGAAAATATTATTAGAGACTCGAATACACAATCACTGTCCTGTGAGAGCCAAGTCTAGTCCACATAAAATACATCATGTGCAACAAGCATGATTAACAAATAAATGACTCTAGGACTATTGATAGCCTCGCACTCGCCAATCGCTGGACGAAACACTCCACGCATGCAAGACCGCGCCACAGAGAAGATCCAGCTCCACGCCCAACAACGCCCCTGTAAAAGAAAGAATATGCGAAGGGTGAGCTACAAGCTCAATGAGTGGCTGGACACCAAACACCATTTCAACAACTCATTACTAAGGCAATTTCCCTTCAAGGAAAATCATGAGTAGAAACCCTACGGATCACAAGGTCACGTGACGGCGCGACCATACCTCACCCTCGAACACACCCTATGTTCACAAAGCGAATCCTATGAGAAAGTTAACTACTCTCGATAATCACATACCGATGATATCGTATACTCTTGAACTCTCACATGGACGCGTCGCGAGGAGTTATATCTATTCTCACACAGAAATAAGCCCAAAGCATATAAACGAATAGGTGGTTCATATATGCGCCTAGCACAGGTAGGCATAACTTAATGTCATAGCCACCGGTTTAACAAACCCAATACAATAATGAATTCTCCTGAATTCTATTCAAGCGCATCACACGGATGTAGGGTGACGATTACATCGCTAGCGCTCTAACTAAAAAGGTATAACCCGACAGCGGGTCATACCCACGCCTATTACAGATAGGCCTAATTAGTTTTAACATGCGCGATAACATATGATTAATCATAGGGTACTCCCTAACATAAATGTACATCATAAACAACAAATCATGCAACACACATACAAGGCATGACCTAACTACACATGCATATGAGGGCACATTAATCATACAGGCACACAGAATAACTTAAGTATGCGTTGGATATAACAAACTTAAAGGGAAGTGTTAAACACGATCTTGCGCACCAACCGGTGCATGCCGATAATCCCAAATGGACTTGAGTCAAGTAGGAACCACATCTACTTACTCAGTTTATGCAAAGAGGGAGGGCGAGAGAGGGAAAGCCTCATCCTCTCTGAAAGCTGGTCATAGCTTTGCCCCAACAAGATGAGTGCAACAACTATACCACATCGTCCAGTCTTATGATTAGAGAATATTAAGTATGCACCCGGTTATTAACCCATGTTTAATCATGATAGATATTACTGACAAAGGGAGATAGTACTATAAATAGGGACTACCTAAGGCATGCATATTCTATACATCCATATTACTCATACCAAAAAACATGCCCAAACAAGAAGGGCGTACGAAAACATGATTATTCAAACATGAATACAATACATAAGCAAGTTTATGGTAGAAAAGGGGGTTCTACGCAATATACGAGCTATAAGAACCTAGCATGCAAATATCTAGCATATTTAGGGTGCAAAGAAGTCCCATGGATGCGTGATGCACGACTACGAGCACATCCCGAAGGGTTGGATCAAACCACTCACCGATACCCGGGTCATCGCGCATTGCGAGGCAGCACGTGAGCAAGCGGGGCAGCATGCATGTGGGGCAAGCAAGACAGCACGCATGCGACATGGCACGCATGCAGAACAGGTAGGACAGCATGCACGCGGGCAGCACGTACGCACGGAGAAGCACGCACACACGGGATAGCACCCAGGATGCATAGGCTAGGCAAGGCGCGCTGGGCATTGGCGCAGGGCTCGCCGCAGGGCCTGCTGGGCAGAGGCACTGGGCACGCCGCAGGGCGCGCTAGGCACAGTCACAGGGCGCGCTGGGCATGGGCGCTGGTGCTGGCAGGACAGCAGGCAGGGCATGCTGGGCACGAGTGCTGGTGCTGGCAGGGTAGCACGCGTGCGGGCACGCCAACACCCCTACACCCATGCAACTATGCACACACACCACTCAAACATAAACACAAACACATGGCATGCATTGACTACTTAAACCCTCAAGGGACAGCAATCACCAACAAATTGCAAGGAGGGAGGGAGGAAAGCTAACCTAGAAAGAGAGAGGGTCAAGTGAGGGGGCACCATCACTCCCAAGTGCACACACCCTTACCAACCATGCCCTCTACCTCTTCCAATCACCTCCACCAGCATATCCACCTTATATCCTTGTTGTCCCAGCACTAAGAGAGCAGGTAAATGGTGTTAGAAGGCAAGGGTGGCCAAAGAATCAAAGGAACACACACCTCTTCACTCACCAAACATACCTTCACTTTCTCCATCAGTACATGCTCAAAACACACCCCAAAAGGGGCTGGACCAGAGGAAAAAGAGAGGAGCTTGAGAGGGATCAAGCAACAAAACCTAATCACCTTCTCACTTGCACTTCCTTCTTCTATAGATCTCCTTCTTCTTCTTCTTGCTCCTCCACCAAACACTCACATACACAAAAGGGGAGTGAAAGAGAGGCAAAAAAGAGGGAAAGAGAGCTCAAATAAGTGATTTTCAGATGGAGAGAGAAAGGGGTGTGCAAAGGGTGACAAAAGTCACTTGGGGGTGCACACAAGGGAAAAATGGGGGTTGAGGTTAAGCATAAAATCACCCACACTCAACCACCTTTATTTTCTTTATTGGGAACTGTGTAGAGAAGCACCACACATTCGAAAATATCTCACCCACCGAAACCCAATAACGGCCAAATTCGAATACGATTCAGAACTGCATATTTTCTGAAACTTTACAGGAATTTGATAAAAATTTTATGGGTAGTACAAAACAGTACCAGGACCCATAATATGCAGTTAGATTTCCAATCAGAGTACTCCAACTCCCACAGGAAGCTAAAAAGCTAAAATTTTAACGACTCCGATCGAAAAAGAAAAAACCCGAAACGACCAAGGTGTGACAAAGGCTTAACGAAATGGTTTCAAATGACACAGGCACAACAACTGGTGAGCCTTTTGCTGGCACGACCAGCTAGAGGACCACCAAAAGAAGTAGAAGGGGCCTCCATGGAGGCCAGATAAGGAACATCAGCAGCTACGACAATAAATGGGGGAGCCTTAGACATCGTAACAAAGGGTGCGTTCGAACAAGTAGAAGCCGGAGAGGTAGCCACAGTCAGAGCGACTAGGTGACACGCCCCAGGGCGGCCGTCCCCGAGACGTGGCAAATATATAAATGATATCAATAATCCATACACGATATCAAATAAGGACTCCACAACATCAAAGGCAACAAAGCAATAACCAAGTAACTGACATCAAATATATACAAATAGCGGAAGCTCAAATGACTAAGTCTGTAATTCAAAGACATATTTACAGAATAGAGTACACAATCAACTGTCCTTTGAGAGCCAATATACACAACAGAAGACATCAACAGTCCACATACCGTGCACAAGCACAAGTATAATACATACAATGAAAAGGGAATGCTGATAGCCTCTCACTCGCAAGACATCCAACGCAAACGCGGGTCTCCTACTCGTAGTGGGCCAGGGAAGCTCTTCTCTTGGATCCGACTCGGCGTCATCTGGAGAAAAATATAAGCGAGGGGTGAGCTACAAGCTCAATGAGTGGTCAGAAACCAAACACCAACATAATCATTCGATACTAAGGCAATCTCCTATCAAGGGAAACCATGGGTCGAAACCCAACGGTTAACAAGGTCACACGGCGGTGCAACCATACCCCGCCCTCGCCCTAGTCCCCACAGGGGTGAGCCTAGGGACTTGAAGGGCAAAACTTGCTGCTCTACACCGTCCGTCATTCGGTAGCGCTCTCCCGGGCAGCCTCTACCTGGAGCCGGCCATGGTCAGTACACTGTCGACAGCGTCGATGATACCTACAGGTGGGGGACCACCCAGGGCGGCTCGTACCTAGGATGCATCCACACGGATCCGGTGAAGAGGAGAACGATAATTCACGCTCGCAATATCATCCGGTGGCCCACCGTCGTGTAGCCTCACCAGGTACACTCCCATGATCAACACATCCACCGAATGCATCGGGAGTACCTACAAGTGGAAGTCCTCTGCTAGGGCAGCTTCAATGTCGGGGCCCCGATACGACGATATTGGGAGGACCCATTACATGCTCGCAACGCGAACCCCACGGGAAATCCATCTATACAAGCTGATGGGTCGAGTATCAACTCGAGCCCACCCCACTCACGCCAACACCCTCACCCTCACCCCGACGGGTGACATAGGATCTTGGGAGCAATACCCTCACCCTCACCCCGACGGGTGACATAGGATCTTGGGAAATTGCACAAACTGGCAGATCGAACCAACGCCGTCCCACCACACCCTCACCCTCACCCCCTCCTCGGGGTGACATAGGCTCTTGGGGAAGAGGTCAATTGTTCCTCACCGCTCGTCATCCGGTAGCCTCTCCCGGTGTGGCCTCTACTACCTGGTAGCCTCCCAGGTCCCTATCTCTGCTATATGGGCACACCAACAAGCGTCGTGGACAGTTCCTAGGAGCACCTCACAGGGTTCAGGCCTCTACTGGACTTGCCTACCAAGACTGCTACCTCAGCCGTATGGGCACACCAACACGCGTCATGAGCAGTATATGGGAGCGCCCCACCGGACTTTACTACGCCGGGCAGTCTCTACTCGGAGCCGACGAAGGGAAGAACACTCGACACCCGCGAATACGATCCCTAAGGATCCGTCATTACCGGTTATCAAATACCGATAAGCGCAACGAATTCTAGTGAATTCCCTCCAGGGCGCATAACTTAGATGCGGGGAAGACATTTTATTACAAGTGTCAAAGCCATGGTATGACCCAATAAGAGGTCATACACCTGTCTAATCTCATTAGACAAGGCTCATGGCCATATCGGCATATATATATAATATGCAATTAACAACCCAACGATGGCCTACTTAAACATGCATACATGGCATCAAACAGGTAAACACACATAAGTTACAACCTAACATACGTTGGATAACACCAACCTAGAAGGGAAGGGTTAAGCGCGATCTGCGCAACAACAGGTGCATGCCAATAATTCCAAGCAAGCCTGAGTCAAGTAGGAACTACATCTACTTACTCAGCTCGCGAAAAGAGGGAGGGTGAGAGAGAGGGAAAGCCTCATCCTCTCTTGAAGCGGGTTATAGTTTTGCCGCAACTAGATGGGCACAACAACTATACCACACCCTCGAGTCCTAAATCAGAGGAATATTTCGCATACACCCCATTATTAACCCAAGTTAAACATGCTTGATAAATAGGGGTAGTATTTCAAATAAAATTACCTAAGTCAGGCCATATTCTATACAATACATAGGCAAGTATAAGGTAGAATAGGGGTTCTACACAATATACGAGCTATACAACCTAGCATGCATGATATCTAGCATATTTAGGGTGCTATTAAAGCCCCATGGAAGCGAGGAGCACGACTACGTGCATCGAGTGCTCCTAGAAGGGTTGGAATCAAACCACTCACCTAACGAGCGCACGGCTCGCGAAACGCAAGAGAGCGACGAATTGAATCCGAAGCCTGATACCAATCCGCCAAGGATCATCCGAAGCCTGTGTCATTTAGAGTCCTAATTTCGATCGGAGTCGCTAAAATTTTGGTTTTTAGCTACCTGCTGGGGTTTGAAGACTCTGATTGATGATATAACTGCATATTATGGGTCCTAGTACTGTTTAGTGGTGCCCATAAAATTTTTGTTTAATTCCGATAACGTTTTTGGAATTGTGCAGTTTTGGATTGGGCATTCGGATTTGATTTTGTTAAAATCCAAGATGAAGAGGTAAAAATCCAATATTATTACGAGATGTTCAGTTATGAGATAGCTTCCATATAGAAGTAGAATGGGATCAACTGGATTCGTATATCAAAAGTTATGGGTATTTTTTCGTTTATACCCCGAAGTTGAAAAATCCAGGCAGCAGCCCTGTAAGACGTTTAGCCTAGATTTAGGAATAGCTAGAGAGGTTATTTGATCTGGGTGTATACATGAAAGCTGTAGATAATCTTCTTAGCTTTCCAATGCCACTGGAATCGTGCAATTCGGAGCTGTATTGAGGAAGTTATGGCCGTTTAAGTGAAGGCTGCGTAGAGTTTTTAGTCCGAGGACGACTTAGTCTTTCAGCCCGACCTTCCCTATAAATACCCCCCAAAATGTTACGACCTTAGCATATTTTCTTCCCTCTTTTGCTCTGGTCCAGCCCTATTTGGTGTGTTTTGGGGTGGAGGAGAAGGAGGTGGTGGTGATGGAGAAGAAGGGGTTCTAAGAGGTGGTGGTTGCGGTGGTTGCGGTCGAGGTGGGCGAGGGTGTGCTTGCAAGCCCTCCATCTCCCCCTTCCTCCCCCCCTCTCCTTTTGGGTGAGTTTTTCCTCTTCTTTTTGTGGTTTTCATGCACATAGGGGTGCTTGGGAGGGCTTGCATGTGAGGTGGTTGTGTTTGGGTGCATGTGGGGCCATGGGGGAGGGTTAGAAGTGGCTGGGCGCGCGCAGGCATGCGCGCGGGAGGGCGCAGACGGGGCGCGCTGGCGGGCGCGCGCGGAAGTCTGCGCCGGGTACAGGAGAGCGCGCGTCTGGGCGCGCGGCAGTGCGCCGAGGGTGGGCGAGGGCGCGTGCACGTGTGCACATGCGTGCGTATGAGTGCGAGGGCCACGTGCGAGGCTGTCCGGGGCTCGGTTTGGGCGTGCTGAGGGTTGGCACCCTCGGGTGGTGTCCGGGGGGCTCGGGCACGCGTGCGTGCGTGCATGCTTGCGTGCGTTCAAGCCCGTATGCGTGGATGTCTATGTCTTAGGCATTCCTATTTGTTTCTATGTGTTTGTATGTTGTTTTACTCACCCCTATTGATACCCTTGACTTACAGATCTCGTGGGATGGGATGCGCGTCAACCCGGGTATCGGTGAGTGGTTTGATTCCAACCCTTCCGGGAGCGCTCGATGCACGTAGTCGTGCTTCGCGCTTCCATGGGGCTTTAATTGCACCCTTAATATGCTAGATATCCTGCATGCTAGGTTGTATAGCTCGTATATTGTGTAGAACCCCTATTCTACCTTATACCTGCCTATGTATTGTATAGAATATGGCATGACTTAGGTAGTTTTGTTTGAAATACTACCCCTAATTATCAAGCATGTTTAACTTGGGTTAATAACGGGGTGTATGCGTAATATTCCTCTGATTTCGGACTCGAGGGTGTGGTATAGTTGTTGCACCCATCTATTGGGGCAAAACTATAATCAGCTCGATAGAGGATGAGGCATTCCCTCTCTCTCGATAGAGGATGAGGCATTCCCTCTCTCTTTTTGCGAACCGAGTGAGTAGATGTAGTTCCTACTTGACTCGGATTTGCTTGGAATTATTGGCATGCACCTACTGTTGCGCGGATCGCGCATAACCCTCCCCTTTGAGTTGGTGATACCCAACACCCGCTTGAGTCATACTTGTCGATTGAATGCTTATTATGCTCTTGTATGCATGTTTAAGTAAGGTATTCCTTGCATAGTTGATTGCATATTATGTATATGCCTATTTGGCCATGAGCCTTGTCTAATGAGACTAGACAAGTGTATGACCTCCTATGGGGTCATACCATGGCTTTGACACTTAGAATAAAATGTCTTCCCCGCATCTGAGTTATGCGCCCTGGAGGGAATTCATGAGAATTTGTTGCGCTTAATCGGTGTTTGATGACCGATGACGACGGATCCAAAAGGATCGTATTCGCGAGCGTAGATTGTTTCTCCCCTTCGTTGGATCCGTGTAGGAACTTCCCGGCGTCGGAAACGTTGTCCTGGCACCGGGCTCCCATCTGTAGGTACCATCGCTTCGGTCGACAGTGTACTGATCGTGGGAGTATGTCAGGTAGAGGCTACCCGGGGAAAGGGCTACCGGTGGACCAAGGGTTTAGAAACGATCTAGTCTCTTCCCAAGAGCCTGGGGCACCCCTTTGGGGGTGAAGGTGAGGGATTGGTACAGTTATTCCAAACAGCCTAGGTCACCCGTCGGGGGTGAGGGTGTTCGTAAGGGTGTTAGGGGTCGGCGTTGGATCGATCTGCCAGTTTGTACAACTTCCCAAGATCCTATGTCACCCGTCGGGGTGAGGATGAGGGTATTGCTCCCAAGATCCTATGTCGCCTGTCGGGGTGAGGGTGAGGGTGTTGGCGTGAGTGGGGTGGGCTCGAGTTGATACTCGTCCCACCAGCTTGAGTAATTGGCTTTTCATAGGGTTCGCGCTGCGAACAAGTAGTGGTTCCTCCCAATATCGCCGTATGTCGTGGCCCCGACGTTGAGGCTGCTTGGTCAGAAGGCTCCGACTTGTAGGTACTCCCGATGCATTCGACAGATGTACTGATCATGGGAGCATACCAGGTAGAGTTTGCATGACGGTGGGCAACCGAATGATATTACGAGCATGAATTGTTCTCCCCTTCACCGGATCCGTGTGGATGCTTCCTAGGTACGAGCCACCTGGGTGGAGCCCCCACCTGTAGGTACCCTCGCTGCGGTCGACAGTGTACTGACCGTGGCCGGCTCCAGGTAAAGGCTGCCCAGGAGAGTGCTACCGGATGACGAATGGTGTAGACTAGCAAGTTTTGTCCTTTAAATCCCTAGGTTCACCCCTGTGGGGCTAGGGTGAGGGCGAGTGTGAGTTGTACCCATCGAGTATACTCTGGGTATACCTCCAAACGCTTGAGTTGTCGAATTATATTTCTACCACGTAAGCGGATGGACTCTTGTAACTGTTGCGCGGTAACACCAACTGGTTAAGGACTATTCCTCCCTGTGAGTCCCAAAGGCCTCCACCCTTGGGAGTGAGGGCAAGGGCGGGGTATTGTCGCACCGCCGCGTGACCTTGTTAACCGTTGGGTTTCTACCCATGGTTTTCTTTGATAGGAGATGGCCTTAGTATCGAATGTTTATGTTGGTGTTTGGTTTCTGGCCACTCACTGGGCTTGTAGCTCACCCCTCGCGTACTGTTTTCCTTTACAGGGGCGTTGTTGAGCGTGGAGCTGGAGCTTCCTTGTGGCGTGGTCTTGCGTGCGTGGAGCGTTCTGTTCGGCGGATTGACGAGTGCGAGGCTGTCAGCAGTCCTAGAGTCTTGTGTATTTGTAAACCGTGCTTGTGGCACTTGTTGTATTTTATTGGCTAGACTTGGCTCTCACAGGACAGTGATTGTGTATTGAGTCTGTAATAATATTTTTGATTTATAGACTTATTGTTATTTTTATACTTCTGCCTTTCATTTTAGTTATCTGTTATCATTGATTATCGGCCTGGTGTATTATTTATTTGAGTCATCTGTTGACCTCTTGTATGATAGCTGATACTTTATATAATTGCCGCGCCTCGGGGACGCCTGGGGCGTGACAGGTTGCATTTGGCTATAACAAGCTGCTGACACCACGAAGCACACTCCGAACGCGTCTGAGCACCGCAGGCATGCCTCGAGTACCCCGTGCACGCTGCCCACGCACTCCGCATGCATGGAACAACGTCGAGCACGCCCTCGAGCACCTCGTGCATGCTGCCCACGCACTCTGCACGCATCGAACAACGTCAAGCACGTCCCCGAGCACCTCGTGCATGCTTCCTACGCACTCCGCACGCATCGGGCAAGGCCAAGCACGCCCTCGAGAACCTCGTGCATGCTGCCCGCACACTCCGCACGCATCGGGCAAGGCCAAGCACGCCCTCGAGCACCTCGTGCACGCTGCCCGCACGCATCGAACAACGTCAAGCACACCCTCGAGCACCCCGTGCACGCTGCCCACGCACTCCGCACGCATCGAACAACGTCAAGCACGTCCTAGAGCACCTCGTGCACGCTTCCCGCGCACTCCGCACGCATGCGAGCAGACCGAGCGTGCACCCGCATCCCCGCAACCCTCATATGTGCACCGATGTGTCAACCCTACGCCCCTTTAGTACACAAACACAAGTTTAGATGATGCATGAGGAAACCCATTGGCAAGAGGAGAAGAACATGCATGTATGGCTCACTCACACATACTCACAAACAAGTGGTGTGCACACATACACAACACATAATACATGAATATGTGCTTCTCTCCCTCATCTTCTTCAATTCCATGCACACACAACAACAACACAAGACAAAGGAGCTTCCACTCTTCCCAACAACCACAACAGACATGGCTGAACCCAACCGAGGAGAGCGGGAGGTCCATACGCGGCTCCGGCACGCCCCACGCCGCAGCTCCACCGCAATCACCATCGATCCTGCACCTTCTCTCAAACAACACACCTTCAAAGACATTGGAAGAAGAGACTTCATCATCACCTCCACTTTCTCCTCTTCATTTTTTTTACACCAGCAGAGCTGGTCGACAGAGAGGGTCGAGAATGAGAGAGACAAGAGACATTTGGGCACATAAATATCTAAAAGAGGTGTCAAACGACCAAATCGTCCCAGCCCCGAAATCCTGGACATACTTCACTTAAACGGGCATAACTCCACAATACAGCTCCGAATTGCATGATTCCAGCGGCATTGAAAGATAAGACGATTATCTACAACTTTCATGTTACACCTAGATCAAATAACCTCTCCAGCTATTCCAAAATCTAGGCTAAATATCTTACAGGGCTGCTGCATGGATTTTTTTAACTTTGGGGTATACTCAGAAAAATACCCATAACTTTTGATATACGAATCCACTTGATCCAATTCCACTTCTATATGGAAGCTAGATCAAAACTGAACATCTCGTAATAATATCGGATTTTTAGCTCTTCATCTTGGATTTTAACAAAATCAAATCCGAATACCAATCTGAAACTGCATAATTCCAAAAACGTTATCGGAATTAAACGAAAATTTTATGTGCAGTACTAAACAGTACCAGGACCCACAATATACAGTTATATCTTCAATCAGAGTCCTCAAACCCCACCGGTAGCTAAAAACCAAAATTTTTGCGACTTCGATCGAAATTAGGACTCTAAATGACACAGGTCTAACATTCTCCCCCCCCCTTAGGAAATTTAGTCCTCGAAATTTAAGGAAACCCAAAGGGAAGACCGAACGTAGAAGTGTCACCCATAAAGTCCCTTGGCTCCCGAGTGGTCCAGGCACCCAACTGGTGCTACCACGCACTTTAACCGAAGGAACGATCTGGGTGCGGAGCCTCTTCTCATATTGGTCCATGGTCTCGATCAACTGCTCCACGAACGACAAATCCAGCTCGAGGGTGAGCGGCTCGAACGGAATGACGTGAGCAGGATCGTAGACATAATGCCTCCGCTACGAGACATTGGATGACGTCCCAGGCACGAGTCAGCCACGGGGGCAAGTCTTCATGACAGCCACCTCCCTTAATCCACTCAAGGACGAAACCGGTCTGATGGAAGGCCAACTCAGCTCGCCCCAAACGTCAAAACAGAGGATGTCCTTAAACTGGGACACCTCATGAAAACATGGTCGCCGAACCCCGATGGTAGGCTCCTGGCGACAATGACCTGTGTAGCCCTTCCGACGGTTCTAGGTGGTGTAGAGGCACGCACGAACCATCTTGGCCACCGCAAGGTCAATTAAATAACTTATGACCCCTCCAACAGGCACTCTACAACCGTCCCAACACAAGGGAGGTATAAAACCGCGCCCATAGAGTGCCTTTTCCATTTCATCTGGATGCTCTAATGGCAGTCGTCTCACAGGCAGACCCCTACCCAAAGGGTGCTGCCTCATCCAACTGCCCCAAGTCGAGCACGCAGGCAAATAGCATGTCCTCCAAGGTCTAAATCGTCCTCTTGCTTGGCTGTCCGTCAGCAATGAAACATTGTACTTAATTGAAGGCTCGCGCCAAAACCTACCAAAGGCTGTGTGCAAGCACCTCAAAGTAACACACGCGTCTCTATCCGAAATAGAGCCGACCGGAGTGCCATGAAGACGGACAATCGCGAAGGCTCTAACCCGCGTTGAAGCATCCAGAGACACAGTCAGCTGGATAGGGAGGAAAGTGCGGACTTAGTCAATCGGTCAATGATCCCAGACGGCATCGTGACCCGAACGTGACTTTATTGATCCCACAATGAAATCCATAATAACTCACTCCCACGTCCACTGAGGAATCTCGATGGACGAACGCATTCCAATGCGACGATCCACAACTTCGCCTGAGGGCATGCCGATCAACAACCTCAACGAGGGCTACCTCAAAACAGCCCACGGAGGTCCAATAAAACATTCGAGATCCTTGTAGGCATCTGGCGCATTCGTCTACCCCGACGGCAGTACCCAAAATTCGTAGTGCCCGAAACGGTCACGAAAGGCCAACTAGGGAATGCCAAACTCCCGGATCTCCAATTATGGTACCCTGCGCGAACATCGATCAACAGAAAGACACAGGCTCCCAAAGCTAGTCAAAACAGATCATCAATTCGCAGCAAGGGGTACTTGATCTTCAACCCCCATGGGGAGATCAAAATAATCCCTGGGACGATTAAGTCCAAATCTGCTCCTCGAGCATGGTTGACGCTCATGATGACCCTTACACGCTGGGTAAGCCGCTCGACCGCACTTAATCCGCCAGACACGCAATAGGAGGTCGTCGATTCCCGACAACGCCTAAGCGACGTCAGCTACATGATATGGTGGTTGAGTCCCATCACGAACGCTTAGCGTCACGCCTCCTCATTTACGACCCATGTGGGGGCAAAACGCGACAGTACTGCAAAATGTGCTTCACATGCCGCCACCAATAGGTCCTTCAACTATAACCATTGGAACTCCAGCATCATGCACTCAATGGGCAGGTTCATCACGGGGAGTCCAAGCTCTCGACGTCATCCAGTAGCACTCCTCCGGTGTGGCCCCTACCTGGTAGCCTCCCATGTCCACTATCTCTGCTATATGGGCACACCAACAAGCGTCGTGGATAGTCCCAGGGAGCACCTCACAGGACTCTGGCCTCTACCGGACCGCTACAACGCACGATGATATATCGAAGCGACTCCGGATATGGCTATGGAACCCTAGTCCATAAGCGATCGCCCACCAATTTGCAATAGGATGCACTCAATCCCGATCGTATGCATCACCACCCGCTATCGCACCTTCCAAGTGAAGAAAAATCCATCATCAATTTGATGCTTCAAAGGTATTACTTGATTGGGAAAAGAACCTCGGGAGGGCCTCATGAGGTCCCGATATAGGATATCCCGTCAACCAAATAAGGAACACGGAGTACCCTAGCCCGGGTCTCAACCCTGACCCTGCAAGGCTCCTTATCCTGAGTAGGAAGATTGGAAGAAGACATCACCCCTTAATGAGCTTACGCCACATCCTCAACACTTGAAATTGGTGCCGCACGCGAACTCCATGGTACACCCCCGATAAACAGAACGGAGGAGAATACAGTCTCCAACCGGTACAGGGGGTATCTCTGGCACCACTGGTGGATCTGCCGCTACGGGTATCTACGGGATCGCCTCACGGGCTGCCCGCAGCTCCTGGATCTCTCACGCCTGCTCAGCCAACGCTCCAATCTTGGCCTCCAGTGCTCTAGTCTGAGTCTCCAGAAGATCCACCATTGCAGCGTAAGCAAGCGCCCACGCTGGAGGCTCCTGCGCAGGTCCTGGCCCAGCAGCCAAGGACTCTCCAGTAGACTCCTCGCCTCCGGTAGGTTTGAAAACCTTCAAAGCCCGAGGATGACCACGTCCACGCACCCGTCTCTGAGGAGGCACATCAGCAAACTAAGGAACCAACACTAGGATCATAACACTCATATAGAAATCCTAGGACTCATCTCAAAGAAAACAATTGGCTCTGATAGGAAATGGCTCGGATACCAACTTTTGACATGCCCCAGGGTGGCCGTCCCCGAGACATGGCAAATATATAAATGATATTAGCAATCCATACACGAAATCAAACAAGGACTCCACAACATCAAAGGCAACAAAGCAATAACCAAGTAACTGACATCAAATATATACAAATAGCGGAAACTCAAATGACTAAGTCTGTAATTCAAAGACATATTTACAGACTAGAATACACAATCAACTGTCCTGTGGGAGCCAATATACACAACAGAAGACACCAACAGTCCACATACCGTGCACAAGCACAAGTATAATACATACAATGAAAAGGGAATGTTGATAGCCTCTCACTCGCAAGACATCCAATGCGAATGCGGGTCTCCTACTCGTAGTGCGCCAGGGGAGCTCTTCTCTTGGATCCGACTCAGCGTCATCTGGAGAAAAACATAAGCGAGGGGTGAGCTACAAGCTTAGTGAGTGGTCAGAAACCAAACACCAACATAATCATTCGATACTAAGGCAGTCTCCTATCAAGGGAAACCATGGGTCGAAACCCAATGGTTAACAAGGTCACACGGCGGTGCGACCATACCCTGCCCTCGCCTTAGTCCCCACAAGGGTGAGCCTAGGGACTTGAAGGGCAAAACTTGCTGCTTTACACCGTTCGTCATTCGGTAGCGCTCTCCCGGGCAGCCTCTACCTGGAGCCGGCCACGGTCAGTACACTTTCGACAGCGTAGATGGTACCTACAGGTGGGGGTCCACCCAGGGCGGCTCGTACCTAGGAAGCATCCACACGGATCCGGCGAAGGGGAGAACGATAATTCACGCTCGCAATATCATCCGGCAGCCCACCGTCGTGTAGCCTCACCTGGTACACTCCCATGATCAGTACATCCGTCGAATGCATCGGGAGTACCTACAAGTGGAAGTCCTCTATAGCTTCAATGTCGGGGCCCCGATACGACGATATTGGGAGGACCCATTACATGCTCACAACGCGAACCCCACGGGAAAACCATCTATACAAGCTGATGGGTCGAGTATCAACTCGAGCCCACCCCACTCACGCCAACACCCTCACCCTCACCCCGACGGGTGACATAGGATCTTGGAAAATTGCACAAACTGGCAGATCAAACCAACGCCGTCCCACCACACCCTCACCCTCACCCCCTCCTCGGGGTGACATAGGCTCTTGGGGAAGAGGTCGATTGTTCCTAACCGCTCGTCATCCGGTAGTCTCTCCCGGTGTGGCCTCTACTACCTGGTAGCCTCCCAGGTCCCTATCTCTGCTATATGGGCACACCAACAAGTGTCGTGGACAGTTCCTAGGAGCACCTCACAGGGTTCAGGCCTCTACCGGACTTGCCTCCCAAGACCGCTACCTCAGCCGTATGGGCACACCAACACGCGTCATGAGCAGTATCTGGGAGCGCCCCACCGGACTTTACTACGCCGGGCAGTCTCTACTCGGAGCCGACGAAGGGAAGAACACTCGACACCTGCGAATACGATCACAAAGGATCCGTCATCACCGGTTATCAAACACCGATAAGGGCAACGAATTCTAGTGAATTCCCTCCTGGGCGCATAACTCAGATGCGGGGAAGACATTTTATTACAAGTGTCAAAGCCATGGTATGACCCCATAAGAGGTCATACACCTGTCTAATCTCATTAGACAAGGCTCATGGCCATATCAGCATATATATATAATATGCAATTAACTACCCAACGATGGCCTACTTAAACATGCATACATGGCATCAAACAGGTAAACACACATAAATTACAACCTAACATACGTTGGATAACACCAACCTAGAAGGGAAGGGTTAAGCGCGATCTGCGCAACAACAGGTGCATGCCAATAATTCCAAGCAAGCCTGAGTCAAGTAGGAACTACATCTACTTACTCAGCTCGCGAAAAGAGGGAGGGCGAGAGAGAGGGAAAGCCTCATCCTCTCTTGAAGCGGGTTATAGTTTTGCCCCAACTAGATGGGCACAACAACTATACCACACCCTCGAGTCCTAAATCAGAAGAATATTTCGCATACACCCCATTATTAACCCAAGTTAAACATGCTTGATAAATAGGGGTAGTATTTCAAATAAAATTACCTAAGTCATGCCATATTCTATACAATACATAGGCAAGTATAAGGTAGAATAGGGGTTCTACACAATATACGAGCTATACAACCTAGCATGCATGATATCTAGCATATTTAGGGTGCTATTAAAGCCCCATGGAAGCGCGAAGCACGACTACATGCATCGAGCGCTCCTGGAAGGGATGGAATCAAACCACTCACCTAACAAGCTCACGGTTCGCGAAACGCATGAGAGCGACGAATTGAATCCGAAGCCTGATACCAATCCGCCAAGGATCATCCAATGGTTGCATTTGGCTATAACAAGCTGCTCGACACCACGTAGCACACTCCGAACGCGTCTGAGCACCGCAAAAATGCCTCGAGTACCCCGTGCACGCTGCCCATGCACTCCGCACGCATGGAACAACGTCGAGCACGCCCTCGAGCACCTCGTGCACGCTGCCCACGCACTCCGCACGCATCGAACAACGTCAAGCACGTCCCCGAGCACCTCGTGCATGCTTCCTACGCACTCTGCACGCATCGGGCAAGGCCAAGCACGCCCTCGAGCACCTCGTGCACGCTGCCCGCACACTCCGCAAGGCCAAGCACGCCCTCGAGCACCTCGTGCACGCTGCCCGCACACTCCGCACGCATCGAACAACGTCAAGCACACCCTCGAGCACCCCGTGCACGCTGCCCACGCACTCCGCACGCATCGAACAACGTCAAGCACGTCCTCGAGCACCTCGTGCACGCTTCCCGTGCACTCCGCACGCATGCGAGCAGACCGAGCGCGCACCCGCATCCCCGCAACCCTCATATGTGCACCGATGTGTCAACCCTACGCCCCTTTAATACACAAACACAAGTTTAGATGATGCATGAGGAAACCCATTGGCAAGAGGAGAAGAACATGCATGTATGGTTCACTCACACATACTCACAAACAAGTGGTGTGCACACATACACAACACATAATACATGAATATGTGCTTCTCTCCCTCACCTTCTTCAATTCCATGCACACACAACAACAACACAAGACAAAGGAGCTTTCACTCTTCCCAACAGCCACAACAGACATGGCTGAACCCAACCGAGGAGAGCGGGAGGTCCATACGCGGCTCCGGCACGCCCCACGCCGCAGCTCCACCGCAATCACCATCGATCCCGCACCTTCTCTCAAGCAACACACCTTCAAAGACATTGGAAGAAGTGACTTCATCATCACCTCCACTTTCTCCTCTGCATTTTTTTTACACCAGCAGAGCTAGTCGAGAGAGAGAGAGTCGAGAATGAGAGCGACAGGAGACATTTGGGCACATAAATATCTAAAGAGGTGTCAAATGACCAAATCGTCCCTGCTCCGAAATCCTGGACAGACTTCACTTAAACGGGCATTACTTCCACAATACAGCTCCGAATTGCATGATTCCAGCGGCATTGGAAAGATAAGTTGATTATCTACAACTTTCATGTTAACCTAGATCAAATAACCTCTGCAGATATTCCAAAATCTAGGCTAAACATCTTACAGGGCTGCTGCCTGGATTTTTTTAACTTTGGGGTATACTTGGAAAAATACCCATAACTTTTGATATACGAATCCAGTTGATCCAATTCCACTTCTATATGGAAGCTAGATCAAAACTGAACATCTCGTAATAATATTGAATTTTTAGCTCTTCATCTTGGATTTTAACAAAATCAAATCCGAATACCAATCCGAAGTTGCATAATTCCAAAAACGTTATCGGAATTAAACGAAAATTTTTTGGGCAGTACTAAATAGTACCAGGACCCATAATATGTAGTTATATCTTCAATCAGAGTCCTCAAACCCCACCAGGTAGCTAGAAACCAAAATTTTAGCAACTCCGATCGAAATTAGGACTCTAAATGACACAAGTCTAACACTGGGGGCACCCTTGAAGGAGAAACCATGATCGGAATGGTCTCCATCATCTCGGTTGGGGGCACCTCCGACGAACCAACAATCGTAGGTGCCAAATCCACTGCCGCAACTAGAGTATCCCCAGGTGAAGAGGCTGAGGGAGACATGTCTACTTGGAAAGACAAAATTAATGTGCTTTTCAACCAAAGGTAGACCTTTTCCTATGTTTACAGCAGCACACACTCACATGAGTTCATTTAAGGACTTGCATATCTAAAAGAAGCTTATTTGGCTTGATTCCTGGTACATTCATAGATTTTTCAGCATGTTTAGAATAATATGATCATTCATAGAGCCAATACCTTTCAAATACAATCCTGATTTGGACAAAAGTGACCACAAGGGCCCCTCTTCAGGGACTTGAGAGTATCTTTTACTTTAGAAAATTGATAACATTTCCCCCCCACATGAAAAAAAATCAATTGAAGAATTAAAATACTCCCTTATGTCACTCACACTTATGCATAAGCTTGTATTTTTCTTTTCCAAGCATTTAGGCATTCGATTTTCTCAAAATATCACAATTGACTCCCCATACTAAATAAAAATTGCCCATATTACTCTCATTTCATACCCTTCCACACACACTTGAGAAAAAATTGCCCCACTCTTAGACACCTAAGATTTTTTTTCCATATTCTCACACTTCGAGTCACTTTGACTCCCTCCTTTTTATGCCAAACACGGCTTCTCGCACCCTTTCTCCTTGCTTTACTTTTAAATTACCTTAAATGGGTTGTGGCCCTTGACAATTCAAGCAAGAGGGGCTCTAAAGTATGTGCAGGGGCACAATCCGTACAGATTTAACACTTGGTTCATGGAAATAATATTTTTACAGGTTTTAAAGGATGACCAAGCACTCACAAAAACTTTCAACAGTAGCAGACAGACAGCAAAATCAGAAAACTCCCCCAGACAGAGGGCAGCTACTAACAACATGGCAGCCCAACCCCTTTTCCAGGTTGAAACCCACAGTCCAAGGGCGGCTAAAATAAACTAGCCGCCTGACCCTGGGCGAATAGTTTGAACATGCCGCCCCTCACCTGCTACCCAATCTGCGCTGTCAGTACAGTTTTTATCAACTCGTCAATCCTTCGAAACCTATTAGGAATATTTCTTTCCAAAACCTGTACACACACATCCCATACACACATACACTCTCAAAACATTACAAATACGAATAAAAAATAGCCAAAAATCAAAATCATATACTAACCTATGCATTCATACACCAATTCATCCACCCACAAACACCGAATCTATACGAAACCATTCTACATATACAAACCAGATTAAAACTAATGAACATTCTTCCAAACTAAATTAAAAACCACCCATGTCTATCCATACACCAAAAGAAAGGTATAAATTGTTCATAAACAAAAAAAAACAACCCAAATTAAACTAAAAGAGTGTTTTGCAAATAAATCAACAAGAAAAAGGTAGAGGTCAACCAAAGAAGCCTTGATCCAGATGTCTTGAGCTGTGTATCATGAATATAATCACCTGAGCTAAAAGGAAAGAATGAAGCTTAAACTCATTGCCATAAAACCAAAGTTTTCTACCAAAGACTAAGTACAAAAAATATACCTTGGCGTATTATCGTCTGTAGGAGGCTGGGTCAAAGGAGGATCATCCTGGCCTGGTTGAGAAGATGGCTGAGGAGAATAGTAAACCTCTGGAGTGTCTGGGGCAGCAAGAGTCTCTCGGACCAAAGACGCGTCTATCGTATACCTCCCACGGCTCTGGGTCACCGAAGGATGAGAAGCCAGACTAAAAGTAGCCCCCGAGGTGAAGGAAGCTGAGATAGAATGCTCATGCTCAAGAGGGAGGAGGTCGAGGTCCGCCTTGGTCATAGCCCCTCCACCGACCAACTTTCCCCTCATGGTAGCTTCCCAGAGGTGGACCTGCTGGATGTTTCTATCTCTCCTCTCTATCCTTTGGCGAACATGTGCCTCCATGCTCCACGACCGGTCCTCCACCACTCTCAATCTCGCCCTCACCTCTGCATTCCGGAGCCTCTCCTCGCTCGACTGAAGCGCATCCCGGTCTCTATCTCCAGCCACCTGAAGGGAGCATAGTAGATCTCCCAACAAGCCACCAGGAACACCCGCCAATGCCTCTAACTCTGACACCCACACCTGGAGGGAATCTCACTAACGGAGCAGGACAGCGAACTCCTCTCTCGACACCATCTCGGACCTCAGCCAGCCCATCTCCTCCTCTGCCCTGGTGGCCATCATCTCTTAGAAGGGTGGTGGGGTCTCGTTCCCGGTTGAGGCGCCCGACAGCGGCTCAAGGGGATTCCGGTGTGTGTGTGATCGCCACCTGCTTTTTTGAAAAGCAAAAAAAGTTGGGTGGGATTTGATCGCCTATGTGGGGAGTTTGTGGGGTCTCCGCTTTGAGACACGGATATACCGTACATAGAGGTGAAAAACAGGTAATCCTATTCTGCTTTTGGCTTGGCTAGAGGAGTCTTGGGACAAATGGGGTATAGGTGAGGGGCGGCTACTGGGTTTGAGCCATCGGGTATGGGGCGGCTAGTTAGGTTTAGCCGTCCTGGGCCTGGGTCAACTTTGGCAGAACCTGGGTAGGATATGGGCTTGGTTTTGGCAGAGGTTAAGCTGTGTTTAACCTGGGTTTTGGAGGGTGTATTGAGAGGGTGATTTTGTATAGGGAATGGACTCTTCTCTCACAAATGGGACTCTCTGTCTCTCTCTCTAGGGATTTTAAGTAGTGGGTGTGAAAATTGGGATGTGGATGATGGATTGGGATTGATTATGAATTGTTGTGGATTGAATATGTGTTGGAAAGGCTTGGGACCCCCTCTATTTATATTAAAAAAGAGGTAGGGGAGTGTCCAGTGGATAATAGAATGGCTTGGGTAATAGTGTGTTTGATTAGACCCCTGATTAATTCTCTATTTCTTCTGTCAGAGACCAGGTGAAAGGCGGCTAGTTGAAACTAGCCGCCCAAGATGGGGTGACTACTTCCTGGTAGCCGCCCCCATCATGACCTGCCAAACGTCCCATCTCTGACAAGCAGTGACTTGGGTCGGTTACTTGGATTGAACCAGCCAAGATGGGGCGGCCAAAGGTCACAACCCGCCGTAATGATCAGCATTTAATGCTGCATTATGTCCCATCCAGGGAAGCGGTTTGGGGTCAACCAGAGGCGCGGCTAGTTGAAACTAGCCGCCTGGGATGGGGCAGCTAGCTAGTTAGGGTTAGCCGCCCCCTTCCAGGGTCCTAAGTTTTTCTAAGTGTTAGGATTTTCTGGTTCGGATTTTTTTGAGAATTGTTTTCCATTTGATGTCCAAATGTGGGTATTTCTAAGTGTTATTTGAAGTATTTTTTGTCTTTCTGGACTGTCAAAATTGGGGTATCTACAATTGTCTTTCATCGGACGATGTTTTTGTGTGAAGCAGGAAAGACTTCGACCGATGATAAGGAAAGAGACCCCTATTTTGGCCGGCCTGACCTTCAAGAAGTTTAAGACAACACGACTAATACTATTCAGGGAGTTGATTTAGACTATTAAAGGCTAGGTCTTGACTAGAATTTTCAATGGAAAGGATGATCCAGGTGGAAGGCGGGAAAATTAAATGGTGAGTGATCCAACTCGCAGTCGGGGTTCTTAGCTATCGTGCACGAAGCAGCCCAGCGTCAGTTTCCTCGTGCCTACTATTCCCATGCTTGGAAAAACTCAGCAAGGAGGGGATATCGCTGATAGAAAGAAAGTAAAGATTTGAATTGGTGGATTGGATCATCCGAAGGATAAAAACTCTGGAAAAGAACCAGAATTGAAGAAATTCGAACTGAATAGTACTGGAAGTGCGGTAAAACTTTGAAAAAGTCGTGTTTCATCAAGTAGTACTTGGAAATACACCAATACATTGCTGTTTATTTTTTAGAAAACTTGAATTTAGGATTTGAAAATAAATTGGAAAGGGGTCTTAAGTGAAAGCTGATAAACTGGGAGGGGCGGCTAGTTGAAACTAGCCGCCCGATAGGGGGCGGCTACTCATGGGTAGCCGCCCCATCACTGGGTTAAGGTCCCTCTCTCTCCTCAAACATTTCAAAATGGTTTTCCTTCCCTCTCTTCTCCTTCTCTTCGGTTTCAAACCAAAAAACCTTCATTTCTTTGCCTTCTTTTCCTCCATTTCGACCTAAATAATTCCTTTCCCTCTTGATTTTGAAACCCTAGGTTTGGGTTCTCCTTTTTCTTTTCAAACTGAGTAAGATGACGATGTTGAAGGCGATTGCTTCGAGGGGAAATGACCTCGGGTGGCTCGTGGAGAGCATAGCCCGAGCTCTTCATCATCGGAGAGTGCTAGGTCAGAGGTACAGGCCGTAGGGGAGGTTGTAGGTGCGGCGGAGGTGCCATCGGTGGGCACCGGCACGGGTGAGGTCGGGGGCACGCCTTCGGGGGCTATCCCGGGGGTTGGGAGTGGTTTCACAAGTGGGGTGATTGGATATACGCGTAAGAGGAAGCAAGGGGATCGATCGGCGGTGGTCAAAGAGGTGATTTTGGAGGTCGGAGGATCGGCCGAGGGTGTAACCGAGGGGATAGACGCTGAGGGAGTCAGTAAGGATATGAGGGCATCGTTGGATGCCATTGTTGGGATGCTGGATAGGGAGACCACAGAGGCCAAAGCTGAGGAGGAGGAGGAGGAGAGAAGGGCCATAGGTGCATTTGAGGAGTTGGCTTCCGGTGCGGTGGGCAGTGAGGAGACTGGAGGTGTTGGGGCTGAGGCCACAGAGGCCGGGGGTATTGGGGTTGAGGCCGAAGAGGACGTGTTTGAGGAGGAGGGAGATGACGACGGGATGGATGATCCCGACAAGGCTGAGGCGGACACCCCTGGGTCCACACGGGCTACGGTATTTCCTTAACCCATTTGTGGTACGAATAGGTGATAGTGTGTGTTATTTATATACGTGTCTCTAATAGGCATGCTTGTTGTGTATATAATGAAATGTTAATCACGGTAGGATTTTTATAAGCATGTACTTATTTATTTGGTTTATATGGTACTTTGTTTGTGTACATGGTTTTTTGTTTTGATACAAGAGGTGGTAAAAGGAAATAATAACTTCGTTGTTTCTTTAGAGGAGTATGTCTGTCAGAAGTGATAGTGATAGGATGGCATGTGTGCATGTGTTCATGATTATGATGGGAGTGTTATAAGCATGCTTTACATGACAAGAAGAAATTGTGTTTATGTAGTTTAGCGAATTTTTAAATAATTTGATTTGTTCTTAGATATAGACCATGGTGGGAGTGTTCACGGGGTAAAAAGAAGTGTATTCATATTTTGAATATTTCATGCTTGCGTGTGTATACTTAATTTCCTAAGCATGGTTTAGAATGAAAATTTCGTTTAGGACTCTCACCTTTTTGTTGTTTTAGCGGCCAAATCGCATTCGAGCATTGTGGCATGGGACAAAAAGGTGGTACACTGCCTTGGGCCAGGGGGAGAGGAGCTTGGTGGATGGAGTGAGCTTCCATTCCTTCTTACTGATCGAGTCATTCCACGTTCACCGGCCCTATGTGGAGGCTTTGGCGGAGATGTGGGATCCGGAGAGTTGCACTTTCATCCTTCCTACGGGTGCCATTATGCCGACCCTCGACGACGTTCATCGGATTACCGGTCTTCCGATTTCAGGGGAGGCAGTGATCGCGGGCATGCTCGCTGATTACAAAGTGCTCTTCCAGGAGTTGATTGGGGAGTGGGAGTTCGTGGAGCGGGAGCGAACGCTGAAACGGATCTTGTTGAGGCGGTTATCAGGGCAGTATGGCCTCGGTTCCTTCACGGAGCGCCAGAAGGGTGAACCTGTAGCTAGCTTTGAGAGGAGACGAGCGATGATCGAGGTGAGAGAGGATGCCGCGTGCCCACAGAGGGCACGGAGGGAGCTTAGAGCGTTCTTCCTCTACTTCTTCGCCTGGGTTCTTTTCTCGACGGCCTCCGACAAGGTCTCCTCTCACTCTCTGTTGCTGATGCGGGACATGGAGGGCATGGGACGCTATACTTGGGGAGCCGCAATGCTCGCCCATCTCTTTGCAAACCTCTCAAAGAAGGTGAAACGGGCCGGGGGTAAGAACCTCGACGGTTTTGCTCCCTTTCTCGAAGTATGTGTGAGTAGAGGGTGTTTTCTTATTGGTTTAACTCACTTGATTTTAAAAACATCTATCTTGTTCTGCAAGTCTTCGGGTACTAGCACTTCGCGATTGACCGCTCGACTCCGGCGCCTTTTAATCGTGCTCTCCCTTGGGCAATGAGGTGGGCACCCTGGGGATCTTCGTGCTTATACCACCTCGCTCAGTTACAGGAGACCTTCCATGTCTTGACAGAGGAAGAGGTATATACTCTTCTTCGAGTCTCTTGAGCTTGTATTTGATTTTCTTTTGACTAAGCGCCCTTCCTATTCTTTCTGTGTCTTGTAGATGACTTGGAGGCCTTACACGGAGGAGGAGGTCCCCAAGGATCTGTCACGGGACATTTGGCTGGTCTATTTTAACGAGGTCATGTTCCATGCGATTAGTTGAGTCGTCTGTCAGCTTGGGTACCACCAATGGGTGCCCGATCCCTTGCCGAAGTGTCCTTCGATCCTAGTGGCTGGAATTCCTCAGGACACGAACCTCCCGAGGAATTATGCGACGTATGTGGTGGGATGGATGAGCAGAGGTGCCTTGGTGGAGCGCTGTCCCGAGGTGACCAGCAGCGAGGAGTATATGGCTTGGTACCGCCAGGAATACGCCAATATCCTTGGTACTATGGAGGAGGAGATCCCAGACGCCTATGTTAGTCTTTCCCCTCTTTTTTCTTTTCTTTTCTTCTCCTTGAGTATTTTCTGAGTGATGTCACTTTTGTAGGTTGAGTTGAATGAGCTGTAGAAGTAGCTTAAGACAGCCAATGAGCACCTCCTAGCGCGAGGCGGGCAGGTGGAGCATTTGAGGGCTCAAAGGCGTCAGTTGCAGGACGAGGTTTGGGTCCTCAAGGCTCAGGTGGATGCTCTGTCGAGAGCGAGAGCCGACGACGCTTCGTCTTCCTCTGCTCCTCCTCCATCCATGATTTCCTAGTGAGAGCTCGAGTTGACAAGGGAGTTGGATGTGGCCCGCAGCGAGTTGGCGGCCACGAGGATGGAGCTTGGCAAGGAGAGAGGCAGGGCCGTACGTGCTGAGGAGGAAGTGGGTCAGCTGAGGTCTGTGATGGCCTCGAGAGAAGAGGAGTTCACCATCCTCGGCCATGAGAGAGACTCCCTCCAGATGTGGGTATTGGAGTTGGAGGCGTCAGCGGGCATTCCCGGGGGTTTGATGGGAGATCTGCTTTGCTCTCTTCAGGATGCCGGGATGCGCTTCGATCGAGCGAGGATAGGCTCAGTGCCGCGGAGGCAAGGTCACAGGACTCGAGGATAGGAAGAGGGCGGTCGAGGATCGTTCGAGAGGGGTGGAGGCACGCCTTCGCCAGAGGCTGGAGCGGAGGGACAGGGATATTCAGCAGGTCCTCCTCTGGGAAGCCACCACGAGGGGGAAGTTGGTTGGTGGAGGGGCCATGACCGAGGTGGACCTCGATCTCCTCCCTCTCGAGCCTGAGCATTCCCTTTCGACTTCCTTAGCTAGCGGGGCCACCTTCAGCCATGCTTCTCATCCTTCGGCATCTCAGAGTCGTGGGATATACGCGAGGGCCGCGTCTTCTCCTGAGAGACTCCTGCTGCTCTGGAAGCCCCAGAGATTCAGTCTTCTCCTCAGCTACCACCTCCTTCAGGCCCACCTCTTGGTTTATTCGTTTAAAAACTTCTTAGTTCTAGCTTAGGTTTATCTTTCCTTTATGTTTCCTCTTTATGAACTATTTTTCCATTTTGGTGTGGACAGACACGGATGGTGTTTATTTTGGTTTTGAAAGGGTGTTTATTGGTTTAAATATGATTTGTATATGCGGAATATGCAGAATGGTTTCATAGGGTCTTATGGGTCAATGAATGGATGTATGGGTTGGCTTATGATTTTGATTTTTGTTGCTTATTCGACTCGTATTTATACAGGTTTTGTGTGTGGATATGTGTGTGAAATGTGTATATGTATGTTTTAGAAAGGAATATTTTGACAGGTATTTGAAGAGTTACAGAGTTGATTGAGACTGGGACTGACAAGGCAGAGGGGGCAGCAGGTGAGGGGCGGCTACTTGCGATTAGCCGCCCAGTGAGGGGCGGCTAGTTGTGTTTAGTCACCCCTTGCCTGAGTTTTTACCTGGAAAAGGAAGGGAGAAGGGGCGGCTATTGGATTCTATCCGTCTAATGAGAGGCGGCTAGCCGGGTTTAGCCGCCCCCAGCCTGGGGCAATTCTTCTGATTTTTCCTTTTGCCTGCTGCTGCTGAAAGTCCTTATGAGTATTTGTTTAACCTTCAAAACCTATAAAAACATTCTTTCCATGGTCCGAGTGTTAAATCTGTCTAGATCGTGCCCCTGCACTAACTTTCGAGCCCTTCTTGCCTGAATCGTCAAGGGCTATGATCCATCTTAAGGTAAATGAAAAGAATGTGAGACAGTAAAGTGCGGGAAACCATGCTTTAGTACGCAAGGGAGGGATTCCAAGTGCGAGAGCGAAGAAAATTCTTAAGTATGTGTGAGAGTGGGGCTATTTCTTCTCAAGCATGTGTGAAGGATATGAAATAAGTGTAATAGAGGTAATTTTAGCTTTGGTACGAGGAGCTAACTATAATATTTTAAGGAAATTGAATGCCTAATTATTTCAAAAAAGGAAAATGCAAGCTTATGTGTAAGTGTAAATGACATAAGGGAAAATTTTAATTTTTCTATCATTCTTTTCTGGTGAGAGGGCAATGTTTTCAATCTTCTTGTGCAGAAATACCATTAAATCCCTATAGAGGGACACTTGTGGTCACTCATGTCAAACCAGGATTGTATTTGAAAGGTGTAAGCTTTGGGTGTCGATTTCTTAGGTTCATGGTTTTCAAGTGCTTGATTATACTATTCTAAATATGCTAAAAAATCCATGAATGTACCAGGAATCAAGTCAAACAAGCTTCCTTTGGACAGACAAGTCTTTAAATAAACTCATGTAAGTGTGTGCAGTTGTAATCATAGAAAAGGTCCACTTTTGGTTGAAAGTTTTCCTTTCCTAGCAGACATAGTTCAATTTCAAAACCCTATTGCAAAAATAAAAGGCGAGGGGGGAAAGGGGGCAAGAGTAATATCTTCCTTTTTAGCAATATTTAGAATTATCTCAGTTTAGCATATGTCCTACTTTCTAGGTCCGTCTGGCTTTCTTCTTTTTACCACTTCTTTATTTTGGGTGGAAAGTACAATCCGCTTGTTCGGATCTGTACTAGTATAGCCGTTGTTTAGAGTGTACTGTGCGTAAAGGTGTGAAAGCCTGCTAAAGTAGAGAGTTTAACCTGTTCACTTGGGTGTTATTTTTCTTTTGTTGGCCTCTCATTGCTTGATTTTTTTTTTATTTGAGGCGAGGCTCTTCTGTTTTTCTCCCCGATTCTATTCATGCTTCCTCTCTAGAAGTGTTTGTATAGTGTCAGAGCCAGTTTTGTGACATATGCTAGGTCCAGGTAACTCTTCATTATGACCTCGGGTTAATACGAGTAGTGGCGGAAATAAGGGAGGGGTTTTTAAAATTATCTCAGTCTACGGGGTAGGCAATTTCTCTTCTATTAAATGAACTAATTCTTAAGTCATACGTGTGTAAAGGAAATGGCATGAATGTAGATACCCCAATTTTGACCGTCCAGAAAGATAGAAATACTTCAAGTAACACCCGGGAATAACCCACATTTGGACATCTAATAGAGAACCAAAAGTTCAGGAAACCGGAAACCCTAACCCTGACCTAAACCCTGGCCCAAGCCCCAAACCCTAACCTAAACTGGAAACCCTAAATCCCAGACCTAACCCTAAACCCCAGACCTAACCCTAAACCCCAGACCTAACCCCAAACCCTAGCCTGACCAGAAACCCTAAACCGGAAACCCTAACCCTAAACCAGACCCTGGCCCAAATCATGAACCCCCACTTAGAGAAACTCTAAACTCCAAAAAAACCCTAGAAAAACCCCGAGTCCCTGGCAAGGGGCGGCTAGCCCTAACTAGCCGCCCCATATCAGGCGACAAGTTAGCACTAGCCGCCCCCCTGGCCGACCTTGAACTGCTTCCCTGGATGGGACATAAAGCAGCATTAAATGCTGATCATTGCGGCGGGTTGTGACCTTTAGCCGCCCCATCTTGGCCGGATCAATCCAAGTAACCGACCCAAGCCACTGCTTGTCAGAGATGGTATGTTTGGCATGTCATGATAGGGGCGGCTACCAGGAAGTAGGCGCCCCATCCTGGGCGGCTAGTTAGGACTAGCCGCCCTTCACCTGGTCCTGACAGAAGAACCAGAGAATTAATGAGGGGTCTAATCAAACACACTATTAACCAAGCCACCCTTTTACCCCCTGGGTATTCCCCTGCCTCCCTTTTACTATAAATGGAGGAGGTCCCAAGCCTTTAAAGAATACACAATCAACAAACACACAATTCACATCCACCAAGTCCCAATCCACTTGATATCCATTCCCTTCCCCCACTAGAAATCCCAAGAGAGAGAGAAAGAGAGCCCCTTTTGTGAGAGAAAAATCCATTCCCTACACAAAAACACCCTCTCATTCCACCCTCCAGAAACCCAGGCTAAACCTAGCTTAGCCTCTGTCCAAGACCAAACCCATTTCCTACCGAAGTTCTGCCCAAACCAACCCAGACCCCGGACGGCTAAACCCTAGTAGCCGCCCCATACCCGACGGCTGGATCCGACAAGCCGCCCCATATCCACACCCCATTTGCACCGCTTTGTTCCAAGACTCCTTTAGCCAAGCCCCGGAAGCAGAATAGGATTACCTATTTTTCACCTCTGTGTACGGTATATCCGTGTCTTAGAGCAGAGACCCCACAAACTCCCCACGTAGGCGATCAAATCCGACCCAACCTTTTCCTGCTTTTTAGAAAAAGCAAGTGGCGATCACACAAACCCTGGAATCCTCTTGAGCCGCTGTCAGGCGCCTCAACCAGGAACGACACCACCCTTCCGAGAAGATGATCTGACCGAGCCCGCCAAGGCATGCACCCGGTCCGATTCTCCGAAGAACCCCCACACACGCACCCCACCCCCAATCGGATTTTTTCAACACCTAACGGAATCCGATACCGACAAATATGGCGATCACGGTGGGCCCACCCTCGTGAAAAACACAAGTTTCCCACCCCTTGAATCAGATCCTCCTCTACTTCGCATCACAGCATCGTTTACTGCTTTGTAAGCCGCACACCGCTGCGCAATTCTTTACTGCTTTGTAAGCCACACACCGCTGCGCAATCCTTTACTGCTTTATAAGCCGCACACCGCTGCGTAATCCTTTACTGCTTTGTAAGCCGCACACCGCTGCGCAATCCTTTACTGCTTTGTAAGCCGCACACCGCTGCGTAATCCTTTACTGCTTTGTAAGCCGCACACCGCTGCGCAATCCTTTACTGCTTTGTAAGCCGCGCACCGCTGCGTAATCCTTTACTGCTTTGTAAGCCACACACCGCTGCGCAATCTTTTACTGCTTTGTAAGCCACACACCGCTGCGTAATCCTTTACTGCTTTATAAGCCGCACACCGCTGCGCAATCCTTTACTGCTTTGTAAGCCGCACGTTGTTGCGCAATCCTTTACCGCTTTATTTACTGCTTTATATCTGCATTCATTCACTTAAATCATTCCACACACATCTTGGAATCCCGCATAGAGGAGGACATACTAGAGGAGAGAATCCACCAAGAGGGTCAGGCCACGCAATTCCTGACCCATCTAGAGGAAAAGATGGCCAATCTAGGATACCAATCCGTAGAGGACATGTTTCATGACCTCGCTGGCTACCATCAGGTCAAGACCTTGAGACAGGAGGCCCCTGTCGAAACCCCTAAGACCATTCCCAAAACCCCGTCCACACCCAGCCACTCGGTCATTGCGAGCATTTTTTCGTTCACCCCCGTTTCCCCCGCGAATCCAATATTCCCAACCATTTCTACCCCAGGCCCTTACCAGGCCACCCCAAATCCGGGACCGCTAGGCAGCCCTCCCAGGGGAGAAACACTGGATGAAACCATCCGGAGAATCCTCTCCGAGACTGGTCCCTCAACCCCCAAGCATATGTCTCTACATAACCTAAGACAAATCCTGTCAGTCCACCTACCGGGGGGATTCAAAATTCCCAAATTCTGCCAGTATAACGGTCGTGGAGACCTAGACATCCATTTAACTGCCTTTTATCTAGACGCCCGCCCCTTTCTAAATAATTAACCTCTGTTAGTCTTCCTCTTCCAGAAATCATTGGAAGGAAAAGCACTACAATGGTTCTCCACCCTCCCAATAGATCACTTGTCGAACTTCTCGGCTGTAAGCGAGAAGTTCTTAGGCCGCTACGGTTACCAAAGGATCAGAACCCCCTCTTTTTCAGATTTAACCGTAGAGAGAATGAGGCCTATGGAGGAATTTGAACAATACGTGTCTCGGTGGCGCACACTTGTCCACCGAACCGGCCTGCAACTCATAGAATGTCAAGAAATTGACATGATGTTACAGAGCCTAAGTCCAGAGCTTCGTACGAGCCTTTCGTATGGGGACTGTACTACGTATCACCTTCTAATTGATCGCCACAACAGGATTTCCCGTTGTGCAGCCCCAGTATTCCAAACCCAGTCCCCACCTATCAGCCATAGAGTTGGACAACTGCCTCATAAGGCATAATCCCACACGGTAGAGGGGATTACACAAGTATCGGCACTCTACCCGAACGGAGCGCGTGTTCCTGATCGAGGAACGGCTCCAAGACAGTACACGTCCGGTTCATCCGGATATGCGCCGCCTTGGCAAGCTAATCAAAATTCCACTCCTCGATCGGTACCCGCCCCCGTGCCGACACGACTAAGTCCTATATTCCACAACTTTATAAATAAGATCTCTGTACGTGTAGATCCTGTAATGAATATTCGAAAGCAAAAGCTAGAACCTGAAGACCGGCCTAGGATTATTCCGGGTGGTCTAATCCTTTTAGCACCTTTCCAAATACACCCAAACCCTATCAAGCCCCTCCCCCTATACACATAACAAATACTTGAGCCCATCCTAGTTCATCCCATGAAGGGAGATCCCATCCGACCATTGAACCATTTCTCCCAGACACAACCTAGTCAGACCTTTGACAACAAAGCCAGAGTTCTTCCTTCCTGTCCCCCTACTCCACCGGGGAAACAAGCCTTTGTTCCCCGGCAACTACCCCAAAGAAAATACACCGCTATTCCTCCCTCATCGACCTATGAGTCCCCAACACGTGAAATTCTTGAATCCGTAGAATGTCCCAAGCAGGATTCTGACGATGATGAAGAGTTTTTGGATGGAGAACTATCGGAACTCTTTTATCCTTCCCAAACACAACCTGAAGCCATCATCCAACATCCAAGCCTTACAACCGATTAAATCTAAATACCCCGTGTCCCTACCTGCTCAAGACCAAATCATATCAATACCCATCGAACCTACCTTGGTGGTCACGGATGACTCTCCTTTTGACTCATCAGATTCAGAGACCGATCCAGATCCGGTTCAACCAATTATGCATGTCTTCAAACCAGAATCACTCATATTTAAAAATGCACAATTTGAGGGAGCAGTTGAGCTATCCCGACTGCCAGATCCACCTAACTTGCCATCCCGTCTGTCAGAGGAACCCCCTCTTTTAGACTCCCCCGCCATATCCAAATCAATTATTCCATATCTAGCCCACGAGCACCTGATTGCACCATTAGATAAGTCTTTACCCTTGCCATCATTAGGCCTCAACATTATAGTGAACTGTGCTCTCTTCCACCTGTCGAGTCAATAGTCACCCTTGCAACTTCCTTTTCCATATCTACATCTTTATTGACTGACCCACCTTTGAGGAAGGATTCTCTTCCTGCCAAGGGCCTATGGCAGATCAAGCGCCACTTGCATTTTCAACAACATTTAGGCTTTGATATTCTGATAGATGCTGTCAGAATAGATGCTGAGCAGCAGTGGTTGAGAAGGCGTCAAACGCGCTTCAAGATAGAAGAGAACGAATACACAACCAATGATACATCAGAAAATTCAAGTATCATTCCCCTAAAGATCCTGCAATTTGAGCCTCCATAGAGGTCTCACCTTGCACCATCATTTTCTGGAGGTCACACTTCAGTGCTATATACTATCTTTTACCTGCTTTCCTATTTTTAAATACTTTACATGCTTTCTCAAACAAAGATAACAAAAAAGACTTGTTTACCATCTTACGCTTTCAAACCCTTATACATATCTGTTTACACACTTTCAAAAAAAAGAAAAAAAATAGACAAAACAAAATAAATAAATAAAAAACAGACAAGAGATAGACAAGAAAAGATTAAGAGCAGCAGACCATGTCCAGGCCTACCAAAGAAGGGTGGCAAGGGCATTTGAAAAGAAGGTAATAAAAAGAAAGTTTGAAGTCGGGGAGTTAGTACTTAAACAAATCATGCCATCGAGACGACCCCACCCAAGAGGGAAGTTGCAACCCACATGGGTGGGACCCTATGTGATCCCCCATGCCTATTCTGGGAATGCCTACCGCCTGGTAGATGCCGAAGGAGTCGAGGTTTCAGGTTCGTTGAATGCACTTTATCTAAAGAAATTCCAAGCATGAATAGCTTTCAATACTTGAGAACTATTATTCTTTCTTCCTGCAATTTTCAGCGTTTAGTACTTGATGATAGAATTATAAGACTCTCAAAGATAAACTCGTATCTATTTGAACACATCTCTGCCAAGTCATGCCGCTTCCTTCACACATGTATGACTGGACTAGATTTACCTGATAGAAGAGAAATTGCCTACCCCATAGACTGGGACAATTTAAAATCCCAAAGCAAACCACCCTTATTTCCGCCCCACTCGTATTAACCCCGGGTCAAAATGAGGAGTTACCCGGACCTAGCATATGTCCCAAAACTGGCCCTGGCACTATACAAACACTTCTAGAGGGGAAGCATGAAAAGAATCGGGGTGAAAAACAGAAGACCCCCTCTCAAATCAAAAAAAAAAATCAGGCAATGAGAGGCCAACAAAAGAAAAATAACACCCAAGTCAACAGGTTAAACTCTCTATTTTAGAAGGCTTTCACGCCTTTACGCACAAGTATATGCCAAACAAACGGCTATACTAGTACAGGGTCTAAACAAAGGACTGTACTTTCCACCGAAAATAAAGAAGTGGTAAAAAGAAGAAAGCCAGAGGACCTAGAAAGTAGGACATATGCTAGACTGGAACAATTCTAAAATATTGCCTGAAAGGAAGATATTACTCTTACCACATTCTCTCCCCCTCCCTTTTTATTTCTCAATGGGATTCAAAATTAAACTATGTCTACCGGGAAAGGCGAAATTTTGACCAAAGGTAGATCATTTCCAGGTTTACAACTGCACACACTCACATGAGTTCACTTAAAAACTGGCCTATCCAAAGGAAGCTTATTTGACTTGACTCCTGGCACACTCATGGATCTTTCAGCATGTTTAGAATAATATGATCAAGCATTTGAGAACCACGAACCTAGAAAAACCGACACCTAAGGCTTATGCCTTTCAAATACAATCCTGGTTTGGAGATAGGTGACCACAAGGGCTCCCCCACAGGGACTTAATGGTATCTTTTACTTAAGAAAGTCGAGAACATTGCCCTCTCACATAAAAGAAAACCATTGAAGAATTAAAATGCCCACTTATGCCACTCATACTTACGCATAAGTTCGCATTTTCCTTTTCCAAAACACCCAGGCATCTGATTTTCTTAAAATGCTAAAATTAACCCCCCGTACCAATGATAAGATTACCCCCACCTAGACTCATTCTACGCCCTTCCACACATGCTTGAGAGAAAATTGTCCCACTTTCACACGCACTTAAGAGTTTTTTTTCGCTCACGCACTTAGAATCCCTTCCTTGCATACTAAAGCATGGTTTCCCGCACTTTACTTTCTCGCATTATCTTTGTCACGCCCCAGGCGTCCCCGAGACGCGGCAATTATATAAACTATCAGCTATCATACAAGAGGTCAACAGATGACTCCAATAAATAATACACAAGGCTAACAATCAATGATAACTGATAACTCAAATGAAAGGCGGAAGCATAAAAAAAATATCAATAAGTCTGTAAATCAAAATATTATTACAGACTCGAATACACAATCACTGTCCTGTGAGAGCCAAGTCTAGCCAATAAAAATACAAGTGCCACATGCACGGTTTACAAATACACAAGACTCTAGTAGGACTGCTGACAGCCTCGCACTCGCCAATCCGTCGGACAGAATGCTCCACGTACGCAAGACCACGCCACAAGGAAGCTCCAGCTCCACGCCCAAGAACGCCCCTGTAAAGGAAAACAGTACGCGAGGGGTGAGCTATAAGCTCAGTGAGTGGTCAGAAACCAAACACCAACATAATTATTCGATACAAGGCAATCTCCTATCAAGGAAAGCCATGGGTAGAAACCCAACGGTTAACAAGGTCATGCGGCGGTGCGACAATACCCCGCCCTCGCCCTCACTCCCAAGGGTGGAGGCTTTTGAGACTCACAGGGAGGAATAGCCGTTAACCACTTGGTGTTACCATGTAACAGTTACAAGAGTCCATCCACTTACGAGGTAGAAATATAATTCGACACCTCAAGCGTTAGGAGGTATACCCAGAGTATACTCGATGGGTACAACTCGCACTCGCCCTTACCCTAGCCCCCACAGGGGTGAACCTAGGGATTTGAAGGACAAAACTTGTTGTTCTTCACCGTTCGTCATCCGGTAGCGCTCTCCCGGGCAGCCTCTACCTGGAGCCGGCCACGGTCAATACACTGTCGACAACGTTGATGGTACCTACAGGTGGGGGTCCACCCAGGGCGGCTCGTACCTAGGAAGCATCCACACGGATCCGGCAAAGGGGAGAACGATAATTCACGCTCGCAATATCGTCCGGTAGCCCACCGTCGTGCAGCCTCACTTAGTACACTCCCATGATCAGTACATCCGCCGAATGCATCGGGAGTACCTACAGGTGGGAGTCCTCTGTCAGGGCAGCTTCAATGTCGTGGCCACGACATACGACGATATTGGGAGGAACCACTACTTGTTTGCAGCGCGAACCCTTTGAAAAGCCAACTACCCAAGCTGGTGGGTCAAGTATCAACTCGAGCCCACCCCGCTTACACCAACACCCTCACCCTCACATCGACGGGTGACATAGGATCTTGGGAGCAATACCCTCACCCTCACCCCCTCCTCAGGGTGACATAGGCTATTGGGGAAGAGGTCGATTGTTCTACACCGCTCGTCATCCGGTAGTCTCTCCCAGTGTGGCCATTACTACCTGGTAGCCTCCTAGGTCCCTATCTCTGCTATATGGGCACACCAACAAGTGTCGTGGATAGTTCCTAGGAGCACCTCGCAGAGTTCTGGCCTCTAACGGCTAGCCTCTCATGACCGCTACCTCAGCCGTATGGGCACACCAACACGTGTCATGAGTAGTACCTGGGGGCACCCACAGGGCTTTACTACGCCGGGCAGTCTCTACTCGGAAAAGACGAAGGAAAGAACACTCGACACCCGCGAATACGATCCCTATGGATCCGTCATCATCGGTTATCAAACACCGATAAGCGCAATGAATTCTCATGAATTCCCTCCAGGGCGCATAACTCAGATGCGGGGAAGACATTATTCTAAGTGTCAAAGCCATGGTATGACCCAATAGGAGGTCATACACTTGTTTAATCCCATTAGACAAGGCTCATGGCTCAATAGGCATATATATAATATGCAATTAACTATACAAGGAATACCTTACCTAAACATGCATATAAGAGCATAATAAACATTCAATCGACAGGTATAACTCAAACGGGTGTTGGGTATCACCAACTCAAAGGGGAGGGTTAAGCGCGATCCGCGCGACAATAGGTGCATGCCAATAATTCCAAGCAAACCCAAGTCAAGTAGGAACTACATCTACTCACTCGGTTCGCAAAAAGAGGGAGGGCGAGAGAGAGGGAATGCCTCATCCTCTCTTGAGCGGGTCATAGTTTTGTCCCAACTAGATGGGTGCAACAACTACACCATACCCTCGAGTACTAAATCAGGAATATTACGCATACACCCCGTTATTAACCCGAGTTAGACATGCTAGATATGTAGGGGTAGTATTTCAAACAAGATTACCTAAGTCATGCCATATTCTATACAATACATAAGCAAATATAAGGTAGAATAGGGGTTCTACACAATATACGAGCTATATAACCTAGCATGCGTGATATCTAGCATATTTAGGGTGCAAATAAAGTCCCATGGAAGCGCGAAGCACGACTACGTGCATCGAGCGCTCTCGAAAGGGTTGAAATCAAACCACTCACCGATACCCGGATTGACGCGCATCCCATTCGACGAGATCTGTAAGTCAAGGATATCAATAGGGGTGAGTATAACCACAAACAAACACATAAAATTAACTAGGAATGTCTAAGAATAGACAAGCACGCAACTGGGCTCGAATGCACGCAAGTGTGCATGCACGCACGCGTGCCCGAGTCCCCCGGACAACCACCCGAGGGTGCCGACCCTCAGCACGCCCAAACCGGGCCCCAGCAGCCCTGCACGCACGCACGCGGAGCCCCGCGCACAGACACGCGCGCGCCCCAGCGCGCACCCCTCGCACTCGCGCGCATGACCCGCGCGCACCGCGCGCCTCGCCAGCACCCGCGCAGACACCCGCGCGGGCCCGACAGCGCCTGCGCGCCCGTCTGCAACCTCCTGCTTGCCTGCCTGTCCGCACACGCGCGCGAACGGCCCCGCGCGCGCGCCCAGCCGCCCCAGTTCTCCCCAAGCCCCCACATGCACCCAAACTCAAACACCACCCAAGCATGCCCTCCCAAGCACCTATGCATGCATACAAACCAATAAAAAGAAGAGAAAAACTCACCAAACATAAGAGGGGGAGGGAAGGGGAGATGTTGGGGCCCTCGAGCACGCCACGACCATCTCGACCGCCACTACCACTACCACCACCTCTCTTTGGCTTCTCTTCTCTACATGGCTGAAAATAGGGGGGACATGAGAGGGTAGGGGATGGAGAAGGAAGGAACAACAACACTTCTCCCATGCACACAAACTAACCTTGATCACTTTCACTTCTAGCTCCACCATCATCCAAGCACTCCTTCTTCTTCTCCCTCACTTAGGCATAAACACGAACACTTGGGGGGCTGAGTGAAAAAGTGAGGGGAAACCATTAGAGGGGCTGAGAGAGGGGAAAGGAAAGAGACAACAATCAACAATGAAAGCACACACACCTTCATCTCCTCCAATGGAGCTCTTCTTCTCCACCACCATCACTTCCTTCTCCTCCACCCAAAACACACCAAATAGGGCTGGACCAGAGCAAAAGAGGGAAGAAAATATGCTAAGGTCGTAACATTTGGGGAGGTATTTATAGGCAGGGTCGGGCTGAAAGACCAAGTCGTCCTCGGACTAAAATCTCTGCGTAGCCTTCACTTAAATGACCATAACTTCCTCAATACAGCTCCAAATTGTACGATTCTAGTGGTATTGGAAAGCTAAGAAGATTATCTACAGCTTTCATGTTTACACCCAGATCAAATAACCTCTCCAGATATTCCGAATTCTAGGCTAAACATCTTACAGGGCTGCTGCCTGAATTTCTCAACTTCGGGGTATACTCGGAAAAATACCCATAACTTTTGATATACGAATCCAGTTGATCCAATTCCACTTCCATATGGAAGCTATCTCAAAACTGAACATCTCATAATAATATCGGATTTTTAGCTCTTCATCTTGGATTTTAACAAAATCAAATCCGAATATCCAATCCAAAGCTGCATAATTCCAAAAACGTTATCGGAATTAAACGAAAATTTTATGGGCAGTACTAAACAGTACCAGGACCCATAATATGTAGTTATATCATCAATCAGAGTTCTCAAACCCTAGAAGGTAGCTAAAAACTAAAATTTTAGCGACTCTGATCGAAATTAGGACTCTAAATGACACAGGCCTAACATTCTCCCCCCCTTAGGAAATTTAGTCCTCGAAATTTAAGGAAACCCAAAGGGAAGACTGAACGTAGAAGTGTCGACCATAGAGTCCATAGGCTCCCGAGTGGTCCAGGCACCCAACTGGTGCTACCAACTCACTTTAACCGAAGGAACGGTCTTGGTGCGGAGCCCCTTCTCACATTGATCCATGGTCTCGATCAACTGCTCCACGAACGAGGATGAGCAGCTCGAACGGAATAACATGAGCAGGATCATGGACATAATGCCTCAGCTACGAGACATTGGATGACGTCACAGGCACGAGTCAGCCACGGGGGCAACGCTTCATGACAGCCACCTCCCCTAATCCACTCAAGGACGAAAACCGGTCCGATGGAAGGCCGACTCAACTCACCCCGAACGTCGAAACGGAGGATGTCCTTAAACCGAGACACCTCATGCCAACATGGTCGCCGAACCCGAAAGTAGGCTCCTGGCAACGATGACCTGCGTAGCCCTTCCGACGGTTCTGGGTGGTGCAGAGGCACGCACGAACGATCTCGACCACCGCGAGGTCAATTAAATAACCATAGCCCCTCTAACTGGCGCTCCACAATCATCCCAACACAAGGGAAGTATAAAAATGCGTTGTGCCTTTTCCATTTCATCTGGATGCTCGAAAGGCAGTCGTCTCACAGGTAGACCCCTACCCAAAGGGTGGTGCCTCATCCAACTGCCTCAAGTCAAGCATGTAGGCACTTAGCATGTCCTCCAAGGTCTAAATCGTCCTCTTAATTGGCTGTTCATCAGCAATGAAACGGTATACTTAAATGAAGGCTCACGCCAAATCCTACCAAAGGCTGTGCAAGCACCTCAAAGTAACACACACGTCTCGATCCGAAATAGCACCGACCGGAGTGCTATGTAGACGAACAGTCGTGAAGGCTCAAACTCGCGTCGAAGCGTCCAGAGACTCAGTCAGTTGGATAGGGAGGAAAGTGCGGACTTAGTCAGTCGGTCAATGATCACCCAGACGGCGTCGTGACCCGAACGTGACTTTAGAGAGCCCACAACGAAACCCATGATAACTCACTCCCACGTCCACTGAGGAAACTCGATGGACGAACGCATTCCAACGCGACGATCCACAACTTCGCCTGAGGGCATGCCAACCAACAACCTCAACGAAGGCTACTACAGAACAGCCCACGGAGGCCCAATAAAACATTTGAGATCCTCATAGGCATCTGGCACATTCGTCTACCCCGACGGCAGTACACAAAATTAGTAGTGCCCGAAACGGTCACGAAAGGCCAACCATAGCATGCTCAACTCCCGGATCACCAATTAGGGTACCCTGCGCGAAGATCGATCAACAGAAAGACACTAGCTCCCAAAGCTGGTCAAAACAGATCATCAATTCACGGCAAGGGGGGTACTAGCTCCCAAATTCTGCTACTCGAGCAAGGCTGGCGCTCATGATGACCCTTACACACTGGGTAAGCCGCTCGACCGCACTTAATCGCATGACACGCAATAGGAGGTCGTCGATTCCCGACAACGCCTAAGCGACGTCATCTACCTGATATGGCGGTTGAGTCCCATCACGAACGCTAGCGTCGCATCTCCTCATTTACGACCCATGTGGGGGCAAAACGCAACAGTACCAAACTGTGCTTCACATGCCGCCACCAATAGGTCGCCCAAATATCACCATTGGAACTCCAGCATCATGCACTCAATGGGCAGATTCATCACGGGGAGTCCGAGCTCTCGACATCATCAAGTAGGCATTCCCGGAATAGGCATGGGTGATCACATTGGGTCCCTCCCATGTGGGTTGCAACTTTCCTCTTGGGTGAGGCTGTCTTGATGGCATGATTTGCTTAAGTACTAATTCCCCGATTTCAAATCTTCTTTTTATTACCTTCTTTTCAAATGCCCTTGCCACCCTTCTTTGGTAGGCCTGGGCATGGTCTGCCGCTCTTAGTCTTTTCTCGTCTTTTCTTTTTCTCTCTTTTTGGTATTATTTTTTTGATATTTTATATTTTCGAAAGTGTGAAAATAGACGCATACTTTTGGTTTTGAAAAGGCATGTGTTGGCGAATAGATATGTTTTTGGAAAAAGGATGGAGATAAAGTTTGGGAATATAGTTTGTAAAAAATGTTTTTGACGGAAATTATGGAAACGTGGCTTTGTAAAATGTTTTTGTTTTGAAGAAGAGTGTTTGCAAATATTTTCGTTGTTTTGGTAAACAGGTAGGGAAAGTTTAGGAAAGTATTTTGATTGGAAGTGTGGAATTATGGTTTTGTAAAACTTTTGTTTTGAAGGAGAGTGTGGAAAACATGTTTTTAGAAAACATTTTTTTGGAAAAAGAGTGGAAATAAAGCTGGAAACCAGTATGTTCAGGGTTGAGGAATGAAAGCTGATTAGCATGTATTTTTTTTGGATTTTGATTTCTTTTAGGAAAGCAGGTAAACAAATATGTATAGGGTGATGAAAGCGAAAGCTGGTAAACAAATATTTTGATTTTTTTGATTTTTGGAAAAGCTGTAAACAAATATGTAATGGAGTTGAAAGCGAAAGCTGGTAAACAAATATTTTTGTCCCTTTGATTTTTTGGAAAAGCTGTAAACAAATATGTACAGGAGCTGAAAGCGAAAGCTGGTAAACAAATATTTTTATGTTTTTTATTTTTTGGGAAAAGCGGTAAACAAATATGTACAGGAGTTGAAAGCGAAAGCTGGTAAACAAATATTTTTATCTTTTGATTTTTTTTTGGAAGAAAGCTGTAAACAAATATGTACAGGAGTTGAAAGCTCACCCGGGGGGATCGGTACCTGGTTCTTGGATTTGTATTGCCTCCTCGAGTCGCTTCTTTTTAGCGGTCGGCTGATGTCTGGTGGGGTCCCCTATTCCCAAATTCTTCCTCCCTGAGCCTCTTCAAGGGCCTTCCATGATGGAGCAGTTCTTCAAGGGCCTTCCTTGGTGGAGCCTGGCTGCCAACATGCGAGCACCTCTAGCCAGATGCGCATGGTACAGACGCTCCAATTCTGGGCCCGTGTCTCGTTAAAGCGTGCTTCTCTCCATATGGATATCACTTCCCCACGGTACGGGAAGCGAAGACATTGGTGTCGGGTGGATGAGACGGCTTCGATGCTGTTGAGCCATGCCCTCCCAACAATCAGAGGGTGGGGTGATCGAATGTTCATTACCATGCAGTTGACAATGGTTCAGTCCGGGCCGATCTTTAACGGGAGCGTGATCAGTCCGCAAGCGTTCTTGCGCGTGCTGTCGAAGGCGTAAATGTATTTGTCCGAGGGTTCCAATCTAGGGACCCTGCCTTCTAGCTTTTGGTAGGCGGAATATGTAAGAACGTTAGTTTCCGCTCCCGTATCGATGAGAATGTGCCGGAATTCCCTCCCTCTGAGTATGGCAGTGATTGCGAGGGGTGCGGAGCGTGCTCCGGCTTTTGCGACTTCATGGGGGAGGAAGCTGATCGAGTTGGGCTCCGTAAGATCGCTTGGTGGACGCAGGGTCCTGGTCGCTTCTTCCGAGGGAGAGTTGTCGTTATAAGGGGACCTAGGTGGGCTACCACCTTCATCCTCGTTCCCCGATCGCAGGGCTAGTGTGAACATATTATGTATTGCCCAGTTGTTCTCGTTCTCGTATTAGAGGCGTGCTTCTCCCCAGATTGTCAGTATATGACTCAAGAAGGGCAGTTGAAGGCATTGGTGCCGGGGGGAACAGATAGCTTGGATGCTATCTAACCACGGTCGCCCTAGCATCAATGGGTACCTTGTGTCGATGTCAGCCACGAAGCAAGCTACTTCACAGATAAGAGGGCCGACGGATAGCTTGAATGTTCCAGGGCCGCGGAGAGTCTTCCCAGTATGGTTGAAAGCTTGAATAGTATGGTGGGCCGGTTGGACGGGAGGACGGCCTAGTCCGGGTATCTTTTGGTAAGTGGAGCATGTCATTATATTCATGCCTGACCCTGGGTCTACGAAGACGTTGTTTAGCCACAACATTTGAAGTCGTCCGCGGATGTGTAGGGGATAGACTCGCAATATGGGGTCTGGGAGGTCTTGGACAGTGAACGATATGGTCATTGGGCGGCGGGGGCCATCGACAGTGTCGGTACTCTTGGAGGACCTGTTGTCGTCCGGATGCAGATCATTCGACGTACATTCCCCTCCCTTGGGTCCTTCGCTAGCTCCTTCGGAGATCTCCTCAAATGGCTCTTCTTCTTCGTCTCCTCCTGGATTTTCTAGTCCACTTTCATCGGACTCGATGTTAATGATCGCGGGCAGGGCGAGAACTGCATCTTCTTCTTCGCCATAGAGTATGGCGAGGTCATGATTGTCGAGGTTCAGCTGGAAGGGCTCGTTCTGCTCTTCCTCGGATTATTCGGACTGACTGTCATCAGTGACGTCTTCTAAACTGCTTGGTTGTGGCGATGGTTGTCTCCCTCTCCTGACTATGTTTACCATGTGGGCTCCAGAGGTGGATGCTTGGTTGTGAACTGGAAATGGGTCAGTAAAAATGCCAAGTGGCTTGGAGGCTCAAGAATTGCCCTGGTTTAAGTGATTTTTGATCATGGCCCAATCAAGGCGCCTGTCGTCATTTAAATCGTAAATAAAATCCCGAAAAACAATGCATTGTTCTACGGTATGACCATGTTGTTGATGGTATTGACAGTAACGCAGTCTGCTGGCCCCGGGGAGTGGAGGCTTAGCAGTTGGGAGGGAGATACTAATTGTGTCCATTAGTACCCTAAAAATCCTAGTTAGTGTTTCTGGGAGGGGAGGGTAAGAGTCCCTCTTTCCCGTTCGTCTCTGATCATAGGATGTCGGAGGGGAGACCTCATTATAAGTATCTTGGGTGGGCTGCCTAGGATTTAGGTTCTGACTTCTTAGGAAGCTGGAATAGAAAGGGGTCCTAGGCTGGCCTTGTCTTGAAATTACAGGGCTTTGGACCGGGGAGCTTTGGATTACCGGGTTTTGTTGTGTCGGCACGGGGACAGTGCTGATCGAGTAGTGAAGTTTTGGTTGATTGGCCGAGGCGGCGCATACCCGGACGAACCGGACGTGTATTGTCTCAGAGCCGTTCCTCGATCGGGAACTCGTGCTCCGTTCGGGTAGAGTGCCAATACTTGGGTGATAATCCCCTCTACCGTGGGGGTTTGTGCCTTACGAGGCGGTTGTCCAACCCTATGGCTGATAGGTGGGGACTGGGTTAGGACTACTGGGGTTGCACAACGGGAAATCCTGTTGTGGCGGTCAATTAGAAGCTGATACATAGTACAGTCTCCGTATGAAAGGCTTGTACGAAGTTCTGGACTCAGGCTCTGTAACATCATGTCAATTTCTTGACATTCCGTGAGTTGCAGGCTGGTCCGGTGGACAAGTGTGCACCACCGAGACATGTATTGTTCAAATTCCTCCCTAGGCCTCATTTTCTCTACGGTTAAATCGGAAATAGAGGGGGTTCTGATCCTCTGGTAACCGTAGCGGCCTAAGAACATCTCGCTTACAGCTGAGAAGTTCGACAAGTGATCTACAGGGAGGGTGGAGAACCATTGTAGTGCTTCTCCTTCCAATGATTTCTGGAAGAGAAAGACTAGCAGAGGTTGATTATCTAGAAAGGGGCGGGCATCTAGATAAAAGGCGGTTAAATGGATGTCTGGGTCTCCACGACCGTTATACCGGCGGAATTTGGGGATTTTGAATCCCTCCGGTAGATGGACTGACGGGATTTGTTGTTAGGCCTGTCATTTAGAGTCCTAATTTCGATCGGAGTCGCTAAAATTTTGGTTTTTAGCTATCTGCTAGGGTTGGAGGACTCTGATTGAAGATATAACTGCATATTATATGTCCTAGTACTGTTTAGTACTGCCCATAAAATTTTTGTTTAATTCCGATAACGTTTTTAAAATTATGCAGTTTCGGATTGGTATTTGGATTTGATTTTGTTAAAATCCAAGATGAAGAGCTAAAAATCCGATATTATCACAAGATGTTCAGTTTTGAGATAGCTTCCATATAGAAGTAGAATTGGATCAACTGGATTCGTATATCAAAAGTTATGGGTATTTTTCCGAGTATACCCCGAAGATGAGAAATCCAGGCAGCAGCCCTGTAAGATGTTTAGCCTAGATTTTGGAATATCTGGAGAGGTTATTTGATCTGGGTGTAAACATAAAAGCTGTAGATAATCTTTTTAGCTTTCTAATGCCACTAGAATCGTGCAATTCGGAGCTGTATCGAGGAAGTTATGGCCATTTAAGTGAAGGCTGCACAGAGTTTTAAGTTCGAGGACGACTTGGTCTTTCAGCCCGACCTTGCCTATAAATACCTCCCCAAATGCACGACTTTGGCTCACTTTCTCACCTCTTTTGGATTTGGTCCAGCACTTGGTGAAGGCTTGGGTGGAGGAGATGGTGGTGATGGAGAAGAAGAAGTTGAAGAAGGTGAGTTGTTGTTGTAGTGTTGTTGTTAAGTTGTTGTTGTTTCCTTTCTCTCCTCCCCCACCCTTTCTCTTTTTCCTTTCCCCTCTCTAAACCAGCCCCCCATGTGTTTGTGTTTATGTGCCAATGAAGAAGAAGAAGCAAGGGAAGCATGATGAAGGTGGTGGTAGCGGTGGTGGCGGTCGAGGTGGCCAAGGGTGCGCTTGCGAGACCCTACATCTCCCCCTACGCTCCCCCTCTCATTTGGGTGAGTTTTACCTCTTCTTTAATTGGTTTTCATGCATGTATAGGTGCTTGGGAGGGCATGCATGTGTGGTGTTTGGGTTTGGGTGCATGTGGGGGACATGGGAGAGGGTTTGGGAGGCTAGGCGCGCGCAGTCGAGCGCGTACGCGCGGAGCGTGCGCGCAGGGGTGTCGCGCGGGCGCGCAGCGCGCGCGTGGCAGCGCGGGTGCGCGCGGTGCGAGCGCGCGCGTCTGCGGGGAGCCCGGGGGCTCCCGGGGGTGCGAGCGGTGCTGCCCGAGGCCGGTTTGGCCGTGCTGAGGGTCGGCACCCTCGGGTGGGTGTCCGGGGGGCTCGGGCACGCGTGCGTGCGTGCATTCTTGCGTGCGTTCGAGCCCGTTTGCGTGAATGTCTTGCCTTAGGCATCCTAATTGATTTTTATGTTTTTGTATGTGCTTATACTCATCCCTTTTGATACCCTTGACTTACAGATCTCGTTGAATGGGTTGCGCGTCAACCCGGGTATCGATGAGTGGTTTGATTCCAACCCTTCCGGGAGCGCTCGATACACGTAGTCGTGCTTCACGCTTCGATGGGGCTTCAATTGCACCCTAAATATGCTAGATATCATGCATGCTAGGTTGTATAGCTTGTATATTGTGTAGAACCCCTATTCTACCTTATACTTGCCTATGTATTGTATAGAATATGGCATGACTTAGGTAGTTTTGTTTGAAATACTACCCCTATTTATCAAGCATGTTTATCTTGGGTTAATAACGGTGTATTCGTAATATTCCTCTGATTTAGGACTCGAGGGTGTGGTATGGTTGTTACACCCATCTGTTGGGGCAAAACTATGACCAGCTCGAGAGAGGATGAGGCATTCCCTCTCTCTCACCCTCCCTCTTTTCGCGAGCTGAGTAAGTAGATGTAGTTCCTACTTGACTCAGGCTTGCTTGGAATTATTGGCATACACCTATGGTTGCGCAGATCGTGCTTAACCCTTCCCCTCTAGGTTGGTGTCATCCAACGTATGTTAGGTTGTAATTTGTGTGATTGAATGTTTATTATGCCTTGTATTCATGTTTAAGTAAGATTTACTTGCTTAGTTATTTGCATATTGTGTATATGCCCCTTTGGCTATGAGCCTTGCCTAATGCATTTGGGCAAATGTATGACCTCTTATTGGGTCATACCAGGACATTGACACTTTGAATAAAATGTCTTCCCCGCATCTGAGTTATGCGCCCTGGAGGGAATTCATGAGACTTCATTGCGCTTAATCGGTGTTTGATGACCGATGATGACGGATCCAAGAGGATCGTATTCGCGAGTGTAGATTATTTTTCCCCTTCGTTGGATCCGTGTAGGAACATCCCGGCGTCGGAAACGTTGTCCTGGCACCGGGCTCCCATCTGTAGGTACCATCGCTGCGGTCAACAGTGTACTGATCGTGGGAGTATGTTAGGTAGAGGCTACCCGAGGAAAGGGCTACCGGTGGACCAAGGGCTTAGAAACGATCTAGTCTCTTCCCAAGAGCCTATGTCACCCCGAGGAGGGTGTGAGGGTGAGGGTGTTGTGGGTCGGCGTTGGATCGATCTGCCAGTTTGTGCAACTTCCCAAGATCCTATGTCACCCGTCGGGGTGAGGATGAGGGTATTACTCCCAAGATCCTATGTCACCCGTCGGGGTGAGGGTGAGGGTGTTGGTATGAGTGTGGTGGGCTCGAGTTGATACTCAACCCGCCAGCTTGTGTTGTTGATTTTCCAGAGGGTTCGCATTGCGAACATGTAGTGGTTCCTCCCAATATCCTTGTATTCTGAGGCTCCGACATTGAATCTGCCCTGACAAAGGACTCCCACTTGTAGGTACTCCCGATGCGTTCGGAAGTGGTACTGATCATGGGAGTATACCAGGTAGAGGCTACATGACGGTGAGCCATCGGACGATATTGCGAGCGTGAATAGTTCTCCCCTTCGTCGGATCTGTGTTGAAGCTGCCTAGGTTTGAGCCACCGTGGGTAGAGCCCCCACCTGTAGGTACCATCGATGCACTCGACAGTGTACTGACCATGGCTGGCTCCAGGTAGAGGCTGCCCGGGAGAGTGCTACCGGATGACGAATGGTGTAGACTAACAAGTTTTGTCATTTAAATCCCTATGTTCACCCCTGTGGGGGCTAGGGTGAGGGCGAGTGTGAGTTGTACCCATCGAGTATACTCTGGGTATACCTCCTAACGCTTGAGGTGTCGAATTATATTTCTACCTCGTAAGCGGATGGACTCTTGTAACTGTTACGCGGTAGGACCAAGTTGTTATCGACTATTCCTCCCTGTGAGTCCCAAAAGCCTCCACCCTTGGGAGTGAGGGCGAGGGCGAGGGCGGGGTATTGTCAAACCGCCGCGTGACCTTGTTAACCGTTGGGTTTCTACCCTTGGTTTTCCTTGATAGGCGATTGCCTTAGTATCGAATGATTTATGTTGGTGTTTGGTTTCTGACCACTCACTGAGCTTATATCTCACCCCTCGCGTACTGTTTTCCTTTACAGGGGCGTTGTTGGGCGTGGAGCTGGAGCTTCCTTGTGGCGTGGTCTTGCGTGCGTGGAACGTTCTGTCCGGCGGATTGGCGAGTGCGAGGCTGTCAGCAGTCCTAGAGTCTTGTGTATTTGTAAACCATGCATGGGGCACCTGTTGTATTTTTTATTGGCTAGACTTGGCTCTCACAGGACAGTGATTGTGTATTCGAGTCTGTAATAATATTTTTGATTTACAGACTTATTGATATTTTTATGCTTCCGCCTTTCATTTGAGTTATCAGTTATCATTGATTGTTAGCCTTGTGTATTATTTATTGGTGTCATTTGTTGACCTCTTGTATGATAGCTGATACTTTATATATTTGCCACGTTTCGGGGACGCCTGGGGCGTGACAAAAGTTGGTATCTGAGCCTGGTCCTGTCAGAGCCTAAGTCGAGTCGTATAGATGAGTCGTAGGATTGTTATCCGAGTACTCTGGTTTAGAAGTTTTCTTAGGTTGCTTACATGCCTCCTCGCATCCGTGGACGTGGACGTGGCCACCCCTGGACTCCCCTTAATTTGTCGACTGGGTCGGCTGATCTGGGTCAGTGTTGGGTTCCCCATTGTTTGACTAAGGCTTGGGAAGGAGTTTCCAGCCCGTTTGTGTCGTATTGATGGGCTTGTTGTGATTGATGGTTGGATCGCGTCTCGATTATGGAGCTTCATTCCCGGACATCGGTATTGCTAGTAACCATGGAGTTCGCGTGCGGCACCAGTTTCAAGTGTTGAGGATGTGGCGTGTTGCTCATTAAGGTGTGATGTCTTCTTCTAGCCTTCCTACTCAGGATTAGGGGCCTTCCAGGGTCAGCGTTGAGACCTGGGCTAGGGTACTCCGTGTTCCTTGTTTGGTTATCGGGATATCCTATATCGGGACCTCATGAGGCCCTCCTGAGGTTCTTTTCCCAGTCAAGGAATACCTTTGAAGCATCAAATTGTTGATGGATTTTTCCTCACTTGGAAGGTGCGATAGCGAGTGGTGAAGCATACGATCGGGATTGAGTGCGTCAGCTTGGTGGGCGATAGTGGCATCTGGAGTTGCTTCGATATATCATCGTGCAAAGTAGCTACCTGGTGTAGCAGAGTCCGGTGAGGCGCTCCCAGGTACTACTCGTGACGCGTGTTGGTGTGCCCATACGGCCGAGGTAGTGGACGTGGGAAGCTACCCGATAGAGGTCAGAGTCCTGTGAGGTGCTCCCTGGGACTATCCACGACGTTTGTTGGTGTGCCCATATAGTAGAGATAGTGGACATGGGAGAGGCTATCAGGTAGTGGCCACACCGGGAGAGTGCTATTGGATGACGTCGAGAGCTTGGACTCCCCATGATGAATCTGCCCATTGAGTGCATGATGCTGGAGTTCCAACGGTTATAGTTGGGCGGCCTATTGGTAGCGGCATGTGAAGCACAGTTCACGGTACTGTCGCGTTTTGCCCCACATCGGTCGTAAATGAGGAGACGTGACGCTAAGCGTTCGTGATGGGACTCAACCGCCATATCAGGTAGATGATGTCGCTTAGGCGTTGTCGGGAATCGACGACCTCCTATTGCGGGTCTTGCGGATTAAGTGCGGTCGAGCAGCTTACCCAGCACATCATGAGCGTCAGCCTTGCTCGAAGAGCAGATTTGGACTTAATCGTCCCATGAATTATTTTTATCTCCCCATAGAGGTTGAAGATCAAGTACCCCGTGTCGCGAATTGATGATCTGTTTTGACCAGCTTTGGGAGCTAGTGTCTTTCTCTTGATCGATCTTCGCGCAAGGTACCCTATTTGGAGATCCGGAAGTTGGGCATTCTCTAGTTGGCCTTTCATGACCGTTTTGGGCACTACGAATTTTGCGTACTGTCGTCGGGATAGATGAATGCACCAGATGCCTACAAGGATCTCAAATGTTTTATTGGGCCTCCGTGAGCGGTTCTGTGTAGCCTTCGTTGAGGATGTTGGTTGGCATGCCCTCAGGCGAAGTTGTGGATCGTCGCGTTGGAATGCGTTCGTCCATCAAGATTCCTCAGTGGATGTGGGAGTGAGTTATCATGGTTTTCGTTACGGGCTCTCTAGAGTCACGTCTGGGTCACGACGCCGTCTGGGTGATCACTGACCGACTAACTAGGTCCGCACTTTCCTCCCTATCCAACTGACTGAGTCTCTGGATGCTTCGATGCTGGTTTGAGCCTTCGCGATTGTTTGTCTTCAAGGCACTCCGGTCGGCGCTATTTTGGATCGAGATGCGTGTGTTACTTTGAGGTGCTTGCACAGCCTTTGGTAGGTTTTGTCGCGAGCCTTCATTTAAGTATAGCGTTTCGATACCGACGGACAGCCAGGCAATGAGGACGATTTAGACCTTGGAGGACATGCTATTTGCCTGCGTGCTCGACTTGGGGCAGAAGAGGCACCACCCTTTGGGGTAGGGGTCTGCCTGTGAGACGACTGCCATTCGAGCATCCAGATGAAATGGAAAAAGGCACTCTACGGGTGCGGTTTTATACCTCCCTTGTACTGGGACGGTTGTAGAGCGCCGGTTGGAGTGGCCGCAAATTATTGATTGACCTTGCGGTGGCCGAGATGGTTCGTGCGTGCCTCTGCACGACTCAGAACTGTCGAAAGGGCTACGCAGGAACCTACATTCGGGTTCGGCGACCATGTTGGCATGAGGTGTCCCGGTTTAAGGGCATCCTCTGTTTTGACGTTCGGGGCAAGTTGAGTCGGCCATCCATCGGACCGGTATTCGTCCTTGAGTGGATTAGGGGAGGTGGCTGTCATGAAGCCTTGCCCCCGTGGCTGACTCGTGCCTGTGACGTCATCCAATGTCTCGTAGCTGAGGCATTTTGTCCACGATCCTGCTCATGTCATTCCGTTCGAGCCGCTCATCCTCGAGCAGGATTTGTCGTTCGTGGAGCAATAGATCGAGACCATGGACCGATATGAGAAGAGGCTCCGCATCAAGACCATTTCTTCGGTTAAAGTGCGTGGTAGCACCAGTTTGGTGTCTGAGCCACTCGAAAGCCAAGGGACTCTATGGGCGACACTTCTACATTCGGTCATCCCTTTGGATTTCCTTAAATTTCGAGGACTAAATTTCCTAAGGGGGGGAGAATGTTAGGCCTGTGTCATTTAGAGTCCTAATTTCGATCGGAGTCGCTAAAATTTGGTTTTTAGCTATCTGCTAGGGTTGGAGGATTCTGATTGAAGATATAACTGCATATTATGGGTCCTGGTACTGTTTAGTACTGCCCATAAAATTTTTGTTTAATTCCGATAACGTTTTTGGAATTATGCAGTTTCAGATTGGTATTTGGATTTGATTTTGTTAAAATCCAAGATGAAGAGCTAAAAATCCGATATTATCACAAAATGTTCAATTTTGAGATAGCTTCCATATAGAAGTGGAATTGGATCAACTGGATTCGTATATCAAAAGTTATGGGTATTTTTTCGAGTATACCCCGAAGATGAGAAATCCAGGCAGCAACCCTGTAAGATATTTAGCGTAGATTTTGGAATATCTAGAGAGGTTATTTGATCTGGGTGTAAACATTAAAGCTTTCCAATACCACTGGAATCGTGCAATTTGGAGCTGTATTGAGGAAGTTATGGCCGTTTAAGTGAAGGCTACGCAGAGTTTTATGTCCGAGGATGACTTGGTCTTTCAGCCCGACCTTGCCTATAAATACCTCCCCAAATGCACGACTTTGGCTCACTTTCTCACCTCTTTTGGATCTGGTCCAGCCCTTGATGAAGGCTTGGGTCGAGGAGGTGGTGGTGATGGAGAAGAAGAAGTTGAAGAAGGTGAGTTGTTGTTGTAGTGTTGTTGTCTCCTTTCTCTCCTCCCCCACCCTTTCACTTTTTCCTTTCCCCTCTCTAAACCAGCCCCCCATGTGTTTGTGTTTATGTGCGAATGAAGAAGAAGAAGCAAGGGAAGCAAGATGGAGGTGGTGGTAGCGGTGGTGGCGGTCGAGGTGGCCAAGGGTGCGCTTGCGAGCCCCTACATCTCCCCCTACGCTCCCCCTCTCATTTGGGTGAGTTTTCCCTCTTCTTTAATTGGTTTTCATGCATGTATAGGTGCTTGGGAGGGCATGCATGTGTGGTGTTTGGGTTTGGGTGCATGTGGGGGACTTGGGAGAGGGTTTGGGAGGCTGGGCGCGCGCGCAGTTGGGCGCGTACGCGCGGAGCGTGCGCGCAGGGGTGTCGCGCGGGCGCGCGGGAGCGCGCGTGGCAGCGCGGGGGCACGCGCGAGCGCGCGCGTCTACGCGTGGTGGGCGCGCGGTGCGGGCGGGGCCGCTCCCGGGGGCTCCCGGGGGTGCGAGCGGTGCTGCCCGAGGCCGGTTTGGCCGTGCTGAGGGTCGGCACCCTCGGGTGGGTGTCCGGGGGGCTCAGGCACACGTGCGTGCGTGCATGCTTGCGTCCGTTCGAGCCCGTTTGCGTGCATGTCTTGCCTTAGGTATCCTAATTGATTTTTATGAGTTTGTATGTGCTTATACTCACCCCTATTGATACCCTTGACTTACAGATCTCGTTGGATGGGATGCGCGTCAACCTGGGTATCGGTGAGTGATTTGATTCCAACCCTTCCGGGAGCGCTCGATACACGTAGTCGTGCTTCGCGCTTCCATGGGGCTTTAATTGCACCCTAAATATGCTAGATATCATGCATGCTAGGTTGTATAGCTCGTATATCGTGTAGAACCCCTATTCTACCTTATACTTGTCTATGTATTGTATAGAATATGGCATGACTTAGGTAGTTTTGTTTGAAATACTACCCCTATTTATCAAGCATGTTTATCTTGGGTTAATAACGGGTGTATGCGTAATATTCCTCTGATTTAGGACTCGAGGGTGTGGTATGGTTGTTGCACCCATCTGTTGGGGCAAAACTATGACCAGCTCGAGAGAGGATGAGGCATTCCCTCTCTCTCGCCCTCCCTTTTTTCGCGAGCTGAGTAAGTAGATGTAGTTCCTACTTAACTCAGGCTTTTTTGGAATTATTGGCATACACCTATGGTTGCGCAGATCGCGCTTAACCCTTCCCCTCTAGGTTGGTGTCATCCAACGTATGTTAGGTTGTAATTTGTGTGATTGAATGTTTATTATGCCTTGTATTCATGTTTAAGTAAGATTTACTTGCTTAGTTATTTGCATATTGTGTATATGCCCCTTTGGCTATGAGCCTTGCCTAATGCATTTAGGCAAATGTATGACCTCTTATGGGGTCATACCAGGACATTGACACTTTGAATAAAATGTCTTCCCAGCATCTGAGTTATGCGCCCTAGAGGGAATTCATGAGAATTCATTGAGCTTAATCGGTGTTTGATGACCGATGACGACGGATTCAAGAGGATCGTATTCGCGAGTGTAGATTGTTTTTCCCCTTCGTTGGATCCGTGTAGGAACTTCCCGGCGTCGAAAACGCTGTCCTGGCACCGGGCTCCCATCTGTAGGTACCATCGCTGCGGTCGACAGTGTACTGATCGTGGGAGTATGTCAGGTAGAGGCTACCCGGGGAAAGGGCTACCGGTGGACCAAGGGCTTAGAAACGATCTAGTCTCTTCCCAAGAGCCTATGTCACCCCGAGGAGGGGGTGAGGGTGAGGGTATTGTGGGTCGGCGTTGGATCGATCTGCCAGTTTGTGCAACTTCCCAAGATCCTATGTCACCCGTCGGGGTGAGGGTGAGGGTATTGCTCCCAAGATCATATGTCACCCATCGGGGTGAGGGTGAGGGTGTTGGTATGAGTGTGGTGGGCTCGAGTTGATACTCGACCCACCAGCTTGTGTTGTTGATTTTCCAGAGGGTTCGCATTGCGAACATGTAGTGGTTCCTCCCAATATCCTTGTATTCTGAAGCTCCAACGTTGAAGCTGCCCTGACAAAGGACTCCCACTTGTAGATACTCCCGATGCGTTCGGCAGTGGTACTGATCATGGGAGTATACCAGGTAGAGGCTACATGACGGTGGGCCATCGGACGATATTACGAGCGTGAATAGTTCTCCCCTTCGTCGGATCTGTGTTGAAGCTGCCTAGGTTTGAGCCACCTGGGTAGAGCCCCCACCTGTAGGTACCATCGATGCGCTCGACAGTGTACTGACCGTGGCTGGCTCCAGGTAGAGGCTGCCCGGGAGAGTGCTACCGGATGACGAATAGTGTAGACTAAAAAGTTTTGTCCTTTAAATCCCTAGGTTCAGCCCTGTGGGGGCTAGGGTGAGGGCGAGTGTGAGTTGTACCCATCGAGTATACTCTGGGTATACCTCCTAACGCTTGAGGTGTCGAATTATATTTCTACCTCATAAGCGGATGGACTCTTGTAACTGTTACACGGTAGGACCAAGTGGTTAACGACTATTCCTCCCTGTGAGTCCCAAAAGCCTCCACCCTTGGGAGTGAGGGTGAGGGCGGGGTATTGTCGCACCGCCGCGTGACCTTGTTAACCGTTGGGTTTCTACCCATGGTTTTCCTTGATAGGCGATTGCCTTAGTATCGAATGATTATGTTGGTGTTTGGTTTCTGACCACTCACTGAGCTTATAGCTCACCCCTCGCGTACTGTTTTCCTTTACAGGGGCGTTGTTGGGCGTGGAGCTGGAGCTTCCTTGTGGCGTGGTCTTGCGTGCGTGGAACGTTCTGTCCGGCGGATTGGCGAGTGCGAGGCTGTCAGCAGTCCTAGAGGCTTGTGTATTTGTAAACAGTGCATGGGGCACTTGTTGTATTTTTTTATTAGCTAGACTTGTCTCTCACAGGACAGTGATTGTGTATTCGAGTCTGTAATAATATTTTTGATTTACAGACTTATTGATATTTTTATGCTTCCGCCTTTCATTTGAGTTATCAGTTATCATTGATTGTTAGCCTTGTGTATTATTTATTGGTGTCATTTGTTGACCTCTTGTATGATAGCTGATACTTTATATATTTGCCACGTTTCGGGGACGCCTGGGGCGTGACATTTGTCTCTTGTTATGTAGAGATGTGCTTGGGGGCTGAGGGACCGGTCTCGGAGAGGATTCTCTGGATGGTTTCATCTAGCGTTTCTCCCCTGGGAGGGATGCCTAGCGGTCCCGGGTTTGGGGTGGCCTGGTAGGGGCCTGGGGTGGAAACGGTTTGGAATATTGGATTCGCGGGGGAAAGGGGGGTGAACGGAAAAAGGCTCGGGTTGACCGAGTGGCTGGGTGTGAAAGGGGTTTTGGGAACGGCCTTGGGGGTTTCGACAGGGGCCTCCTGTCTCTGGGTTTTTGACCTGGCGGTAGTCGGTGAGGTCATGAAACATGTCCTCTATGGATTAGTATCCTAGACTGGCCATCTTTTCCTCTAGATGGGTCAGGAATTGCGTGGCCTGACCCTCTTGACGGATTCTTTCCTCTAGTATCTCCTCCTCTATGTGGGATTCCATGATGTGTGTGAAATGATTCAGGGGAACGAATGCAGATATAAAGCAGTAAATAAAGCGGTAAAGGATTGCGCAGCGGTGTGCGGCTTACAAAGCAGTAAAAGATTGCGCAGCAGTGTGCGGCTTACAAAGCAGTAAAGGATTGCGCAGCGGTGTGCGGCTTACAAAGCAGTAAAGGATTGCGCAGCGGTGTGCGGCTTACAAAGCAGTAAATGATGCTGTGATGCAAAGTAGAGGAGGATCTGATTCGAGGGGTGGGAAACTCTAACCTTCCTAGAGGGTTGATAGCATTCTAGTCAAGCTTGTAAAAGGGGGCAGAAGAGGATTACATTTTGTTGTTTTTCACGAGGGAGGTCCCACCATGATCGCCAGATTTGTCGGTATCATCGGAATCTCCCCCGAAATGTGTCGGTGGTGGGGATCCGGCGAGTGCGCGGGATTCACGCGTGCGTGTGTGGGGGTTCTTCGGGGATTCGGATCGGATGCGCGCCCTGGCAGGCTCGGTCGGATCGTCTTCTCGGAAGGGGTGAGGGTGTCGTTCCTGGTTGAGGCGCCCGATAGCAGCTCAAGAGGATTACAGGGTTTTGTGATCGCTACCTGATTTTTTTAAAAGCAGGAAAGGGTTGGGTTGGATTTGATCGCCTACGTGGGGAGTTTGTGGGGTCTCCGCTCTGAGACACGGATATACCGTACACAGAGCTGAAAAATAGGTAATCCTATTCTGCTTCTGGGGCTTGACTAAAGGAGTCTTGGGACAAAGGGGTGCAGGTGGGGTGTGGATAGGGGGCGGCTAGTGAGATCTAGCCGTCCAAGGCCTGGTTTGGTTTGGGCAGAACTTTGGTAGGAAATGGGTTTGGTTTTGGACAGAGGCTAAGCTAGGTTTAGCCCAGGTTTCTGGAGGGTGGGATGAGAGGGTGTTTTTGTGTAGAGAATGGATTTTTCTCTCACAAATGGGGCTCTCTCTCTCTCTCTCTCTCGGGGTTTCTAGTGGGGGAAGGGAAGTAGGATGGGATTGGAAATGTGAATTGTGTTGTGAATTGTTGGATTGTGGATTGGTGATGTTGTTGTTATTTGGGCTTGGGACCTCCTCTATTTATAGTAAAAGAGAGGCAGGGAAATATCCAGGGGGTAATGGAGTGGGTTAGCCTCGATTAGACCCCTCATTAATTCTCTGGTTCTTCTGTCAGAGACCTGGTGAAGGGAGGCTAGTGCTAACTAGCCGCCCAGGATGGGGCGGCTACTTCCTGGTAGCCGCCCCTATCATGACCTGTCAAACGTCTCATCTCTGACAAGCGGTGGCTTGGGTCGGTTACTTGGTTCGATATGGCCAAGAGAGGGCGGCTAAAGGTCATGACCCGCCACAATGATCAGCATTTAATACTGCTTTATGTCCCATCCAGGGGACTGGTCCAAATTCAGCCAGGGGGGCGGCCAGGGGGGCGGCTAGTGTAAACTAGCCGCCTGGTATGGGGCGGCTAGTTAGGGCTAGCCGCCCCTTTCCAGGGACTTGGGTTTTTTTGGTTTTACGTTAGGTTTAGGGTTTGGGTTTCGGGTTTAGGTCATGTCAGGGCTTGGTTTAGGGTTGGGGTTTAGGGCTAGGTTTAGGGTTTGGGTTTCCGATTTAGGTCAAGGCTAGGGTTAGGGTTTAGGGCTAGGTTTAGGGTTTAGGTTTTCGGTTTAGGTTAAGGGTGAGGGTTTCCGGTTTAGGTTTAGGGTGAGGGTTTCCGATTAGGTTTAGGGTTAGAATTTCCGATTAGGTTTAGGGTTAGGGTTTCCGATTCCCTGAATCTTTGGTTCCCTATTAGATATCCAAATGTGGGTCATTTCCGGGCGTTACTTGAAGTATTTTCTGTCTCTCTGGACGGTCAAAATTGGGGTATCTACAGGGAGCGAAGCTCCATTATTGAGACATGATCCATACCTTATAAACCACAACAAGTCCATCAATACGTCACAATCAAGCAAGAATCTCCTACCCAAACCTTAGTCTCACAACAAGGGATCCAACAACTGACCGTATTTAGTCGACCCAGTCGACAACTTTAGGAGGGTCCAGGGATGGCCACGTCCACATCCACGGATGCGAGGAGGTATGTTAGCAACCTAAGATAAACTTCTAAAATCAGAGCACTCAGATGACAATCCTACGACTCATCTATCCGACTCGATTTAGGCTTTGATTGGACATAGGCTCTGATACCAACTTTTGTCACACCCCAGGGCGGCCGTCCCCGAGACGTGGAAAATATATAATATTAGCTATCAAGTAAAAGAGGTTAACAATGACTCTAATAAATAACACACAAGTTGGTAACGCAATGATAACTGATAACTCAACTGAAAGTGGTAACTCAAAATATTATTACAGACCCGAATACACAATCATTGTACTGTGAGAGCCAAGTCTAGTCCAAATAAAATACCACATGTGCAACACGCACGATTTATAAATACATGACTCTAGGACTGCTGACAGCCTCACACTCGCCAACCGCCGGATGGAACGCTCCATGCACACAAGACCACGTCACAGGGAAGCTCCAGCTCCACGCCCAAGAACGCCCCTCTAAAAAAACAGTACGCGAGTGGTGAGCTACAAGCTCAGTGAATGGCTGAAAACCAAACACCGTTACAACAATCTGATATTAAGGCAATTTTCTTTCAAGGAAAAACATAGGTGGAAACCCAATGGATAACAAGGTCACGTAGCGGCGCGACCGACCTCACCCTCATCCTCACTCCCGGAGGGAGACTCTTGGGATTCTTGGGGAGAGACCATACCGTTTGTCAAAGGGACGCAGAATTACTGGTCCATACAACACTATTGGATTATCTCATAGAGATAACTGTCCACTGATGTCTCTCAACATCGACACCTAACCACACCCAACAACTATGGGAACAGATGAACAAACAAATGGGACACGTAGCAACGTGACTTTAACTCATCCTCACCCTTGCCCTCGGAGGGGTGACCCTAGGGACTTTTGGGACAAACTCTGTTGCTCTACACCCTTTATCATCTGGTAGCCCTCTACTGGGTAGCCTCTACATGGTATACTCCCATGATCAGTATATTTACCAAACGCATCGGTAGTATCTACAGGTGGGAGTCCTCTGTCAGGATAGCTTCAACGTCAGGTAGCTTCAACATGGATCCGACGAAGGGGAGAACGACTTCACCCTAACAATATCACTCGGTAGCCCTCTCCCGTGCAGCCTCTACCTGTCGGCCTTCCACGATCGGTACATCTGCCAGATGTATATCGCGATATGCATTGATAGCACCTACAAGTGGTAGCACCATACAGGACAGCTTTGACGCACGATTATGTCAGGAGGAAGCACCCACGTTCACAAAGCGAACCCTATGGGAAAGTCAACTATTCTCGATAGTCAAACACCAATGATATCGAATACCCTTGAACGCAGATGCGTCACTTGGACGCGAGGAGTTAACTCTACACTCGTACAAAAATAAGCCAAAGGCACAACCCAACAAGCGGTTCATACACACGCCTAGCACGAGTAAGCCTAGCTTAATGCCATAACCACCGGCTTAACAAAATCGATATGACAATGAATTCTCCCGAATTCCAATCGAATGCATCGCTCGGATGCAAGAGGACAATTACATCACTAGTGCTCTAACTAATAGGGTACAACCCGATAGCGGGTCATACCCACGCGTATTACAGATGGGTTCAATAGTTTTAACATACGCATATATATTAAAGTAGAATCATATCGAAGTTATGTGCATGAACCATATGCACGATAAACTAACAGTTGACTATAGGGGTACTCCCTAACATGGATTTACATTATAACAACAAATCTTACAACATACATACAAGGTACGGCCGACTTAAACATGCATACAAAACCAATAGTCATACAATCACATAAAATATATCCTAACATGCGTTGGATATCACCAACTTAAGAGGGAAGGGTCAAGCGCGATCTCGTGCACTAATAGGTGCGTGCCAATATTCCCATACGAACCTGAGTCTAGTAGGACCACATCGACTTACTCAACTTACGCAAAGAGGGAGGGTGAGAGAGAGGGTGGGTCTCATCCTCTCTGGAAGTTGGTCATAGCTTTGCCCCAACAGATTGGTGCAACAACTATACCATGTCCTCCAGTCTTTTGACCAGGGAATATTAGTTATGCACCCAGTTATTAACCTCGGCTTAATCATGCTAGATCTTATTAACATAGAGAGGTAGTACTATAAATAGGGACTACCTAAGGCATGCATATTCTATACATCCATATTAACACACAAGATACATGCGAACATGATCATTCAAAGATGAATACGATATGTAGGCAAGTACATGATAGAATAGGGGATTCTACACAATATACGAGCCATACAGTCCTAGCATGCAATATCTAACACGTTTCAAGGCGAAGAGTGAAAACTGTAAAAGATAATGGGCTAAGAGCACTCCTCCCCAGATTGGTCACGTTGTAACCACTGCCACTGTTTGATCCGCCCCAATGGTCCCGACCCGCAACTCCCCCTATTCGACTCCTCGCTCAGAGTGAGATCCGGCCCATGGTAACCCCCCCATCTCATCAACAAGCCCATTTAAGTTGCCTTTGTCCCCTCCTTGACTGTTAAAAGCCCCACTCCCCTCTTGAGGTACAGATGCCTGATCCGTAACATCCCCTTTGTCAGGAACCGTAGGGATACGCCTTTGCTCCTCAGGCGTGATCCAATGGATTTCTGACTTTATTTTTGGGCCCAAGGTTCCATGCAGACCTTGCGTGTCAACTACACCAACCCCTCAATGCCAGCCAGGTCATACCTCGTACCGCTCGATGCTACTCTTTGGCGCGGCTCGCAACAAGCCGGCTTCACTTCACCGCCAAGCCTCCTCTTCCCCTGCTAAACCTCCCGTCCCCTCGGCGTCGCTGCTTGTGTGTTGTAGTGGGCCTCCGGCACCCAATCCCTGACTAGGTCAGCTTAGGAGCAAGAAGACGCCATCGGAGTCCGCCGCACCTCCACCTTAATCTGATATGCCTCGCGACCATAAGCCACCACGATTGTCCTCGGCCATCTCCACCGCGTCCCCTTGCACGCCAGTTCTGTGATCTTGCCGCAACCATGGAGAAGCCAACGCAAGCACTCCAACTGTTGCCAGTGGAGTGGCAAGCCTCCCAATCGCAAATGCCATCTTTTGATTTCGGTCGGCAAGACTCTGAACTCCGACGCCCATGTTGTCACTTGTAAAGTCCTCCTTCCTTGCAAGATCCCGCATCTGACCATCTTTGCATGGAGCTGCGGGTGTATCACCTTGACAAGGAAGATGCCAGCCCCCAGCTCCCTCTCCGTGGACCAGAATTTCTCCCCCCAACACATGGAGACCTCACCCTCCATCTCCTCTTCTGAAGGCTCCCATCCCTTGGCAGACACCACCACGCAGCATCGCAGCAATCTCTCCTCCTCACAAGGGTTGACGCAGTCCCCCAATTGAATTTGCATCTCCTCCGGCCCTTCATCTGTTGTCTGCACCTCGCTCCTCCGCCCCGCCGTGCATGCGAGAGACATATGTCCCAACCCCCACATCGTCGGCACATTAACGGATCCCTGCACGCATTGCTCTAGTGTCCGACGCCCAAGCATCTGAAACACCGCTAGCTGTGCAGTTGTGGAGACCTCGCTCCTCTCCCTCTGCCCCTCTTAGTCCTCCAAGAAGAGATTTGCCTGTAGCACTCCGTCCCCCCTTGCCACTTGCGCCCCACCCGCCACCCCTCCTCTGTCGCCCGTCTCTCCACCCAGCGTGCCATCTTAATTTAGTTCATTGAATGCATTTACCCACAAATGTATTGAAACACTCATCCCCGTTTTTACATATTTGTCTACACTTCACAAGCTGAAAAACATATTTGTCTACACTTCACAAGCTGTCCCCTAACTGCTTATACATTGTGTTATCGTAATGTAGCTTCCTGTTTTAAGGCTCCGTTTGGATGGACGATCAACAAGCGTTTGCGGTGTAGAAGCGTTCAAACGCACACAAGCTGATCCAAACACCAATTCGCATTGATAACTGGACATCCCGTGTTCCGCGTTGATAGTGTTAAGAAAATGCGTTGAAGACCGCCTCAAAACAACGCTTTCTGTAACGCAGCCCATATATTCACCGAATGGATAATGAAATTACAAGTATATCCATTCTCATTCTCTCAAATGACATCCTTTTGTCCCCGAATGGCCGAATGTAATGACAAATCCCCAAACCCTGAAAAAATCAAGCTCCCTCTTCTCGCATGTCTCCTCTCGCCGACTTTGCAACCCACATCGATCTCTCTTCACATCTCAGCGGTTGAAATCACCAACACCCAAAATCAGGTGAATTTATCATCTATTATACCTCTTCGACAATTTTTGGAATGATCAGGCGATGCAATATGTAGCATACGGTGCAGATGTGGATTTTTTGTTCTTTATTCCCCACACCAATCTTCTGTTTCTCCTTCATCAATAGACCATGTAATTTATTAGTTGGTAGTGCATGTGAAATCCATATTTTTTTTAATCCCATTATAAATGTTTTGGTTCCTTTGGGTTTTTTTTCTAGCTCGGGTTGGATACTTGGATGGATGGGTTTGCAATGGATTGGGTGGGGCATATATAATCGGCGGTATTTTTGTAATCTGTACTCGGAGAGCCCGAGACGCCCATAGATTACCCAAACAGGAGAAACATAGGGTTGGAACCCATGTTTAACGCGCACCCATTTTGGTGAATGTATAAAACGCTGCGTATGACAAACGCAGTGTTTGAATCCATACTTTCAAACGGAGCCTTACTCTTTCCGAAAAGCAGGAATGAAATTTTTTAAGTGGTGAACGTTGTGTGTAGTCTATTTTTGTGTTCAATCGGAGGTCTCTAACCAACGTTGTCACAATTTCACATCTGTTGATTACAATAAATTTTACTTTATTCAGACACAATTGACTTTGTATAAACCTTAAAAAAATAAAAAATAAAAAAATAATTACAATTCTAGAAGAAAAAAAGAGAAAAATCGATATAACACTTTGGAAAGTTAGCTAGATTAGTTTTAGTCCCTCTAAAATTGAAAAATCCTCACAGATCCCCATAAAATATATATGATTAACGGATTTAGTATCTTAACTAAATTATTTCAATAAATACATTCAAATATGTTCTTACAAAATATGAAAAAATCCGATTTAGTCCTTTCGATATAAAAGTACTCGTCGTTTCCTGAAAATTCTCATGCTATTATATATTCACCAAGAGTACATAAAAAAAAGAGCAAAAAATCGATATAACTATATGAAAACTTATAAAAATAAAAAAAAGGTTACTGAAAAATCAGTAAATACGCTTAAAGTCAACTACTAATCTGATTAATAAATTACAATAATTTATCAAGTAAATTTTAAAAAAGTATTACAGTAATTTATCATGCATGGTTAGAGTCAACCATAGATCTGCTAGTTTCGATTACGATAGAGGTTAAAATAAATATTATCTAATAAGATCGGGACTTCTTGAGAGAATTTTTTGATTTTATAGAGACTTTTTCTCATTTTCATAAGTTTATAGGGAGCTATATTAAATTTTCAAAAACAAGAGGTGCGGGCATTCTAGTAATTTTCAATGTATAGTTAAGGTTTAACCATATATTTGTTTAGTTGGGTGTGACAGTAGGGACCAAAATGATATTTTTCTAATAACATAGGGACTTGTCATGATTTTTTAATTTATAGGGACTAAAATATTTCAGAGAGTTATATCGCTTTTTTTCCAAAAAAAATTGCTTGTAGAGCCTTCAAAATGATTGACCTTTGACACCGGATCCAGTCAGGATTGGCTCCAATTAGTCCCATCAATATCAAATTGCACAGTCCTATGAATCAAACGATATGATATATAAACTACACAGTCAATTGTTGGGTGCAAGTCTCACTCTCCTATTTGATCCAGTTAAACCTGAGTTTGGTCAGTACTGACATGCACCAATAATTGATTATTCAGTTCGATTTATAGGCTGTGTAGTTCGATTCATAGGGTTGTACAGTTCTATACTGAAGGACTGACTGAAACAAGCCCTAATTGGATCTAGACTCTCGACCATTCTTTTATTCTCATACGTTCAGAGAGAGAGAGAGAGAGAGAGAGAGACCATACTTCATCATGACGAATTTATTACAACAAGAAAATTATATTATAGGAATCAATATCTCTCGTCTCTCTTGTGTGCCTACCAAATTTGGGTTTAGACCACCTATACCTAACAAATACTGACCAAACACTGAAGTTGACATTCCTAACGAAGCGCATTAGAATTCCCAAATCAGAATTCCCAAATCTTCTACCATGTTTGGTTGGTTACTTTGTTTCAACAATCAACACCCAATATTTTTGTCCATAAACTTCACCTTTGACAGTCCTTTCCTCATTTTTTTCTTCTAATCATCACATACGTGGCACAGATGTTTGGCAAAGTTTAGAGAAACTATCTATGTATTTTAATAATATTACTACAAGTACGTTGAAATACTCGATCTTTTTTACATCACTGTCTATACTTTACAAATTGTTTCTCAACTGTTTATACACTGCGTTATCATAATATGTAAAAATAATTTTTTTTAATACATTAATGTATCTAAATATATATTTTATTGTAAAAATAATATATATTTCAATAGATAAGTATATATATATTTTTAAAAATAAAATCTATAAAAATTGTGAATTGACTGAACTTATTAGACATATCATTTTCTTTACACATAAAATCAATCATAGATAACAAAGATGGATCTGGTGACGCCGAAGATTATCGCTATCATAGAATTTAAAAACATGCAAAGTTTGAAAAAGATTCCATTCAAGACCACGTTTTATCACTCACGGTGCATGTCATCATCACAGTGTACTGCATGCCAAGAGACTTAACAAGTCAAATTATGCATCGCTTTGAAAAGCAAAAGAACAAAGTTTCTTGAACGGTAAATATTTGACGTGTCTACACTACTGCAACAACTATAATAGTCCATGGTACTAAAGATCACAGTTCGCGTTAAATCGAGATAATAGCTATTAAAGATCACGGTTCACGTTAAACCGTGATTTTTTTCTGCCTAAATCAATTTTAAATTTTTTGACATTAACATTTGATCAAGGTTACAATAAAAAGTGTGATTAAATCTACTTTATTATCACGGTTTTAGTGGTCCGTGATCAAATAACCATATTTGATCATGGTTTATATAACCTACGATCACGGTGATATTCAAAGCGTGATTAAAAATTATGTTCATAATTCTGAAAAAGTAAAAGATCACGGTGTATATAATCTTGTGATCGAATAAATTATTTTTAAAATATTTAAAATGATTAAATTGGGACATTTGATCACGGTTTTCTAGATTTCATATTCATAATTTTTTTTTACATTAATAATTGATTACGTTTTTATGATCTATGATAAAAAGTCATCATAAGATCATGGTTTAAAATATATCGAGATCAAATGATTTTGAGTTAATCACTAATACCCACCAAAACACAATATCAAAATAGTAATATGAAGATCACGGTTTAAAGCCTTAATACAATCGTTCCCACCACTATACCCGTCCCCACCACTAAAGGAATAAAAAAAAACTAAAACCACTGTTTGAACGACCTGTCCCCACCAAATCGCCGTCCGCGCACAAAAAACCACCGGCGCCATCCGCGCACGAGACTCCACTGACGCCGTCCCCACCAGCACCACCAGCACCATCGCACACGAGACTCCACCGGCTCCGTCTCCAACCATCCCATCTCCACCGACGCCATCCCCACCGGCACCACCGGCGCCATACCCGTCGTCCCACCGTCCAATCTCCACCGTCTGTGGGCTGATCTCTACCGCTGGATCTTCATCCCGGTGAGTTTCAAAAATTAGGGTTTCAAAATACTTCAAATCATACAAAATCGAGCAGATCCATCTTGAAAAGTAGGGTTCGAAATCTCTTGTTAATTCTGTTTTGTGTGCGTCAGTTTGGTTTTCGGTTGAAATGTTGTGGTTGAAATCGGTGAATGATGTGGATTTGATACTTCAAATCAAGGGGTTTCACCCTAAATTGTTCTTCGTTGAATTTTGTGGGTTTGGTAGGTTTTTTTGTGTCTCGAGAGGGGGTCTGCGTGTTTTTGAGTTGATTTTATCTCGGCTTTCTCAGCATTTGTGGTTGACTTAGAATTTTATTTTTTTAATGGATTTTGAACATTTTTTTTGGGGTTAAATTAGTATCTCGGTTTCTCTTTGTGAAATTCTCTTATTTTTTGAGGTTCGTCTCCGTTGGATCTCCTCTCTGTATGCTCTCTAATCTCTTATCTTGTTGTTTTTTATTTTCCTCTTTATTCTTTAATTGATTGATTGGATCTATGACATGAAAGAGGGAAATCTGAAAAGGTAGATTGTTTGGGAAGATATGTTGAGGATGTGAAGGTTTGGATTGAAAAGGGGGTTGGGGAAAGATTTAGATATGGTGAGCGGTAGAGGTTTGGATTGAAAATATTAAAGAGTTGGTGAGAGTATGCTTTCTTGTTGTTTGGTCCTCCTTACTAAAGAAACAATCATGGTTCTCAAAACCACCATGATAGTTAACCAATTAACAATAATGGTATAGTCTAAAACTGTAATGGTTGCCTAACAAAAGATCATGATTGTCAGTTAAATCGTGATCTTTACTAAGATACAATCACAGTTTACATAAATACTGTGATAGTTAACCAACTAACAATCACGAGATAGTCTAAAAACGTAATTGTTGTCTAATAAATGATCACAGTCACTAATTAAACTGTGATATTTACCAACATAAATATCACGGTCGTCAGTTAAAATCATCAAATAAAAGATCACGGTCATCAACAAAATATCACAGCTCGGTAGATCACAGTTTTTAACCATGATCTTTGACCATTTTTGTAGTAGTGCTAATGTTAAATGTGGTACGTTTACATTAATAAATCATATATGTAGGCAGTGGTGGAGCCGGGAGGGGGCATAATGTGACTTATATAAATATTTTTTAATATTATATAATTATATTTTTTTTATTTCAATATCATATATTAAAAACTGAATATGTATAAAATAAAATAAAAATATTTACATAAAACATATCACTAAATAATTTTAAAAAATAATTATCATATTTTAAAATAATATGTCAAATTTCATATCGGTTATTAAAAAAAATGTCAAAACATAAATCTAATAAGCAATATATACCTTTAAATTTGACCTCGAGGAGATTTCATATTTTAAAAATATTGAATGATTTTATCATTATCAATGTTGTCAAAAAAATCCTTATCAATATATGCGATCAAGTAATCATTCACCCAACCACTCGTCTCCCATTTGATTATATAACTTAGTGTTCACAATATGCATTGCAGAAAACACACTTTCAACAGTGGTCGTGGCTACAGGTAAGTCAATGTCAATTTTATTAGCAAATTGACATGTGGATATAAAATATCAATTTTCATATCAACCATCTTTTTATCAAGATCACCAATTTCATTCACTTCTGAAAACTCTTATTGAAGCACATGTCAATAATATGTCTCAAGCTCATTATCATGAAATACGAGATCTGTTTCAGAAAATTGAAGTGGATAAAACTGAGCTAGGTGAACCAAGTTTTACTTGTTAAAACTTGCAAAAGAATCCTTTGGAGACAGACATAACATACAAAGAAGTAATTTTGTATTCGCGTCTGTAAAATGACCGTTAAGCTCTTGAAGTTGAGAGTTCACCATTATTGTTTTCAATAACCTTGGCAGCTTTTTTTTTTAAAGAAATCCTTGTGTTTGCATGAGGCATCAATAGTATTCCCCACATTAGATGTAATATTGGAGCATAAGGGAATGAGAATGATCTTTTGCAACAACAACAAGAGATAACTGAAATTGATGAGCAAAACAATGAACATAAAATGCATCTTTAGGCCCTTAAATTTACCATGCATTTGCTTTCGCCATCATAACCCTGACCACACAAACTTTTCATATTCAATTTATGTTTTGAAAACAGTGATTCTATCACCATTTTTAGTGATATGGCAGTGGTTTCTTTCACATTCCCTCCCCCCCCCCCTCAAAAAAATATTTCATTACACATCCTTTTTTATCCACATAGCGTAAAGCAACAACCATTCGTTCCTTGATAGAAACATCACGAGATTTATCAATCATAATTGAAAATAATGCATTATCTATATCATTGATAATAGCAGTTGTAGTGCCAGCAACACATGTTCTAAAAATAACATTATTAATATCAAGTGAAGTCTACTTAACATTCTACAGAGCATTTTTCAACACAATTTGACATCTCCATTATCATCTAAAAGGAATTGTAGAAGTTCTAGAAAGTTACCATGTTTTCTTGAATACTCTGATTCATCGTCATCATGAAAAGCTAGTCCTTGCCGTAAAAGAAGACGTATACAATCAATGGATGCATTTAATCAAATTTTATATTCAGTTCGATCCTGATGAGATTGCTTGAGAAACAATGATGAAAGATGTTGCTTCTGATTCAACAAATCTCAACACTTCAAAAATGCTTGATTGCGAGAACTATTTGGCCCACCACCTACTTGATCTCTAATATTAGCTCTAAGAAGATAGCAATTTAGACAAAATGCAACATTTTTTACAATGTTGTATTATCACCAACGACCATACTCATTAAACCAGGCAAGATTAAATCGACATTCCTTTTCTCCAAATTTCTTTTTAGAAAAGAGATGGTTACATGGTTGAAAAGGACCCCTTTGCGTATATTTTATTCGAATTGAATCTTGATCATTCAAATGAGAACTTGATATTTGAGTACACAAACTGGGATCCGCTGGAAGATCTTGCAAGTTAATCTTCGTCACATGATGTTTTAGACTAGGTTGAAGTAGAGAGATCATTATTTTCAGTTGATAAACATGACATAATAGATTTTCTCATAAGATACTAATCCATAACTGGTAGAAAAATGAAAAAATAAATTTTAATGATCATGTAAATAATTATAAAAATATATTGTTACTTTTTTAAATATTTTTTCTTAGAATCCATAAAAATATAATATCTCAAATTATGATATATAGATCACATCATTAAGAATAAGAAACTATATAATATATTTCAATCAAATTTAAATTGATAAATAGTTTACCGATTGCCCTTAACTTAATCTTACTGCTTCTTCCTTCTTCAAGTCCAAAGCTTAAGGTAAGAAATTCCTAGAAATAACAAATATTATATTTGATTATTTTAGATATTTAAACAGATATTGTAAACTTTAAATAAATTAGTAAAAGTGACACTAAGGTAAAAAGGATAAATTCTATACATTCGATAGAGGAGAATGGAGAATTGCCTTGGGACAGTTAATGGAACATAAAGTAAAAATTAAAGATTTTTTTAGAGACGATCGATGATTTATATTAGGAATAGTTGATATATAAAAAAAAGATAAATTTAAAATTTATTTTTTTTAGATGCCATGGACAGGGATGCCCAGTAGTGGGGCCTGTGCGGTTGTGCGAGACCGTGCCTTTGTCACTATGTGCAATATAGGTATTGAAGAGTCTTTTTTTGGAGGGGAGGGGGAGGGTTAATTAAAAGGGGTGACTCACCAAGGGACACACCGCCACACACCACACATGTCATGGGTGGTTTAATTTTATTATTATTATTTTTTATTTTCTTTTTTGACTAATGGGCCTCAGGCGGGTTGTTGTTGCTCCTATTGAGTGGTGGGGCTTATCATCTTATGGATATGGGCCATAATAAAAATATTTTAGAAAAAGAAAAAAAACTAGGGAAGTTACATGCCCTCTGGTCCTAAGGTGGCTCTACCACTGCGTCTACGAGATATTTATGAGCCCAATGACAATGTTCTATGTGCTCGCAGCCCATGACCCGATTATCAAAGGTTCATGACCTGAATGGTACATGCCTTGTGAATCCGGCCCTATAGCTCATTCATATCTGACAGTCAGCTTATTTCAAGTCAAAATCTGGGACCAAATCTCATATTATATTTGATTTAGAGCTATCATTGACATATTCTTCGAATTCTATGAATATATATCAACTCCCTTCTAGATCAAGGACCTCTCCCTATCCGTCCGATTGGGGAAAGATTCACCATCGATCATAGGGCATCCACACCACTCTATAAATAGGAAATCAACTCTCCCTATTGAGGTATGTGAGAAATCTTTTTCTACAACACAACCTTAAAATTCCATTGACTGATTTGAGATTCAAAGGGTCTCCTATAGATCACCCCATCCTATTTCTGCGATGCTCGAGATATTGGATTGCCAACAAACTAGCGGAATCAGTCGGAGGATTGCAGAGCAGATGGATCTTACAACCTGGACCCGGTTCGTTGTCCCTCTAGCTTGACAAGATGACGCTCTTCTACACAAGGTGTTCTTACAAACCCTATGGGGGCAGGCGCTCACGTGGTTCTGAAAATCACCCGCCAGCTCCATTCCTAGCTTCCATAGCCTCTATGAAGCCTTGATCAGACATTATATATTGCAAGCCAAAGAGGGATGTAGCAAACCTCTTATGGATGAGATCGGCCAAGTATGAGCGACCGAAGGACTAGCTCGCTAGCTTTAGCATTCAAACTGCTGCCATAGCCTACTATTCGAGGCTCCTCCCGACCGACCATCTTGACAAATCCCTTGTATGGAAGCCTCCCACCAGCATAACCGACGTCCTCACCGGAGCCAAAAGTTTCATTCGACTTGAGGACAATGTTTCCTTCATCGGTCGCAAAACAACCACCTTAATCTCCGTCAGTGCCACACCAAAGCAGTCATTTGACTTTACGAAGAGGGGTGAAGGAAAAGCAGATGGCAGATGGCCCCATCATGAGGGAGATTCAGAAATGACCCTCCTGACCGTCCCCATCCAACAACTCTAGCTTGAGAACAAATACAAGGAGTTATTCAGGATACCAGCTCCAATCCACACGACTGTGGAGAACCGTGATTAGACCTAGAGGTGGGATTTCCACAATGAGATGAGCCACACCCTCGAAGAATGTCGTAGCTGCTGCTCCCAAGTTGAAGCTCTCGTGCGCGGCGGGAAGCGCAGCCATTACGTTGCCCATTAGGCTACCCCTGTTGATGGCGGAGGGGTGGATGGGGAACTACCGACCTAGGTTGTCACTGTCAGCCATGACCGACCTGATCCGCATGGGTACACCTCTGAGCCGGCCAAGTCTAACAGGTCCAAGAAGGGGATGAACCCGAAGACTACGACCAACCGCTCTGCCGTGGTCCATTTGATCCAATTCGACCCCCCCAGTCTCGAAGAGGTATTTCTACCCCATTACAATTTGTTGGTTGTTACACGCTATATTTGCAACTTCTAGGTTCAAATAATAATGACCAACAAAGGGAGAAGTGCTGACATCCTCTTCCTCAACATATTCCACTGTGTGGGGTTGGACCCAAAAAGCATCTGCTGCTCCAACCCCCCACTGGTCGGGTTCAATGGCAAGTGTGTCACCCCAATCGGGGTCATCATGTTGTCTATCATTGCAACCAACTAGAGATTACACCTTCGATGTGGAGTTCATAATGGTCAACTCACCATCGGCCTACAATACCATCATGGGTCACGAGTGGATCCATCACATGGAGGACCTCCCCTCAACCTTGCATCAGGTCATGTGCTCTCACAAAGGACGGACATTCAACCATCGACATCTGCGGTGAGCAAGTCATGGCCCATAATTGTTATGCCCTTGCTTCCCAAGTCCTAACTCGAGAGCCATGGGACCAACCCCCTCTAGAAGCATAGAAATTAGCCAACCGGCCTCCAAAGTGGGTTCGCGCATTACTTGGAGCAGAACCAGAACCACCCAGTTTTGAGCCGGTCAACACTATACTGCAGGGCATGGATGTCCCTGACAAGACCGTCTAGATTGGTAACCTTCTCCCCCTGAAGAGAAGGATTCCCTCCACACTTTTTTGAGATAGAATCACTACATGTTCGCCTGGACTCATAACAACAAGCTTGGGATTGACCCCCCAATCGTTACCCATGATCTCAATGTTTGACCCAATGTGACTGGTGAAAATAGATGCAGAGCCGCATTGCTCTCGAGTGCAACAAGATCGTCTCTGATGAGATCAACCAACTCTTGGACTTTAGATTCATTTGGGAGGTGCGATATCCAGATTGGATCTCCAACATAGTCCTCTCAGAGAAGAATGGCAAATGACGAGTCTACATTGACTTTGTCAACCAAAACAAGGCTTGCCCGGAGGATGGCTACCCACTCCCAAAAATTGATCAGTTGGTCAATGCCACAACAAGGTACTTGTGCCTATACTACCTTGATGCATATTCTGGCTACAACTAGATTCTCCTGCTTCTACGCAATCAGGAGAAGAAAACATTCCTGAACACATGCTCTATTATTATAAAGTCATGCCATTCAGTTTGAAGAATGACGGAGCTACTAATCAGTGCTTCCTCAACAAGGTGTTCCAACCTCATCGATTGACCATCGAGGTCTACATCGACAACATGGTCATGAAGAGCCACAGCCGTGACCATCACCTATCTCATCTCATTGAAGCCTTCCAAACCTCTGTGTGCACCGTATCAAGCTTAACCTGTCCAAATGCTGCTTCAAGGTTTTCTTTGGCACTTTCTAGGTCACATTGTCCACCGGCGAAGGATAGAGGCCAACCCGATGAATATCTAGGAACTCCATGACTCCACCTCACCTACGCTCCATGATGTCTAGGTGATAGCCGGCTGCATAGCTACTCTCTCAAGGTTTATGTCCTGTCTCTCGGATCGATTGTAGATACCCCAATTTTGACTGTCCAGAAAGACATAAATACTTCAAGTAACACCCGGAATAAACCCATATTTGGACATCTAATAGAGAACCAAAAGTTCAAGAAATCGGAAACCCTAACCCTGACCTAAACCTTGTCCCAAGCCGGGAACCCTAACCTAAACCAGACACCCTAACCCTGACCTAAACCCTGGCCCAAGCCGGGAACCCTAACCTAAACCGGAAACCCTAAACCCCAGACCTAACCCTAAACCCTAGCCTGACCAGAAACCCTAACCTAAACCGGAAACCCTAACACTAAACCAGACCCTGGCCCAAACCAGGAACCCCCATCTAGAGAAACTCTAAACCCCAAAAACCCTAGAGAAACCCCGAGTCCCTGGCAAGGGGCGGCTAGCCCTAACTAGCCGCCCCATACCAGGCGGCTAGTTAGCACTAGCCGCCCCTCTGGCCGACCTTGAACTGCTTCCCCGGATGGGACATAAAGCAGCATTAAATGATGATCATTGTAGTGGGTTGTGACCTTTAGCCGCCCCATCTTGATCGGATCAATCCAAGTAACTGACCCAATCCACTGCTTGTCAGAGATGGGACGTTTGGCAGGTCATGATGGGGGCGGCTACCAGAAAGTAGCCGCCCCATACTGGGCGGCTAGTTAGGACTAGTCGCCCTTCACCTGGTCCTGACAGAAGAACGAGAAATTAATGGGGGGTCTAATCAAACACTATTAACCAAGCCACTCTTTTACCCTCTGGATATTCCCCTGCCTCTTTTTTATTATAAATAGAGGAGGTCCCAAGCCTTTAAACAACATCCATAATTCACATCCACCAATTTCCAATCCACTTGATATCAATTGACCATTCCCTTCCCCCACTAGAAATCCCTAGAGAGAGAGAGAAAGAGAGCCTCTTTTGTGAGAGAAAAATTTATTCCCTACACAAAAACACCCTCTCATTCCACCCTCTAGAAACCCGGGCTAAACCTAGCTTAGCCTCTGTCCAAGACCAAACCCATTTCCTACCGAAGTTCAGCCCAAACCAACTCAGGCCCCCGACGGCTAAACCCTAGTAGCCGCCCCATACCCAACGGCTGGATCCCACTAGCCACCCCATATCTATACCCCACTTGTACCCCTTTGTCCCAAGACTCCTTTAGTCAACCCCCGAAAGCATAATAGGATTAACTATTTTTCACCTCTGTGTAGGGTATATCCGTGTCTCAGAGCGGAGACCCCACAAACTCCCCATGTAGGCAATCAAATCCAACTCAACCTTTTCCTGCTTTTAGAAAAAGCAGGTGGCGATCACACAAACCCTAGAATCCTCTTGAGCCGCTGTCGGGCGCCTCAACCGGGAATGACACTACCCTTCCGAGATGACAATCCGGCCGAGCCCGCCAGGGCAGCATCCGATCCGAATCCCCAAAAAACCCCCACACACGCACCACAGCACCCCCCATCGGATTTTTTGACACCCAACGGAATCCGACTCTGACACCGATGTTGTCCCTCCTTGTAAGCGATCAATGCTGGGAAGGGGCTGATTTGGGGGTAGGCACAACAGCACCTTGCGCAGCCACAAATCCTCTCAATCCCAAGCGAAGTCGAGCAGCGTTATCTTTACCTCGCTGTGTAGACCGAGACCCTAAGCATGGTACTCTTTCATGAGGAACAGGGGCAACAAAACTCGATTTTCTACATCTACAAGGCCATGATCGACTTTGAGACTCGTTACTAGCCAATTGAGAAACTAATCCTCGTGCTTGTCATGGCATAGAGAAAATTGTGACATTATTTTGAAGCACGTCGCATCATTGTCCTCACGTCCTACCCCATTCGGGTTTTCCTCCACAAGCCCAATCTATAAGAATGAACTACGAAGTGGGCCATTAAGCTGTCCCTATCCGACATTGATTATTAATTCTAAAAAAAATAAAGGACAAGTTGTGGTAAATTTCCTCCTTGAGTTCGACCATGAGTTGACCTTCGCAAGGCCAAGGTCAAACTCGATGACCACCGTTCCTCCTCCTCGAGTGCTGGACCATGCACATCAATGGCACCTCCAATGGCTGGGGCACGACGCAAGCCTCATCATCCATACCTCCGACGAAACCCAACTCAGGCCGTCCATTTGCCTAGGGTTCACCGCATCGAATAATGTGGTCGAATACGAAGCACTGGTTGTTAGGCTCAAGTTGGTCAAATCACTTCATATCAGGTATTTACATGTATATCGTGATTCACAACTACTGGTCATAAAATTTGATGGCACCTACATCGCCAAGGATCATAGGTTGGAGCAATACCTACTTTTGGAGACTGAACTCACCAAGGAGTTCTTTGACTTTGAGATACACTATCTACCACAAGAGAGTAATTTCAAAGTTGATTCCCTCGCAACCAAAACCACAATCGAAGATGGAGGAGGGCGTTGGATCCCACCAGACATACTGGATCGACCATCAATCCACCCCGCACCAAGTGTCTGTGTGATCGAGATGGAATCCCCCTGCTGCATGGATCCGATTGAGGCCTGCAACCGCGATGACACCATCATCCTTCATCTACATGACAAAGCCCAAAATTTCAAGAGTCGCTCAGCCAGGTACACCATCATCAACAGGACATTATACCAGTGGGATGCTGATGTCCCATTCCTGGGATGCTTGAGCCTGGCTGAAGCAAACCCCTTCATGGAAGAGGTCCACGAGGGCTCATGCGGGGATCATTCCGTTGGACGATCTCTAGCTCATCGATCCTCTCCCAGGGTTACTATTGGCCATCAACAGGTTTCTCTTATCCTGGCATTGCAAGCAATACCATAAGCATGCTCCTCTTATCCATCTCCCAGCCAAGGCTTGTACGCGCTAACAATATCGTAGCTATTTGCACAATTGGGAATGGATATTGCAGGATCTTTTTCAGTCATTGCCAGAAGGCAAAAGGAATGTTCTTTTAACTACCAATTATTTCATTAAATGGGTGAAAACAGAGGCCTACAAGGCCGTCAAGCACTCCGACATCGAGAACTTCCTTTGGAAGCACATCATTTGCCGGTTCGGGGTGCCCAGAACCATTATAGCGCATAATCAGATTCAATTTAGCAACTTTCTATCAGTGATTTTTGCACCAAGTATGCGATCAAGCAGCATTTCTCCTCTCACGTTGTAGAAAAGGCTCAATGACAAGAAGGACCAATGGCTCGAAGAGATATGTGACATGTTTTAGTCCTATCACACCACTAGGAGAAGCTGAACTGGGAGAACCTGTTCGCCCTAACCTATGGCATTGGGGTCGTCATTTCGGTTGATGTCAGATTCCCCACCTTGCTATTCACCATCGCCAACACTCTGTAGAGCATCGTGGCCCTCATCGACAACCTCACACTCTAGGATGAACGAAGGGAAGTTGTGCTCATCCGTTTGGTGCCTACCAACACCAACAGGCTCACCACTTCAACAAAAAATTGCGGGTCCGATCATTTTCTCCCGGTGTTGGGTGCTCCGGCGTGTCACCAACAATACACGAGAACTAAACCAAGGGAAGCTCAGATCCACCTAGGAAGTCTCATACAAGGTGTTTGAAGCATACGAATAAGGGGCATACAAACTCTGCACCATCAGTCCTTGGAAGGTACTTATTCTAACCCCCTAGAACACCATGAACTTGATGAAGTATTATGTGTAAGTTGTGTAGAGTTTATGAATAATGTTTTAGACCATTTTGAGTTTTATTTGATTCTTTTAGCATGCATATTACTGCTCTAATTGTTGAATGAATGTTTGTGAGTATTGGCTTCTATACATTATTGTCCATGGGACCGTGAATGCTCTACCAAGTCTTCTCAATCGCACGCACAACGTCGGGACAAAACAAGCACTCGTTGCCTCCCCCCCCCTCCCGTGTGAATGGGTCTAGCTATGCATGTGTGCAACAGGTTAAGCGAGTACCAACTATTACCTCACCCTCAATCCGCATGGTCGAATAGAGACCACCTCGTCCAAAGGTAAAGCCATTCAGATGGTTCAAGCTGGAGGAAGCGAACTTACCCCATAGGGTGATGCCACACAGAAGGTTCAAATCAAGGATGGTTCAAATCTCATCCCCAAGGGTGATGCTATACAGACGGTTAAAGCCAATGAGACACAGACCGAACAACACATGGCCACGCTGTTCTAACAATTCAAGACAGAGGAACAAACCAACTCCCCACAGGCTGACACCATTTTGACGATTCGATCCAGAAGGCAACGCATTATCCGTTGAATGATGTCAATCAACGATTAAAGCCAAAACGATAATGTATCATTCAAGGATATGCCTGTCACGCCCCAGGGCGGCCGTCCCTGAGACATGGCAAATATATATATGATATCAGCAATCCATACACGGGATCAAATAAGGACTCCACAACATCAAAGGCAATAAGGTAATAACCAAGTAACTGACATCAAATATATATACAAATAGCGGAAGCTTAAACGACTAAGTCTGTAATTCAAAGACATACTTACAGACTAGAATACACAATCAACTGTCCTGTGAGAGCCAATATACACAACAACAGACATCAATAGTCCACATACCGTGCACAAGCACAAGTATAATACATACAAGGAAAAGGGAATGCTGATGGCCTCACACTCGCAAGACATCCAACGCGAATGCGGGTCTCCTACTCGTACTGCGTCAGGGGAGCTCTTCTCTTGGATCTGACTCAGCGTCAACTGGAGAAAAACATAAGCGAGGGGTGAGCTACAAGCTCAGTGAGTGGTCAGAAACCAAACACCAACATAATCATTCGATACTAAGGTAATCTCCTATCAAGGAAACCATGGGTATAAACCCAATGGTTAACAAGGTCACACGGCGGTGCAACCATACTCCGCCTTCGCCCTAGCCCCCATAGGGGTGAGTATAGGGACTTGAAGGACAAAACTTGCTGTTCTACACCCTTGGTCCACCGGTAGCCCTTTCCCCGGGTAGCCTCTACCTGACATACTCCACGATCAGTACGTCCCGAATGCATCGGTAATACCTACGGATGGGAGCCCAGTGCCAGGACAGCGTTTTCAACCTGGGAAGTTCCTACACGGATCCAACGAAGGGGAGAACGATCATGCTCGCAAAATCGTCTGGTTGCCCACAGTCATGCAATCTCTACCTGGTATGCTCTCATGATCAGTACATCTGTCGAATGCATCGGGAGTACCTACAAGTGGGAGCCTTCTGACCAAGCAGGCTCAACGTCGGGGCCATGACACATGACGATATTGGGAGGAACCACTACTTATTCGCAGTGCGAACCCTCTGGGAAAATCATCAACACAAGCTGGTGGGCTCGAGTTGATACTCGAGCCCACCACACTCACACCAACACGCTCAAGTCCTAAGGGTGACCTAGGTTGTTGAGAGTAACTGTACCAATCCCCCACCTTCACCCCCAAAGGGGTGACCCAGGCTCTTGGGAAGAGACTAGATCGTTTCTAAGCCCTTGGTCCACCGGTAGCCCTTTCCCTGGGTAGCCTCTACCTGACATACTCCCACGATCAGCACACTGTCGACCGCAGCGATGGTACCTACAGATGGGAGCGCGGTGCCAAGACAGCGTTTCCGACGCCGGAAAGTTCCTACACGGATCCAACGAAGGGGAAAAACAATCTACGCTCGTGAATACAATCCTCTTGGATCCGTCGTCATCGGTCATCAAACACCGATTAAGCGCAATGAATTCTCATGAATTCCCTCCAGGGCGCATAACTCAGATGCGGGGAAGGCATTTTATTCTAAGTGTCAAAGCCATGGTATAACCCCATGGGAGATACACTTGTCTAATCTCATTAGACAAGGCTCATGGCCCAATAGGCATATACATAATATGCAATCAATACCCAAGGGTGGCTTACTTAACATGCATACATGAAGTCAAACAGGCAAATACATAAATTACAACCTAACATACGTTGGATGACACCGACCTAGAAGGGAAGGGTTAAGCGCGATCTGCGCAACAATAGGTGCATGCCAACAATTCTAAGCAAGCCTAAGTCAAGTAGGAACTACATCTACTTACTCAGCTCGCGAAAAGAGGGAGGGCGAGAGAGAGGGAATGCCTCATCCTCTCTCAAGCTGGTCATAGTGTTGCCCCAACAAATGGGTGCAACAACTATACCACACCCTCGAGTCCTAAATCAGAGGAATATTACGCACACCCCGTTATTAACCCAAGTTAAACATGCTTGATAAATAGGGGTAGTATTTCAACCAAAACAACCTAAGTCATGCCATATTCTATACAATACATATACAAGTATAAGGTAGAATAGGGGTTCTACACAATATACGAGCTATACAACCTAGCATGCATGATATCTAGCATATTTAGGGTGCAATTAAAGCCCCATGGAAGCGTGAAGCGCGAAGCACGACTACGTGCATCGAGCGCTCCCGGAAGGGTTGGAATCAAACCACTCACCTATACCCGGGTCGATGCACTTCCCATCCGGCGAGGTCTGCAAAGTAAGGGTACTAAAAGGGGTGAGTAAAACCACATATAAACATATAAAAACAATTAGGGATGCCTAAGATTGGACATCCACGCATACGGGCTCGAACGCACGCAAGCATGCACGCACGCACGCGTGCCCGAGCCCCCCGGACACCCACCCGAGGTGCCGACCCTCGGCACGCCCAAACCAGGCCCTGGGCAGCACTCGCACGCACCCCGGGCATCCCCACACGCGCACGCCGTGCGCCCCGCGCGCAGCGCGCAGATGCGCGCCCTCCGCGCGCAGACATGCTCGGACTCGCGCCCCCCCCCCCCCCCCGTGCGCGCCCTCGCGCGACTCCACCGCGCACCCTCGCGCTCTACCGCACGCCTCGCCCACTCTTCGCGCAGACACCCGCGCGCACAGCACCCGCGCGCACGCGTGTACACCCGCGTACACGCGCGCCCGTCTGCACCCTCCTACGCGCCTGCCTGCGTGCGCACGCCCACGGACGGCCCCGCGCGCTCGCCCAGCCGCCCAACACCCCTCCCCAGCCCCGACAAGCACCCAAACCCGGACACATGACATGCACACCATATATGCCTAAAAACCAATTGAAAGAAGAGGGAAAAACTCACCAAAAGAGAGGGGGAGGGAAAGGGGAGGTGTGGGAGCTCGCAAGCACGCCCAAGACCACCTCGACCTCCACCACCACTTCACCACCTCAGCCTTGGGAGAGCCTCTTCTTGGCTGGTCCTCCTCTTCCAAGCACAGCTTTTCATAGGTGCATAACAACAAACAGATGGGGGGGGGGCTGATTTAGAGAGGTAGAGAAACAATAACAACAACAACAACCAACAATAATCATAAACTCACACACCTTTCTCTCTTCCATTTCTTCTTGTTGTTGCATAAACACATGCACCTCATCTTCTCCTCCTTTCATAGTTGACTCAACACAAAGAGGGAACAAAGAGAGAGCTTGAAAGATAGAGATCAAGCAATAACATGGCACCTTCCCTTAATCTTCCTCTTCACCTTGATCTCCTTCAACTTCCTCTCCTCCTTTACACACACAAAGAGGGGAAAAAGAGAGACCAAATAGAGGGAGAGAGCTCCATGAGAGGGTGAGAGGGCTGAAGTCGTAACATTTAGAGGGGATTTAATAGGCAAGGTCGGACTGAATGACCAAGTTGTCCTCGAACTAAAACCTCTGGACAACCTTCACTTAAATGGCCATAACTTCCTCCATACAGCTTCGATTTGCATGATTCCGAAGCCATTGGAAAGACAAGAAGATTATCTACAGCTTTCATGATTACACCCAGATCAAATAACCTCTACAGCTATTAAAAAATTTAGGCATAACATCTTACAGGGCTGCTGCCTGGATTTCTCATCTTTGGGGTATACTCAGAAAAATACCCATAACTTTTGATATACGAATCCAGTTGATCCAATTCTACTTCTGTATGAAAGCTAGATCAAAACTGAATATTTCATAATAATATCGGAATTTTACCTCATCATCTTGGATTTTAACAAAATCAAATCCGAATACCAATCCGAAACTGCATAATTCCAAAAACGATATCGGAATTAAACGAAAATTTTCTGGGCAGTACTAAACAATATCAGGACCCATAATATGCATTTATATTTCAATCAGAGTCCTCAAACCCCAACAGGTAGCTAAAAACCAAAATTTTAGTGACTTCGATCGAAATTAGGACTCTAAATGACACAGTTCTAACATTCTCCCCCCCTTAGAAAATTTAGTCCTCGAAATTTAAGGAAACCCAAAGGGGAGACTGAACGTAGAAGTGTCACCCATAGAGTCCATTGGCTCCCAAGTGGTCTGTGCACCAAACTGGTGCTACCACGCACTTTAACCGAAGGAACGGTCTCGGTGCGGAGCCTCTTCTCACATTGGTCTATGATCTCGATCAACTGCTCCACGAATGACAAATCCAGCTCGAGGGTGAGCGGCTCGAACGGAATGACGTGAGCAGGATCGTGGACATAATGCCTCAGCTACGAGACATGGGATGACGTCACAGGCACGAGTCAGCCACGGGGGCAAGGCTTCATGACAACCACCTCCCCTAATCCACTCAAGGACGAAAACCGGCCTGATGGAAGGCCGACTCAACTCGCCCCGAACGTCGAAACAGAGGATGCCCTTAAATCGGGACACATCATTCCAACATGGTCGCCGAACTCGAAGGTAGGCTCTTGGCGACAATGAACTGCGTAGCCCTTCCGACGGTTCTGGGTGGTGCAGAGGCACGCACGAACCATCTCGGCCACCGCAAGGTCAAATAAATAACTTATGGCCCCTCCAACAGGCGCTCTACAACCGTCCCAGCACAGGGGAGGTATAAAACTGCCCCCGTAGAGTGCCCCTTTTCCATTTCATCTCGATGCTCGAATGGCAGTCGTCTCACAGGCAGACCCCTACCCAAAGGGTGGTGCCTCATCTAACTGCCCCAAGTCGAGGACGCAGGCACTTAGCATGTCCTCCAAGGCCTACATCGTCCTCTTGCCTGGCTGTCCGTCAGCAATGAAACGCTATACTTAAATGAAGGCTCGCGCCAAAGCCTACCAAAGGCTGTGCAAGCATCTCAAAGTAACACATGCATCTCAATCCGAAGTAGCGCCGACCGGAGTGCCAAGAAGACGAACAATCGCGAAGGCTCACACCCGCGTCGAAGCGTCCAGAGACTCAGCCAGTTGGATAGGGAGGAAAGTGCGGACTTAGTCAATCGGTCAATGATCACCCAGACGACGTCCTGACCCAAACATGACTTTAGAGAGCCCGCAACGAAACCCATGATAACTCACACCCACGTCCATTGAGGAATCTCGATGGATGAACACATTCTAACGCGACGATCCACAACTTCGCCTGAGGGCATGCCAACCAACATTCTCAACGAAGGCTACCACAGAACAGCCCACGGAGTCTCAATAAAACATTTGAGATCCTTGTAGGCATCTGGCGCATTCGTCTACCCCGACGGCCGTACCCAAAATTCGTAGTGCCCAAAACGGTCACGAAAGGCCAACTAGGGAATGCCCAACTCCCGGATCTCCAATTAGGGTACCTTGCGCGAAGATTGATCAACAAAAAGACACTGGCTCCCAAAGCTGGTCAAAACAGATCATCAATTTGCGGCAAGGGGTACTTGATCTTCAACCCCAAAGGGGAGATCAAAATAATTCTTGGGACGATTAAGTCCAAATCTGCTCCTCGAGCATGGCTGACGCTCATGATGACCCTTACACGCTGGGTAAGCCGCTCGACCGCACTTAATCCGTAAGACACGCAATAGGAGGTCGTCGATTCCCGACAACGCCTATGCGACATCATCTACCTGATCCGGCGGTTGAGTCCCATCATGAACGCTTAGCGTCGCGTCTCCTCATTTACGACCCATGTGGGGGCAAAACGCGACAGTACCGCGAACTGTGTTTCACATGCCTCCACCAATAGGTCGCCCAAATATAACCTTTGGAACTCCAGCATCATGCGATCAATGGGCAGATTTATCACGGGGAGTCCAAGCTCTCGACGTCATCCAATAGCACTCTCCCGGTGTGGCCCCTACATGGTAGCCTCCCATGTCCACTATCTCTGCTATATGGGCACACCAACAAGCGTCGTGGATAGTCCCAGGGAGCACCTCACAGGACTTTGGCCTCTACCGGACCGCTACAACGCACGATGATATATCGAAGCGACTCCAAATGGGGCTATGGATCCCGGTCCATAAGCGATCACCCACCAAGCTGCAAAAGGACGCACTCAATCCCGATCATATGCATCACCACCCGCTATCGCACCTTCCAAGTGAGGAAAAAAAATCCATCATCAATTTGATGCTTCAAAGGTATTCCTTGACTGGGAAAAGAACCTCGGGAGGGCCTCATGAGGTCCCGATATAGGATATCCCGACAACCAAACAAGGAACACGGAGTACCCTAGCCCGGGTCTCAACGCTGACCCTGCAAGGCCCCTTATCCTGAGTAGGAAGACTGGAAGAAGACATCACCCCTTAATGAGCAATACGTCACATCATCAACACTTGAAACTAGTGCCGCACGCGAACTCCATGGTACACCCCTGATAAACTGAACGGTGGAGAATACAGTCTCCAATCGGCACAGGAGGTATCTCTGGCATCGCTGGTGGATCTGCCGCTAAGGGTATCTGCGGAATCGCCTCGCGGGCCGCCCACAACTCCTGCTCAGCCAACGCTCTAGTCTATACCTCCAGCGCTCTAGTCTGAGTCTCCAGAAGATCCACCATTTGAGCATATGCACGCGACCATGCTAGAGGCTCCTGCGCATGTCCTGGCCCAACAGCCGAGGACTCTCCAGTAGACTCCTCGCCTCCGGTAGGCTCGCAAACCTCTGAAGCCCGAGGGTGACCACGTCCATGTGCCCATCTCCGAGGAGGCACATCAGCAAACTAAGGAACCAACACTAGGATCAGAATACTCATATAGAAATCCTAGGACTCATCTCAAAGAAAACAATTGGCTCTGACAGGACATGGCTCTGATACCAACTTTTATCACGCCCCAGGGCGGCCGTCCCCGAGACATGGCAAATATATATATGATATCAGCAATCCATACACGGGATCAAATAAGGACTCCACAACATCAAAGGCAATAAGGTAATAACCAAGTAGTTGACATCAAATATATATACAAATAGCGGAAGCTCAAACGACTAAGTCTGTAATTCAAAGACATACTTACAGACTAGAATACACAATTAACTGTCCTGTGAGAGCCAATATACACAACAATAGACATCAACAGTCCACATACCGTGCACAAGCACAAGTATAATACATACAAGGAAAAGGGAATGCTGATGGCCTCACACTCGCAAGACATCCAACGCGAACGCGGGTCTCCTACTCGTACTGCGCTAGGGGAGCTCTTCTCTTGGATCCGACTCAGCATCAACTGGAGAAAAACATAAGCGAGGGGTGAGCTACAAGCTCAGTGAGTGGTCAGAAACCAAACACCAACATAATCATTTGATACTAAGGCAATCTCCTATCAAGGAAACCATGGGTATAAACCCAACGGTTAACAAGGTCACATGGCGGTGCAACCATACCCCGCCTTCGCCATAGCCCCCACAGGGGTGGGTATAGGGACTTGAAGGACAAAACTTGCTGTTCTACACCCTTGGTCCACCGGTAGCCCTTTCCCTGGGTAGCCTCTACCTGACGTACTCCCACGAGAAGGGGAGAACGATCATGCTCGCAATATCGTCTGGTTCCCCACCGTCACGCAATCTCTACCCGGTATGCTCTCATGATCAGTACATTTGTCGAATGCATCGGGAGTGTAGCCGTCCCATACCCGATGGCTAGACACAACTTAACGCCCCCCATCCACACCCCATCTACGCCCCTATGTCCTAAGAGTCCTTTAGTCAAGTCCCGGAAGCAGAATAGGATTACCTGTTTTTCACCTCTGTGTACGGTATATCTGTTTCTCAGAGCGGAGACCCCACAAACTCCCCATGTAGGCGATCAAATCCAACCCAACCTTTTCCTGCTTTAGAAAAAGCAGGTGGCGATCACACAAATCCAGGAATCCACTTGAGCTGTTCTCGGGCGTCTCAACCAGGAACGACACCTCACCCTTCCGAGAAGACGATCCGACCGAGCCCGCCAGGGCACGCATCCGATCTGAATCCCTGAAGAACCCCCACACACGCACGCACCCGCGCACCGCCGAATCCTTTCCGACGCACCGACACCAGAGAATCCGACGCCGACAAATCTGGCGATCACGGTGGGACCTCCCTCGTGAAAAACAACAAAAAGGTAATCCACTTCTGTCCCCTTTTACAATCTTGACTAGAATGCTATCAACCCTTTAGGAAGGTTAGAGTTTCCCACCCCTCGAATCAAATCCTCCTCTACTTCGCATCACAGCATCCTTTATTGCTTTGTAAGCCGCACACCGCTGCGCAATCCTTTACTGCTTTGTAAGCCGCACACTGCTGCGTAATCCTTTACTGCTTTGTAAGCCGCACACCGCTGGGCAATCCTTTACTGCTTTGTAAGCCGCACACCGCTGCGCAATCCTTTACCGCTTTGTAAGACACACACCGCTGCGCAATCCTTTACCGCTTTATTTACTGTTTTATATCTGCATTCGTTCCCCTGAATCATTTCACACACATCATGGAATCCCGCATTGAGGAGGAGATACTAGAGGAAAGAATGCACCAAGAGGGTCAGGCCACGCAATTCCTGACCCATCTAGAGGAAAAGATGGCCAGTCTAGGATACCAATCTACAGAGGACATGTTCCATGACCCCGCCGACTACCGTCAGGTCAAAACCCTGAGACAGGAGGCCCCTGTCGAAACCCCTATGGCCATTCCCAAAACCCCGTCCACACCCAGCCACTCGGTCAACCCGAGCATTTTTTCGTTCACCCCCCTTTCCCCCGCAAATCCAATATTCCCAACCGTTTCCACCCCAGGCCCTTACCAGGCCACCCCAAACTCGGGACCGCTAGATAGCCCTCCCAGGGGAGAAACACTGGATGAAACCATCCGGAGAATCCTCTCCGAGACTGGTCCCTCGGCCCCAGAACACATGTCTCTACATAACCTGAGACAAATCTCGTCAGTCCACCTACCGGAGGGATTCAAAATCCCTAAATTTCACCGATACAACGGTCGTGGAGACCTAGACATCCATTTAACTGCCTTTTATCTAGACGCCCGCCCCTTTCTAGATAATCAACCTTTGCTAGTCTTCCTTTTCCAGAAATCATTGGAAGGAGAAGCACTACAATGGTTCTCCGCCCTCCCTATAGATCACTTGTCAAATTTCTGGGCTGTAAGTGAGATGTTCTTAGGCCGCTACGGTTACCAGAGGATCAAAACCCCCTCTCTTTCAGATTTAACCGTAGAGAGAATGAGGCCTAGGGAGGAATTTGAACAATACGTGCCTCGGTGGCGCACACTTGTCCACTGAACCGGCCTGCAACTCACAGAATGTCAAGAAATTGACATGATGTTACAGAGCCTGAGTCCAGAGCTTCGTACGAGCCTTTCATTCGGAGATTGTACTATGTATCAGCTTCTAATTGACCGCCAAAACATGATTTCCCATTGTGCAGCCCCAGTAGTCCAAACCCAGTACGCACCTATCAGTCATAGGGTTGGACAACCGCCTCGTAAGGCGCAAACCCCCACGGTAGAGAGGATTATTACACAAGTATCGGCACTCTACCTAAATGGAGAACGGGTTCCTGATCGAGGAACGGCTCTGAGACAGTACACGTCCGGTTCATCCGGGTATGCGCAGCCTCGGCCAATCAACCGAAACTTCACTAATCGATCAGTGCCCGTCCCCGTGCCGATACAACAAAACCCCGCAACCTATGATTCCCCAATTCAGGCCCCCTCAATCCCAAACCAGGACCAAAACCAGAGACCCACCCAAGAACGCAAGGCATCGCCCCTAGAGAACCCGTGCGCAGCCCCCGTGATAAGGCTGCACCTTTCTCCTTCTACGGCCCAAGATGGTCGAATAGAAGGGATAGCTATCCTCCCCTTCCGGAAATCCTAGGGAGCATCTTCAGAGCCTTATTAAAGGTCAATGGCATTTCCTTACCCATGGCTAGACCTTCGCCTATCGGTGCCGACCCCACCCGTTTTTGTCAGTATCACCGACATCACGGCCACACCATCGAACAATGCTCCTCGTTTTGAGACATTGTCTACCACCTTGATGAAGAGAGGCGCTTAGATTGGGCCACCATCAGGGGACTCAAAAATAACCTAGTTGCAAAATCACTAAAGTCAAGGCAGCCCCAGAAACCCCCAGCCCTGTAGAAGCCACAACTCAAGACAAAAGGCCAGCCACGAAGGCTCCCCTGGAAGAACCAGAAAGCCTAAGCTATGAAAGTGTCTACACCATAAAAGCCGCTGACCACGAAGAGTCACCCAGAATCATCCCGGGTGGCTTAATCCTACCAACCTCTTCCCCCGTCCTACCAGTCCCCTCCCCCATTCTCCCCAGACACGCAGAGCTCTCCCTCCTAAAAAACTCCAACCATTATCCCCCTCACCAATTAACGAAGGCCTATACCTATCAAAACAAAACCCCCGAACCACCATTGACGCTCTGAACCATCATACTACTAGAGCAGACAGAATCTTCAACGCTGTACCCTCTTATAGACACCCCCTGCCCGAGACAGAAACTGAGGAGCCCCGCGCCAGAGATAAGATCGATATCCTAGACCAACTCTGAAAAATCCCCGCAAAGATTTCCATTTTAGAGCTAATCGAAACCTCAGAACAACACCAGCAGGCTCTAAGAATGTTCCTAGAAAGAATCCAAGTCGACCCACAAATCTCTACCATAGGCGTACCAATAGCTCTAGCCACCGCAGGACTAGGGCCCATCATAACCATTAGACCTAAAGAAGAGGTTCATGATAAGGTCGTTAGCACCTCAACCCTATGCATAACAATTAACCTTGAAGGATACTCGGTGGATAAAGTTCTAATTGACACCGGAGCACGGGTAAACCTCATATCACTACAAACCTTCGAGCACATTGACGGACGAATAACTACACTCTTCGAAACAGATACCTGTATATTTGCCTATGACAAAACGGCTCGTCCAGTTCTAGGCTTTAAGGACTTCCGATTAAAAGTAGGGCCGCTAGAAACTAGTGCTAAAGCTTACGTCCTAGAAATGGATTCAGATTATAATATGATCTTAGGACGCAAATGGCTGGTGTCCATAAAAGGGGTCTCCTCTCCCCTACACCAATGTTTGAAATTCCCTTTGGGAGGTCGGATAATCAAAATACAAGGGGATGCGATCAAAGGACCTAAATCAAGGTTCGCCGATAATGAAACCATCGCTGTAAAAACCAGTAGCTCAAAACCCATAGAATCTACCATCCACATCTTAGATTTCCTAGCCGATTGGCTAAATCCCCGGAACACTCTCTCCGTTACCACAGAGGCGAGCCACCCTAGACTTAAGAACCCTGGCTGGCATATAATGGGGACCATGGGTTACCTTCCCGAGGGAACCTTGGGACAAAAAATGGGATCTTGGACCCCATCGACCTCCCAGCATGGCTAGATAAAAGAGGCATTGGCTCATCCAAGCATCACCCTAAACTAAAGGAAAAATACAATTGGAGGTTGTACGAACATTTCATAAGAGGAATAATCGTAGAGCCCGCCAAAGAGGTCGTGTGCCCCTACCTCCTAGACCCTATCCAGGAAAGAGAGCCAGACTATCTCTCTGGCTCCCTAGAATGGCTATTCCCACACCCTGATAAACACCTAAACACACGCTCGCCGGCAGAAGATAAAACTCCAGCTGACCTTCCTCCTTTTCTCGCAGTGCTCAAGCATCACAACAAAGGAGCGCCAGCTGCTGGAGGAAAGTCGGTTGAAACACTTCCAAAAAAACACAAAGAATAGGATGGAAAGCAGAACCCTAGGATCCCTGTTCGACAAGGATGACTTCACCCCGGCATGGCACCCCTTCAGCGATGACTCTAATCTCCTCAATAAACTATAGCGTCTAGCCAGCCGAGCTAAGAGCCCCGACCCTAATACCTCGTCCAAAACAGTCAAACCTACTAGAAGTCAAATACCTGACCAGATCATTAGCAACTTAGAAGGGTATAGCAGGGCCATATTAGGCTTAGAAAAATTTGAATCAATAGCAGTTATAGAAGAACCAGACCTAGATAACATAGAGAACCTAGACGATGGTCTAGGAGTCTTCGAAATATGCGATGAAGACGATGAAGAAAAAGAGGACCTATCTAAAGAATTCAAGCAGAGCCTTCAAAGGTTCGATGAAAAGACAGAAGAAGCAGATGAGAAGATAGAGGAGCTAAACCTAGGGACAAAGGCTAACCCCAAAATCATTTCAATTAGCGCAGGACTAAATCACGATGAGAGAGAGGGCTTGGTTAAAATATTACATGAGTATAAAGACGTCTTTGCATGGTCTTACAAGGACATGCCTGGACTCGATACCTCGTTAGTCGAACATCAATTAATCTTAGAACCAAACGCAAAGCCAGTAAAACAAAAACTGAGGCGCCTTCATCCCGAGGTGGCTTTAAAAATCAAAGATGAGGTGGACAAACTCCACCAGGCTAAATTTATCCGGGTAGTCTTATACCCAAAGTGGATAGCAAATATCGTTCCAGTGTCCAAGAAGGATGGAAAGATCCGGATATGCATCGACTTCAGGGACCTCAATCGACCGTGCCCAAAGGATGATTTCCCACTCCCACATATTGACCTCCTTGTCGACAACACGGCAGGGTATGAGATGCTCTCATTTATGGATGGTTAGGCAAGTGCTACAGAGATGTAGGGAGTATTCACTTAAAATGAATCCAAAGAAATGTCGCTTTGGGGTCTCCTCTGGGAAACTCTTGGGATTCATGGTGAGTAAATGGGGGATAGAAATAGATCTGACCAAGGCAAAAGCCATCGCCCAAATGCCCCCACCTAAGAACCTAAAAGAATTAAGAGGGCTCGTAGGAAGGTTGCAATTTATTAGGAGATTTATTTCGCAACATGCTGAAAGATGTCGCCCCTTTTACAAATTATTAAAAGGGGGAGTCAGGTTTAATTGGGATAGTGAATGCCAAAAGGCCTTTGATAATTTAAAAAAGTACCTTCTTAATCCCCCAGTCCTTTCAGCTCCAGTGCCCGGACGACCTCTGCTCCTCTATATAGCTGCAACTAAGGAAGCCATTGGTGCAATGCTTGCACAACACGACGACATGAGAAGAAAGGAAAAGGCCATTTACTACCTGAGTAAAACCCTGATTGAATACGAAAAAGCCTACCCTCCTACAGAAAAAACTTGTCTAGCATTAGTATGGGCTTCTCAAAAGTTGCGACATTACTTTCTTGCCCACAAAGTCAAATACTTTGCCAAAATAGACCCAGTAAGGTTCCTATTCGAGAAAGCCGTATTAACTAGACGCTTAGCCCGATGGCAAGTACAGTTAAACGAGTTTAACATCACGTATGCCACTCAAAAATCCATCAAAGGGCAATCTATCGCTGACCACCTCGCTCAACTACCCCTCCCTGATTACGAACCAGTAAAAACTGACTTCCCGGATGAAGAAATATTTGCGCTTATTGAAGAAAAGAATAGAGAGACATGGACGCTATACTTCGACGGAGCAGTCAACGAAAAGGGAAAGGGAATAGGGATAGCACTAAATCCCCCGAAGGCGTCATTATCCCACGAGCGTTCCAGCTCACGTTTAACGCCACCAACAATATTGCCGAATATGAAGCCCTGATAGCAGGTTTGAAGGCAGCCCTAGCCCTGGGATCTAAAAGTTTAGACATTATTGGGGACTCCCTCTTAGTGATCCGCCAAACTCTTATAAAATATCATACTAGAGACCCAAAGCTGAAGCCATACAGAGAACTAGCCATAGTCCTGCTAAAACAATTCCGTAAGGTTACTCACATTTTCATACCCCGGACCGGCAATATTCTTGCAGACTCTCTAGCCTCATCGCTCACCTTCCCCTTATCTAGGACATCTAAAACAGTCACTATCCAGAGACTGGAAACACCTACCACCAAACTCTGTGACTATAAATCTCCTTAAAAGGAACCAAACCAACAAGAATGCTAGCTACAATACTAGCAACGACCAGAAAATAGTAAAAAGGGTGGCGGTCAAATACTGCCTCTCAGGGGGATACTCTTCCGAGCATCCTTCAATGGGGAACTACTCAGGTGCTTGGACGACGAAGAAGCATATACCATTATAGAAGATGCTCACTCTGGAGTATGCGGAGGGCACGTCAACGCCCAGATGCTAGCAAAAAAAGTACTAAGAATGGGCTACTACAGGCCCACGCTTGAAGGGGATTGCAACAAGTACGTTAAGCATTGTATCCAATGTCAAACTCATGCCAACAAGATACACGCACCAGCATCTTCTCTACATCCCATGACTTCACCATGGCCCTTCTCTATGTGGGCATTAGATGTGATAAGACCATTCCGGGACACTATAGAAAACACAAGCCAAAAAGCCTTCATCCTCACCGCTACAGAATACTTTACCAAATGGGCTGAAGCTGAGTCCTATGTAGTAATTAAAAGCTCTACCCTGACTCGTTTTGTCCACACTCACATCCTTGCACGGTTCGGCACCCCCAAAGTGATTATAACTGACAATGGCCACCAGTTCATCTCCCAAGAATTTCAAGACCTATGCAATAAACATCATATAGAACTTCATCATTCCACGCCATATTATCCACAGGGGAACGGACAAGCAGAGGCCACCAACAAAACCTTGCTCCAAATTATAAAGAAAATGGTAGAAACCCATAAGGCTACCGATTGGCCTGATAAATTGGTAGACGCCCTCTAGGCATACCGAACCTCCATTAGGACACCCACTGGTCAAACCCCCTATTCACTCATGTTTGGGGCCCGAAGCAGTAGTACCTTACGAAATCCTCATCCCGTCCTTAAGAATAGTACTAGAAGAAGACCTCCAAATTGAGGAAAGGAGAGAGGCACTCCTACGCCTCGAACTACTAGACGAGAAAAGACTAAGAGCGGCAGACAATGCCCAGGCCTACCAAAGAAGGGTGGCAAGGGCATTTGGAAAGAAGGTAATAAAGAAGAAAATTTGAAATCGGGGAATTAGTACTTAAGCAAATCATGCCATCAAGACAGCCTCACCCAAGAGGAAAGTTGCAACCCACATGGGAGGGACCCTATGTGATCACCCATGCCTATTCCGGGAATGCCTACCGCCTGGTAGATGCCGAAGGAGTCGAGGTTTCAGGTTCGTGAAATGCACTTTATCTAAAGAAATTCCATGCATGAGTAGCTTTCAATACTTGAGAACTATTATTCTTTCTTCCTGCAATTTCCGGCATTTAGTACTTGATGATAGAATCATAAGACTCTGAAAGATAAACTCGTATCTATTTGAACACATCTCCTTCAAATCATGTCGCTTCCTTCACACACGTATAACTGGACTAGATTTACCCGATAGAAGAGAAATTGCCTACCCCGTAGACTGGGACAATTTAAAACCCCAAAGCAAACCTCCCTTATTTCCGCCCCACTTGTATTAACCCCAGGTCAAAATGAGGAGTTACCTAGACCTGGCATATGTCCCAAAACTGACTCTGGCACTATACAAACACTTCTAGAGGGGAAGCATGAAAAGAATCAGGGTGAAAAACAGAAAAGCCCCCCCCCCAACCAAAAAAATCAGGCAATGAGAGGCCAACAAAAGAAAAATAACACCCAAGTGAATGGGTTAAACTCTCTATTTTAGCAGGCTTTCATGCCTTTACGCACGGTATACGCTAGACAACGGCTATACCAGTATATATCCAAACAAAGGACTGTACTTTTCCACCCAAAATAAAGAAGTGATAAAAAGGAGAAAGCCAGAGGGACCTAGAAAGTAGGACATATGCTAGACTGGGACAATTCTAAAATATTGCCCGAAAGGAAGATATTTCTCTTACCCCATTCTCCCCCCCTTTTTTTAGCAATGTGATTCAAAATTGAACTATGTCTACCGGGAAAGGTGAGATTTCGACCAAAGGTAGGTCATTTCCAGGTTTACAACTACACACACTCACATGAGTTCACTTAGAAACTTGCATATCCAAAGGAAGCTTATTTAACTTGACTCCTGGTACACTCATGGATTTTTCAGCATGTTTAGAATAATACAATCAAGCATTTGAGAACCATGAACCTAGAAAAACCGACACCTAAGGCCTATGCCTTTCAAATACAATCCTGGTTTGGACATAGGTGACCACAAGGGCTCCCCCACAGGGACTTAATGGTATCTTTTACTTAAGAAAGTCGAGAACATTGCCCTCTCACATAAAAGAAAACCATTGAAGAATTAAAATGTCCACTCATGCCACTCATACTTACGCATAAGTTCGCATTTTCCTTTTCCAAAACACCTAGGCATCCGATTTTCTTGAAATGCTAAAATTAACCCCCCATACCAATGATAAGATTACCCCCACCTAGACTCATTCTACGCCCTTCCGCACATGCTTGAGAGAAAATTGTCCCACTTTCACACGCACTTAAGAGTTTTTTTCGCTCACGCACTTAGAATCCCTTCCTTGCATACTAAAGCATAGTTTCCCGCACTTTACTTTCTCGCATTATCTTTCCATTTACCTTAAGATGGATTGTAGCCCTTGATAATTCAAGCAAGAAGGGCTCGAAAATCGGTGCAAGGGCGCAATCCGGACAGATTTAACCCTTGGTCCATGGAAAGGATGTTTTTATAGGTCTCGAAAGTGGAAACGATCACAAAGGCTTTCAGTAGCAGCAAGCAGGAGCAGCAAAACCAAAAGAATTGTCCCAGGCAAGGAGCGGCTAAACTCAACTAGCCGCCCCTCACTAGATGGCTAGACACCACTAGCCGCCCCAGCTTTGGTTTCAGGTAAGCATATCCCAAGAAGGGGGCGGCTAAACATAACTAGCCGCCCCTCACTGGGCGGCTAGTTTGCACTAGCCGCCCCATACCTGCTGCCCAAAAAACCTGCTGTCAGTCCCATCTTTTCAACTCTTCAACCCCTTTGGTACCTATAGAAAACATTCTCCCCCGAAACCTATGCACACACATTTCATACATCCATACGCACATAAAAACAGTATAACTACGAATCAAATAACAACCGAAACAAAAATCATACACCAAACCATACACCCATCCACCCATACAACCTTATAAAAAACTATTCCACATACACGACCAAACTGAAACCAATAAACCAAGTTTAAAACAACCATATTTGTTCATAAACCAAAAAAAGAAAGGGAAAATTATTCAGGAAAAATAAAGGTAAACCTACTCAAAACTAAAATCAAAATAAAATAAAGATCCATCGGACGCTCCCATCAAAGTCTTGAGCTGCATGCCGCTGAAATGATCACCTGAGTCAAAAGGAAAAGATGAAAAGCATGAATTCCTTGCATAAATACCATTCTTCTACCTAAAACCAAGACGCAAAGAAGCTATACCTCGGCGTATCATCACCCGCTGGAGGCTGAGTGGGAGGAACATCCTGGCTGAGAAGGGAGCGGCGGCTGAGGAGAGGACTGAACCTCTGGAGCATCGGGAGTGGCAGGAGTCTCTCGAACTGAGGACGCAGCCCTATTGTATATCCCACGACTCCGAGACGCTGAAGGACGAGAAGCACGGCTGAAGGTGGCCCCGGTAGCCAAGGAAGCAGAGAGAGAATAGTCAGGCTCAAGCGGAAGAAGGTCGAGGTCCGCCTCGGTCATAGAGCCCCCTCCAACCAATTTTCCCCTCATAGTGGCCTCCCAAAGATGGACCTCCTGCATATCTCTGTCTCTCCTCTCCAATCTCTGTCGGAGGCGACTCTCTGTCCCTCTAGCCCGATCCTCGACAACCCTCAACCTCTCCTCCAACTCCCGTGCCCTCGCCTCTGATACCCTAAGCGCCTCTCGGTCCCTGTCCCCGACCGCCTGGAGAGAACAAACCAAGTCTCCCATCAAACCTCCAGGAACACCCGCCGAGGCCTCCAACTCCGACACCCTCATCTGGAGGGAGTCCCTTTCACGGCCTAGGGTGATGAACCCCTCCTCTCACAAAGCCATCATGGACCTCAGCCGGTCTGTCTCCTCCCCAGCCCGAGAAGCCCTACCCCTCACCTGGCCCAGCTCCATCCGTGTGGCCGTCAACTCGCTCCGGGCCGCGTCTAACTCCCTCGTCAGCTCGAGCTCTCGCTCGGAAACCATGGAAGGAGGAGGGGCAGAAGAAGAAGAAGCACCATCAGCTCTCGCTCTCGACAGAGCATCCACCTGAGCCTCGAGGACCCGGACCTGGTCCTGCAAGCGTCTCCGTTGTACCCGCAACGCCTCTATCTGCCTAGCCCGCGCTTGAAGGTGCTGATTGGCGGTCTTAAGTTTCTTCTCCATCTTATTCAACTCAACCTGAATAAGGAAGCACTATTTAGAAGATGTTCAAGCAAAGGAGAACAAGGAAGAGAAAAAAAAGGGGACTTTTTCAACTTACATAAGCTTCTGGGATCTCCTCCTCCATCGTCCCGAGGATACCCGCGTATTCCTGACGATACCAAGCCAGGTATTCGTCACTCGAAGTCACCTCAGGATGACGCTCCACCAAGACGCCTCGGCCCATCCATCCCGCCACATATGTAGCGTAATTCCTCGGGAGGTTCGTGTCCCGAGGAATCCCGGCCACCGGAATCGAGGGGCGCCGCGGCAGAGGATCGGGCACCCACTGATGATACCCAAGCTAGCAGACGACCCGGCTGATCGCATGAAACACGACCTCATTAAAATAGATCAACCAGACGTCTCGTGCCAGGACCTCAGGAACTTCCTCCGGATAAGGCCTCCACGTCATCTAAAAGCATCAAAAGATAGGAAGAGCGCTTAGTCAAAAGAAAACCAAATACAAGCTGAAGAAATTCAAAAAAAAGAAACTTATACCTCTTCCTCCGACAAGACGCGGAAGGCCTCTCGGAATTGGGCGAGGCGGTACAAGCGAGAGGATCCCCGGGGTTCCCATCTCATAGCCCAAGGGAGGGCATGATCAAACGGTGCCAAAGTCGGGCGATCAATGGTGAAATGCTCGTACCCGAAGATCTAGCAAAGCCAGAGAAAAATTATCAAGATCAAAGTGAGCTAAACCAAGAAAAAGACATTTACCACTTACACATACCTGAAGAAATGGTGCGAAACCGCCAAGATTCTTTCCCCCGGCCCTCTTAACTTTCTTCGAGAGCTCTGCAAAAAGATGGGCGAGCATCGTCACTCCCCAGGCATAGCGTCCCATACCCTCCAGGTCCCTCATCAGCAAAAGAGAGTGAGAGGAACCCTTATCAGAAGCCGTCGAGAAGAGGACCCGGCCGAAGAAGTAAAGAAAGAACGCCTTCAACTCCCTCTGTGCCCTCTGTGGGCACGTGGCTTCTTCTCTCGCCTCAATCATCGCCCGCCTTCTCTCAAAGCTAGCTGCAGCTTCGCCCTTCTGACGCTCCGTAAAGGAACCGAGGCCATACTGCCCCAAAAGCCTCCCCAAAGGGATTCGGTTCAGCGTCCACTCCTGCTCCACGAACTCCCATTCCCCGATCAAATATCGAAACAACCCCCTATAATCCACAAGGGTGGCCGCAATCACCGCTTCCCCCAAGACCGGAAGACCGGTGATCCAATGGACGTCCTCAAGGGTCGGCATAACGGCGCCAGCAGGGAGGATGAACGTACAACTCTCCGGGTCCCATCTCTCCGCCAATGCCTCCACATATGGGCGATGGACGTGGAACGGCTCAATCACAAAGAAGGAGCGGAAGCCCGCTCCATCCACTAAACTCCTCCTCCTGCCCCAAGGCATCGTACCACCTCTTCACCCGTGCCATAAAGCCCGGATACGGTTCGGCCACTGCAAACAAATGAAGAAGAGATGGGTTAGTTTAAAAGAGCAACCGAGAGGTAAGAATCCAAAGATCATTTAGAGATCATGCTTAACAAATAAAATTCTCATATCAAACACAAAAGCATTCACATAAAGGTTCACCTCCCATTATAAACACGCATGCAAACAAAAATATGTCAAAATCCCACCGTGGTCACCATTTGCGCTCTTTCTTGCATCACGGCCTATCATGCTCATCTACTTTCCCTAAACACATCCAAACATATAGGAAGCACCTGAACCCATGAAACACATGCATGCAATCTCTCATGCTCCACCACGATCAAGCACATACAAAGACACACCTTAAAAATTATATACACATAAAAAGGTATCGCATGCAAGCATACTAACCATGCCATTTACTTCCTTCTAAAAATAGAACAAACATGGATATATATACAAAAAAAAAATTTATTACCCCCCCTTTTTTTTCCTAGAAACAAACCTATTTCAGCATGCTATCCCACCATGATTACCTTATACACCAAAGCATGCTTATTAAAAATACACACGTACAGCCTGTTCATACCACCGAAACACATGCATATACGCCAAAAAAGGCTAAGACTAAAAGGTTAGGAACATACCACGGCCCGTGTGGACCCAAGAGCGCCCACCTCGGCCTCATCGGGATCGTCCATCCCGTCGTCATCCCCCTCCTCCTCATCCTCCTCGAACACGGCCTCCTCGGCCTCAGCCTCAACACCAACACCGGCCTCCGCAGCCCCGGTGCCCATACCCTCGGCCTCCCCGGCCTCATCCCTAACCTCCCCAGTCCCCTCCACTCTCCCCGCACCGGAGATAAACTCCGCAAAAGCCCCCATAGCCCTAATTTCTTCCTCCTCAGCCCTAGCCTCTGTAGCCTCCCTGTCCAACATCCCAACGAGGGCATCCAACGATGCCCTCACATATTCACTGGCTCCCTCGGCCCCTACTCCCTCGGTTGCACCCTCAACCAATCCCCCGACCCCCAAAACCACCTCCTCGACCACCACCGGTCGATCCCCACGCCTCCTCTTGCGTGTATACCCTATCATATTACTCCCAACCTCTGGGGCAGCCCCCAAAGGCAAATCCCCAACCTCACCCGCGCCAATGCCCATCGGCGGCACCTCCACCGTACCCACAACCTCCCCCACGACCTCCTCTTCCACCTGATCACCCCCCGATGAACTAGACCCCGAGACAGCCCCTCTCTGCTCTTCATCATCGAAGCCGTCCTCTTCCCCTTCGTCATCTCCTCCGATTTCGCACAAAAGAAAAACCCCAAAGAAAATCTAGGGCTCCGAAATCAAGAAGAAAGGAATGATGGAAGGCAAAAAAGGATTCAAGGTGTTTTAAAATCAAGGTTTTCGGTTTAAAATGAAGAAGAAGAAGAGAGGAGGGAAGAGTAACCGTTTTAAAACGTATGGGGAGAGAGAGAGGGTCCCTTTTTGGTTATAAGGGACCCAGTCGGGAGGCGGCTACTCACGAGTAGCCGCTCCCTCTCGGGCGGCTAGTTAGCACTAGCCGCCCCTCCCAGTTTTCTACTTTAACTTGAAACCCCTTTCCAAAATCTTTTCAACCCTAAATTCCAAGGTATTCCATACCAAACAGCCATGTATTGGCTTATTTCCAGACATTACTTGATCAAACACGACTTTCCTGAAGTTTTGCCACACTTTCAGTACCGTTCAAATTCGAATTTCTTCAGTTCTGGTTCTTTTCCAGAGTTCTTATCCTTCGGATGATCCAATTCACCAATTCAACTTTTACTTGCTTTCTGTCGGCGATATCCCCTCCTTGCTGAGTTTTCCCAAGCACGGGAACGGTAGGCACGAGGAAACTGACGCTGGGCTGCTCCGCGCATGATAGCTAAGAACCCCGACCGCGGGTTGGATCACTCACCATTTACTTTTCCCCGCCTTCCACCTAGATCATCCTTCCGGTTAAAAAATTCTAAGTCAAGACCTAGCCTCTGACGATCTAAATCAACTCCCCGAATAGTACTGTTCGTGTTGGCGTAACTTCTTGAAGGTCGGGCCGGCCAAAATAGGGGTCTCTTTCATTATCATCCGTCGAAGTCTTTTCTGCTTCGCACAAAGACTCCGTCCGATGAGGGACAACTGTAGATACCCCAATTCTGACCGTCCAGAAATACATAAATACTTCAAGTAACACCCAAAAATATTCCACATTTGGACATCTAGTAGAGAACCAAAGTTCAAGAAACCGGAAACCCTAACCCTAGCCCTAAACCCTAACCCTTGCCCTAACCTAAACTGGAAACCCAAACCCTAAACCCTAGCCCTAACCTAAACCGGAAACCCTAACCCTAGCCCTAACCTAAACCGGAAACCCTAACCCTAGCCCTAAACCCTAACCCTAGCCCTGACCTAAACCTAAACCCTAAACCCTACCCTAAACCAGACCCTGGCCCCAAACCAGAACCCCCCCTAAGAAAAACCCTAAAACCCAAAAACCCTGAGTCCCTGGCAATGGGCGGCTAGCCCTAACTAGCTGCCCCATACCAGGCGGCTAGTTAGAACCGCTTCCCTGGATGGGACATAAAGCAGCATTAAATGCTGATCATTGCGGCGGGTCATGACCTTTATCCACCCTATCTTGGCCGGATCAACCCAAGTAACCGACCTAAGCCACCGCTTGTCAGAGATGGGACGTTTGGCAGGTCATGATAGGGGCGGCTACTAGGAAATAGCCGCCCCATACTGGGCGGCTAATTAGAACTAGCCGCCCTTCACCTGGTCCTGACAGAAGAACCAGAGAATTAATGAGGGGTCTAATGACACACACTATTAGCCAAGCCACTCCATTACCCCCTGGATATTCCCCTGCCTCTCTTTTTCTATAAATAGAGGGGGTCCCAAGCCTAAATAAAGAATCCACCAATTCACAATCCACAAGCCACAATTCACATTTGCAATCCAAGCACACATTCCCTTTCCCCACTAGAAATCCCAAGAGAGAGAGTGAGAGAGAGAGAGAGAGAGAGAGAGAGAGAGCCCCTTTTGTGAGAGAAATACCCATTCCCTACATAAAACATGTTAGATAGATATTGCAAATAAAATTTTTAAAACAATAGCGGAAGACTTATAGCAATATCTGGATCTATAATGCAATATGTTTAAAGCCACACACCTGTATTTTAAACAAGGCCTGGCCTCCAACTCTTATACCAAGATTAATCACCACCTCCTGCAGATTAAACTCTCTCTCTCACTCTGTATTTTTTTTTTAAGTTTTTTCCTCTGTCTCTAGTGATGGTTATTTATATCCACTTGAGAAAGATTGATCTCTGTCTCATAATCCCATCAAATCTGATATTTCAAATTCCAAATTTAAATTGCTAAGAGACAGATCTCCTAATCTGATAAGTTAATTAGACAGAGTCAAAACTCTATCTATTAAGAGACCTTGAAAAAATACGTAGAGTCAATACTGTTTGACTCATTCTAATCAGATAGAGATAAATAAATATCCACCGGATCAATGTTTGTGATCATCCTGGTAGGCTGAGATTGGGAATTTGATTATTAAATTCCTACAAAAAATATTATTCTCATATAGTTCCCTTCCATGCAAAACAAATAATTACAAATAAGTCCTTCTACATACAACATTAGGTGTTGATCTTTTGGAAGATTAAATCTACATCGTCGAACCCATAATCAACACAAATAGTACATTAAACTCCTTGAATTTTAATCAGACTTTGAAAAAACTTTTTTCTCAAAATAAATTTGATAAACAATTTATCAAGTTATAAGACCTGGAGTTTAGTCTGATAAATTCTATAACTTAATCTTTAATGTTCTCCCATTTCAGGTAGTAGATTCCTTGTTGGGCATCTCATAGATTCTCAGAAATAATCATGACCATCCAATGAGCCCCCATATATAATCTTTAACAGATTAGGCAGGTCATCAAAATAGTTAGGACTAAACTAGAAACATATGGACCCATCAGGTTAAAGGACTATTGTTAAATGCATGTAAGAACAACATCATCCTGACGATGGTGGTTTCAACCCAATGTGTTCCTTGTTCAGCCTTTCAGTGTATATTAACACTCACGTGATAGTGTAGAATCACTATTCTACTGGTTGAGAATAACCATCATTATCTAATAATCACTATTCATTGTGACAGCCATATAAGTATGTTGCCCATACATACCCACAGCTCTGAAATTTTAGAGACAAGGATCTAAATCATCAATTTTCCCATGATAACCTGTAACACTTCATTTGATGATCTGCGATGTACTCTATGGACCTATAGGCATCTCATACCTTACTTGAATATCATACATTCAATAATAAAATTACCCACATAATCATGCATAAACTAATTTATTAATGCTAAAAAAATGTTTCAATTAAACATAAAATGGCTTTGCAAGGGCACAATTCTAACAATCTCCCACTTGCCGTCAAAGCCATGAAGATACTAGTCTAATACCCATGTTCTCAACATGACGCAAGAAATTTTTTTCCTGTGAGTCCCTTGGTCATCGGATCCACCAAGTTATCTGCAGAAGACACTTTGGAAACAACTATCTTTTTCTGAGCAACATGATCTCTAATTATATGATACTTGTGTTCCACATGCTTCATTTTTCCATGCTCTCTAGGATCCTTACTTAATGCGACCGCACCATTATTATCACAATATAATGTGATCGGAGATAGTGCTAAGGAAACAACTCCAAGCTAATTTAAGAATCTTTGTAGCCAAACTACTTCTTTTGAGGCTTCTGATGCAGCAATATACTCGGCCTCAGTTGTAGAGTCTGCTGTACACTTTTGCTTCACACTGCGCCATATAATAGCTCCACCACCAAGAGTAAAGACATAACCAGAAGTGGATGCTCTATCATCAGGATTTGACTGAAAATCCACGTCAGTAAAACCTATAGGAATCATGTCTTGACTGTGGAAGGTGAGCACATAATCCTTAGTCCTTTTTAGGTACTTCATAATGTGCTTAACTGCTGTCCAATGTTCAATACCAGGATTACTTTGGTACCTACTAACCAATTCGACCGCATAACAAATGTCAGGTCTTGTGCACAACATGGCATACATAAGACTTCCTATTGCCGAAGCATAAGGACATCTCCTCATATAATCAATATCATGTGAGGACTTGGGACACTGTTTGGATGATAAAGATATCCCATGTCTAAAAGGCACTTGGGTACCTTTTGAATCTGCCATGCTAAATCTTGTTAGCACTTTCTCAATGTAGGTGGATTGAGAAAGACCAATCATTTTATTTTTGCGATCACGGAGAAGTTTGATTCCTAAAATGTACGATGCTTCTCCCAAATCCTTCATAGAGAACTGATTAGACAATCACAATTTTATCGTCGACAATGATCCCACGTCATTCCCAATGAGTAGGATATCATCCACATATAAAATCAGGAACACAATGGCTCTCCCACTGACCTTCTTGTAAATAAAAGCTTCTTCTGGATTTTGTTCAAATCCAAGGGATTTAACAGCTTTGTTAAAACGAATGTTCCAGCTTCGAGAAGCTTGTTTTAAGCCATAGATGGACTTAGATAACTTACACAACTTGTGTTCTTGACCAGGTACTTTAAAGCCCTCTGGTTGCTGCATATAGATGTCTTCATCCAGTGTTCCATTAAGGAATGTTGTCTTTACATCCATTTGCCATATCTCATAGTCCAAATGAGCCGCTATGGCTAATAAGATTCTTATTGACTTAAGCATAGCCACTGATGAAAAAGTTTCCTCATAGTCAACACCTTGAACTTGAGAATAACCTTTTGCAACTAGTCTTGCCTTAAAAGTTTTCACTTTACCCTCTACATCGTTCTTTCTCTTGTAAATCCATTTACATCCAATGGGCTTAATGCCTTCAGGTGGATCTACTAGAGTCCAGACACAATTGGTATGCATGGAATCTATTTCAGACAACATGGCCTTCTCCCATTGAGATACATCTATATCTGACATGGCTTCCTCATAGGAAAGTGGATCTGAATCTTGAGTGTCAGGAATAGAAACAAAAGCTTCATTCATATATGCATAATATTCTGAATGATTTGTAGGCTTCATAACCCTACTGCTTCGTCTCAAATATTGGGAAGATATTTCAATAGGAGTCTTTTTAGAAGGAGGATTATTAACGATTGCTTCATTCAAAATGATTTTATCTTTCTCAGATTTATCTAGGATCAGATCCTGTTCTAAGAAATAAGCATTTTGTCTAACAATTACTTTTGAATCCTCTGTGGAGTAAAAATAGTAGCCTTTGGTTTCTTTGGGATAGCCTAAAAAAATACATTTTTCTGTTCTGGATTCCAATTTGTCCAGGTTATTTTTTCGTACATGTGCAATGCAACCCCAAACTTTCATATGCTATAGACTGGGTTTAACTCCAGTCCATAACTCATAAGGTGTAACAGGTACAGCCTTAGTTGGAACCCTATTTATAACGTAAGCTGTTGTTTCTAAGGCGAAACCCCAGAAAGACAATGGTAAATTTGCATGACTCATCATTGACCGTACCATGTCTAACAAGGTGCGGTTTCTCCTTTCAGATACACCATTTTGTTGTGGTGTACCAGGAGATGTCCATTGTGAAACTATTCCATGCTCTTTGAGATATGCTAGAAAATCACTGGAGAGGTATTCACCACCCCTATCGGAGCGGAGAATCTTGATTGTCTTACTTAATGATTTTTCCACCTCAGCCCGAAACTGTTTGAACATTTCAAATGTTTCAGACTTGTGGTGCATTAAATAGACATATCCATATCTAGAGTAATCGTTTGTGAATGTGACAAAATACTCATATCCACCTCTAGCAGCAATAGTCATTGGTCCACAAACATCTGAATGAATGAGTCCCAGTATATCTTTAACTCTTCCTTCTCTCTTTTTAAAAGGATTCTTGATCATTTTTCCTTTCAAACAAGGTTCACATGTTGGTAATGGAACAACATTAATAGAATTCAATGGTCCATCTTTAACCAATCTGCTGATCCTATCAGCATTGATGTGACCAAGACGGAAGTGCCATAATCTCATATCAGTGGACATTCTTTTCCTTCTCTTAATAGAATTTGAATCAGCTAATGAATTAGAGGATGAAACTAATTCATCATTTGAAATATTATTAGATTGAATAAGAGGGAATATAAAATAAAGTCCATTTATTAAAGTACCAGATCCAACAAAAGAACCATTAAAAGAAATGATAACAGATGATCCAAAATCAAACGAATATCCTTCCTTTACAAGTTTGGATATAGAAATCAAATTTCTACGAACATCTGGCACATAATAGCAGTCATAAAGACTGATTTTATTTCCTCCCTCTAAATCTAAGATAAAAGTTCCTACTGCAACTGCTGCAACTTTTGCACCCGAGCTTACGAACAAGCTCATTTCTCCATCATTCAGTCTTCTGGTCTCCTTTAGCCCCTGCAACAAATTGCAAACATGGACAGAACAACCAGTGTCAAGACACCATGGGCCTTGAGGACCATTTAATGAATTTGTTTCATAAACAAATTTAAAAGGAATAATACCTTCATCAGGAGCTTCACTCTTTTTCTTGAGAGTGGCAAGATATTGCCTGCAGTTCCTCTTCCAGTGTCCAGCTATGCCACAATGGAAACAATTTCCTTTTGATTTTTTGGCTACATCTCCCTTTTGATTTCCTGTCTTAGATGCTTGAGATGATTTCTTTTTGCGCTTTTGGGATTTGTTATTTTTTGAATATTTGCTCTTCTTAGAGCTCTCAGCCTCAGTCAAATGGATACTTCCCTTATTCTTTTGTATCAATTCCTCAGCAGCTTTGAGTTGACTCATAAGCTCTGGAAGAGTCAGCTCCATTTTATTCATGGTATAATTGTGCACGAATTGATTGAAAGAATTGGGTAAAGATTGTATAATTGTTTCCACTTGAGTACTTGTGTCCATCAGAGTGCCCAAGATTTCAAGCTCATTGAAGTAGCCTATCATCTTTATGACATGTTCCATCACGAGCGAACCTTCTTGCATTTTTGAATTCAAGAGGGCTCTTAAGGCAGACTGTTTTGATGCTTTTGACTGTTCTCCAAACATATTTTGGAGATTAGTCATAATCTCAGCAGCAGTATTCATCTTATGATGCTGGTGCTGCAAGATATTGGACATTGAGGCTAAGATATAACATTTGGCCATATCATTGGCCCTATCCCACCTTTCAGCTTCCCTGACCTGAGCAGGCCTAGGAACATTTAGGCAAAAATCCATATTCTCAGCAATTAGGACGATATCTAATTTGCATTTCCGGTCAACAAAATTTGGCCCTTGAAGTTTTTCCTCTCTTAAGATTCCAGCTAACGGATTGAATCCAGTCATGATTATTGTATTTCAAACAAGCATTAAATAAAACTAATTATGCAAGAAAACACCAGAATAGGGAAATTTTAATTCTAATGTTACTGCATATTTCTCATAAACACTTTGAAGTTTTCAGAAAACTTAGGGAAATACGCATCGAGAAACTTCATGCTATGGATACATAACTTGCCTTTAGACAATGAACTAATCCAAATTTAATCAAGTCAGTGAATACATTTATTACCAACCTCATGGATCTAATCGCAAAATTTGGTAACATCTCGATTTCTTTCTTAGTCTCTGAGAATAGCATGCCTCTGCTTTGGCATGTGACACACCTTCTCAGTCAAGTGAAATACCCATTATCTTTCATTGACATCTGTTTCTGTGGAAGTTCATCCTTAGGGAATAAAAAACTCCCACTTGACAATCCAACTAAAAATTAATTCATAAATTGAGCATACTAGTCAAATAATGTCTAAGCTCAGCTTTGGCTTGACGCTTATTCATTTTATGACTAAATCTCAATCTACGGATATTGGAAGACTATGGAGCATAGATATATTTATCCAACCCCATTTTCACTTGATATTATGATGCATGAATTATAATTAACAAACTTAGCATTTCAACAAATTTGTATTAAAAATAAAATATCATTCATGCATTATCAATGACAAGTTCATATAGTAAATATTCATGATCTATTAAACTCTTTAACAAATCATAAAATATTTGACAATAAAAATAGAGGAATGAAAATAAACATGCATTCCCGTGTAATTACCAAACTTATAATGAATTACACAAGCAATACAACAGGACAAAAAATATCTTATTTAATTGAGTAACTTCTCATATTCATCAAACCGTTTATAACCATTCAATATATCTGTATTTTAAACAAGATATTTATGATCAAATCATAACAAACAGTCTGTTGTTGAATAAAAATATTTGATACACTGAAATATTTAAATTACTATTGTGATTCTTTAACATTAGATTTTCATTTATTCATCATACATGTAAAACTTGAAATCTAATATAATGTCATGCAAATTCCATATTAATAAACAAAGTATTTGAATACATCAAATAAATATGAATGTAAATCTGATTTACTAATCAAGACAATATGCATTCACTATTATCACGAGAGAACTATGTTTCACAATACTATCCGATTAATAAATAATCAGATCTTAAATTATAAAAATTTCATCAAATGAAAAATATTTTCAAATCATATTTGAAACATTTATAACCTTATATTGCAGATCAAATCTTGACACAGGCTCTAATACCAATTGTTAGATAGATATTGCAAATAAAATTTTTAAAACAATAGCGGAAGACTTATAGCAATATCTGGATCTATAATATGAAATGCAATATGTTTAAAGCCACACACCTGTATTTTAAACAAGGCCTGGCCTCCAACTCTTATACCAAGATTAATCACCACCTCCGGCAGATTAAACTCTCTCTCTCTCTGTGTATTTTTTTTTCAAGTTTTTTCCTCTGTCTCTAGTGATGGTTATTTATATCCACTTGAGAAAGATTGATCTCTATCTCATAATCCCATCAAATCTGATATTTCAAATTCCAAATTTAAATTGCTAAGAGACAGATCTCCTTATCTGATAAGTTAATTAGACATAGTCAAAACTCTATCTATTAAGAGACCTTGAAAAAATACGTAGAGTCAATACTGTTTGACTCATTCTAATCAGATAGAGATAAATAAATATCCACCGGATCAATGTTTGTGATCATCCTGGTAGGCTGAGATTGGGAATTTGATTATTAAATTCCTACAAAAATTATTATTCTCATAAAGATCCCTTCCATGCAAAATAAATAATTACAAATAAGTCCTTCTACATACAACATTAGGTGTTGATCTTTTGGAAGATTAAATCTACATCGTCGAACCCATAATCAACACAAATAGTACATTAAGCTCCTTGAATTTTAATCAGACTTTGAAAAAACTTTTTTCTCAAAATAAATTTGATAAACAATTTATCAAGTTACCAGGCCTGGAGTTTAGTCTGATAAATTCTATAACTTAATCTTTAATGTTCTCCCATTTCAGGCAGTAGATTCCTTGTTGGGTATCTCATAGATTCTCATAAATAATCATGACCATCCAATGAGCCCCCATATATAATCTTTAACAGATTAGGCAGGTCATCAAAATAGTTAGGACTAAACTAGAAACATATGGACTCCTCAGGTTAAAGGACTATTGTTAAATGCATGTAAGAACAACATCATCCTGACGATGGTGGTTTCAACCCAATGTGTTCTTTGTTCAGCCTTTCAGTGTATATTAACACTCACGTGATAGTGTAGAATCACTATTCTACTGGTTGAGAATAACCATCATTATCTAATAATCACTATTCACTGTGACAGCCATATAAGTATGTTGCCCATACATACCCACAGCTTTGAAATTTTAGAGACAAGGATCAAAATCATCAATTCTCCCATGATGACCTGTAACACATCATTTGATGATCTACAATGTACTCTATGGACCTTTAGGCATCTCATACCTTACTTGAATATCATATATTCAATAATAAAATTACCCACATAATCATGCATAAACTAATTTATTAATGCTAAAACAATGTTTCAATTAAACATAAAATGGCTTTGCAAGGGCACAATTCTAACAAAACACCCTCTCATCCCACCCTCCAGAAACCTGGGCTAAACCTAGCTTAGCCTCTGCCCAAGAGTCAACTCATTTCCTACCAAAGTTCAGCCCAAACCAGACCAGGCCCCGGACGGCTAAACCACACTAGCCGTCCCACACCCGATGGCTAGACACCACTAGCTACCCCCCATCCACACCCCATCTGCGCCCCTATGTCCCAAGACTCCATTAGTCAAGCCCCGGAAGCAGAATAGGATTACCTATTTTTCACCTCTGTGTACGGTATATCCGTGTCTCAGAGCGGAGACCCCACAAACTCCCCACGTAGGCGATCAAATCCAACCCAACCTTTTCCTACTTTTAGAAAAAGCAGGTGGCGATCACACAAACCCAGGAATCCTCTTGAGCCGTTGTCGGGCGTCTCAACCAGGAACGACACCTCACCCTTCCGAGAAGACGATCCGACCAAGCCCGCCAGGGCACGCATCCGATCCGAATCCCCGAAGAACCCCCACACACGCACGCACCCGCGCACCGGCAGATCCTTTCCGACGCACCGACGCCGGAGAATCCGACGCCGACAGGGAGTACCTACAAGTGGGAGTTCCTACACGGATCCAACGAAGGGGAAAAACAATCTACGCTCGTGAATACGATCCTCTTGGATCCGCCGTCATCGGTCATCAAACACCGATTAAGCGCACCGAATTCTCATGAATTTCCTCATAACTCAGATGCGGGGAGGACATTTTATTCTAAGTGTCAAAGCCATGGTATGACCCTATAGGAGGTCATACACTTGTCTAATCTCATTAGACAAGGCTCATGGCCCAATAGGCATATACATAATATGCAATCAATACCCAAGGGTGGCTTACTTAACATGCATACATGAAGTCAAACAGGCAAATACACAAATGACAACCTAACATACGTTGGATGACACCAACCTAGAAGGGAAGGGTTAAGAGCGATCTGCGCAACAACAGGTGCATGCCAATAATTCCAAGCAAGCCTGAGTCAAGTAGGAACAACATCTACTTACTCAGCTCGCGAAAAGAGGGAGGGCGAGAGAGAGGGAATGTCTCATCCTCTCTCGAGCTGGTCATAGTGTTGCCCCAACAGATGGGTGCAACAACTATACCACACCCTCGAGTCCTAAATCAGAGGAATATTATGCATACACCCCGTTATTAACCCAAGTTAAACATGCTTGATAAATAGGGGTTGTATTTCAACCAAAACTAACTAAGTCATGTCATATTCTATACAATACATATGCAAGTATAAGGTAGAATAGGGGTTCTATACAATATACGAGCTATACAACCTAGCATGCATGATATCTAGCATATTTAGGGTGCAATTAAAGCCCCATGGAAGCGCGAAGCACAACTACGTGCATCGAGCGCTCCTGGAAGGGTTGGAATCAAATCACTCACCGATACCCGGGTCGATGCGCATCCCATCCGACGAGGTCTGCAAAGTAAGGGTACCAAAAGGGGTGAGTAAAACCACATACAAACATATAAAAACAATTAGGGATGCCTATGATTGGACATCCACGCATACGGGCTCGAACGCACGCAAGCATGCACGCACGCACGCGTGCTCGAGCCCCCCAGACACCCACCCGAGGTGCCGACCCTCGACACGCCCAAACCGGGCCCCGGGCAGCACCCGCACGCACCCCGGGGTGCCCCGGGCACATCCCCGGGCATCCCCGCGCGCGCACACCGTGCGCCCCACGCGCAGCGGGCCCAGACGCGCGCGGACTCTCCCCCCCCCCCCCCCGCGCGCCTCGCCTACTCTCCGCGCAGACACCCGCGCGCGCCCGTCTGCCCAACACCCCTCCCCAGCCCCCCACAAGCACCCAAACCCAAACACATGACTGACATGCACAACCATATATGCCTAAAAACCAATTGAAAGAAGAGGGAAAAACTCACCAAAAGAGAGGGGGAGGGAAGGGGGAGGTGTGGGAGCTCGCAAGCACGCCCAAGACCACCTCGACCGCCACCACCACTTCACCACCTCAGCCTTGGGAGAGCCTCTTCTTGGCTGGTCCTCCTCTTCCAAGCACACCTTTTCATAGGTGCATAAAAACAAACACATGGGGGGGCTGATTTAGAGAGGTAGAGAAACAATAACAACAACAACCAACAATAATCATAAACTCACACACCTTTCTCTCTTCCACTTCTTCTTGTTGTTGCATAAACACAAGCACCTCATCTTCTCATCCTTTCATAGTTGACCCAACACAAAGAGGGAACAAAGAGAGCTTGAAAGATAGAGATCAAGCAATAGCATGGCACCTTCCCTTAATCTTCCTCTTCACCTTGATCTCCTTCAACTTCCTCTCCTCCTTTACACACACAAAGAGGGAAAAAAGAGAGACCAAATAGAGGGAGAGAGAGCTCCATGAGAGGGTGAGAGAGGGCTGAAGTCGTAACATTTAGAGGGGATTTAATAGGCAAGGTCGGACTGAATGACCAAGTTGTCCTTGGACTAAAACCTCTGGACAGCCTTCACTTAAATGGACATAACTTCCTCCATATAGCTTCGAATTGCATGATTCTAAAGCCATTGGAAAATCAAGAAGATTATCTACAGCTTTCATGTTTATACCCAGATCAAATAACCTCTCCAGCTATTCCGAAATCTAGGCTAAACATCTCACAGGGCTGCTGCCTGGATTTCTCATCTTCGGGGTATACTCGGAAAAATACTCATAACTTTTGATATACGAATCCAGTTGATCCAATTTTACTTCTGTATGAAAGCTAGATTAAAACTGAATATCTCATAATAATATCGGATTTTTACCTCATCATCTTGGATTTTAACAAAATCAAATCCGAATACCAATCCGAAACTGCATAATTCCAAAAACGGCATCGGAATTAAACGAAAATTTTATGGGCAGTACTAAACAATATCAGGACCCATAATATGCAGTTATATCTCAATCAGAGTCTTCAAACCCCAACAGGTAGCTAAAAACCAAAATTTTAGCGACTCCGATCGAAATTAGGACTCTAAATGACACAGTTCTAACAATGCCACTTGTGATCGACCCATATCTCAGCAATCAATAACAGGACTATGTCATATGAATGACTCAAGCCTACAATCAATTGGAGCACTACGGGTTAAGTACGCCATCTTGACGGCTACAACCTACATCCAAACAAAGCCAAACAACACCGTCGTCGCGTTGAATTTGCCAAAGGACACTAGAAAATTCTCAAACCAGTTAAGTTGTAAAGACAACTAATCAATGAAAAATCTCTCGCATTAAACACAATAAAAGAAAATTACAAGTTTGATGCCAGCTGTTTTACAAAAAAAGAAAGAACAATAGGCTGTAAGGGACTGCACACACTCATATGCCTAGTGCCGGGAAACACGAGGATAGTAGCAGCATTGGTATGGAAGCTCCGGGTATATCCCCGGGCCAAACCCCTACTCTCCATTGATGGTGTCTAGGTTAAGCGAAGAATTTGCACAGAATTCCAGCCCTCGCGAAAGCTCCTGGCGCGCGTGATCCATAACCCAGTTGTAGATACCCCATTTTTCACTGATCAAAATAGCATAATACTTATCGCTTGTGATATATGATTTATACAGGCTTAAACCACATATTCTCTTAAAAGTAATCACCCAAGATTAGACAACAAAAAATTCAAGATAAAGATGGTGTTTCCCAAGAAGAAGTAGAAGGAATGCTCCCACACAGACAATCGGACACCCTCACAAGATTAGATCATAACTTGATCAATAGAGCTCCGATTCTTGATCTGTTAGTGGCATTGGAAAGCTCACAGAATGAGGATCATGACTTCAAAAATTTACTACTAAAACATGATCCGTTGGTTTTCCCTTCGCAATCAGACACCCCACAAGATCATACCATAACTTGAGCAATACACGTCTGATTCTTGATCCGTCAGGGCATTGGAAAGCTTACAGAATGAGGATCATGAAACACACTTAAAAATAACATTCTATCCTAATATGTCCAAAATCTTCTGGTAGAGCCTTCGATCTGGGCTCCGACAGATCTGATAGGATCCGTCACGTGTCTACATCCGAAAGGCTGGCAAAATAGCTGGACAAAAGGAAATGGTGCTCCTCCTTTGAATACCACTCTGAAGGGACGTGTTTGCAGGCCTCTGGGTGACTAGAAATGAAGCATTTAAGGCTTCTATGTGTTGTCTAACAAAGAGAGGATGAAAGAAGCTTGTGAAAGGGGGTTTTGGACTATAAAGAGAGGGGGAGAGTGAAGAAGAAGAAGAAGCAAGGGAGCCAAAGGAAAGCTCTACGAAATCAATCATCCCATGTCCAGTTTTAGCTTAAAAGAGAGGAGAGAATATAGAGAAGAAACTCTTATTTTGCCTTTCTCACCCACCTCCATCTTCCTCATTCTCTTTTGTTTCTTCTAGGGCCCCATTAGAACTCCCATAATCCAACCCTTAAAAAACCTTGTAAACCAAAGTCTTGTAAATCTTTTTAATCATATAAGAAGATAATTTAAAGAAACTGAGTGTTGGTTGTCACATCTTTTGGACTTTGAATAGCTCTTTTGAAAATGAGACACAGCTGACGGACGCCCTACACTAGGGCCGTCGGCCAGTTGGTCTTGAGACCATTTGAGAACCCCCTATCTCATCAAGTTTCAGTTCATCCCAAGGACTACTAGCCTTGTTTATTTGCTTTCATTTTCATTTCATTTATTTCTTTTTATGTTTCTACTTGATTATCATTGTTCTTTATTTGTTTGATTTAATGTTCCTTTGCTCCTTTACTTTGTTTACTGCTTTATTATTGCTTATTTATCATAAAAGGTAACTGCTCCTTACTGACTTTCTCAATTTTTTGGGTTTGGTTTCTGACGGCTCTTGTTAGAGTCGTCAGTTTTACTTGTCTTCAAACTGATTCTGACCGCTTTCTGACTCGTTAAAATGCACTATATAATATTCCTGCAACTGTCGGGCGATGGCTCAAAGTAGAGCCGTCAGTTTGTTATTCTAAAAACTACAATTGGCTAGCAACGGCTCCTTGGAGAGCCGTCGGTTCAATTTCTGATTTTTGCTTGCATTTGGGATGATCTCTTATATTTATTGGATGATCTGTATCCATGCCAAAGTTGTTGGTCATCATGGACTGGCCATTTATTCAATCAAAGCATAATTGATCAAAGTGTTGTTGATTCTTTTTTTTTTGTTTTTTGATTTGGATAGCTGGTGGTAGAGCCGTCGGGCTGCCCCATTTGATCTCTGGCTTTCTAAGCTCTTCAGTACACTAAATCACTTTGTGTTATTGACTCTCTTATTTGCTTTTGGGGCTGTTGAAAACCAAGCCGTCGTGGTTTTATTTGGATTTTACGGATCTTACTTTCCTAGTGGACATTCCATAACATAACTTGATCTTATTTTCTTTTTAATTTTTATTTTAGAATAATTTACTACACTTTTTTTTAAAAAAAAACTGGATCTTAATCATTTTGTGCAAGGTACTTGAGTTTCACCATGTTGCATGGTCGGTTGCGCAACATGAAGATAATTCACAATTTTCCCCGAGAGGCGATCACTTCTTTTCTTGCTTTAAGTAAAAAAACTAGTGACGATCACAACAATGTTCTAGTAAGCAAGTCGAGCGAGCTTAGACAACATGTTGAACGGTGATTCGGTACACTGCTTACAGATCGGAACCAAGTTCGAAAGAACCCAGATTCAGGACCACAATCGTCAAAAATCCACATCGACACCAGCGTCCAACTCACACCATAGTTCATGAATGGCCACTTCATTCTCCAAAGTACGGGTCCACCACCGCAATGCCAATATTTCAATGGTGTACACCTCCTCTTGTAGCCATACAACTGCATCACAATATGGAAAATCACTTCATCGGCCCGAGCGATAGCCCCCAAGCCACCCTTTGTAACGATTATGATTTTTCCTAGTCATTTCTTGATTTTTGTACATTGGGTCATATTATTATAAGGTTTTGGAGGATTTATATATCTCCAATTTTAGAATTTAAGGTATGGTTGGAATCGTTATTCCGTTAGCTTTCTAACGCTTTTTACGGATCATGAATCGGATTAGTATTGAGCAAGTTATAATCATTTTTGTGCCTTGGAAAAACTGTCCAGAGGCAGCTACTTGAAAGTAGCCGTCCCTGTCAAGAGGTGGCTACTCGAAAGTATCCATCCCTCATTAGACGGCTCAATTCAACTAGTTGTTGGATACCTGTGCGTAGAAACACAAAAATTTAGGGATTTGATGGAACTGCCGAATATTTGGTTATTTTCTTCATGGGAAAGTCATTGCACGTGTTTAGCCCTATAAACACCTTATTTTGGATGCCCTAAGACCCATTTGAAAACCCTAATACGAGTCCTCTCTCTCTCTTGTTTATCAAACCCTAAAAGGGGTCTTTTTGGTGATTTTTGAAAGAAAGTCATTTGTGGATCAAGGTGGGTTCTTTTACTTTATTTTTCTTTAATAATATTAAGGTTTTAGTTGATCATCAATGATGGGTTCATCCCGAGGTGATTCGGGTTTGTGTGGTTTTATGGGTTTTTTCTTCATTTTATTTCATGATTTTATATGATATTGATTTATTTTTTATCTTGATGTTATGATTAATTCATTGATAACCTTTTAAAGATGTTTTTACAAGATTTACATGATGTTTTAGAATATTTTATACAAGCATCATGTGTAGGGTTGTCTCTTTAAGATAGAAAGCATGTTTAGGGTTTCTAATGCCTTGTTTTAGTAACCACCTTGCAAGAACCTGAACCTCATGTGTTTTTATCAATGTTTCGATGAGTTCTAACATAGATCTATGTTATTTATTCATATATATATATACTGGATCGGTGGTTTTCAAGGTTTTTCAGGTGGGTTATGTATAGTTTTGATGCACAACTCATGGCCTTGCATGGATCTAGGGTTAGGAAGGCATGATCATCATATTGAATTTATTATATCTAGATCTTGGTATTGTCATGTTGTTTTCGGGTTTTCATATATTCAGATTTATGCTATTTATTATTGAGTTTTGTCGATTTATCGATGTTTGAATGGAAATCATGCCTAGGTCTACACAAACTCTACTTGCATGATAGAAACATGTATTAAGATATTTTGTCATCATTAACCTACTGTTATATAATATAGAAATGCTACTTTGAGGTACAAAAGTATATGGTGTTAATACTACCATTTTTCAAATTTGTTCTATAGAGATTTCATCATTTTTTCGATATTTTGATTTATCATCTAATCGATCATTTAGAGGATCAAACTTAAATATTTTCAATGTGTTTTTATCCATATTTCTGTATGAGAGAGAGTAGGTACGATTTTTGGATGTTTGGATAGGGAATCAGGAGCATTAGAGAGAGCATTACTGTTTTGGGTTTGTCAGGGGGTGGCTACTTGAAAGCAGCCGTCGGAAGACAGGCGGCTGGGTTTGAGTAGTCATCGGACTTTGATGGCTAAGTTTAAGTAGCCGGCTGAGTCCAGATTTTTGTGTTGTGCTCTATAATTTTATTAATCATTTGTCTTGTTCTGATCTGGTTCATTGGTTTCAATACCCTTAGGAGCAGTAGACTCTCGTTAGCTTCCCTGTTAGTCTGGTGGTCTTGCATAGGACCAAAGGTGAGTAGGTCTAGTCTCTATGTAGATTTTGAAACTACTTATATTTATATCATATTCGCATCATGCCTATGTTATGAATACAACTGTTATTTGAGTATGGAATACATGAGCATGACATCGCGTTGAAACATTATTTTATGTAAGAACTATATGTTGGATATATAATATGTTATTCTTGCATGCAAACTATGAGTTGTTGAATTAATCTTGCATGCATATCATCTGTCTGTGTGACACCTGTCTGCGTGATGACGTGTCTCCGTGACCCAGTCCAATGGGACCTTGTCTGCGAGATGACCGGTCTGTGTGACCAGACTCTAAATGGAGCATCTTTCGGCTGCATGCCATATGAGCATGCGTGTCCATTGTATCATATGCATCATGTAGTTGATATGAGATTTGTGGCTATTCCTCTAATGAGATGCATTATATTTTATCGTTATACTTGTGAAAATTATATGTATATGTTATATTCTGCTAGTTCAGATTTTTGAGACTATTCTTTAAATTATTATTATTATTATTATTATTATTATTATTATTATTATTATTATTATTATTATTATTATTATTATTATTATTATTATTGTTATTATATATATTATTAGGATGCTATAGGTCCATTCACTGAGCATGTGGTAGCTCACCCCTCTTTTCCTCAACCTTTCAGAGTAGCTGTTGGTGATCATCGTTCGTGGTGAGGCGTTGACGATTTAGTTCACGTTTTATCTTCATTGCATTGTAGGTGTTGAATAAGCCTTCTTCTTGGCATGTAGTGGACGTCCTTAGCCTTATCAACAAAACCAGAGGAATTATTATTAGTATTAAATAAAGAACTCGTGTGTAATCATTCAAACTTATGAATGAATTATTGAGATCCTGTGGTTGGTTTATGTTTTGAAATTTGCAAGTTTATGAGTTTATCTATATTACTCGATATATTGTGGATGGTGTTTACGTAACGTGCCATATCAGATACCTTAATTGAGGATAATGGGTACGAGGGCGTTATACCCTTAGAGGGTCACCGAAGCCACCTCCTCCCCCTCAACGGACCAGCCGTTGTCGCTATCCATGGCCAGCAACCATTTCCCCTCCTCCCTAAATAAGAGCCAAAATCTGACATTTGGCAACTGCCTCCACCCCAGCTTGAGCTCTTGCCACTTTCCTCCTCACCCCGCTAGAGTCCTAGACTTTTTGGGCCTGTATGGGGTATGACATAGGCTTATTCACCCCTAATAGTTATATTGTGATAAATAACAATTCATATTGAATAAGTAAATGTTTATTTGGTTGTCTTCTCTATGATTCTCATTTGAAAACATAAGAGTGATATTTTTGTTATTTGTTTTAATTTGAATGAAGTGATGATAAGTGGTGAAAAAGTGATATTGGATAAGAGTTTATCACTTTTTAGAATACAATTATACACTTGAATAGGTGTGAGATATGTGTGACTAATTTGATAGATGTGACGGTTTTTGGAATGTGTGTGTGAGACTGTTAGATGAAATAATTTTTTTTAAATGATAGATAATGGTATTTTTTATCTAAAAAATGATAAATTTCATTACTTTGAATATGTTTGGACCAATCTAAAAAATGATAGGACTTATATAAAAAAAGTGATTGAATGACATTTTTTTTTTTATTGTTGAATTAAAATTAACTTGAATCAATTATTTTAGATACATAGAAACAAAGAATGATACATGATTGTGTTATACATGATGTTTGGTTGCTCAATTACACGTTTTGAATTGAAATATAAAAAGAAAGGGAGTCAAACTTTGATATAGTTGGAGGAACAAGTGTTGGAGATAATCATCCCATCAACTTTATGTCACGCCTCAGGAGCGGCCGTCCCTAAGGGGTGACACGTGTACGATACCGAGTATATCATAATCAGAATAAATCACAAGGAATAAAGAATTGAATCAGAATAAACGACAGCGGAAGAGTATGTAAAAAAATGAACAATACAAGGCCATGGAACAGATAATAGTGGCCCTCAAAAGAATACACAATCACCGTCCCGTGTGAACACAAGTCATAATTACAAATACAGTCAAATATATGTACCAATAATAAAAGTCGTCTGGTACGAAAAACAACAGGAAGCTGACAGGCTCACCCAATCGCCGAGAGGCCCACAACACCTTCAACAACACTCAACTCACCAATCCTGTGCAACACCTGGAAGAAAACCCATAACAATAGAGGGATAAGCCGATGAAGGCTTAGTGAATTGAACTAATTACAAGACACCTCAAAGTACAGTTCCAACACATCCATAAAATCTACATAAATAACTATCAAGTATAAGATGACCAGCCTTAGGTACCATCACCATAGGAGGCCAACTCACACTAACCTCGCTATGTCCCTAGCATAAAGACAGATCGGATTGCGTCCCATATCACAGGGGATCCATCCCATGCTAGCAACGCTATAACACTAACCTCGCTATGTCCCCACCATAAAGATAGATCCGTCTGCGTCCCATACCACAGGGGATCTATCCCATGCTAGCAACGCTATAAATACATATATATATCCTAGTGACTGCAACGCCACTACACACAAATGCCTCACAATTCCTCATGTCACGCAGTGACTTCTCTTAGGCGATCCATTTCTGCCAATACATCGGCTTGGCCAATACAGGGAGTATCACTCCACCCATCAAGTCCACCAAAGCCCGACTGCATCACAAACCGCATCAATGGATCCCGTCCTAGACTCCATCACTTTGCAAACAGGACCGATAAACCCACTATCTTGACTAAGGCTCTCCAACCACTCTGACGCATAGCCGATTTGAAGTATCGGATACTGTGGGCGACCATGATGAACCTTGAAAATGCTCCCTCGTGAAGGACACCTAGAGTTTACCCTCACCTAAACTGCTGGTTCACACTCATGACTTACAAAAACTATCATAATCAACCCACCTCGAACAAACTCAACACAGACTGGTCGAGGACCTACGAGGTAAGCCACAACAAGCAACCAGATCTGACCCATACGATCAGATCCCTATATCCCTAGCGATGTCTTAAATAGATCATCAAGTGAAGATCTATAAATCATGCTGACAATATATATATCAATCATTAACAAGGCTAGACAGCCATTAACAAGCCTAGATAGGATATGACAAGATAGACAGTCATTAACCAGGCTAGATGGCCATTAACAAGGCTATATATAGAATATAATATGTATCCATTAACAAGGATAGATCATGAGCATGCATTCAAGATATAACAATATGTATATAATTATATATCAAATAATCATGCAATCTCAATTAAACATATTTAATCATGCCTATGGATGCCACCAAGTCATACATACATGATTAATATCATATCATAAACATAACTTAGCATGAAACTATATTATCATAATGCCAAGTTAGATCCACTCACAGATACAATCATTCCATCCCATAAATAATCATGCGCATCGGACAGTCCAACGGTAACGCCATCGCTACTGGACTCTTGGGAGTATAGTCATTCCCACCACAAGCCTAAACACAAGATCACCACCCTCCTCACATTGAGGAGACCCCTCTCTTTAAGCACATCTCAAGTCTCCCAATACTATCATCCCTTCTTCTTCTTCCCCAAATCAACAATAAAAACCCAAAAATTCTTTTCAATCTCTTCTCCTCTTCTCCTCCTCCCCTTCTCCTCTTCTCTCTTTCTCCTCTTCTCTGTTTTTTTTTTCCAGATCTGTTGCTAGAGAGAGACCCAGCAAAATCACCTTTCTAAGCCCACTAAAAGGTGTTGAGAGGAAGGTGAAATGACATCCATGCCCCTGACTTAAAATTCTGGATAGCCTTTAGTAAAACAGTCATAACTTCTACATTATAGCTCTGAATTATGCAATTCAACTTCCATTGGAAAGTCAAGAAGATTATCTACAACTTTCATGTTTATGCCAAGATCCAGTAACACCTCTAGCTATTCCAAAATATAAGTTAAACACCGAACAGGGCTGCTGCCAGACTTTTTCCATCCTCATGGTATAATTAGAAAAACACTCATAACTTTTGCTACAGGAATCCAAATGATCTAATTCTAATTTTGTATGAAAGCTAACTCAAAATTGAATACCTCATAATAAAATCAAATTTAAATTACATCATCTTGGGTATTAACAAAATTAAATCCATATCATGTCAAACTTAGAACTTAGGATATAAGCCAACCATATATGAGTCTAACACACTCCAAATGAATAATAATATGAAATAATGCATATCATTGTGCTATCCATCCATCCAAACATGTAAAAGAATAACATAAGCCTAAATAGAGGTCTGAGTTCTTACACTTTATCACTTTTGTGAACCATCCACCAAAATCATTGTTTAGATATATAAGATAGGATGAGGCTTGATAATCATTCTAAAGAAATGTTGGAATTACTTTTCATAGTTATTAGGGTATATCTGAGGAAAACAAACAACAAATAATGCTATTATGTAGTATTCACTCCTATTCTCTGTTAATTCTTCACCACTATCATGGTGGGGGGGGGGGGGGGGGGGTAAAACATTAAACCCACCTACCATAATAGGGATTGAGTCAAGTCTGGTTACAAAAAAAACTCACTCACATTGATGAGTTGTCATGTCTAGAAGCTTGTATGGAGATGGAATGATTTTTCAAAGGAAGAAAATTCTTTAAAGAAATTGGGTATTGAGGCTAATTATTTAATAACAGATGGCATGCCACATTTTTTTAGTCAAAAGCAGGCATTCTCCTATGATTTCATTAAGAGGTGTTTTAGTACAAGTCTGAAGGTAAGATTAAATCAAAGATACATAGAAAGAAAGTGAAAAAAGGAGAAATATAAATGAAGGTGGGAAGGGGGGAGTTGATGCTAGACAGCATCAGGAGAGATTTTTGTTCCATCCAGCATCCTGACCACAGTCGGCCCCCTCCGAAACAAATGGCATGCCACTTAGCTTGAAAAAATGATTTGACCAAACTGTGTGATAAGCCGACGTGCTGCGACCGCTGGGGAAACAACAAAGAATGTCTACTTATTTGTATATGATTAATTAATTAATTAACTCCATTTGAACAAAGGAACAATTTGGAAAAACAACAACCTAGCTACCATATATCATGTTCATAAAGTCCAAGAGGCTCTTTCAAATAATTTTAGAATCCTGTATCATATATGTGTGTGTGTCACTATTCATTTCTTTACAGTATATTCATTTTAATATTTTATATAAATTAAGTTTCATGCCATCTATGATTTAATCTTTGAAGTAACTGTGCTTTTCAAAGGCACAACCTAATTGAACGAAATTAGAGAATTGGACGTATGAGATTGGTCACCTGTTTCATGAATTTTCTATTACCAACGAATCACATAATATCAGGTGTCACTAAAAGTGGATCAAATTATTTGTAATTAATTTTTTTCAACCCTGAAATTTTTTTAAGTCCCGGAATATTTTTTTTCTGCAGATGAGAACATAACGTTTGAAAAATAAGATTTTATATAAAATGACTTAAATAGACTTGATTCTTTGAAAGTTTAAAAAATTAAAGTTGTAAATAATTTTTAATTAAGTCCGCTACTTCTTGAAACATATTTTATAACATATTTGAGCTTTTTATTTAATTAAATAGCTTAAACACCCCCAAACCCTGTTACCAAATGCCCCCAAAGTAAGGTGTTCAATTTTTTTTATATCATTCCTCTCTTTTTTTTGTTTATCCTGTCAGAACTATTTTGTAAATTGTTATATATATATCCTTCGTTTATATTATTAACATGCTCACTGCTATCTATGTACATTGTTAAATAAACCTTAACACTATTATACATCCAATATATATGTGTGTGTTTTGTTAAATCTCATATACTATGTTAATCAAATCTTGTATATTGTTATTTGTTAACTTGCGCTAACATGCACATAAAAATAGAGTTCGACGTTATTTTAGTATACTAAAAATATTGAAGGACCAAAAGAATAATGAATTAAAAAGAATACTTGGAATGAATTTCCAATTCATTATTGAATCAAAATTAATTAATAATATAATACAAGCGGTCTTTCAATTCGTACTTCTTCCGAATTGTAGCCAAAGACTACGCCCCCACTCATAATAATAAAATATTAAAATTGTCTGAGACATGAGACAACTTGGAAAATGAAATACATATTTCTAAGATTGGAGTGGAGATTTTCAACTGTGGCCTCCCAGCATAGTCTCTGTTTCCAAAAATCAGGAATGACAATTTGTAACTTATGAACACTCTAGTCTATTATTGTGTGTAATATGAGGGTCTAATTCTATACACAATATTTTCTTGAAGGTTCCACAGTTTCACCTCATTTTGATTCTAAGAAGTTTTATTTTATTTTAAATTCGCTCTTTCACCTCTTTTGTAAACTCGTTCGGACATGGTATAGTTTAATTTTTAATTGGAATAAACATATCTTTGAGTACTGAAGGCGCAAAAATTGACTAGCCAGATTCGGATCGTCAAGATTCGTTGGCTCCGCTCCTCCCAATCTCCTCCTTGGTCTTGCCGGCTTCCCTCCCTCTAGGGCACGGTGGAAAATTCGTTTTTGACTGAACCTTGAGATCTTTCTCTAGGCTGTCAATGTACCCCTCTTGTTTGCTTCTGGGGATCAAGTCATACGTAATTCTCTTTTTATTGTGTTTTTTCAATCCCTAGAACCTTCTGGGGATCACATCCCTATGGATCAGATGGGATCTCAGATTCTATGGATAAGTCCCATACAATTGAGATTTATCTTATCCATGACCATTATCCTTTTGTAAATGACCTAGATTTGCCAATATTCATGAATTGACTTTGTCATGAGTACCATCTCTAAGGCATATACATGCAATTCTAGTGGATCAGTGTTGGATTTGTATATCCCAGGAAGTCAACAAGTTTGATAACTTTTGATTGGGTTGGGGGTTTTGGCGAGCCGGATCCACTGATGATGGGCGACTCGGGTTGTGGGTCGCTGCTTAATTGGATCGAGGGCCGCCGGCACGTGGAGCTCCATGGGTGGCCCTTATTTTCGGGCCCTACAGATGCCCCCTTTTTTCTACCTGATTGGGATTAAAGGCATCCCAGTCTGGTGAAAAAAATCTTCCCTGAAGCGACACGTGGCGGGCAGTACGGCTTGCCTAGGGAGAATGTTCATGTCGAGCTCTGTGCACTCCTTAATTACGGTGGCCCGTAAGGTTTCGAGGGGCTGACGTCGGCTGAGCCTTTTATAGTTCGAGGTGAGGGTTCCCAAGAGAGTTAAGGCATCTGGTCGAGTCAGTTGTCCCCTTGTTGACTGAGGTGACAATTTTCGAGGGGCACTGACGTCCGTCCTCCTCGAGCCATCGTTCGGGGGGCTTGTCATCTCGTCCCGCGGTGATTTAATGCTCGAAAGGCGTTTGCAGTCGTCCGGGAAGACGAGTGGAAGCTCAAAAATCGAGGTGGTTCCTTCCTGCAGTATAAAAGGAGTGGAGGAGGAGTTGCTCGGGCCATTGCTCGATCGGTCGTTCTGGTCTCCCTCCTCTTCTCTCTCTCTCCTTTTCCAATCATCTGAGATGGTTGCGCTCCTGAGGGGTGTCTTTCAGAGGTGGGTCCGTTATGACCCCGGGGTTGAACACAGCGAGGGGCTTCGGCCGGGCGAGGCGTACTTCTCCCCCCATCACCTTCTGGTTCTCCATCTTCCTCTTCACCCTATAATTCCCACTTTTCTTACGTGTTTCGGCTCACACCCCTCCAAGTGCACCCGAATGTCTTCTGTATCCTCCACACGGCGTTGTATCTCAACGAGACGAGGGGGTATGGCATCGGGCTTGCCGAGGACGCCTGAGGATCGACCGGCGGTGGTCGAAGAGGTGTTTCTGGAAGTTGGAGGACCAGCCGAGGGCGCGGTTGAAGGGCCAAGGGGGTTAGTGAGGAGGTTATTAGTACGAAGACCGTGCGTATATTGGGCGAGGTCTTCGACGAGGACGAGGGCGGCCTTGGAGAGGGTGAGGCCAGTGTGGCGGGTGAGGAGGAGGTGAGGAGGGCTATTGGAAACTATGGGGTCTTCGCCTCCGGTGCGGTAGGTACAGAGGACACTGAGGGTATTGGGGTCGGGGCTGGAGAGGCCGAGGGTGCAGACATGGGAGCCACGGAGGCCAGTGGTGTTGAGGCTGAGGCCGAGGAGGCCATATTTGAGGAAGATGAGGAGAAGGGAGACGATGGTATGATGGACGATCTCGACGAGGCCGAGGCGGACGCTCCTGGGTCCACACGGGCTGTGGTATTTCCTTAACCCTTCTGCTCTAACTTTATATATATATATATATATATATATATATATATATATATATATATATATATATATATATATATTCTGTTTCACTAAATATTATAGTATAAATAAGTGATAGTGTGGGATATTTACATATGTGTGTTTCTAATAGGTATGCTTGTATGTATAAATTAATCACAGTGGGATAGTATGCATGCGGACGGGTATGGGTTTATAAAAGGGGGATAATTTTCATACGTACATTCATGTTTATTGTAGAAAAGAGAAACAGTACGGCTAGCATGCTTGCATGTGATGGTTTTGTATGCATATAATACTTTTGAAGTATATTTTCATATGTATTTGATCATGGTGGGGTGAGAGGGAGTATATGCATGTATTTTATGGGTCTAAGTTCCTTCACATGCTTGGGTGAGTTCATTAAAGGCGTATAATCATGCTAGATGGTAGAAAAAAAGATAGTATACAAGTAATGACCATGGTGGGACAAGAGAGTAGAATGCATGATCATATGAAAAAGTGTTTTGCAAATAATGGAAGGTGAACCCTTATATTAAGTCTCCTATTTTCATGCTTTTGTTTTGATGTAGCATGTGGGAGTTTATTTTGTTAAGCATGGTTTCTAAAATGAATTTTAGACTTGGATCCTTACCTCTTGAAGGCTTTTAAACTAACCCATGTTTCTTTCATTTGTTTGTAGCGGCCGAATAGCAATCGGGCCCTTTGGCATGGGACAAAAAGGTGGTACTTTGCCTTGGGCCGGGAGGAGAGGAGCCTGGAGGACGGGGCGGGCTTCCGCTCCTTCTTCTTGATTTAGCCATTCCATGTCCATCGTCCCTATGTGGAGGTTTTGGCGGAGAGGTGGGATCCCGAGAGTTGCACGTTTATCCTTCCTACGGGTGCGGTGATGCCGATGCTTGAGGACGTTCAACGGATCACCAGTCTTCCGGTTTCAGGAGAGGCGGTGATTGCGGCCACCCTCGCTGATTACAATGCTCTCTTTCAGGAGTTGATCGGGTAGAGAGAGTTCGTGGAGCGGGAGTGAATGCTGAAACGGATCCCGTTGGGGCGGCTATCAAGGCAGTACGGCCTTGGTTCCTTCACGCAGCGCCAGAAGGGTGAAGTTGTAGCTAGCTTCGAGCAGAGACGGGCGATGATTGAGGCGAGGGAGGCGGCCGCGTGCCCACAGAGAGCACGGAGGGAGCTAAGGGCTTTTTTTCTTTACTTCTTCGGTCGGGTTCTCTTCTCGACGGCCTCCGACAAGGTTTCCTCTCATCCCTGTTGTTGAAGAGGGACCTGGAGGGCATGGGGCACTTTGTTTGGGGAGCCGCGATGCTCGCCCACCTCTTTGCGGGCTGGGGGTAAGAACATCGGCGGTTTTGCTCCCTTTCTCCAGGTACATGTTTAGTGAGCAAAGGGTGTTTTCTCGTTGGTTTAACTCACTTGTTCTTGATAATTTCTATTTTCTTTCGCAGGTCTTCGGGTATGAGCATTTTGCGATTGACCGCCCGACTCCGGCGCCATTTAACCGTATTCTCCCTTGGACCATGAGATGGACAACCCGGGGATCTTCGCGCTTACACCGCCTCGCTCAGTTTTGGGAGGCCTTCTGTGCTCTGATGGAGGAAGAGGTATATATTCTTTGAGTTCTTGAGCTTGTATTTGATTTTCCTTTTGACTAAACACCCTTCCTATTCTTTCGGTGTTTCGTAGAGGACTTGGAGGCCCTACGTGGAGGAGGAGGTCAGGGGTGCCTGATCCCTTGTCGAGGCATCCTTCAATCCTTGTGGCCAGAATTCCTCGGGACACGAACCTCCAGAGGAATTATGCGACATATGTGGTGGGATGGATGAGCATGGGTGGGCCTTATTTTTTGGCCTTACAAGTATTTTAAAATAAAATGTTTTATTTAATATATAAAGGCATCATGGACTTCGTATAAAGCTTAGAAATGTCGATTTTTGAAGTATTAAAATGGGAAAGATACATGCATTTTGAAAACATGTGATATAATTTAGAAGGAAATAAATGTTTACCGAACATGCATTCAAACTAGGGCCCATCTATCCCCACCATGCTGTTTATTAAGCCCACCAATCAAAAAATCAGAAAAACCATATATAGTTTTAATTTGAAAAGCACTAATCCCACCGATCCATTCGACAGCCACACTGTCGACCATTATTTACAACATTGACGATCACTCTGTCAACCTATATTTAAAACATTTGATCTTCATTATATCAACTACTTTTAAACTATTCGACATGTTACATGTCAACCTACGATGTCCATCTCGAAACTGGGCTTGTCGAAAGGAAAAATTAAAAATTTATATCCTATTTTTTGTATAAAATGTAAAAAAACATTATATATTTTTTTAATTTGAGATAAAAATTCTTTTTTTCTTTGTGGACATAAATATTGACCACATCAATAATCCACTATTTTAAAAACATATTTTTATGTTTCCTATAACAGAATGATATGACTAATTCAAATTGTAATAGCTGGACCCCCTAATTTAGTTTTGACTCTTTCCCTTAATTATGAGATTTATGTAATAGTATAATGTTAAGGATTGATATTATAAAACGGGACTGGATCCGCTATTTGTTTTTCTTATAAAACCATCTAAATATACTCAATGTAAAGTGTAGGTTTTACATTTTCTTCAGAACCATCAGGCCACAAAACCGGAATTGTTGTTTTAACTAGACTTGCATAGATTTTTTAGGCTACTTGTTTTTAAATGAATTGTATGTATAGTAAATATATTATATTATTCAGTGATAGATATAAAGTTACTTAGACATTCCTTTGTTGGAAGATATATATGCTAATCGAATGAGAATAGAAGAAAAAAAGCAAACACATAATCATGCGAAAATAAATATATGTGGTTCAATATTTATGTCCATAGAGAAAAAAATAATTTTTATCTTAAATTAAAAAAGTATATAATGTTTTCTTTCATTTTATACAAAAAATAGGATATATATTTTTCCTGTTTTCCGTTCGACATGCCCAGTGTTAATGTAGACATCGCATGTCGACATATAACTTGTCAAATAGTTTAAACACAGTTGACATGATGGTCAAATGTTTAAAATATAGGTTGACATAGTGACCATCGAATGTTGTAAATGATGGTCATCGGTGTAACTATCGAATGGATAAGTGGGATTAGTGCTTTTCAAATTAAAATTATATACGATTTTTTTATTTTTTTACTGGTAGGCTTAGTAAACAGCATGGTGGGGATAGACGCGCCCTTCAAAATATAATAATCGAGCTTTCTTTTCATTCTCTCTCTTGTTGATTTTTATAGCTACTTTGAGAAAAAAAATGTTTTATTTTTGGGGGAATTGTCCAGATGCCCCTTGACCAGGGGTTTTTTTTTTTTTTTTGCCCCTACACTTTTTTTTATTTTTTATTTACCTCTGAAATCTGGTCCTATTTTTTTTTTTTTGCTCCTGACCAGTTACATAAATATTATATTTCTGTAATTGATTGTTAAATATATGTAATTGATTATTATATTTCTGTTATTTATATGTGATACCCGAACTATCCCTTACAGACAGTTACATAAATACAAAAATATAATGTGATATATACAGAAATTATACAAATAATTACAGATATTTAATAGTTGTCTACAAAAAATATTAAAATATGCAAATATTTTTAAACACAAAATGGTCATATATACATTTTCAATGTCATTACAATATCATCTGTAAGTGCATTCAATGTACGCAAAATTGTTATAGATACAATCCTAAAGTTTCATTAAAATAGATAAATCAATTGTTCGAATTATGATGTTTTCTTCATATCTTAATGATCAGTTGTAGTCACCCCCTTAATCCTCTTCATTTCCTTTGGGATGAAATAAAACCCACTGAAATATCATTGAACTAGAAATTCAATGTATTTCATAACAAAAAACGGACTTTCCAAGCAACATAAAAAATACAACAAACAGTCAAAAACCTAAATAAATTTATGAACAATTGTAATATTTTAGTAGAATTATTTCTTGATCCATATACTAAACAATTATAAAAACTAACATTTATATAATAACTACAACAAAAACTATGAATGTAATACCCAACGACATAATCTACCATTTACAGATAATTACAAATTATATAAATATAATAATCAATTACATATATTTAACAATCAATTACATAAATATAATATTAATATACGGATGAGAATCATGGCACTGGTCAGGGGTAAAAAAAAATAGGACCAGATTTTAAGGGTAATAAAAAATAAAAAAAAGTCTAGGGGCAAAAAAAATTAAACCCCTGGTCAAGGGGCATCTGGACAATTCCCCCTTTATTTTATTATAAAGACATCATGGATAAAATGAGAAAAGTACATGCATTTTGAAAGGAAAATGATATACTCAGACCGAATTGCAGCCCGATGCGCAGTCTCCAGCTCAGCAATCCGACGTGGCAGCAATCTGACGTGGCTTTTCTCTGCTTTCTTTATTTCCCGGCGGACGAATTTTGAAATTTGAAATTCAAAACTCTCTGACACATCCATCAATGATCTCTCTCTCTCTCTCTCTCACACACACACACACAACCTCTCTCCAACGCCAAAATCACTTCCATACTCTCTCTCTTTTGTTTCCTTTTCTTCTCTCAATGGATTTTCTTCTTCTTGTTCTCTCTTCCTCTATCTTCTCTTCTGTTTCATCCTCAGTCATTTTCATCTTTAGTTTTGTATTGTATGACATGAAGAAAAAGTTGAAATCACTTTCATATCACTACAAGAAATACGGGTATTAGCTGCGAAATAATTCGTAGCAAAAACAATCAATTTCGTAGCCAAAAGTCTTTCTCTACGAAAAATGTTCGTTGCAATTATCATTCCATTTGCTCGTATGGGATTCCCTTTTGCTACGAAATTTTGTTTTCGTAGCAAAAGGTGATTTTTAGCTACGTAATATGTTTCGCAACAAAAGGTATACTTTCGTAGCAAAAGATGGGATTTTGCTACGAAAACATTATTCGCAGCAAAAGGTGGTATTTTGCTACGAAATTATTTCGCAGCTAAAAGTGTATAAATTTAATAAAGAAAAGATAATAGACCTTTTCCCTATGAAATATTTCGTAGGAAAAGGTCTCATTTTCATTAAAAAAAACTTCTTTTTTTAATTTATATTGCAATGAAATAAATATTAATTCTTAGAATTTAACACACTCAGATGTAGTCATGAAAACTACAAGCTACCACTAGCAAGAGAAATATCCTCACTAGATTAACCTTTTGAGGGACAGTGCCAAATTATTATACATGATAGATATTGAAGAGAATTGATCATACAATATTCAATGTGAAGATAAAATATCTAAAACAACAAGAGTCTAGGCACAGAAGAAAAATAAAAACATACTTGAGGGATTCAAGAGAGTGAACAGGAAAAGTTGAGGCGAGTGAACCTTCCATAGTCTGAAGGTCATGAAATTCGCACTACAAAAGAAAGAGCAAATTCTAGGCATGAATAGAAAATGTTCTTGTAAAAATTTAAGTTCAAATATAAAAAGCTAGAAAACAATTATAATAAAGCCACAAAAGACATGTTCAGAATGCCTAACCTTTTCAGATGGAAATCAACTTTGAAGCAAAATCCTCTTCATTGTGTTTCTTATTGTGTCAGAATCATTTGCCACCAAGATCTTGAATCTGAATTAGGTAAAGAAAACACAACAAAAAAAAATTGATAGATGTAGATGATTACTGAAGCAATGCATATATGAGTATATGACAGTTGTTCTTCACAATAAAAGTTGGCATTGAACTGACAAATGGGACTACATACCAAAGCTGCTTGGGTTTTCAAATCCTCCAAATTAAAATTCCACACGCTGATTCCCCGTCTATACTCTTGCTACAAGGAATAAATAAACTCAATAAAGAAAATACTACTACGAATTGTCATATTTTTTTTATATCAGCAACGCAACAAAAACGCTATTCCACGCATACTCAACATATCAAATATGATGACAAGAGAAGTTAGGGTAAAGGTAGCATGATATTAACAATAACAACAAAATAAACATAGCTAAGTATTAGATCATGAGCTTTCACCAATATACAGAAGAAAAATACTGCAAAAATTCATCCATATGGCAATCTATGCATGATGCCTCTTATAAGAAAAGTTTAGCCAGGAATATATATAGCAGATTGTTGTATGTGCTGTAATGGCAATTTTCAATTCCAGCATCACACAACTGAGGATGATTACTTGGCTAGGGTTCAAACAATAATTACAAAGATTGAAGGAGGAAAAGAAAAATGACATGTAATAAGAAGTCAGAAGTTTCATATACGACAATTTTGCATGGTACACTCTTAGGTAAACATTCATATACTTAACAACTGAAGCAAAAGGTTTTGGTCTTCAACACGTCATATAAGTACAGATGTAGCTCAACCAATATGTGAGTGAATAAAGCTTGCAAGGGCATATGATCATGAAAAAAGTGAGCGTACACAGTTCTCATGTAAGCTTACAATGGATCAATCATGACATTAAAAAAATAAGCTAACATGTAAGTTTAGCATTGGCTCAATTGCCTGTATGACAATCCAAATTGCAGAAATCAATAAGAATTGAGCAAACCTGAGGCAAGTGTTCTATATCCCCTAATTGTTTATTCTGTAGAAGTAACTCAATCTCTTTGTCCTGGAAAAAAAAGGATGAAGTTATATATACGTGCAAAAGAAAAACATCCAAGAACAGAACATGGTATAATTAACCTTTAGTGCTCTATAACGTTGACCAAGTGGAAGAAGGCCATCAAGAATAGATCGCATCAAATAATCATTTGAACGGGCATGTTTGAAAAAAGGATGCTTGATAAGCTTTTCTGAGCTGGGTTGTTTCTTTGGGTCTTTCACTAAGCAAGTGCCAATCAACTCTTTAAAGGAATGCAAAAAAAACTGGGATACTCAAACAAGTTAAAATTTTGTCAAAGGAGAAGATAAATCTGTGCAGATATGCAAGTGAGTGATACTTGTGCGCATCCATTCACACATGAGTTTTTTTATGGGTTTGTGAGATGAAGGAGGGAGGAGGGGATAGATGACAGTGTGAACCTTTGAAAACCTCTTGTCTCTTTCATAATCAAGACCTGGGGGTGCATTTTGTAAAGTCATAAGCAACACCAGAAACCAGAATTGAAAAAATTGGGCTCTATATGGTAGGACTGATACGCCCCCGAACCCACGACTTCGTTTTGAAGCGTGAAGTCCGGTTGCGTTAAATAATTCCTCGAAATCTCAGAGTTCTTTTTTTTTTCTTGGAAATATAAGAATAAATCACCATAATTATACATCAATACATCACCATATTTTATTCATCAATTTTTCAGGAAAAATCCAAACAAATTCTCAATTACTGGATATATGTCGGGATCAACTAAATTCTAAATATCACCATGCTATCATACATATGGGTCTTCTACATGCCAAGAAATGACCAATGTCTTCTACACAAGTCTACTGCTCCAGAAAATATGACCTCGTCCACAGCCACATCGAGATACACCAATCTAAGTCCTTAAATCTGAAAGGTTGGGAAAAGAGGGGTGAGCAACCACATGCTCAGTGAATGGACCTATAGCGTCCCGTTAGTACATTTATGATAAAAATATAATAGTCATAAAATGTACACGCAGACATATAATATATCAAATAGAAAATATATAAAAGGCCACCAAGACATGCAATAATATATATATATATATATATATATACACACACACACACAATCCTATCCAACATGATGCATGCAACACCACGAACACGCATGTCCGTCTTCGCAGCACCTAGCTCGCGGGGCCTTCCACAGGCATGGCCACGTAGACATAGCCACAAAGACTTGGGTCCTACGTTCTCGGACCTGGCCACGTAGACGTACGCCCACCTAGACGTTGGCCACCAAGACATAGCCACCTAGACGAATGTATGCATTTGACAACTAATATATCTTTAAAATCACAAAATGACAGAGCATGCACGACCTCAACATACCAATCATATAATGATAAATAAATCAATAAAAGCATGCTCATATTTTATATCGAAAATAGCATTTATATTTCGTAAAATAAGACAATCCTAGCATGACTACATAATATATATTTTTTTTCAAGTCTACATATGAGACTCAAGTCCACTCACCTCCAGTCCACGAAATACAAACGATGCATGTGCATCCACGATACACACTCTCACGTTGATAACCTAGCATAAGAATTATGCAATAATAAATCAGAAACAATTCAGTTATGACTCAAACCCCTGACAACCAACTTACAACAACACAACCCCCAATAAATCTCAGGAGCCCAAACCTAGCAGACCTACAATCCACAATTCATCTCTAAGGCCTAACGAATTCTAGGAAAACGCACAAAAATATGGGATCTCTTAAATCTTTAAAATTCATCATCAAGCTAAATATTGAATTCTAGGAAAACGCACAAAAATCTTTCAAAAATCATAACTTTCTACCCGTAACTCCGAATTGGACGATTCATGATTCGTTGGAAAGATATTTTCAAAACCTATTTCTGTTTGTGAAATACAATTTTTCCAGAAACGACTCTATCATCATCAAAAACACGATTTAACGTCCATACATATAATCAACCCGAAAATAACATTTAAAACTCAAAACTAATAAATCTAATTTGATCTTAAGAAATCCTTTGAAATCCATTGAAATAATCAACCAATTAAAATCGATCAAACCTTAACCTTAATCCATCAAACTTCTTTCCCAAACAATTGATTAAAACAATCATCTCCTAACAAAAAATAAATTAAAACCCTAAACAACAAAATCAATAGGGAAAAATATCTCACCTTAGATCTTGTTACACCACCCACCATCCCCATCTAGGGTTAGGTCATCATCACCTTTCATACCTTCTGAGATTTGGATAAAACCCTAACCCAAACATGTTATTTGGGTTTAACCAAAATTACAAATCGACCCCTGAAGTGTTCCCGATTTACAACTAGGTCCCTATCCGAATTATAAATAGATCCCTATCTGATTTACAGGAAGGTCCCTGAAGGCTAGTAAAAGGTATCTGGATTCGCAACTAGATCCCTGGGCCCAATAACTTGACACTTAAGCCTAAAAATATAATTTCCCAAACTCCGAATCTCACCAAATTTCAACCAAAGTATCTCGACACTATAAATATCTATAGAAAAATATAAAATAATTATTTCAACATAAATTTATAATTATCAAAATTATAAATCAAATTAGACCCATTTGAGCCCACCGCCAAATCTGAAAAATGAAATATAAAAATTAAATTTAAAATTTCCATTATATATTTAAAATAAATATAAGGCCGAAAAATACCAAAACGTTACAAGGACCAATAAAACATGAATAAATCAAATAATCCAAATGGAATTAGCCAATGATTCACCTTCATTGGTGGATATTTAGAAAATGGAGCATGACCGCGGGCAAGCTCTAATGCTGTTATACCAAATGACCAAATGTCTGCTCTGCTCAACACAACCACGAAATAGGTATCATGTTAAATGTTAAAATCATTTGCCTATCCCCAGTATCAAACATGCATGCAGAAACTCCAAAATCTGCTAATTTGACGGCACCATTTGTATCAACTAATATCTTTCCAGCCTGAAAAAGAAGTATATGGAAAAATATAGCAGCATAGAGGACATTAGGAACAATATCAAACAACCCTGTTTTCAAAAAAATGGACATTAGGAATGCAGCTGAGCACAAAGAATGAAACAAGCCATATACCACCTGTCACTTGTTCATTAAAAAGCAGTAGATCATAGTTTTATTACAGGATGCAGGGGCATCTTCCATTCAAATAGACAATTCTAGTTAATAACAGGTTGAGAATACATTAGGGTTAATTATGTCGATTACTTAAATTTACAGGAGTAATTTCAGCATAGAAGATTAAAGAGTAGTAGTGTTTTTCTCTTGATCAAGGGATCAAATCCTCTATGACACATCATCATCCTTTGCCATCCAATCCTTCAAAGTTGACGATCAATATTTGTATCTTCTGTTAACATGTATACCTTAATAGTTTTAGACAAAGGTTGACCCCAGTTAGCATAAAGTAAAGTTTAACTAAATACTTAAAAGCCTGGTTGTCCTTTTAAATTGTCATGGGCTATCAGGGAAATGACCTCATGCAAATAGATGTATAGAAGCCACATGCAGAGGTATAGAATTCTAAGGTTCTCCGCAAACAATATATAAGCTCAATTGTAACCAAATGGAACTTAAGTGAAAATTGAGCCTTCAATGATTTTACAGAAATCCGGCTAAAAACGTTGATGATTACAAACCATGCCTCAAGCTCTGAACCATTAAATTCATATTCTGCACTCTAAAATAGTAGAAGGATCCGATGGAAAATTAGAATTAAAAGATCTCAATGAAAAATTCAAATCAGGAAGGCACTGAACTACAAATCTAGTGAGATATCAGAGGAACACAGGAAGCTTGTTATGCATGTATGTAAGATCCAACGCTATAAATAAAACAGAAGGTCCAAATATATTATCATGGTAAGACAAAAGGGACACCATACCTCAGCATTCGAAAAAATTTCCTTTTGTGCAAAAACAATCAAACTCTTCCACCATCACAACCAAAATTGATTTTATCATCATCATAATCCCCATTCATCACAACATATACTTAAATCTGACCTCTCACACACTCCCACACATATTGATTAATCCTTTGGGTTTGCCTCAAGATAGAATGTTGACAATTTAAGACTTCAAAGAAATTCCATGCACATGAACTACAAGTGCAATTGGAGAATCAAATGAATATGTTTCACATCAATATTTATATACACATGCTACTACTAACCACAGGTTTCATCTTTTCGTCATTAAAAAAATGCAATGTTGTCATATTTGAACTAAAAAACATGTAATTTTTTAAAACCCCAAAATTTTATAAGTGGCTTAAATTACTAATCAAAAGTAATCAGCAGAACAATGTAATAAGACATCTACAAACAACCCTAGAAAACATAAGAAATTATATACAGATCATATACAGTCAGTCATATATGAAGTCCAAAAAACTAAATGGTGCAAGGTGTGTGTTAAAAGATTGATATGGCACTTAAAAAAAATTAAAAAGGAATTCACGTTACACCCATTCAAGCACAATGAACAACTAGAACCATTTTGGAGAACAAACCAAAACACAGATCATCCTGTATGGACCGTAAATATTGGTTTAAAAAAGTCATCTTATTTTCCATTACAAAAATGAAAAAATGTTGTTCTTATCATACAAAAAAGCTGCTAGGGAAATCATAAGATATAAGTCACCAAAACAATGAGCATAACCAAATACCCAAATCAAAAATAGCAATTGAAGGGAAAACAAAATCACACACACACACATACAATGGGATCACAATTCGGTAATGGTATACAACAACATGAAAGCTCCCGATAAGAAGCCTCAAGTTTCAAGTTTTACCTCAATTGGATGCGTTGAGCCCGAAACAGTGGTCTTCTCTGCACAGATCGGCCTGCCTTCACAGGAGGTGGTGGTCGGAAGCTTCGCACGCCGAGTCTACCACGCTAGGAGGGAGAGATCGACGATGGAGATGGTGAAAACTCACCTCCACCAGAACTGGCTAAGGTTTCCAACAATTGTCGCAGAGTGTTTTTGAGAGGGAAATTTGTCGAGGATGATTGAATGAGGGGGAAGCAGTGGTGAGTTATTCAATGTGATTTGACAAATCACAAACACAGGTCGGCTTCTGGGGATCATTGCATATTTAATCGAACGGTCGAGATTAATCTTCCCAATTGTGTTTGATCGAACAACCTAGACTTCAATCATCCAGATTTAAAACATTGATCAGAAGGCTGTTAAACATTGATCAGAAGGCTGTTATTTGATATCGTTGGATATTTTTATAATTATTAAAATATCTTTTTATATTTCTCCCATATTTTATTTTCTCCTTGCATAGTTATTCTTGATTGTGATCACTTAAATAAAATTTTGCCTAATTTGACAGCGCAATTACTGTGACAGTGCAATTAAGATTTTAATAAAAAGTCTGGATTATGATTTTTATTTGGAAATCAAAAGAACACATTTTAAAAGAATAAAATTATATGAATTGTCATGAAACTCTAGTCCCTTGGAGTACACCCCGTCCTCTAAATGGTAATTTAATATAAGATTATTAATAAAACACTGATTGATTCAGCCATTAGTGTTTATTCAGTTTGAAATAAACACCGATTGCTAATAGGTAATTAATATAAAATGCTTATTTTTCCCTTATTCACTTTTTTATTCGCAAAACAAACATAGGCTTGTTTTGATTCTTTGCTCTTATGATGCAATCTCATAAATAAAGTGTGTTTGTTTTTATTCTCTATACACATTCCCCCAATTATGGATATATGAATCACAATTACCAATAAAAAAAAAATAAACATGGGTTAAGTGTTTATTTGGTTTGGCTTTTAGGTTCGGATTTTTATAAATTTGTGCTAGATATTATTTGTGTTTGCTCCTATATATACACATTATATATATGTAAGCGATAACTAAAAATCTAACTTGATATTGAACTCAATAAAGACAAGAACAAACGAATTGTATATAATGTCAAAATGAATGTACTCAAATTTAATATCAACGAACCTCAATCAATTACTTAATATCCTCTGGGAAGGAATTCATCAAGCACATGATCCAAATTCAAATATCATTTTGAATATTTAATTATAATAAACACAATTAATAAAATAAATCACCTAATTCAATGATGGACTAGTGTGGAAAATAAAGTACATATCTAGATTGAATATACTAATGTTTATCCATTTTTTCTATTTATACATATCTGAATAAGGAAAAATATATATGAAAAAGGACCTTCCTCTTTGTCCTGTATAATAAATAATATTTTAATTTTATTATTTATGTTTCGAACCAAATTATAGAACAAATTTACAGCCAAAAAGATCTTAGTCTAATAATGATGTAGTGTAGATCATATTTTGATTTCGTAACAAATTAAATCTTTTGAAAGTCCATAAAAATTTTGCAACGAAATTCAATTTCGCAGCAAAAAGTCAAGCATTTCACAGCTAAAAGTCATGTCTTTTGCAACGAAAATAACTTTCACAGCTAAAAGTCATACCTGCCGCTACGAAATACAGACTCACAGCCAATCATCACATATATTGCTACGAAATATACTTTTGTAGCTAAAAAGTCAGAACTTTTGCTACGAAATTAGATTTCGCAGCTAAAACTCATATCTTTTGCTGCGAAATAAAGATTTCGCAGGGAAAAGTTATACTTTTTACAACGAAAATTAATTTCGTAGAGAAAAGTTAAACTCTTCTTTACGAATTCATGTTTCGCAGATAAAAGTCCTCTTTAGCTACAAAATTTGATTTCGCAGCTAAAAGTTCGTAGCAAATAACCAAATTTGTTGTAGTACTCTCACTTCTATTTCTTCTTCTCTCAATGGATTTGCTTCTTCTTGTTCTCTCATCCTCTATCTTCTCTTCTATTTCATCCTCAGCCATTTTCATCTTTAATTTTGTATTGTATTACATAAAGAACAAGTTTCTTTTTGTTGCATATCATTTTTTTTGTATTAGAAGAAGTGTGGTAAGTAGGTGTGATGTTTTTTTGTTATGAATGCTATTTTTTTATGGGATACAATATTTAAAGTATGTATATTCCTGCAATTTTTGTTATGAATCCCTATTTTTTTGTGGATACAATATATGCAGTACGTATGTTTCTGTAAGGAGAATATTTTTTCCCCTATTTGATACATTGTTTTATGGTTTATTTTACAATTTTTATTTGAATTCAACCTATACAATTTTTTACTTGCATTTTTTAGTTATACGGTTTCTATTTGATTTTAGTGTATTTCATTTTTTTTTTTGTAGTTTGTCTTGAATTTTTTTGTAGATTTACATTCAGTAGATACACTATTTGAAAATATATTAGTAATATAAACTATTCAAAAAATTACTTAGTATACACTTTAGAAACATAGTGTATGCATTGCTATGATAGTATATGCTACGATGATAGATTTAATATTACACTGCATTATCTGATATACACTGTTCATGTGTAACTTAGTATACACTTTAGTAACATAGTGTATGCATTGCTATGATAGCAGATTTTATATTAAACTGGATTAATTTGATATATTCTGAGATTTGATTTGACAGCTCTGATATGTTCTGAGATTTGATTTGACGGCTGATAAATGGGGTGCACCGGGTGGACTACCACGTGTATGGGTGGGACGTCAACCGATGGGATAATAAATTATCACGTCAAATCAACTGTCCATGGTAGTGAAATATATACGAGGTTATCTGTTAGGCCTGTGTCATTTAGAGTCCTAATTTCGATCGGAGTCGCTAAAATTTTGACTTTAGCTATCTGCTAGGGTTTGAAGACTGTGATTAATAAATCTAACTGCATATTATGGGTCCTGGTATTGTTTTGTACTGCCCATAAAATTTTCGTTTAATTCCGATAATGTTTTTGGAATTATGCAGTTTTGGATTGGCATTCGGATTTGATTTTGTTAAAATCCAAGATGAAGAGATAAAAATCCGATATTATTATGAGATGTTAAGTTTGGAGATAGCTTCCATATAGAAGTGGAATTGGATCAACTGGATTCGTATATTAAAAGTTATGGGTATTTTTCCATGTATACCCCGAAGTTGAGAAATCCAGGCAGCAGCCCTGTAAGATGTTTAGCCTAGATTTCGGAATAGCTGGAGAGGTTATTTGATCTGGGTATAAACATAAAAGCTGTAGATAATCTTCTTAGCTTTCCAATGCCACTGGAATCGTGCAATTTGGAGCTGTATTGAGGAAGTTATGGCCGTTTTAGTGAAGGCTATCCAGAGTTTTAGTCCGAGGATGGGTTGGTCATTTCATTTCCTCTTTGCCTATAAATACCCCCCCCCCCCAAATGTTACGACCTTGGCCACTTTTTCCCTCTTTTGCTCTGGTTCAGCCCCTTTTTGGGTGTGTTTTGGGTGGGGGAAATGGTGGTGATGGTGGGGGAGGAGCTCAAATGGAGAAAAGAAGATGTGTAAGTGTTGTTGTTTCTTTTCCTTCTCCATCCTCTCCTCCTTTAACTCCCCCTCCCCTCTGGTTCAGCATGAAGAAGAGATGTGGAGGCTGAGATGGTGGTTGTGGTGGTGGCGGTTGAGGTGGTCGTGGGCGTGCTTGTGAGCCCCCACACCTCCCCCTTCCCTCCCCCTCTCTTGGTAGGCTTTTCCCTCTTCTTTTTATAGTTTGTTGGCACATTTGGTGTGTTGGGAGGTGGTGCATGCCAAGTGTTTGTAATTATGTTTGTGTGGTGTATGTGTGTGCTTAGTTGCATGGGAGTAGGGGTGTCGGCGTACCCGGGTGTGTGCTGCCCTGTGTGTGCTGCCTGTGCCCTGCCAGCAGCACCAGCACCTGTGCCCAGCAGCCCCAGCACTGGTGCCCAGCAGCCCCAGCACCTGTGCCCTGCCAGTCCCAGCACCTCTGCCAGATTTCCCAGCACCTGCTGCTCTGGCAGCACTAGCAATTGTGCCCCAGCAGACCCTGTCTGTGCTCGGCTGCGTTCCCAGCCCCTGTTCCCAGCGCGCCCAGCGACTCTGCCCAGCGCGTCCGGCAGCGTTCCCAGCGCCTGTTCCCAGCGCGCCCAGCGACTCTGCCCAGCGCGTCCGGCAGCGTTCCCAGCGCCTGTTCCCAGCGCGCCCAGCGACTCTACCCAGCGCGTCCTGCGACGTTCCCAGCTCCTGTTCCCAGCGTGCCCGGCACCTGTTCCCAGCGTTCACGGCAGCGTGCCCGACACCTGTTCCCAGCGTTCTCGGCACCTGTTCCCAGCATGCCCGGCAGCGTGCCCGGCGCCCGTTCCCAGCGTGCCCGGCGGCCTGCCCAGCATGCCCTGCCTTGCCTGCGCACCCCGGGTGATGCCCCGTGCGTGCGTGCTGTCCCGCCTGCCCCGCATGCGTGCTGTTCCACGTGCGTGCTGCCCCGCTCGCCTTGTTCGCGTTCTGCCACTCGACGCGCATCAAACCGGGTATCGGTGAGTGGTCCGATTCCAACCCTTCCGGGAGCGCTCGATGCACGCAGTTGTGCATTGCGCATCCTTGGGGCATCTTAACCCCTAAATATGCTAGATATTTGCATGTTAGAGTTGTATAGCTCGTATATTGCGTAGAACCCCTATTCTACCCTATACTTGCATAAGTATGTATTCATGTTTGTATAAATGTGTTTTCATGCGCCCCTTGTGTTTCGGGCATATATTTTGAATGAGTTATGGATGTATAGAATATGCATGCCTTAGGTAGTATTTTAATACTCCTCCCCTATATGAGTAATACCTAGCATGTTAAACCTTGGGTTAATAACCGGATGCGTACTAATATTCCCTTACGATTAGACTGGAGGAATGGTATAGTTGTTGCACCCATCTGTTGGGGCAAAGCTATGACCAGCTTCCTGAGAGGATGAGATTTTCCCTCTCTCTTACCCTCCCTCTTGGCGTAAACTGAGTAAGTATATGTGGTTCCTACTAGACTCAGGTTCGCTCGAGAATATTGGCATGCACCAGTTAGTGCGCGAGATCGCGCTTGACCCTTTCCTCCTAAGTTGGTGATAACCAACGAATGTTATGATTGTATGATTAATGGCCTTATAAGCATGTTTAAGTGGGCCATACCTTGTATGCATGTTGTATGAATTGTTGTTTATGATGTAAATCCATGTTAGGGAGTACCCCTATAGTTATATATATATATATTATTGTGCATGTGGCACATATTATCATGTTATGATTCTCCTCATATATATATATGTGCGCATGTTAACTAATTTGGCCTATCCGTAATAGGCAAGGGTCTGACCCGCGGTCGGGTCGTACCCTATTAGTTAAAGCGCTAGCGATGTAATCACCCCTTGCATCCGAGTGATGCATTCGTATCGAATTCTGAAGAATTCATCGTGACATCGGTTTTGTTAAATCGATAGCTACGGCATTAACTTGGGCCTACCCGTGCTAGGCGTGTGTCTGAACCGCCTATTGGGTTATGCCCCTGGCTTTTCTACACGAGTGTAGAGATAGTCCTCACGTTCGAGTGACGCCTCCGTGTGGGAATACAAGAGTATTCGATATCATCGATATATGTATGTAAGTACCAAGGGTAGTTGGCTTTCCCATAGGGTTCGCATTGCGAACGCAAGGTGCTTCCTCCTGACATCGTCATGAGTCGAAGCTACCTGACATAGAAGCTGTCCTGTATGGTGCCACCACTTGTAGGTGCTACCGATGCGTACCGCGGTACACATCTAGGGAATGTACTGATCGTGGAAGGCCGACAGGTAGAGGCCGCACGGGAGAGAGCTACCAAGTGATATTTCGGGCTTCAAGTCGTTCTCCCCTTCGTCGGATCCGTGTTGAAGCTGCCCGGTTCGTAGTTGTCCTGTGGGGTGCTCCCAGACGTATTTATGACACCTATTGGTGCGCCCATATGGTAGAGATAGCGGTCATGGAGAGGCTACCAGGTAGAGGCTCTCCGGGAGAGGGCTACCGGATGACGATGGGTGTAGAGCAACTGAGTTCATTTCAAAAGTCCCTAGAATCACCCCTCCGGGGGCTAGGGTGAGGATGAGTTGTTGTCACGTCGCCACGTGACCCAATTACCCATCGAGTATACTCTGGGTTTGTTAATTCTGACGCTTGAGGTATCGAAGTATATCTCTACCTCGTAGCAGATGGACGCGTTGTGTCTCGTTAACCAGTAACACGTGGTGTTATGGTTAACCCTCGTTTGTCCCCGGGTCTCCATGGAGCTCCCCTTCGGGGTCGGGGCGACGAATGTGTTGAGTCACGTCGCTACGTGACCCATTTGTTTGTTCACCCATTCCCATATTTGTTGGGTCTGGTTAGGTATCGATGTTGAGTGACATCAATGACAATTATCTCTATGTAGATGATCACAATAGTGTGGTGTTGACCAGTAATTCCGCGTCTCCTTGACAAACGGTATGGTCTCTCCCCAAGAGTCCCAAGAGTCTCCCTTCGGGAGTGAGGGTGTGGGTGAGACGGGTTGCACCGCCGTGTGACCCTATTATCCCTTGGGTTTCAACCCATGTCTTTCCTTGAAAGGAAATTGCCTTAACATTAAATTGTTATAGTGGTGTTCGGTTTCCGACCACTCACTGAGCTTGTAGCTCACCCCTCGCGTACTGTTTCTTTTACAGGAGCGTTGTTGGGCGTGGAGCTGGAGTTTTCCTATGGCGTGGTCTTGCGTGCGTGGAAACGTTCTGTCCGGTTGGCGAGTGCGAGGCTGTCAGCAGTCCTAGAGTCTTGTGTATTGGTAATTCGTGCGTGTGGCACTTGTTGTATTTTATCGGCTAGACTTGGTTCTCACAGGACATTGATTGTGTATTCGAGTCTGTAATAATATTTTCGGTTTACAGACTTATTGATAGTTTATGCTTCCGCTTTTCAGTTGTATTATCAGTTATCATTGCTTCATTAGCCTTGTGTATTGTTTATTGGAGTCGTTGTTGACCTCTTGTTTATGATAGCTGATATTACATTATTGCCACGTCTCGGGGACGGCCGCCCTGGGGCGTGACATTATCGTAGTACATACTTCATTGATTTCTGAATTTCATATTTTATATAAAAAAATTAAATTTCATAAATCGAAACGTAATGATTTGCATAGAAGGTCGTATATAAGGAAGTAACCCCAGCACTAATCGATATAAGTACCATATCGATAGCTTCTTTTCTATGAAATCTCTTTCCATTTGACTTGGAATATAATAAACTTTCTTCTATTACTTTTGTATACATCTCTAATATAGCGTATACTTTTCTAACATAGTGTACATTTATATAACATAGCGCATACTTTTCTAACATAGCATACACTTGTCTAACATAGCCTATACTATTCTAACATAACGATACTAATATAATAGCATTTTCATGCCTTGTAGTGATATGATCTGGAGGTAAGAAGATGTTGACGTGAGAAGGAAGGACCTATTGGCAGTGATTGGAAATGATTGGCTGGGTGAAGAGGTCATTAATGGCCCAGGGTTGATGTACTCCAATAGGGAGCATGTGCATTACCCTGTGGACAGGACGAAGTGATGTGTGTATATCATTTTAAGATTTGTTATACGTCATAACGAATGGTATATACTATATGATTTTCTAATGTGGATATGTTTTAAACACAACATATGATTATACTTGGGGAGGACCAAGCCCGAAAATTCCTCGGGGACCAGTGCTTCAAGCCAGAGGAGCTTGGAGGGGTGGGAAAGGTTGTGTTCCCTCTGTGACATGACTACCACTGGTTATTATTCGTCCTGGACATGGTGAAGAATACATACAATGTATTTAACTCCACCCGCAACCCTAATCACTACACATACGCCAAACAAGTGGTACATGCAACATTTAACTTTCAAATTCTTGAATATTAATACGTTATGTCGTCTGAACTCATTTTCCATATTATCTGAACATGTAGGTGGGCTTGCTGAAGCGTTACATTGAGGATACATCAACATTCAAGTTGAACAAGAATCGTTAGTGTCCAAAACAAAAAGATGGACAAGATTGTGGCGTGGTTGTCTCACATTGGATGGACTGTGTGTTTCAATGACGTGAATTCTACCTATCCACCGAGCAAGACATTGATTTTCTCCACGCTAAAATCACTTGTTCTTTTTTATTTGGCGAAGCCGTTTGACTTGTGATTTTGTATGTTGTATGAACATGTGTATTGGGTGGGTGATGTTTTTTTAACGTTTTTGTAATATAAACAATCCCAAAGTTTACATTTACATAATAGCAGATATATACTATGATCATAGCGTGTGGGTCCTGACATAGTATATGATCGAATTCCTCGGGTGCTGTGGATATCTATTTCCCAATGTTTACATATTAAACGCTATTTTAAGACCCTACACGCTATGTTAAATGAGTACACGCTATGTTAAATGAGTACATGCTATGCTATCTAAGTGTACGCTATATTAAATTAGTATACGCTTTGTTATATGAGTATACGCTATATTAAATTAGTTTTATTGTGTTAAACTAGTATACAGAAGGTTATTTCATAATACGATGTATTGTATAATGATACACATTGAATGAATTTTACAATAAACTATGTGTTGTGAAGTAAATGGGATAACTCAACGTGTTTTACCAAACGGAAAACTATTTTGTATTCTGATTACAACTTGTACACCAATTTAATAAAGTACACTTATTTTACATTTTACTGTGTAACGGTCATTGAGGAATTTGAGATTCAAGCCAACGATCAAACTCACCATCAGCATACGCATCCACGGTGGACCACATTGATGGCGCACATTAATTGATGCTCTCTTATGTTGATGGTACATGGCCCTACATTGGCGTATAATCTTGCGTTGATTGTACTTTCTTTATTTGCTGCACAACGGTGGGGGAAATAATCAGCAACACATTATGTGCTAACCTAAGAAGTATGTGTTATACTAAGTGTTTGAGCAAATAATGTACTCACAGTTGCTTTCTTCTTCTTGTTGCATACAACTTCAGTCCTTGATTTTAACCTCGTCTTACGAGGACGACCCTTGGATTGTACAACTTCATTGTTTCATGGTATGCGCGGTCAATGCTCGATGACATTTGTGAAATCGTGAGAGCTTTGGATCCACCTCGTGGTTATGTTCAAGAACGAGCAGGTCCAGCACCCACATACCATCTCTATATGTCTTAATTTGCATTCTCGCCTTACAATTTGTCTTACAAACTGGTTTATGACGATGCACAGATTTAACCGGGCCGCTCTCGGTTGCTTTCTTCCTTTGTTTACCTTCCTTGGAACACGTAAATATCACGGCCTTTAAATCTCCTTCAACAGTGTATTTCCTTCCTCTTTTAACAATGCCGAACCCACAACGGAAAGCATATTCTTTATAGGATTCGAAAGCTTCGTCGATTGACTTGAATTCCATTCCAACCTTCAGTTCCGTATCTCCATTTTCCTCGTCTTCCACGATGACATTTGCATCTGTTGTATGTATCTCGTCGCCCCCGCACAAACCCATGTAGTGAAAAAATACACAATCTATTTAGCTTAGTATATTGTATATACAACATTAAATTAGTATATACTATGTTAAAAAGGTATATGCTATGTTAAAAAGGTATATACTATGTTAAGTAAGGTATACGCTATGTTATATAAGTACACACTAAGATAATGTATTATGTATATATATATTTTAATATATGCTTTTATTTCGATTATTCTGGCACTCTTTCGTCCTATTGAACGTGCGTGCCATAGTACACAATGAACAAATGTCATCAACGAAATACCAATTGAAAAATAAAATACGTGTCTGAAAATTTCTTGCAACAAACACTTGTTTCACAAAAATCAAAAGTAAAAAATGACAAACATTTATTCCCACAAAAGAAAATGTCAAGATTTATAGATATTAAAATCTATACTCACTCGAATCATGTGAAAGAATTAAATACAAACAAACAAATACTTGCTTTATGTTTTGAACTGGATATTAATGTTAGTGCTTCAAATGTTGAGCAAAAATGCAGCACAAACAGCAAAAACTTACTTTTCAGAAGCTTTAGCACAAAAAAAAGCGTGATGTCCCACTGAAAGAAAATCAAAAGTGAAATAAATGAAAATATGAAATCTGTTTTATTTCTTTTCTACAAAAGTGGTTTTGGCGAGAAACAAAAATTTCATTTTGGGGGGAAAACGAAAAAATGGTGGCTGACATGGCTGGCGCTGACGTGGAGGACAGATGGTGGTTTTTTGGGCAATCTGACGTGGAGACTGCAGCCCGGACTGCAAAAGAGACTGTGTGTATCACTTACCATTTTGAAAATCAGCTCATGTGATAAAATTAAGAACGAAATAAATTTTTACAAACATGCATTCAAAATATGACCTGTCTTTTCATTCAAAAAATGACACTTTACATACTTCATTAATGAAGCATTCATTAAGATTATAACGAGAAAACTGAGAATAATCAGTCGGGACCACAAAATCAGAGACTTGAGGCAACAAATTAAAAAAAGGAAAAATGTAGACTTCGTATATGATGTCTTCATTTTGATTAAATATGATGTCTTCATTTTGATTATATATAATACATGAAACAAATGATTTCTTCATTTTTGTAACACATGAAAAGGTCAAACATTTTGAAGGCTTCACAAGCATCCCCCCCCCCCCAATAGTGTCTTTTGAATAAAATAAAACTTATTGGAATTCAACGGATGTGAATTTGTGACACCTTCAAGTCAATATTAGTTTTTTTTTTATAACCAAGATAGACAATGCTACAATGATCTTATTACTTTAATCATAGTTACAAGTATGAATAAAGATTAACATTAAAGAAAGATGAAATGCGCAACAAGTGATTGAACTAAAGGTGAATAAAAATAGGAAATAAGCCCTCAGGGCAGGGGGAGGCAGAAAAGAGATCTGCCTTACACACCCTCGCAGTCCAACGAAGGGGCATTGTCAATTAATAAGGTAAACCAATTTACCTTCACAGTAATTAAGATTGGTGTTAATTAATCTCTGTCAATATTGACAGCCAGCAGCCGTCGCGAATAGTCATCGACATTTTTAAATTAAAATTTGTCCCAACTGTTAGTGACCGTCGACAATAGTCATGGGCAGTTTTGAAAATTATTTTTTAACCATTAGCAACAGACGGTGGCCATCGCTTTTGGTAAAAATATATGGTTTTACATTTATTTGTTGATTTTTATTAAAATTTCTACTTGTATAGCTCAAAAGTCATTCAACGTTTTCCTTCGATCACCTAGATATTTCATTCACAATCTTAACTCAATGTATCTTGATTTCATAATTCATAATTCAAAATATAATAATATTACATCAAAATATTCCTTGCAACTATCCTCCAACGCTGACCAAAATATAATGAAATCTATAACGAGTTCAAACAACCAGCAATACCACCCTAGCGCCATAGAGGATATAAGCTTCATTTCAGTGCGGTCCATCCTAAAAAAGCTCCCCAATTAAATGTAAAGCCCAAGTATGCTTGAGGCTGAAAAAACATATACCAATAGAGAACATATAACTTGCATAATTTCTAATCCCATGAAATTAAATAATTTGATAATCATACCTAAAATGTTAATCTCTTCATAAGTGGATATGAAATAACTAACAGCAAGGATTATGCTCCCAAAAACAGACTGCAGAAAAAATGATGAATATAAGCAAATTTTCATCATTGAAGATCAATTCAATGAAGAACAATCCACACATTGTAGAGGGTGTATGTCATGCATATACAGACAAATTAAGCAAATTGGTAAGCATAATCGAGGACACAAAATAAATTCAACCAAAAGCAATCGTGATGTACAAATCCAAATATCTCTAAATTAACTGAACATATCAAAAAGCAAAGTGGGGATCAAATCCAAAACAATATGTTCGTTTGTGATATCTTTTCTACAAAAAAAAATGTCATTTTTCATTAGAGGTAAATACATATATATTGTAGCTCCGCTCAAAATCAAAAACCAAACCAGGTGTTGTTGAACTGTGTCACCTAATTAAGCTGCTTCTAAGTAGATACACTTGGCTTGATTACCAGGACTCCCGGTTATTCTATACCTCCTCAATGGTATTCAACAATTCGAGAAATTCCTCATACTAAAGGCCTCCCTAGAGCTCTGGAGTATCTATTTTCTATCTCGTTTGCCATCAACTATGGTCTACGAAAGTTCAGGTGCATCTGAAGTCATCGATCATGTTTTCTTAATTTCTTTTGGTTCGTTTGATCTATTACGTTCAAGAAATTAAATCCGTGCTTTGCGTGGGATATATCTTTTTGTCAAAAAAAATCTTTTTCATTCGAGCTAATAATGTCACATTTCGAAGTGGGACCATAATTATATTGAACCGTGTCCCCTGAGCTGCTTCTGAGTAGCTGCACTCGGCTTGATTACAATATCTCCATGTTATTCTCCACCTAGCTAGCTGGCTCCTACATGTGGTAAACAATTCCACCAATTGTCCCAATAGAAATTAAACATACTTTTCAAAACTTTAACAAGAAAGTTATTCTTATATTTGCTTGCCCCTTTACTAGTCCGAGTTCAAATACATACAAATTAAACCAACCCCCCAAAATTGATATTAAAGACACCCTCAACCACCCCCGAATACCCACAACACTATATATACAAGCACATATACTGATCACAAACATATTAAAATCCAATCTCTCTCTGTCTCTCTCTCTAAAGCACCGTCATGGAAGACTTCACATTCTACTTCATCTTGCTTTTCACAACCATCATTCTCCTTTCAATCCTCAACAAGTCCCGGTCCCGAAAATCCGACGGCCTCCCGCCGAGCCCGCCTGGCCTCCCCATCATCGGCCACCTCCACCTCCTCGGCCCGCTCCCCCACCAATCCGTCCACGCCCTCTCCACGCGCCACGGCCCGATCATCACCCTCCGCTTCGGTTCCTCCCCGTGCATCATCGCCTCCTCCCCGGAGAGCGCCCGCGAGTTCCTCAAGACCCACGACGCCGACTTCGCGTCCCGCCCGCAGTCCGTGGCGGTCCACGCCCTCTCTTACGGCGACTCCACCTTCCTCTTCGCCAAGTACGGGCCCTACTGGAGGTTCATGAAGAAGCTCTGCATGTCAGAGCTTCTGAACGGGCGGATGATCGACAGCTTCAGCCCCATCCGGCGCGAAGAGAGGGTGTCGCTGGTCAAGTCGCTCCTCAAAAAAGCTGAGTCTGATGAGATGGTTGACATGCGAGGGGAGCTCATAAAGCTCTCCTACAACGTGATCACTCGGATGATGATGAGCCGCAGGTGCACTGACACGGACGGGGAGGCGGCGGACGTGAGGGAGATCGTGGAGGAGACAGAGAAGATCGCGGGGATGTTCAATTTGCAGGACTTCATTTGGTTTTGTAAGGGTTTGGATTTACAGGTAAACCTGTTAATGGACCAGATAAAAATATTTTTTAAATAATTAACACGTTTAAATGTTAATACTAATTTGGATAGTAAAATGATATATTGTCGAGACATATATGAAAACTAAATTTAAAGTTTTAAGGTTTATTCATTTTTTCAGATATCATTAATTTAAAAATTAATAGCAATATAATATATGTTAATTGTGATTAATAATACAAAATTATAAATATGAACAATATATAATATTGACATATATAATTTTATAAGATATGTCAGATTTATATAATTTTTTTATCTGATAGACTGATATATCTGCATTCCCATATTCGAATATCGCATACTTTTTATTTTTCAAATATATATTTTTTCAAATAATGAACATGCTTATTTGCAGGGGTTGAATAAGGTGATGGACCATGTGCACAAGAGGTTTGATAAGATCATGGAGGGGGTGTTGAAGGAGAAGGAGGAGGAGAGGAGGGAGGGGAAGGGTAAGGAGCGCATAAAGGATTTGCTTGATATATTGCTCGACGTCTCGGATGATGTGAATGCTGAAGTGAAACTCACCAGGGACAACATCAAGGGCTTCTCCATGGTAAGAGGTCACTATTACTAATAGTTTGTTTGGGGAGGTATAATTTTGAAACAAATTGCACAATTTAATAATATAAATAATATGATATGCTGATGGATCTCTAATAAAAATTTATTAGTAAAAAAAGTAATTTGATAATTAAAATCGTTTAATCTCACTGAATTCTTTTTTATATAAAATAAAATGATATGTTAATAAATTCTGATGAACAACCCATCAATAAAATAATAACATAAAATAAAAGTAAAATTAAAATTAAAATATACTCATTGATTGATAGCAATAATAATCTGAATTTTTTTAAAAAAATGAGTATTAAAACTACAATTGTTTTTTTTAATTTAATGAGATTTATTGAATATATATGCATGTATTATGTGTGTGTATATACACACACACACTTAATTTGTTACAAAATCTGGTAATATATAAAATCTATCATTTATTTAGAATCTTAAGATACAAGATTAGAAAAAAATAATGGTTTAAAATAAAAATGAGTTTTGATAATTTTTACCAAGAACTGTCAAGTCAAGTGGTGAGCAACAGGACTAACAAGTGACACATTTTTCTTCCAATAATAGTTATACATCACATGAAAACACAATGAAACCGTATTTTCGGACGTCTTCCTCATCAAATAGCACGACTATGAGAGGCTGTTTTTCATATAAATCTTTTTTCATGCACATAATTTTTGAAAATTTCCATGTTAAAATTTTCACAAATATAAGGGAGAGTAATTTAATTTTGTACATATTCGAAAGGAAAAATTTAGATTTATAAAAGCAATAAATCACTTTAAGTTGTTAAATATAATAGTATTTAATGTGAAAATTAAGTTTTATCTATGATTTTTAAAAGTAAAGGTATAATAAACAAACCTTAACGATTGACTTTTAATGGAAACGCCTGAACAAAAACAATTTACATATATATACCTTTTTTATATGATTAAAGTGAAAATTGAGTTTAAAAGTATGGTTGATTAAAGCTTTATTCAAAACCAAAACTCTCAAACATATATACTGACTTTTCACCGAACTACATCATCTACGTTTACCAACTCATGCGGTAGAAGAGTTCGGCTTGACATGACTTTCTACTTACAAAAAAAAAGTAAAAAGACCCGTACGTGAACATATGTCTTTCTCTACTTTTATAAAAACTGTCCAAATTAAGTCCTATCAATCTATGCCACCTGCATGAAATATAATATTTCACGTCTTTATTTTAGTTAATAGTACCGTCCAAAGTCCTATCTCCCCACCAAAACCCAACCAAACAAAAAAAAAAAAATTCTGATGTGTAGGATTGACATATTCGACTGGGGAAGTAGTCATCCCCAATTTTTAAAATGTATATTGATTTAGTCTCCGTTTGAAAACACAGATTGAAAAGTAGATTTTAGAATAAAACTTAGACCTTTGATTTTTTTGGGATATTTTTTTTTTAATTCAGGAATCAATATTTGGAAGGAATTTAATGTTTGGTAGAAAAAGTTGTTTTTCAATTCAAAAAATCGATTCCGATAAAAAATTGTTCTTTTTGAGATTTTAAAAACACGGATTTCGAGAGAGAAATTAAAAGGAGTTCAGCTTTTGATTCCGCCGGAATCCGACCCGTTTGGTTGAGCATTTGAAAAAGCGGAATCCGCCCAAACGCGCAACCAAACGGACCCTTAGTAACACATAAACCTCAATAGTCACCTATACTAAATAAAACAAAATGTAAATATCATTATAAATTTCTTTACATGCTACATAATTGATTTCATACAATTTATTTAAATATATAAAATTAATTTTTTTTCAAATATACACTTTTTTCATGATGAAATGTCTTATTAACAATTTTCAAGATACTCTAATGGAACGTGACAAAAAAGAAACGTGCATGCTGTTCATTTTTCACATTCACTTATATTTTTCACTACCACTCAAAATGGATGAACCATTGTTACATTCAGTTTTTTTTATAATTTATAATACAATCCAACATGCATAAGTGAAACATATGCATTTATAGACAAAGTTTATGCGTTTAAATATTATTAAATTTACTTAAAACTGTGTTCATTCAAATCAATCGAAATGGATTGTAGGATATTTTCACAGCCGGCTCGGACACAAGCAGCGTAACAACCGAGTGGGCCCTGGCAGAACTAATCAACCACCCATCCATCCTCTCCCAAGCCCAAGCCGAGATCGACTCGGTCATCGGCCAAACCCGACTCGTCGAAGAGACTGACATCCCCAACCTCCCCTACCTCCAATGCATCGTCAAAGAAACGCTCAGGCTCCACCCGGCGGCACCATTCATCGTCCGTGAAGCTACCAAAGACTGCGTCGTCAGCGGCTACAAAATCCCAAACAAAACCCGACTCATCGTGAACGCGTGGTCCGTCGGGCGGGACCCGAAATACTGGGACGAACCGCTCGAGTTCAACCCGGACAGGTTCATGGAGACGAATAATGTCGGGGTTGAAACGAAGGGTCAGCATTTTCAGTTGCTCCCGTTTGGGAGCGGTCGGAGAGGGTGCCCCGGGGCGTCGCTTGGGTCGCGTGTGGTGCACGCGACGTTGGCTTCGCTTGTTCAGTGTTTTGATTGGAAGTTGGATTTGGTTCTTGATATGCAAGAGGGGCCTGGGTTCACTGTGCCTAGAGAGAAGGCTTTCATGTGTGTGCCCAAGGCGAGGTTCAATCCTTTTGTCACTATGGGTTTGTGAGTTTCTTAGCAAGAGGTGCCTGTGGAATTGAGGATAACTATAAGACTATTTAGATTTTTTTTTTTAATATATTTATGTCATGATTGAGTATGTTGTGACGTTTTGGGTCACAATAAAGTATAATAAAAGATTTGATGCCTTTCTTTATTTCACAAGTCCCATATTATTGTTGCGTATGGACATGTTTGTGTTTTTCAATTTTATTTTATTTTTTAAAAATAAATGTACCTCCACACTTATTTTTAAACGCTATATTACGAGTGCAATTTTAGAGGGAGTGATTATATATGTAAGAAAATCACTTAATAAAACTCATTCTTTGAAAGATTAATTTTTCTAAAATCATTGCAATTAATTTGTTTTTCAATTTCTATAAAAGAGAAAGCTCATCCAAACAAATTTTCAAGTAACCCCTCGATGTGAGATGATGGACACAGTTTCAATGTTCGTATTTGAAGTGTTTGTTTGCTTAAATATCAAGGACTATCATCGTTTGCTAATGGACAATGTTTAGCAGGGTTGGTGAAGAAATAAGTAAATAATAATTAGACTATTTTAAGTGTGTTTTCTTATATATATTTATGTCATGATTGAGAGTGTTGTGAATCACTTTTGCCAAGGAACATTTTCCTTGTTAAAAGTCTTCATTTCGTTGGGAAATTTACCAGCAATATGTTTCCTTGGTCAATTTGTCGCAGCAAAGCCACCCGAGACCCCCGTTTGGGGTGGAGAATAAACATTGGATAGGGGAGAATACAGTAGAATAGCAGTCAAACAGCTATTTGTTTGACAAGAATAAACTTTGATAGTTATGTCTGGATAAGTTAGGATAAGGCCTGATAACTATTCTCAAAAAATGCTAGAATTGTTTATTAGGGCTTATCTATACCAATGGATAAAAATATCATTATCTATCATTTTAAAAATTTTATCTTACTTAACACTCTCTCCACACATTCCAAAAACTATCACATCTATCATATCACACACACATCTCTCATACTTATTCCCAAACACAAATAATTTATGCAGGGGTATAATTGTCATTTACAAAGTCATAAACTCTTATCCATCTTTTATCTACTACTTATCCTTACTTTATTCAAGGTGAACTAAACAACAAAAAGATCAATTTTACGTTTCCCAATAAGAATAACAGAAGACAACCAAACAAAAATTTACCTATTCAGCATGGATTGTTATCTATCCCAGTATAGCTATTAAGAGCGAATAGCCTTATGTCACACCCCAAACGGGCCCTGAAAGTTTTTACCAAAGGAATATGTTCTTCGGTAAAAAAAATTATCTTTACCGACAAAATATTTTGTCGCTAAAACTACACCTTTATCGAAGAAAATTTTCTTTGGTAAAAAAATAATAATTACCCACAAACTCTTTCTGGGGTATAAGTTCATTTTTTTACCAAAGAAAATTTTCTTTCGTGAAAGTTAAGAAACACCAACAAAATCTCATAATTTATGAGAAAAATTTTTCCTTGGTAAAAGTACTAATACAAGCCCAACTACTATTATTACCCAGGAATATTTTCCTTGGAAAAGTTCTTTTATGAATTAGTAAATTATCTAACCATGTTTATATACACCACATCCAAAAATAATATCATAAAGAAAATGCATTTCAAACCTGTTCCATCATTATATTATATGAATAAACTCAAGTTACTCAAGGCAAATAACATTCAACAGGCCTAGACCCAAAGATAAGGATTTTATTTTCTAGAATCTTTATAATCTCTTCCTATTCCAACTCTTCTTTTCAAGATAATGATTTCCGAACAAAAGTTAAAAACCAATGTAGAACTAAAAGTCAGCACAACTTGATAAGTCTTTTGTGTGTAAATGGAGGACCTTATTCATCCATATCATACATATGCTAGTTTGTGTACGGCATTGCGCGTAGTATTGAGTTTTATGAAAAACAAGTAAGCTGAAAGATTATGCTAATAAAAGAAGTGGATAAACATGTAATTATAAGTTTTTCAAAAGGAATGCACAACAATGTAAATGTTTGTAACAGACTCTGCTGACATGTTCAATATGATAGCGTAATTTATCCATGACTGAAGTTTGAGAAAAAGACACAGTCATTGTACTTGCTGTTGTAATTTCTTGGTGTTTTTCTGCAACCAAATAAGCATATGAGTATTTAATCTATGTAATGAGTAAGTAATAGACAAACATAGCAAATCAATGGTACTATTTGAAGAAATATGGAGAAATCAAGGCTTAGAATATATAATACTACAACTTATTCAGCACAACTAAGTGCATTCTTAGTTGAACCACCTAAATTCATATGAATGAACAATAGGAAGTTTGTATATTATATATATACAAAATGGAATTCTTTGACTGGAAAAAAAATACCTCAGAAGATGAGATACTTATTTTTCCTCTCTGTCTTTCACGATGTGTGTGTTTGTGTGTGTGTGTGTGTATGTGTATAACATTTCTTTTTTTAACATTTACTAAAAATGAGTACATTAAATTTGAAATGATGCAATGATTACTATTTAAAAAAATTAAAACATGTGATAACTGCATTTGGGATTGTATTTGGGACTGTACCTAACATTAAGTAAGGATCAACTCAAAGTTATATAAAAAATTTAAAATATACATATTCCTTCTCTTTTATATGGACATTAATTTTTTAAAAGTTTTAGATCATTTTTACAAATCAAAACTAAGGCCACCAAAAATCCACCATTAACTTTATTTATTAATGTGACTAAAATATTTATATTTTATAATTATATGGATATCTTAGAGCATCTTCAATGGAGATCTCTAAAATAGAGGCTCAAAAAATTTTAAAAAAAATTAAAAAGTGAGTTTAGAGTCTCACTATTCATTTATCAACTCCAATCACAATCTCTATTTTCATCTCTATTCTATTGTATATATTATTTTTCATAAAACTATAATTTATAATATCCCTATTATTTTTTTATATGGTATACATATTTAAGTTAATATTATCACTTCTGGACAATATAATTAGCTTATATCTGTTATTCAAATAATTGAAATCCGTATATGAAAAAACTATATTTGGATATAGAATAACTGATATTTTAGTATATAAGTGCAAATAATAATTAATAAGAATAAAATAAATATTAATGTTAATGAAAAATAAAATAATGTTTTTGAAGATATATTTTAAGGGAAAAATCCATATAACCCCTTGTAAATTGCTTGAAATCCATAAAATTTTCTAACTTTTCCTAAAGGCCATATAAGCCCCTAAAAACACCTATGTAAATTCAAATAGCCCCCTGAGTTAAATTTTTGTTGACAAATATAGGATTTAGGAAAAGCGAGGAGATTAGATGGATTTTAGATAGTTTACAAGGGGTTATTTGGTTTTTTTCCTTTTTTAAAAAACATATCTTAAACATATTCAATATTAGACTCATTTGAATCGTATCGAAGATATCTATCAAATGAAACTAATTTTATAAAAATTAAAAATGTATAGAAGAAGTTACACACTTATTTTTTAACCGCCAAAATGCAGCACCTCCAACCGTCCCCAAAATGCAGGGGCATTTTGGCGGACGGTTGGAGGTGCTCTTAACCTGTCGAATCAGGGATTTGAAGTCCGGTGAGTGAGGGACCGATTTGTAAATCTTGAAATTTGAATCAGGGATCTGTTTGTAATACATATAGGGTCTAGTTATGCAACTGATAGAACCTGGGGGTGGATATGCAGAAAGCACACGAAAAGACAAAAGTAGCGATTCCTGTCAGGGACCTGGTTATAAATATAAGGGATTTGCTTATAACAAATATAGGGATCATTTTGGAAAAAATATAGAACTGAGGGGTTTATCAGAGATTAACTCCCCTGAAATTATGAAACTGCCCCTGGTACGCCCATCGAGTCACGCTTTATAGAAGAGTATAGATATGTATACGGAGAGAGAGAGAGAGAGAGAGAGAGAGAGAGAGAGAGAGATCAATTGGTAGCAACATTTACACAAGTTCGAATATTTCAATATGGACTCTGTAGACATTGAAACACGGGTTCAAAAATTTAATAAAAATAGATACAGATTGCATAAACATAAAACATCTATTTATTAGGACATAATAAAGTAACTGAATTACAAAAATATCTGTAAAGTAAACACTGTCATACTAAGATATTTGACTTGTTATTTTAAATTGTCCTCGGTAAAAGTGTATTGAAAATTATATTTCATAATATTTATCGAGGAATCATTTCCATGATAAATGTGGGTTGTGTTGAAAAAAAATTTTTTACCAAGGAAACAACTCCTTGGTAAATGCGGTTCAAAAGTATGGAATCTGGTTATTTGTCTCAAATGACTTACTTTTTACTAATGAAACAATTCCTCGATAAAACTGTATTCAAAAGCAGATTTATTGATATTTATCCAGGAATCATTTTCATGATAAATGTGGATAAAAGCAGATTGAAAAAAAAAAAAAATTTTACCAAAGAAGCAATTCCTTGGCAAATGTAGTCTGGAACCTGATTATTTGTCTCAAGTCTCAACTGACCTAACTTTTTACTAAGGAAATTATTCCTCGGTAAAATTGTATTGAAAATAATATTTCATGATATTTACCCAAGAATTATTTCCTCGGTAAAAGTGGGTTGTTTGTTTTTTAAAAAAAATATTTTATCAAGGAAACAACTCATTAGTAAATGTGGTTGGAAAGTATGGAACGTGGTTATTTGTCTCAAATGAACTGTCTTTTTACTAAGGAAATTATTCCTCGAAAAAAGTGTGTTGAAAATCATATTTACATGATATTTACCCAAAAATCATTTCCTTAATAAAAATGAGTTGTTTTGAAAAAAAGAATATTCTTATCAAGGAAACATCTCATTGGTAAATGTGATTCAAAAGTATGAAATATGGTCGTACGTCTGAAATGATTTAATTTTTTTCATAAGAAAATTATTCCTAGTTAAAAGAGCTTGCATTTTATTTTAAAGACTTTTACCAAGGAAATATTTCTTTGGTACACATCATTTAACAATCTTACTGATAAACTTAATCTTCTCTTAATCTTGTTCCCCTTTACCCACAGAATTGAAATTTCCTTAGTAAATACACACAATTACCAAGGAACTTGGTAAAACATTTGTGGCTAAAAATCATTTTTCTTGTAGTGTGAGTTATAATAAAGTAAAATAAAAGATTTTGATGCATAACTATGTTTCTTTTATTCTGCTATCTTATCCGAGCAATTTTTTAGGGGAGTTGTTGAAGATTGTGGGCATGTTAAAAAAATCACTTTTAGAAAATTTGATTATTAGAAGGATAATGGTTTATAAAAAAAATTGTTTCTTTTACTCGTATCTTATGGGAGCAATTTTGGAGGGGAGTTATCGAAGATTGTGGGTACATTTTGAAACCATGTTGAAAAAACCACTTTAAGAAAATTTGATTATTAGAAGGATAATGTTTTGTAAAAAAAATGTTTCTTTTATTCTCCTATCTTATCGGAGCAATTTTGGAGGGGAGTTATAGAAGATTGTGGGTACGTTTGGAAACCATGTTAAAGGAATCACTTTTAAAAAGTTTGATTTATTAGATAGCTTATTTTTCTCTTTTATAAAAAAAAAATTGCTTTTTTGTATTAAATGTCAAGATAAGTGTTTTAATTACATATAATTTTCCAAAATCATTTAAAACATTTTTCTCGATTTCTACAAAAGCAAAAAGTCGCTCAAATGGTCTAGTTGAAACGGTGCACCATGTTTATTGTTTATTTAAATATGGTCCCAAAAGTTTTTGTTTATTTAAATATGATCCCAAATTTGAAGGACTGTGATCTTTCGCTAGTGGACAATGTTTAGGGTTGGTGAAAAAAGAGATTTTCACACCATCTTTTGTTTATGACAATGTTTTATGTTTTAAATACCAAACTGTCCAATCATCCAAAAAAATGATCCGGTAAGGATCACTAGTTTGTCAACTGAATTTCAATCATGTCATAATTATAAAATAATAAATATATTAATTATCAATACTTCTTTTTAGATTTAATATTTTAGTACTTCTTATGAAATATTTTTAAAAAAATGCATAAAACTTTTGACTTGCTAGGTATTACTAGAAATAGGAAAATGTGAGACTCTCAATTTTATCAACCCGATGTACATACTACACATATATTCATTTTTTTTAATAGTAAACATCATCTAATGATGCATATGTTTTAAAAAAATTTGTATATCACTTCGTTTGGAGTTGATTGAACTCACTTTTAATAAGTGTAAGAAACCATTTAACGAGGTATATACATCGTCTAACGAGGTATATGTTTTACTAAATTTTTAATAAGGTATATAAGATTGTATTTTTGGACCGTAAAAACAATTAAGTGTACCAAACCCTTAGATATACAATCCAAGTGGGCATTAAGAATGGGTGAATTAAAAATAATTTTATAATTGAATTTAAAATAATACATCTAATTAGATACAAATGTTTGTTTAATTATGTAATTATCATTATTTAATTAGTTAGGTCCCGTTTGGATCCATATTTGAACATATTATGTGATTCAATCATCAAATGTGATCCAAACCTTATTTCTCAAATGTTGCGCATGTTAACCATTTTTTTTTCTGAGACCGGATCCGGTCAGTGCAGAGCTCGATCAGTTCGGTCAGTACCGAACTGCACCACGTTCAAATCGAACTGCATCACTTATAAATCAAACTGCACAATCAATTGTTGGGTATATTTTTTACTCTCTTATTGAATACTAATGATACCTAGGAATTCATATTTTCTCTAATAGCTGATTAAATCCAATAAGAGAGTAAAAAAATATATGCAACAATTGGTTGTACAGTTCGATTTATAAATGGTGCAGTTCAATTTGCACGTGGTGCAGTTCGGTACTGACCAAACTAACCGAGGTCGAGCACTGACCGGATCCGATCTCTTTTTTTCTGCGTTGTTCACTGTGTTATTTCTCCGGCATTTGTGATTGCTTGAAAAACGGGTCAGATATTTATCATGTTCAACACCTCATTTTTAAACGGGCTAAGTAGAATTATTCAAACCCCCGTAATTAAACCATAATCCAAATAAACAATATATTGTGCTAGCCACATCACTGTACTAATTATATATTTCTTGTCTTTAACATCATTTTTTTGAGGGAAATAAAAAAAGAATGATGTCAAAAGTTGTAAAGTGATAAACATATTGACGCTTGAATTTTTGGATCACATTGAAATAATGAGAAATAATGAGCGACCATCATTTATTAATTATTATGTTTCTCGTCTTCGTTTCCTACCTTTTTATGATAAAAGTTAAAAAATGGATCATTGATGACTGAAGGTGTTAATTCTATGAGGTCACATGTATTTCATTGTGCATACCACAATTTTGACAAAAAGTCAAATTATTGAAATATCCTAACGGAAGACGGTTGGGTTAAAATCACCCTTCAACTTTCAACCGTCCGCTAAAATGACCCTCCGTTTTAATGGATGGTTTTTGAGCCTCCAAAGCCAGATATGGAGGTTGATTATTTTACTTTTATTTATTTTTAAAAGTGTAATAACTTCTACTACATAATTTTAATTTTCATAAAATTGATACTATTGGATAGTAGTCGTTAATACGATTCAAATGAGTGTAATATTGAATGTGATTAACATATGTTTTAAAAAAATATTTAATAATATATTTTTTATTTTTTTAACATTAATATTGATTTTATGCACTTGTGTATTAAAATATCGTTTATTCTAATCGAAATTTTAGAGCAGAACAAAAGAAAGTATATGAAAAATTAAATAAAAGCACAACAATGAAACATAAAACAAAATAAACAATATCTAGATCCATCTTGAAATAGATGAACCACTACATTATGTGTACTACATCAAGAAATAAGAGGCATATTATAAATTGAAGTTTTATAAAAAAATAAAAATAGAATAGAGATAAAATAAATATTGTGGTTGGAGTTGATAAATAAATGTGAGGCTCTAAAACCATTTTTAAAATTTTTTAAATGTTTTTTGCCCGCCATTTTAGAGATCTCCATCGGACATGTTCTAATGACAAAATCACAAAAATTAAGTCAATCTCTATTTTCATTACAAAAATCACTATTTATTTGGTCAGCGCTGTCACTCAAACGACTGAATGTGAATTTTCTTTATCGATTGGGTACGTGATAAATCACACATATTTTTAAACTTGATTAGTATGTAACTTTTTTTTATTTTTTTCAAATAGTTCTGCTACCTGAGTCTCAGAAATTAAGTCCCATTAGTAAACCCCTATAGGTGCCATTCCCTCCATTGGTTCCTTGTTTGACTTTTCAAAAAGGTAAATGATGCAAAGACATTGCTACCCTTTATTTGATTTTCCAATATTCACTCCCAATTAATACACTCCGTCATTTAAACCTTCTGTGTAACCGCTTCCCAAAAAAAAGGCGTCAAACCTCGTCAACCTAGGGTTTTCGATTTCGATTGTTTTCTTCCCCAAATCTCTGCGACGATGGCAAAAAAGGTAATGACTATTAATCCTTTCATTTCATCTCCAAATTCAAGTCTAATTTCTTCTTACAATGAAAAACTCTCCATTTTAATTTTTTTTCCTTCGAAAACGGTCATAAAAAGTTTTATTAGAAGGTTAGGTTGTATTATTTGAAGAACAATCACTAATTTTAAAGAATGTCATTCCTGCAATCATCATAAATGTCTTTTGCTCATTGTTTATCATGTGTAACCGAATGATTTACAATCTTTCATCTGAATCCGATTAATATGGTCTTTTTAATAATGATTTTCACAAATGAATGGTATAGTGGTTTATATAGGTGATTTTGAAAAATGTTATAGTTACACATGTATCCAAATCAGACTGACGTATTTGGATTAGAATTTTCTTCATTTAATGCCACTGGGGAGATAACTTTGAAATTTAATTTTGCCGCTTCGTGTTCCCAAAAGACTGTGACGGTTAGGTTTTCGGTTCAAAACCCCTTATATATATGTACTTGCTGTCTCATTTTCTTTTCACCTCTTGTGAATTTTGCATCCCTTAGAGGTTTTGATCAGCACTCCTTTGTACTTCTTCATTCCAATTACTCGATTCCTTGACAACCTTGTGATCGAAGAGTACACAGGGGAAATGCCTCCTCCTCCGGACCCCAAATCCCTCCTCCTATATTCTGGCTAGATTGAGGCTGGCATGATCACCTTTCCATTATCTCTGTTGATAATGGAATTCCTGAGCTTTTTTGGCCTTCATCTCCTCCAGCTCGTCCCGAGCGCCTACCGTATTTTAATGGCAGTCACTGCCCTCAACCACACCTGCGGCATTAGATAGGCCTGAACGAGGTGCGGAGCTACTATATTATGAAGCTCCTCAATGGAAGGTGCAAGATGTTTTATCTGGCCCGGAGGTCGGCGTCACTGGAGCTGATAAAGGATGCCCAAGAGTTCGTATATGATTGGCGATCCAGAGTTCTCAGGATTCAAGGCGCTTGGATGCCCGAAGAGTGCATGTACCGGCTTCCGCTTCACCGGAGGGACTCGCCATTGGGGTCAGGTTGGTCTTTCTTTTCTACAATAGTTGCTATTTTCCTTTTAAATGTGATTTTCTTTTATAACACCCTTTCTCTCAAGGCGAGTCATCCCTCAATGTGTGTCCTCCTCGGAAAAGCCTTTGCATGGGGGACATAGACTGTGCCCTAGGCTTCCAGGATAGGAGCTAGAAGACCTTGCTAGCTGACTCCCCTCTCGATCCTCAAGTTCCTCCTCCTCCGGCATCTCGGCCATCTACAAGTCAAGCAACTCACCAAAGCGCTCCTTCTAATTTTCGGGGCAAGGCTTAAAGCTCTATTTCTGGTGGGGGAGGAGCGTTGAGGAAGTTGAGCCGTCATCGCAAAGTGGCGCTCAGGTCGGCCGTGCCCTACGATCGCCCGATTGAAATTAGAGTGGAGGAAGAAGAGGAGAAAGAATTTTTTCTCAGAGGTGGCCGTCCCATGAATCGTCAAGCTCCCATTTCCCCCCTGAATCGTCAAGACCCCCCTTCTGTGGACTTTGGAGGAGAAGAAGAAGAAGAAACCCTCGGAGGTGAATCTCCCTTGCATCGTCGGGTGCCCCCTTCTCCTCCTGTGGACTTTCTGGACCTCTCTTCTGTCGGTGTGGGAAAAATCTGCGGGGCGTGTGTGGGGGTTCTTCTGGGATTCGGATCTGATGCGTTCCCTGGCGAGCTCGGTCGGATCATCTCTCGGAAGGGTGGTGGGGTATCGTTCCCGGTCGAGGCACCCGATAGCGGCTCAAAGGGATTCCGGTGTGTGTGTGATCGCCACCTATTTTTTTGAAAAGCAAGAAAAGGTTGATGTTCGATTTGGTCGCCTATGTGGGGAGTTTATGGGGTCTCCGCTCTGAGACACGGATATACCGTACACAGAGGTGAAAAACGGGTAATCCTATTTTTCTTTCGGGGCTTGACTAAAGGAGTCTTGGGACAAAGGGGTGCAGGTGGGGTGTGAAAATGGGGCGGCTAGTCTATTTGAGCCGTCGGGTATGGGGCGGCTACTAGGGTTTAGCCGCCCGGAGCCTGAGTTGGTTTGGGCAGAACTTTGGTGGGAAATGGGTTTTGTTTTGGACAGAGGTTAAGCTAGGTTTAACCCGGGTTTGTGGAGGGTGGAATGAGAGGGTGTTTTTGTGTAGGGAATGGATTTTTCTCTCACAAAAGGGGGGCTCTCTTTCTCTCTCTCTATGGATTTCTAGTGGGGGTAGGGAATGATCAAGTGAGGATTGTGGATTATAGATTGGTTTAAAGGCTTGGAACCCCCTCTATTTATAGTAATAAAGAGGCAGGGGAATGTCCAGGGGGTAATAGAATGACTTGATTAATAGTGTGTTTGATTAAACCCCTTATTTAATTCTCTGGTTCTTCTGTTAGGACCAGGTGAATGGCGGCTACTTTCTGGTAGCCGCCCCCATCATGACCTACCAAACGTCCCATCTCTGACAAGCGGTGGCTTGGGTCGATTACTTGGATTTATCCGGCCAAGATGGGGCGGCTAAAGGTCACCACCCGCCGCAATTATCAGCATTTAATGCTGCTTTATGTCCCATCCAAGAAAGCGGTTCAGGGTTGGCCACGGGGGCAGCTAGTGCCAGGGCGGCTAGTTAGGGTTAGCCGCCCCTTTCCAGGGTTTCTTAGATTTTAGGGTTAGGGTTTCTGGTTTATGTTAGGGTTTCTGGTTTAGGTTAGGGTTTCTGGCCAGGGTTTGGTTTAGGTTTAGGGTTTTCGGTCTAGGTTAGGGTTTCCGGTTAGGATTTGGTTTAAAGTTAGGGTTTCCGATTTAGGTTTGGTTTAAGTTTAGAGTTTCTAGTCTAGGTTAGGGTTTCCAGTTTTGTTTTCCTAAGTTCTGTTTTTCATTTGATGTCCAAATGTGGTTTGATTCTAAGTGTTACTTGAAGTATTTCTGTCTTTCTGGACGGTCAAAATTGGGGTATCTACATCTCCTCGACTGGAGGAATACGAAGAGTTCTTCCAGGGCTCTCCGGCGGCTGATGAAGGGCCCAGGGCGATGACACCGGCTCCTTCATCTTCAGTGCAGATGCCCGATCAGGTTCATAGTCTCAGCCCTCCTCGATTTGCTGCTGACACTCTCATCGGGATTGACAACCAGTTCATAGTGTCCCCTGCCCTTCCTCGTAGGTCAGCCTCAGTTTGGGAACATGTCATCACCATCAAGAAGGAACTTGAAAAACTAAAGCTTCTGATCAAAGAGGAAGAAGATGAAGAACGACCTAGAGACTTTTACACTGGCTTTCACGTTGGTTACATGGCTGGTCGTGCTGGGGAACCCTTTCCTTCATCAAATCGATTGGAAGAAATATATGACACTTCTTTGTTTGAGAGGCATTATGGCCACTATGCGGGGGATGTCTTGAGTACTTCTACTCGATCGGCTCCTTCGGCTTCACGCTCTCGATAGTGAGAGGGCGCTATTGTGGGCCTTTCTATGTCTTTTCTTTTTTGCCAAAATAATTTTTTTTATATGGTGTTTAATCGGGCTGCGTCCTGTGTATTATTTATCTTTTATTGCTACTGTAAACTTTATAACCTTGCTTTTGTTATGAATGTTTATATTTATCCTATGTAGTTGTGTGTTGAATGCTTTTCTTTGTTTGCATTTGCCTTTCTATTGATTCTGTTGATAATTCAGTCGTTGAGTTATCTCGGCTTTCCTTGTAATAAGGGTTGGCACTGATAGATATGAACAATTATGGTGCACTCGGCTCCTCGTATTCAACAGGCTTGCTTCAATTTTTGAAAAGACCAGAGCAATTTAATTCAACATTAAATGCTTGCAGGCAACTATATAAGGCAGGTTGCCATAGCTGAGATGCTCACTTTGCTAAATTTTCTTTTAGCTTCCTGTTCTGTCATTATGTCTGATACCTCCGAAAATATTTCAATAGATCAATATCATGGTGGGATGCCCCCGACTCCTGTCCCTTCATCTAAAATGTTGTATTATAGTCAAATTGAAGCGGGGAGGTTGCACTTTCCTCTTCCAGACCTGGTCATGCATTTTCTGTAATACTTCAAACTCCACCACTTCAACTGGTTCTCGGAGGCTATAGGATTCTGATGAGTGCAGTAGCACTTTGCTCCGCCGCCAGGGTCTGGCTTGGATTGAAGGAAGTTCACTGGTTCTATCAAGTCAAACCTCTTTTAAAGGAAGAGGATACCTATTATCTTGTCAGGCGTTTGAACGCCCCCCTTTGATCTTGGATGCTGGGGATGCCATTATAGGCTGGAAGACTTGGCCAATGAAAGTATCCAGCGCTTGAAAACCTATCAAGTTTATATGAAAACTTCCTCTGGTGTTAAGGAGAACTCCTCCCGGTAATGGTCTGTAGATTTCGGGGATTTACGCGTTGTTGACTCATTGACTACCTATTAAGCATTTTCTTGCTTGATATAGGCATTGTTCTAAAAAGCGCTAGGCGCTAGTCAGGCGGTCGGGGAGGGACTAGGGATTAATCGGCTAATCGGAGATTAATCAGGGATTAATTGACCACTATTATAATAATATAAAATAATACATATATATGCATATTTAATATGTATATAATAGCTGAATATTGAAAAAATAAAATGAAAACAATAAAATGTTGAGGGATCATTTAAGCTGTGGATGAGAATGCAAAATCAATTGATTATAGAAACAACCATCACCCTAAAATCAAAATATCTAATGGGTAATAAAACCCATGGCCACTGCTCTGGTAGGTGATAAAACTAAATAATGATCCAATAGCCATGGTTATATATCACAGTTAGAACCCCACCACAGCAAAGAACACATGAATCAAACAGACCAAAAGCAAAGATGATATTATGAAAAAAATCCCATTCAATCTCTCAAATCTCCACCACAAACACTCAGCTCCTCTTCTTTGAGAGTCTCTACACGCGTCAACCATTCGATACAAGCCCATTTGGTTCCCATTCTCTCCCCATTAAAAGAATTTATTAAACCCTAACAAGTCTAAAAAACAAACATTCACAGAGAGGGACGGGCAGCCTTTTAATGGAGTCAATGACACCACCACCGTCACCGCAGATGGGACTCGATTACGAGTTTGAGTGGGGCGGCGACCGATCCCCTGTGGCGGAAAAATATACTGCCTGAAGAAGAACCACAAGCAAAAGAAGAACATGAAAAAGAAGAAGAAGCACAGACTGAAGAAGAAAAAGAGGTAGGAAGAGGGATTTCTAGAAGGGGCACCACGCGAGTTGCGAGGAGAGGTAGGTTTTTGGGGTTATGACTTTTTTTTAAATTTAGTTCTGGGTATTGTGGGCCGACTAGGCCCGCTTAAACGGCCGACTAGGCCAAGCCACCTAGACAGGCCGCCTAGGGCCTGAGCGATGCGGGCGATACCCGCCTCCGTCTAAATCGCCGCCTAGGTGCTGCTTTTTGCCGCTTTTTAGAACAATGGATATAGGAGATGGTTCGAGTTGTTTGGAGTGCCCTCTTGACGGAGAGTTAAGGTTAGAGGATGTATCCAAGACATTAGCTTTCAGGGAGTGAAGCTGGATGAGCCTGCTCGGGGACGCCTCTCGACAGTTGGAGCTGGTAAATGATCTTCATGTGAGGTCTTTCCCTTTGGAGGCTCCCATCGCTAAGGGTGGGGAAGCGCCCATTTCTCAAGGTCAGCATACCCTTCCTGATCCTCTGCCTCCAGTGGGGCCTTCTCGATTAACTTCACCGCTGGAATGCTCCAAGAAAAGGAAGAGCTCGGACCATACTGAGGTGAAGGCGGACGATCCTGCCCTCATTTTCCCCTTGCCAGCGAGGGAACTAAGTGTCCTATTTGAGATGGTCGAAACCTCCCTTGCGATAGAAGATCAGATGATGAAGTTGTGCCGACTCCCAGGATTTAGAGGACGAAAGAGTGAAAGATTATTCTTCTGGATATCACGCTGGCTTCGAGGATGGAAAGTTCGGGTGCGTTTTCCCATCTAGCCGTGAACTAGACAAGTCCTATCGATCGTCTCTGGAGCGTCGTCGTGTAGCAGCCCGTGCTAGCGAGGGGGCTAAGATAGCGCCTTAGGCTCCAAGCAACCAGTCATCTTGAGCGCAATTATCTAAACATTCTCTGTTTCTTCTATTGTACCTCTATTTGTGTAATAGATGTTTTTGATGACTTCATGTAATTAAAATTTTTATAATGGTTTTGGTTTGGTGTCAATGAGAATGATTTGTTCTTGTGTGTGTATACATCCTAGACGGCCTGTTCCTCAGGTCGGACATTATCCAGTGTCCGTCTTTAGACGGTCAAACTCTAGTAAACTATCCTACAGTGTATGTCCGACTTGGTGTGATCGGGCATAATCATTTGTCTGACTTGGCCTGATCAGGGATAATTGTTTGCCCGACCTGCCGGGGAAAGCGGGCTCGATTAGGCCGTAAGAGAATTCTGGTCCATGGGCTTTCTTGTAAGAACCCACACCTCTATTTAGACTTATGTATTCTTTTACATGTTTGGATTCCAATTATACCCTGGAGATGAAAAAGGTCTTGCAACAACCCTGTTTGATGTTAATTGCATAATTTGGAGCTAGATTGTGGAAGTTATGACTGTTTTACTAAAGACTATCCAGAATTTTAAGTCAGGGGCAAGGTTGTCATTATACCTTTCTCTCATCACCTTTCGATGGCCCTTAAAAGAGGGGTTTTTATTGGGTCTCCAACAGTAGATCTGGAACAAATAAAAGTGAAGAGAAGAAGAGAAGGAGAGGAGGAGAATAGATTGAAGAGTGTTTTGGTGAGATCAATTGATACTTTGATTTCCTTTTTTCTTTTAACTTGTTTTGTTTTGTTGGTGTGGATTCTTATTTAGGGGAAGATTACATTCATTTTATTCTAGGATTTTGGTTGTTGATTTGGAGAAGAAGAAGAAGAAGGATAAGATGGAGTTGGAGGCTTGGGATGTGCCTAGAGAGGTGAGACAGATTTATGTCTTATGAAGATACTTATGAATTTGATATTTAGAGATATATTTTGAGGATGGTGTCATCATATGATATGATCATCTATGTGTCTATATCTCATATATGAGTCATTATATTACCTGTGTCATAAGTTATGGTCTGTTTTGTAAGGACTGTCTAGATTCAAGTTGAAATTGACCAGTTTTGAAAAATATTTTATTTTGTACATTTAGAAATTGAATCAGATTAGGATGTCCTCATGGATTATATTTCAGCATATCAATGAATGTGTATGATTTATTACAGAATTATTGAATGAGTATTTGGTTCTGTGGAGATCAAAGTGTAAGGTTATTTGCTGCCCAGATTTATATATTGTTGCCCAGATTTGTTATTGTGAAGATGTGATGTTTTGTTGTTGATTTATGGGCAATTTAATTGGATGATAGCCTATGGATGAATGACTTTTAATGGTGTGGAATAATTGATTTAGTAGTTGCAGGTATATAGTGTATTTTGCATTTATTGGCTAGGATCTTAGGATATGTTCTGGATTATTTTTTTATGCATGGATCCTTTATTCCGTGGTTGAATTGATGATGTTTGCGTATATTAGAGGGGTCTCCCCAATGTGAAAATGTGGTGATCTTGTAGTCAAGCTTTTGGTGGGAATGACTATACTCCCATGAGTTCAATAGCAATCATGATACTATTGGACTATCCAAGGCATGTGAATCATCGCGGGACGTAGTACTCGTCTCAGTGAGTGGATCTAAGTTGCTATTCTGATAGTATAGTTTCATGCTGAGTCATGTTTATGGTAACTGTAAAATTAATCTTGTATGCATGAATATGGTGGCATCCATAAATGATAATATGACATTGTTAAGTAGATTATAATTAAAATTCATGATTATCTTGCTATATATATAATTAATCTAGAATGTGTAATTAAAGGTATGATTTGATATTATTATATCCTGTCATATCTTGAATGCATGCTCATGATCTATCCTTGTTAATGACTGCATATTATGTTCCATTATCAGCATGACTTATAGATCTTCACTTGATGATCTGGTTTAAGACATCGCTAGGGATAGGGGGTCTGATCGTAGGGGTCCCGTTACTTGTTGTGGGTTATCTCATAAGGCCTCGAACGGTGTGTGTGGAGCCTGTTTGGGGTAGCCTTGATTATGATAGTTCTTATGAGTTATGAGTGCAAACCTGCAATTGAGGTGAGAGTAAATTCCGGGTGTCCTTCACAAGGGAAGCGTTTTCAAGGTTCATCCTAGACACCCATGGTATCCGATAGTTCAAATTGGCTACGCGTCAGAGTGGTTGGATGATAGAGAGCCTTAGCCAAGATAGGTTTAACGGTTTAGTTTCGCATGGTGACGCTTCGTGTGAGTAAGTTGAGGTGAGGATAAACTCTCGGTGTCCTTCACGAGGGGGGCATTTTTAAGGTCCATCCTGGACGCCCACGGTTTTCGATACTCAAATCACTACGCGTGAGAGTGGTTGGATGACATAGGGTCTTAGCCAAGATACTGGATTTATCGGTCCTGTTCGCAAAGTGATGGTATCTAGGGAGGAATCCATTGATGCGGTTCGTATTGCAGTCGAGCTTTGGTGGACTTGACGGGTGGAGTGGTACTCCCTGTACTGGTCGAGACGATGCATGTGCAAAAATGGGTTGCCTAAGAGAAGTCATTGCGCGACAGGAGAAACTATGAGGCATTGTGTGTTGTGGCATTTCAATCACTAGTATTTATATATGTATATATATATAATGTTGCTAACATGAGATGGATCCCCTGTGGTATAGGACGCAGACGGATCTGTCTTTATGTTAGGGACATAATAAGGTAATTGTGAGTTGGCATCCTATGGTATGGGATGCAGGCTGGTCTGCTTATACTTGATAGTCATTTATGTATATTTTATGGATGTGTTGGAATTTTACTGTGAGGTGCTTTGTGGTAAGATTCATTCACTAGGCCTTCACTGGCTTACACTCTATTTTTATGGGTTTCATCTAGGTATTGCACAAGATTGGTGAGTTGGGTTTGGTTGAAGATTTTGTGTGTCTATCGGTGATTTGGTGAGCCTGTCAGTTTCCTGTTGTTCTTCATACCAGGTGTTTGTTGTTATTATTGGTATGTATCGGGCTGTATTTGTAATTATGACTTATGTTCACACGAGATGGTGATTGTGTATTCTTTTGAGGGCCAATATTATCTGTTCCATGGCCTTATATTGTTCATTTATTTATTCATATACTCTTCCACTGTCGTCTATTTTGCTTCAATCCTTTATTTCTTATGATTTATTCTGATTATGATATACTCGGTATCATCCATGTGTCACCCCTTGGGGACGGCCGCTCCTGGGGCGTGACATTTCTTACCCGGATTCCTATTTTTATCATCATGGGCTAATCCTTGCCTAATCCCTATACTTATACAATCTTATCCCCTAGTCCGCTTTCTGATGAATTTGGTCTCCTACAACACGAATGTAAATGAGTTAAAAAATGAATCTAAAAGATTAAACATGCTCCTAGTGTCAATATAAATAATTATGCAAATTTAAATAATCGTAAACAATTATACACATCAAAATCAAACACAAAATGCATGTATTATTCAGATACACCTTATATGTATCTAGATTTAAAAATAAAAACCTCTGTTCGTAAGAATTTAATTACACACATGATCATTCAATGACTGAGAATCGATCTGCGGTTTCATATAAATGATTGGATTGGATTGATTTTTTTTTTTTGAAAAAAAAAGGAAGAGCAATCAAATCGGTTGATATCGTAACCATCTCCCACAATTAAGGTATCGGTTATTCAATTAAACACAAACGAGATACTTAAGGGTACAAAGGGGGTTTCAATCATGCCACCTCATGGGGTCTATTAGTTGGGGCCCAAAAATCATATTGTTTTTTAAAATATATAAACAGTATCATCTAGTGAAGTATATTTTTATAAAAGATGAAGTATGTACTCCAATGAATTATATAAACTCATTTATAAAAAATTTCTAACAAGACATACAATTGTTATTGTAAGTGCAGGCAGGGGCAAAATCAGGAATTAAAATAAGGGGGGGGGGGTAGAGGGCTAAATTATTTGGACTAAAATAAAAAAAATAATTAATTACAAATATATGATAAGTTAAGATAAAATTAAAACAGTTGGACAATGACCGAGTCCTTAGAGTAATGACGACTTAGATCGAAAGTCCTTTTACTTCTTTTCTTGTATCTAGTGACTATAATAATATATTGGAGATCTAGAAAAAAAATTCTTGAAATCTCATTATTCCTATCACAAAATATAAGAATAAATGAAGATTCAAAAATTCAAACAATGAATATGAAGGAAAATAACATATCATATAAACAAACAAAAATATCCTTTAAGATTCTAGAGATTTTAAAATCCATTCCAAAAAATATAAGACTCAATATGGCAATTAGCAAAAATCAAAATAAATAAAAAATTTGGAAAAGCCAAATCAATGATTTTTCAACCCCTTCTTCCAATACCAATATTCCATTGAAAACAAAGTTTTTCACAATTTTTCTTTTAAAAATAACCCATGAGTTCGAATTTCAAAATTTTCAATCGGCACTGTTACACTCGGTCAATTTTATAGTTCTATTTGCATTCATCATGTCTAACATAGTATATAATTGACTAACACAATCTATATTCCACTATCTCTGTATAGAACATAAATTAAATATAAGCCCTTATTTTCTTTAAGCATTTGCTTCATTTAAAAAAAATCATTTTATAGAAGTACACTAAAAAAAATTAAGGGCTATGATACACTCAATTTTTATTACAATTAATTCAATATACAGTCTTATATACCTTGTTAGAAATCTAATGAAGCACATTCCTCGTTAGACTATGTATATATCTTGTTAGATATTTTCTTACACTTATTAAAAATGGGTTCTTTAAATTCGAAATGGATGATATATATTTTTTTATCAAAGCATATACCTCATTAGACGATGTTTACTATTTAAAAAAAATGAAAACATGTGTGATCCGAGTTTTGATTGGTAAAAGTGATCGATCAAGTCTAATTTTTTTCAAAAATTGAATGTGTGCATGTTAACAGGATGCAAATGAGACTAAATCAAACCCAGTCATTTTTATTATTATATTCTAACAACCACAAGGCCACCTATATATGCATGCACATGTGGATCCACTGCTTGGGGGGGCTAGGCCGCAGCCCGCCCTCCCTTGGTTCCGCCCCTGAATGCAGGTGATTAATGAGTTATATGTGACCACTGACTACAAATGGGGATGTGAAAAGGACTATGGATAACAAGCCCATATGAATTTACTTAATTAATTAATGTTATAGCAACTTAATAGTGTTATAAACTAAGTAGAATATATAAACATAACAATGCATAAACAAAGCACACAAACATATAGAGAAGAAAAGTATAGAGAGATTTCTTATTCTTCACTTGTTGGTTATAGAATACACTGCAAACCCTTCAATTTATAGGGTCTATGGAGGATTCTCAAAGATTGGAAGTTACAAGTAATAAGAGGTGAGGGGGTATTGAGTTGAAGAGTGGGGGAGGTTATGGGTTGGAGAAGTGGTGGTTATCCACTATATTCACAACACTCCCCCTTGGATGACCACCATACTAAGATAATTGCCTCATTAAAACCTTGTTTGAAAAACCTAGTGGAAAAAAAACAAAGCGTAGGAAAAAGAGTACAATATACTTTATCTAAGATTGGTGTATGCGCTTTAAGACTGCCTCGTTAAAACCTTTCCAGGAAAATCCAGTGGGACAAAACCTAGGCAAAGGAAAAAGATTACAACACACAAATGTCATATGAAAACACTCCCTCTCATAATGATAAGGCCAAAAAGATTGGTTACAAATACTTTGCATCTGATGTCGTACACTAGGTTTTTTGAATGTTGACATTGGCAAAGCTTTAGTGAACAAATTGGTGAGATTGTTCTTCCACTAAATTTGTCGAACATCGATTTCACATTCACGACTTACTTCATAATGATTAGAAGATGTAGCCATCAAAGTCCGTACAATAGAACTCTAAGAGATCATTGTTCCCCCACATGTAGATACATAGCTTGTTTTGTATGATCTGGAAAATATCTTGAATCTGCACATAATATTCTTTCAACAAGTGACCATGAGTGGGCAATATATGTTGTTCCATGAAGATAACAGAAAATATGTTTAATGTCATGACAATGCCTTCAGATTAGTGTAAATAAATCTGGTCAATAAATTAAACTAAGACTACAATGTTAGATCTAGTGCATTGTGTCAAATATAATAAATAATCAATTGCAAAAAGATATGGTACTTCAGGGGCAGAAGATTTTGGGTCAAGTGACTTGATAATCATAGGAGAAATATGAATGGATGACACTTGTCTTTATTAAAGTACTTGAGGACTTTTTCAGTACACATAGTCTAGTGGACAAGGATCTCACTTGGGGTTCGCTTAATTTGCAAGCCAAAGCAATATTTTTTTTTACTAAGATCTTTTATTTCAAATAATTGGAAGCCTTTTTGTGCTTTTTAGGTGCTAATCTTCTTTTCAAAATAAACTCCTTTTTTAATCTATCCCATGTTTTTGTTACTTTTCAAGTGAATCCAATTCTACTTGAATACCATTTTTCATTGTGACCAATTATGTTTCCACCTACATTCATCCACTGAATGTGGTTTTAAATCATCTTTAATGATTTCAGTAGCTACTATAAATAAAAATATATCATCCACCATTACTTGTTTGCGATCCCACAATATCTTTATATATGTAAATTTATGAAGATTTTATCATTTCCATGTATTTGTCCTTCAGGGACATGTTTCTTCAGGGACTTATGTCTCTTCGGGGACTTGAGTCTCTTCAGGGACTTTATCTTCTACAGAAGTTATTAATGGGGATCTTTCAAGTGTTTCATTCTCTAAAGAATTATTTTTGCATAATACTGCAGGGACACATGATTTTCTTGGGATCATTAAATCAAAATTTTACATCAGTATATAAAATTATAATTAATCACCCGTGGTAATGCAAATTTTCCGTGAGGGAAGAGAAAATATAACTTGGCAAATCTTTAGTCAAAATATGAAACGTGTAAAGAACATGTAGTTCTTCATATTAAAATGAAAAAAATATTCAAGAAATGGAATACAGTTGTCTACATTATTTCCCCATCAATATGTTATGGATGAAAACATTGTTTATTTTCAACAATTACACCGAATTAAAAACAAATCTTTGATAAAGCAATTTCACGCCTTATTTTTCTTTCAAGCCATAATACTCACCAAAACAAAATGATCTAACATTATACATAAAACGGAATACATGGGTTTAATATAAAAGAATATGCTTAAAAGAATTTGATGTCAGGATTTATTTAGTCATGCAACAAAGAGTATTTTATGGTGAATCCTCTGATCAAGATGCATCAATTGATGATATATGAAATTGTCAACACATCCAATATGTTGTATGCAAAATAAAATCATGATGATTTGAATCATCATGAACTCACCAAAATATAAACCATAGCTTGCAAGAAATTTTTTTTTTATCACACCCTCTACAACAAACTTGTAATTCATAGTACATGAATAACATACAAATGCATTTAATTATTAAAGGCATGTGATTCATCAATCATGTTACTATAGGCCATAATCCGATATGAAAAATAAAAAAATATCATGCACAGACATATGATGAATTGACATTGATCATCAACCGAAAAACATGAAAATAGCTTCTTCTCATAGTTGCCTAAAAACAAATATCGTTAAATCAACCATAGATGATGGCATAAGGAATGCAACTCTTGAAAACTAATGTCAATGATGCTCCCACATGTCATCAACAAACTGTTTATAATAACATTGAAATAAAGGAATTAAGAAAGGCTTGGTGTTCCCAAACACCATCAAATACCTGGAGATGTGAATACCAACATCTAACCATCTCACAGTATTACCTTTTAGGTTATCTTTTACCTCTTGGGTGCGTGTATCAAATAAGAGCTTACTCATGCTGATAACATGTTATAAACTAAGTAGAATATATAAACATAAGAATGCATAAATAAAACACACAAGTATAAAGAGAAGAGTAGAGAGAGATTTCTTATTCTTCACTTGTTGGTTATATAATACATTGCAAACCCCTCAATTTATAGGGTCTATGGAGGAATATCAAAGGTTGGAAGTTATAAGTAATAAGAGGTGAGGGGGTAGTTAGTAGGGTGATTAAGAGTGGGGGTTATAGAATTGAGTGAGGGGGTTATGGAGTTGAAGAGTGGGGGAAGTTATGGGTTGAAGAAGTGGTGGTTATCCATTATATTCACAACAAATAGGACTTACTAAAATTCTATTAAAATCAAAATGTACCACAGGCTCTATAACATATTCACGAGGGGGTCGTTGAGTGGGTGAGATGTATCATTGGTCGCTCCTACTACCACTCCATGGAAAATCATGGATGTGCTCGAAGGGCTAGTTTGGCAACGCGTTAAGGTTTTGAGTATAAGTTGTCATAATTTTAAAGGATAAAAAATACATCAAATTTGTCCATATTTACATTTGTCAAAATTGGGACAAAAAATTGGGATAAATGCAATCCCAGCCTTTAGGTGGAACAAAATATCCCCATTTTCATTTTAAAATTGGAACAACTGTCCGCAGTTTATCTCAATTTTTTATACCAAACAGGGGTAATGTCACGCCCTAGGGCGACCATCCCCGAGACGTGGCAAATATATAGATATCAATAATCATACAGATCAACAATGACGCCAATATATATAACACAAAAAGGCTAGCAAAATAATGATAACTGATAGCTCAACTGAAAATGCGGAAGCATAAATATCAATAAGTTTGTAAATAAAAACATTGTTACATACTCAAATACACAATCACTGACTTGTGAGAGCCAAGTGTAATCCATATAAAATACATCACGTGCAACACACACAATTTACAATAAATGACTCTAGGACTATTGACAGCCTCGCACTTGCCATTCGCCAGATGGGATGCTCCCACGCACGCAAGACCACACCACAGAGAAGTTCCAGCTCAACACCCAACACCGCCCCTGTAGAAGAAACAGTACGCGAGGGGTGAGCTACAAGCTCAGTGAGTGGTTGGAAACCAAACACCATTACAACAATTCATTACTAAGGCAATTTCCTTTTAAGGAAAAAAACATGGGTAGAAACCCAATGGATGACAAAGTCACGCGGCGGCGCGACCAACCTCACCCTCGCCCTCACTCCCAGAGAGAGGCTTTTGGGACACTCGGGGAGGAACAACTGTTAACCATAACACATGGTGTTATTCAATAACAAAACACAACGAGTCCATCCACTATGAGGTAGAGATATACTTTAATACCTCAAGCGTTAGAAGTAGCATACCCAGAGCATACTCGATGGGCATTAGGGTCACGTGACATCGTGACTTCAACTTACCCTCACCCTCACCCCTAAGGTGACACAGGACTGTTGAAAGGAATCCTTTTGCTCTACATCCTTCGTCATCCGATAGCCCTCTCCCAAGTAGCCTCTACTAGGTATACTCCCATGATCAGTACATCTGCTGAACGCATCGGTATTACTTACAGGTGGGAGCCCTCTGTCTGTTACCTTCAACGCCGGGCAGGACCAACATAGATTCGATGAAGGGGAGAACAATTTCACGCTCGCAATATCACCTGGTACCCTCTCTCACGTAGCCTCTACTTGTCGGCCTTCCACGATCGGTACCTCCGCCAGATGTGTACCGCGATACGCATCGGTAGCACCTACAAGTGGTGACATCATACATGACAATTTTGACATACGACGATGTCAGGAGGAAACACCCTACGTTCGCAAAGAGAACCCTATGGGAAAGTCAACTACTCTCGATAATCACATACCGATGATGTCAAATTCTCTTAAACTCCCACATGGATGCGTCGCTCGGACGCGAGGAGTTACCTCTGCTCTGGAAAGGCATATAACCCAATAGGCGATTCATACACGCGCCTAGCACAGGTAAGCCTAACTTAATGTCATGGCTATCGGTTTAACAAAATTGATACAACAATGAATTCTCTTGAATTCCATTAAGTGCATCTTACAATTGTAGGGTGGCGATTACATTGCTAGCGCTCTAACTAATAAGGTACAACCCGATAGCGGGGCATACCCACACCTATTATAGATAGGCCCAATAAGTTTTAACATGCACATATATATTACAGGAGAATTATATCATAGTTATGTATATGAACTACATGCATGGTAATGTAGTAATTAATTATAGGGATACACCCTAACATGGACAAAAGCATAAACAATAAACGTGCAACATATATTCAAGGCAAGGCCTAACTACACATGCATATGAGGGCACTAATCATATAAGCATACAAAATATACTCTAACATGCGTTGGGTTTTCACCAACTTAAAAGGGAAGGGTCAAGCGTGATCTCGCGCACCAACCGGTGCATGCCGATAATCCCAAGCGGACCTGAGTCAAGTATGAACCACATCTACTTACTCAGTTTATGCAAAGAGGGCGGGCGAGTGAGGGAAAGCCTCATCATCTCTGGAAGCTGGTCATAGCTTTGTCCAAACAAGATGGGTGCAACAATTATACTACGTCCTTCAATTTTATGACCATGGAATATTAAGTATGCACCCGGTGATTAACCCAGACTTAATCATGCTAGATATTACCATCATATGGAGGTCTACAAATAGGGACTACCTAAGACATGCATATTTTATACATTCATATAAACACACATCACACATGCCCATACAAGAAGGGCACATGCAAACATAATAATTCACACATGAATATGATACATAGGCAAGTATATGGTAGAAAAGGGGGTTCTACGCAATATACGAGCTATACAAGCCTAGCATGCAAATATCAAGCATATTAATGGTATAAAGAAGCCCCATGGATGCGCGATGCATGACTACATACATCGAGCGCATCCCGAAGGGTTTGATCGAATTACTCACCGATACCCGGGTTGTCGCGCATTCAACCGACGAGATCTGCAATGCAAGAGCATCAAAAGGGGTGAGTATGTCAAACAGAGACTACCTAACTCTTGATAGTTTTCACAACATGCATAACAACTCCTTGACACACAATCGAGCAAAACTGCTAAACTTGCTGCAACCAGCCCCACTATGTGATCTCCACAGCACCAGATACATGTCCAAAAATTATGAAATAAATTATACACATTCTCTGACATGTTGGGTCATAATCCAGGAAGATATCATAACTTAATTTGGCCTCTACAAGCCCGAAATAAAATATTTCTAGAAGCAGGTTGATTCCCTCGCGATCCATGCAAAACAGATTCTATCTCACAACATAGATATCAGAATGACACCAAATTTCATATATAACATTTAGACACATAGATGATCATATTTTATGAAGACACAAGCCTCAAAATATGCCTCTAGGTACTGATTCACAAGGATCACAAGACATAAATCTGCCTTACTACAACACAAAGCCACCACCATTCATGCATAAACACAAACACCTCATGTGTAGCAATTACACATAACAAAAATACTCTCCCTCTCTACTCAATCAAAACCAATATATATGCAAGAACACAACATACAACATCTGAAAATCATCAAGGGAGAGACAAACAGTAGCCACAAAGGGATGAAATACTAAAGAAGGACTTGGATTTCACTCATCCCTATTGAGCGAACACTAAATCTTCAGTTCTTTTGACTTTCTCATCACCCAAACCCTCTTGAAATAGCCATGACATGCCCTAAATCACAGCAGCAGAGAAAAGAGAGAGTGCCAAAACTGTGAACAAAGGCAACAAAGAAAAACAGGGGACTCACAACAATCTGTTGAATCTCTTCTTCTCCTCTCCTCCCCAATCTCCTTTTCTGCTGGACCCCCAAATGTCAGAGAAACCACTCTCTCATCTGCCCTAAATAGATCATATTTAATGGGGTTGAAAGGACCAAATCGTCCCTGACCAGAAATTCTGGACGGGCTTCACTAGAACAACCATAACTCCTACAATATAACTCCAAATTGTACAATTCAAAATCCATTGGTAATTCAAGAAGATTATCTACAACTTTCATGTTTATGATAAGATTAAATAATCCCTCAAGCTATTCTAAAATGTGAGCTAAACATTGAATAGAGCTGCTGTCAGGATTTTCTCATCCGGGGTATAATTGGAAAAATACCCATAACTTTTGCTACATGAATCCAGCTAATCTAATTCTATTTTTGTATGAAATCTAACTAAAAACTGAACATCTCATGATAAAATTATATTTAAACTATTTGATCTTGGGTATTAATAAAATTAAATCTGAATACCATATCAGAATTGCATAACTTCTAGAAGAAAAATTATGCAGTCAAATTTTCAATTAGTGCACTACAACTCCCGCACGTAGCTAAAAACTAAAATTTTTAGGGACTCCGATAGAAAAATAACGCTCCAAATGACACATGCCTAACAGATAAACTGTCATCTCACTCACTTATCCCCATAATTACTCCTTATCCTACCAATTGTCCCCTTGTCAAACTAACCCCAAGAGTCTATTCCAATGCTCAAGATATATATGTCCTATGAAAATCTACCCAATCAACATTCTATCGACCTCCTCAGTTCCTATGACATGTATGTGTAACATAGGAGGCCTACACAACAAGATATTATTTGTTTTAGAATAATAATACATCCAACCCCCATTACAACCCCAATTGTAGTCCACATTGGTTTTCTTTATTTAAAAAATCATACACCCTCCAATTAAAATACATATTGTTATACGAAATGAAATATATATTGAGATACATTAGTGTATTATTTTTCGAGTTGAAAATATGATAAAAAAATATTTATGCCATATACTATGATAGAACCCTATACACTCTGATAGCACATTATATACTATGTTATCATAGTGTATGTGTCACGCCTAAGGGCGGCCGTCCCCGAGACGTGGCAATAATATAATATCAGCTATCATAAAACAAGAGGTCAACAATGACTCCAACATAAAATACACAAGGCTAAACAAGTAATGATAATTGATAACTCAACTGAAATGCGGAAGCATAAAAATAACAATAAGTATGTAATTCAAAAATATTATTATAGACTCGAATACACAATCACTATCCTGTGAGAGCCAAGTCTAGCCCAATAAAACACAACAAGTGCCACATGCACGATGCACAAATACACAAGACTCTAGGACTACTGACAGCCTCGCACTCGCCAATCCGCCGGATAGATGCCACGATGAATTCTTCAAAATTCGATACGAATGCAATACTCGGATGCAAAGGACGAACGCATTCCAACACGACGATCCACAACTTCGCTTGAGGGCATGCCGACCAACAACCTCAACGAAGACCACCTCAGAACAGCCCACGGTGGTCCAATAAAACTTTTGAGATCCTTGTAGGCATCTGGCCCATTCGTCTACCCCGACTGCAGTACTCAAAATTCGTAGTGCCCGAGACAGTCACGAAAGACCACCTACAGAATGCCCAACTCCCGGATCTTCAATTAGGGTACCATGCGCGAAGATCGATCAATAGTAAGACACTGGCTCCCAGAGCTGGTCAAAACAGATCATCAATTCGCGGCAAGGGGTACTTGATCTTCAACCCCTACGGGGAGATCAAAATAATTCTTGAGACGTTTAAGTCCAAATTCTGCTCCTCGAGCATGGGTGGCGCTCATGATGTCACTTACACGCTCGGTAAGCCGCTCGACCGTACTTAACCTGCAAGACACGCAACAGGAGGTTGTCGAACCTTGACAACGCCTATGCGATGTCATTTATCTGATATGGCGGTTGAATCCCATCACGAACGCTTAGTGTCATGTCACCTTATTTACGACCCATGTGGGGGTAAAACGCGACAGTACCGCAAACTGTGCTTCGCATGCCGCCAACAATAGGTCGCCCACTTTAATCATTGGAACTCCAACATCCTGCACTCAATGGGCAAATTCATCACGGGGAGTACAAGCTCTCGACGTCATCCAGTAGAACTCTCCCGGTGAGGCCTCTACCTAGTAGCCTCCCACGTCACTATCTCTGCTATATGGGCACACCAACAAGCATCGTGTATAGCACCTGGGAGCACCTCACAGGACTCTGGCCTCTAGCGGGCCACTATCATGCACGATGATATATCGAAGCGACTCCAGATGTGGCTATGGAACCCTAGTCCATAAGCTATCGCCCACCAAGCTGTAAAAAGACGCACTCAATCCCGATCGTACGCATCACCACTCGCTATAGCACCTTTCAAGTGAGAGGGAAATGCAATCATCAAAGATGTTTCAAAGATATTCCCTGACCGGGAAAAAGAACCTCTTAGGAGGGCACCATGAGGTCCCGATATAGGATATCCCGACAACCATACAAGGAACACGGAGCACCCTAGCCCGGGTCTCAACGATGACCCTGCAAGGCCCCTTAATCCCGAGCAAGAAAACGGAAGAAGACATCGCTCATTAATGAACAATATGCCACATCCTCAAAACTTGAAATTGGCACCGCACATGAACTCCATGGTTAATAGCAATACCGATGTCCGAGAACAAAGATCCATAGTCGAGACGCAATCCAACCTTAGAAATTGCAACGATCCAATTGATACAACACAACTGAGTTGGAAACTCCTTCCTAAGCCTTAGTCCCACAACATGGGACCTAACACTAACCCTGATCTGTCGACCTAGTCGATAACTTAAGGGGGTCTAGGGGTGGCCACGTCCACATCCACGGATGCGAGGAGGCATGTCAGCAACCTAAGAAAACTTCTAAAACCAGAGTACTCAGATAACAATCCTACGACTCATCTATACGACTCAACTTAGGCTCTGACAGGACCAGGCTCTAATACCAACTTTTATCACGCCCCAGGGCGGCCGTCCCCGAGACGTGGCAAATATAATATCAGCTATCATAAAACAAGTGGTCAACAATGACTCCAATATAAAATACACAAGGCTAAACAAGTAATGATAACTGATAACTCAACTAAAATGCAGAAGCATAAAAATAACAATAAGTCTGTAATTCAAAAATATTATTATAGACTCGAATACACAATCATTGTCCCGTGAGAGTCAAGTCTAGTCTAACAAAATACAACAAGTGCCACACGCACGATTCACAAATACAAAAGAATCTAGGACTACTGACAGCCTCGCACTCGCCAATCCACCGGACAGAATGCTTCCACGCACGCAAGACCACGCCATAGGGAAACTCCAGCTCCACGCCCAACAACGCCCCTGTAAAAGAAACAGTACGCGAGGGGTGAGCTACAAGCTCAGTGAGTGGTTGGAAACAAAACACCACTACAACAATTCAATGTTAAGGCAATTTCCTTTCAAGGAAAAACATGGATGAAAACCCAATGGATAATGGGGTCACGCGGTGGCGCAACCACCTCACCCTCACCCTCACTCCCGAAGGGAGACTCTTGAGACTCATGGGGAGAGACCATACCGTTTGTCAAGGAGACACGGAATTACTGGTCTACACAACACTGTTGGATCATCTACATAGAGATAATTGCCCGTCGATGTCTCTCAACATCGATACTTAACCAGCCCCAACAAGTATGGGAATGGATGAACCAACGAATGGGTCACGTAGCGACGTGACACAACACATTTCCCGCCCCCGCCCCCGAAGGGGAGCTCCAGGGAGACCCGGGGAGAAAAGAGGGTTAACCATAACACCTTGTGTTACTGGTTTATAAGACACAACGCGTCCATTTGCTACGAGGTAGAGTATACTTCGATACCTCAAACGTTAGGAGTAACAAACCCAGAGTATACGCGATGGATATTTGGGTCACGTGATGACGTGACAACAACTCATCCTCACCCTAGCCACCGGAGGGGTGACCCTAGGGACTTTCAGAACGAACTCGGTTGCTCTACACCCATCGTCATTCGGTAGCCCTCTCCCAGAGAGCCTCTACCTGGTGGCCTCTCCATGATTGCTATCTCTACCATATGGGCGCGCCAACATATGTCATAAATAGCGTTTGGAGCACCCCATACGACAATTACAAACCGGGCAGCTTCGACACGGATCCGACGAAGGGGAGAACGACTTCAAGTTCGCAATATCACTTGGTAGCCCTCTCCCACGCAGCCTCTACCTGTCAGCCTTCCACGATCAATACATTCTCTAGATGGGTACCGCGGTACGCATCGGTAGCACCTACAAGTGGTGGCACCATACAGGACAGCTTTTATGTCGGGTAGCTTCGACACATGATGATGTCAGGAGGAAGCACCCTGCGTTCGTAATGCGAACCCTATGGGAAAGCCGACTACCTTTGGTACTTATATATATATGTCGATGATATCGAATACTCTTGTATTCCCACATGGAGGCGTCACTCGGACGCGAGGACTACCTCTACACTCGTGTAGAGAAGCCAATGGCATAACCCAATAGGCGGTTCAGACACACGCCTGGCACGGGTAGGCCCAACTTAATGCCATAGCTATCGGTTTAACAAAACCGATGCCACGATGAATTCTTCGGAATTCGATACGAATGCAACACTCGGATGCAAGGGGTGATTACATCGCTAGCGCTTTAACTAATAGGGTAGGACCCGACAGCGGGTCATACCTACGCCTATTATAGATAGGCCCAATTAGTTAGCATGCACATGTATATATATGAGGAGAATCATAACGTAATTATATGTGCCACATGCACGATAATATATTAAATAGCTATAGGGGTACTCCCTAACATGTATTTACATCATAAATAACAAATCATACAACATACATACAAGGTATGGCCTACTTAAACATGCTTATAAGGCCATTAATCATTCAATCATACAAAATATATCATAACATTCGTTGGTTATCACCAACTTAAGAGGAAAGGGTCAAGCGCAATCTCTCTCACTAACAGGTGCATGCCAATATTCACAAGTGAACCTGAGTCTAGTAGGAACTATATCTACTTACTCAGTTTACGCAAAGAGGGAGGGCGAGAGAGAGGGAAAGTCTCATCCTCTCTGGAAACTGGTCATTGCTTTGCCCTAACAGATGGGTTCAACTACTATACCACGTCCTCTAGTCTTTTGACCAAGGAATATTAGTTATGCATCCGGTTATTAACCCAGGATTTAACATGCTGGATATAATTAATATAGTGGGGACAGTATTACAATACTATCTAAGGCATGCATATTCGAAAATACATGCCCGAAACACAAGGGGCGCATGAAGACACAATTATTCAAACATAAATACACACTTATGCAAGTATAAGGTAGAATAGGGGGTTCTACACAATATACGAGCTATACCACCTAGCATGCATGATATCTATCATATTTAGGGTGCAAATAAAGCCCATGGAAGCGCGAAGCACGACTACGTGAATCGAGCCCTCCCGAAAGGGTTGGAATCGGACCACTCATCGACACCCGGTTTGATGCGCGTCGAGTGGCAGTATGCGAGCAGGGCAAGCGGGGCAGCACGCACGTGGAATAGCACGCATGCGGGGCAGGTGGGACAGCATGCACGCGGGGCAGGCGGGACAACACGCACGCACGGGGGAGCATGCATGCACGGGGCATCACCCGGGGTCCGCATGCAGGGCAGGGTATGCTGGGCATGCCACCGGGTATGCTGGGAACAGGTGCCGGGTCCGCTGTCGAGCACGCTGGGAACAGGTGGCTGGGAACGTCGCAGGACGCGCTGGGCAGAGTCGCTGGGCGCGCTAGCTAGGAACAGGCGCTGGGAACGCTGCCGGACGCACTGGGAACACTGCCAGGCACAGACAGGGTCTGCTGGGGCACAATTGCTAGTGCTGTCAGGACAGCAGGTGCTGGGCATGGCAGGGCACAGGTGCTGGGACTGGCAGGACACACTGCTAGGACTGGCAGGGCACAGTGCTGGGGCTGCTGAGCACAAGTGCTGGGGCTGCTGGGCACAAGTGCTGGTGCTCACAGGGCAGCAGACAAGGGCATGCTGGGCACAAGCAGCACACACAGGGCAGCACGCATGCGGGCACGCCGACACCCTTACACCCAAGCAACCAAGTACACACACACACCACACAAATATAAATACAAACACATGGCATGCACCACCTATCAACACACCTAATGTGCCAACTAACTACAAAAAGAAGGGGGAAAGCTTACCAAGAGAGGAGGAGGGAAGGGGGAGGTGTGGGGGGTTACAAGCACGCCCACGACCACCTCAACCGTCACCACCACTACCACCATCTCAGCCTTCACATCCCTTCTTCATGCTGAACCAGAGGGGAGGGGGAATTAAAGGAGGAGGAGAGGAGAGGGAGGCCAAACAAGCACAAACACATCCACCTCATCTTGTTCCCTCTTCATCCTTCATTTCCTTTCACTACATCTCCTCTAAAAGCACCACCAAAAACACACATAGGGCTGGACCAAGAGCAAAATAAGGGAGAAAGGGAGCCCAAGGTCATGCACATGGGGGATATTTATAGCCAAAGAGGAATGAAATGACCAGATATAGCTCTAAACAACCTTCACTTGAATAGCCATAACTTCCACGATATAGCTCTGAATTGTACAATTCTAACACCATTGGAAAGCTAAGAAGCTTATCTACAATTTTCATGTTTATATCCAGATCAAATAACCTCTCTAGCTATTCCGAATTCTAGGCTAAACATCGAACATGGCTGCTGCCTGGATTTCTCATCTTCGGGGTATACTCGGAAAAATACTCATATCTTTTGATATATGAATCCAGTTGATCCAATTCTACTTTTGTATGAAAGCTAGCTCAAAATTGAACATCACATAATAATATCGGTTTTTTACCTTTTCATCTTAGATTTTTATAAAATCAAATCCGAATACCAAATTAAAACTGAATAATTCCAAAAACGTTATCGGAATTAAATGAAAATTTTATGGGCAGTACTAAATGGTACCAGGACCCATAATATGCAGTTAGATTATTAATCAGAGTCCTCAAACCCCCAACAGATAGCTAAAGTTAAAATTTTAGTGACTCTGATCGAAATTACGACTCTAAATGACACAGGCCTACCAGTATGAGGCTGCAAAGTGGGCTCCAGTACGGACTGAGTGTATTTGCACTCTTTCATTTATTCCTTAATGGGCTTATGACTTTAATATGCATTTGGTTGTAAGAATTGTGCTCATATATAAGTAGAAATAGACTATCTTCCCTCTTTAGGTCATGTGGGATTAAACTCATGGAGCAACAACTGATTATCGTCCTCATTTTATTCATGGGCCTCTTGGCTATCTTGACCCACTACCCCTTCAATGGCAGACATCACAATCACCGCCAATGGGCTATACATCCTCGTGGCATTCATACCCACCAATATGTATTGGACAAACTCTAATACCAATTGTAACACCCCATGTTTACACAACAAGATATTGTTTGTTTTGCCTCTTCATGTGCGCGGTCTTTAAAACTTGTCCTAGTGTATAAGAATTATACTTATACATAAGTACATATTATCTTCCCACATTAAGAAACATAGGAATAAACTCATGGTGCAAGAACACACCTCACCCTCATCCCATCCAACGGCCTCTTGGACACTTGGGCAACTTGGGCAATCCCAGTCTACCACCCTCTCAATGGGTAGATGTCACAATCGCTCCATTTTGTGGGACTCTATCAAGGGCATGCACCTCCGCGATATTAATGTGATGCAGCACGATTACGGACCATTCGATCGGCATTGAGGACCATCAAATGGACAATTATAGATGCCTTACAATTTTAATTTTTTTATTTGTTACGTTTATCATATTTTTTTAATAATTAGGATTAGTTAATATTTAGATATCTTTCAGATATGATTTTTTATTTTTTAGTTAGAGCTTGAATTTGAATTTTAAATTTACATTCGAATGTAGACTTAGTAAGATTTGGTCAAATAAATTTGTGATTTGAGAGATTTGATGAGATGCTAGCTTGTTAGGATTCTCTGCTCTATAAATAAACTTTGTAATAACATAATTAATTAAGACTTTTGATAATAAAATTTTATTTCCACTACCATATTTTTCTAATCCTTGGAGGATTAGTAAATATATAGATTTTCATCGTTTCTAGTATTCTGAGGAATCAACAAACTTATTGAAGCCCATCATTATGGTATTCTTCGCGAATCAACAATGTCATTAAGGCTTTTAGATCTCATATCCCTAAAAGTTGATTGGGTCAGCAGAAGAGTGTAATCCCTGCGCAGATAAGGATGACCCTGACCATCTACAACAATAACAAATCACCATAACCTAATATGCAATGAGAAATAATTATAACATGATTACCTGTGACTCATGCTAGTGATCCAATTGTGCCGTGTAGCATATAAGTATGCGTTTTGGAGATTTAATAATACATGTATGATTAACATTTATGAATATAAATGAAATGAATTTAAAATGATATACGAGATTTGCATTAGCTGGATCCCAATGATTTCCATGTCCATAAAAAGATGCAAAATATTATATGCAGTACATCAATAGGGATTAAAAATATTTACTGCAAATGAGCATATAGTCACATGAAGTAGCATGAAAAATCGTGGATTCAATATCAGGGAGTGGATTACCCTTGTGCAGTGCTTTGTACACATCTGGGCCAACATAGCTGATCCCCATGAATAGAATCCAACATCGTCAAGAACCCCTCAAAAGAGGTAGATAACAGACACGGAGATTGTTCCCCGTGGCATTAGAGAAGATGGTGCACCCAAGTAAGTGTGATAAATATGCACGGACGCAGTGCTATAGAATGTCCTCCCAGATAGTGACATTTTTGTATATATGTGATTGAAGGTATCTCTAGTCAAGAATGCAAAATCCAAACCCTGTGATCTTATGTGAAAGGTGCAACATATAAGAGTTCCTAATATATAGGTCCCCAATCATCGAAGTCTGTGCTCCAAATCACGTCTATGCCATCAATGGGAAGGCCACTGAGGATGACTACATCCTCTAGCGTAATAGCCATAATGCAGGTGGAACGTGTTGGTCTCCCACGAATCAATGCTGTCAATATCCATCTTCACATCTGGTGTAACCAAAATATGTCGTCCCTGTTTTGATAGCGGAATTAAGTTATTCTGGATAGATAACTATGCCAGTATAGATAACAAATCTAAATGAATAAGAGATTTTCTGTATGGCTGTGTTTTTTTTTATTCTCATTGGAAAACGTAAGAATAAATGTTGAGTTGTTTGGTTGATAAAGAATAAAATATAAACAAAATGTAAAAAAATTGATTTGACATATGGATCTTTTGATGTATAAGAGGTGTTGATAGGTGATTTGATGTGATAAGATATAAAAAGTTGATTTGACATGTGAGCCCATGAGAATAGATAAAGTGAGTATAGTTTATCTTAGGGGTTACTTAGAATTGTTATACTCTCTTATACTCGTTTAAACTGGCTTAGTGATACCAAGTTATACTCTGCAAATAAACAACCATTTTCCCTATCCATTCTTATACCACCCTTATACTATCCTTATACTTGCTTATTCCGTTTTCCAAACGGGGCGTCAAGAACAAGAAGAATAATCCCAATGGCCTCACATATGGATTGATGTGTACATCAGCCACTGACGTCACACATTTCTTCTTAATGAAGCTATAAATGGGACTGAGCATAACATTTTTCAATTCATATTCGTAGTGAAAAGCTATATATGCAAACCATTAGTAGGTCCTTGAAATTGCTTATTCCCCGATCATTAGGAGTACGTACGTGGTAGTATATAGCTGCAGTGGTAGTACATGACCATGCAGAGGCAATGCTTTGGGAGATGCCATTTTCTTAGGTTTTAGGTCCACATGTAGCATATCTTTGGATCATCATGGACTAGATGTTTTATCCCTCGATCATCCAAGCCCATATGGTACAAATATAAAGGATGATATGGAGCAGCACAGGCATGTACAATGACATAATATGAATGATGATTTATTTGAGATTGATAAAGTGTTTATCATCAATGAGTTATTTAATGATGTGACATGCATGGCTTGAAGATGTTCTAGATGAGTAAAGTTGCCAGCTTTGAGACTTGAGACACATCTCTACGAACCTTGATTTTCCTAACATACATATGTAGACATTGATGTTCTAATGTTGTTTCTTCTACTCCTATATAGTCAGATATATGTAGAATTTATGACACCAGCTCAGTCAGTTCACTCAGTTGTACCCTCCTCCTTCATACCTTCTTTTTCATCACCTCCTGCTACTATGAAAATTAAGAAGGGATGGAAATAATAATTTTTAGGATGATTTTATATCATATTGTGATTGTAAAATTTTTATTTTAATGGCTTAAAATTATCTTGTTCTATTTATATGTGATTGAATAATTTCAAATTATAAATTGTTAGTGAGTGTTCAAATTGAAATGAATGCACATCCTGAAAAAATAAGTTTTAATTTGCAAAACAAACTTCCAAGAAACAAAGAAAACAAAGGCTTTGATTTTTTTCATAAAATACCTCCTATGGAGGCGTGATTTATAAATTCTATCGCAATACACTTCCTATGGAAATAAAACAATCCTCGCACTTGGACACATGGCTTCAGGGGATGCGTGAATTTTGATAAAGTCCTAATGAAAAGATTAATTTATTATCTCCAGTTTAGAAATCTAAACAATTGAGCTCGGTTGGAGATGTTCTAAATTTGTGAAGACTTGATGTCACGCCCCAGGGCGGCCGTCCCCGAGACATGGTAAATATATAAATGATATCAGTAATCCATACACGAGGTCAAATAAATACTCCACAATAGAAAAAGCAATAAACAAGTAACTGACATCAAATATATACAAATAGCGGAAGCTCAAACGACTAAGTCTGTAATTCAAAGACATATTACAGACTAGAGTACACAATCAACTGTCCTGTGAAAACCAATATACAAAACAACATACATCAACTATCCACATACCGTACACAAGCACAAGTATAATACATACAATGAAAATGGAATGCTGATAGCCTCTGACTCGCAAGACATCCAATGCGAACGCGGGTCTCCTACTCGTATGGCGCCAGGGGAGCTCTTCTCTTGGATCCGACTCAGCGTCAACTGGGGAAAAACATAAGAGAGGGGTGAGCTACAAGCTCAGTGAGTGGTCAGAAACCAAACACCAACACAAACATTCAATACAAGGCAATCTCCTATCAAGGAAAGCCAGGGGTAGAAACCTAACGGTTAACAAGGTCACACGGCGGTGCGACCATACTCTGCCCTTGCCCTAGCCCCCACAGGGGTGAGTCTAGGGACTTGAAGGACAAAATTTGCTGTTCTACTCCGTTCGTCATCCGGTAGCGCTCTCCCGGGCAGCCTCTACCTGGAGCCAGCCACGGTCAGTACACTGTCGACAGCGTCGATGGTACCTACAGGTGGGGGTCCACCCAGGGCGGCTCGTACCTAGGAAGCATCCACACGGATCCGGCGAAGGGGGAACGATAATTCATGCTCGCAATATCGTCCGGTGGTCCACCCTCGTGTAGCCTCACCTGGTACACTCCCATGATCAGTACATCCGCCGAATGCATCGGGAGTACCTACAAGTGGGGGTCCTCTGTTAGGGCAGCTTCAACGTCGGGGCCCCAATACGACGATATTGAGAGGACCCATTACACGCTCGCAACGCAAACCCCACTGGAAAACCATCTATACAAGCTGATGGGTCGAGTATCAACTCGAGCCCACCCCACTCACGCCAACACCCTCACCCTCACCCCGACAGGTGACATAGGATCTTGGGAGCAATACCCTCACCCTCACTCCGACGGGTGACATAGGATCTTGGGAGATTGCACAAACTGGCAGATCGAACCAACGCCGACCCACTACACCCTCACCCTCACCCCCTCCTCGGGGTGACATAGGCTCTTGGGAAAGTGGTCGATTGTTCTACACCACTCGTCTTCCGGTAGTCTCTCCCGGTGTGGCCCCTACTACCTGGTGGCCCCCGGCATCTCACAGGGTTCAGACCTCTACCGGACTAGCCTCCCAAGACCGCTACCTCAGCTGTATGGGCACACCAACACGCGTCATGAGTAGTATCTGAGAGGGCTCCACCGGACTATACTACGCCGGGCAGTCTCTACTCGGAGCCGACGAAGGAAAGAACACTCGACACCCGCGAATACGACCCCTATGGATCCGTTATCATCGGTTATCAAACACCGATAAGCGCAATGAATTCTCATGAATTCCCTCCAGGGCGCATAACTCAGATGCGGGGAAGACATTTAATTATAAGTGTCAAGCCACGGTATGACCCCACAAGAGGTCATACACTTGTCTAACACCTTAGACAAGAATAATGGCCATATCGGTATATATGCATAATATGCAAATTAACTACCCAACGATGGCCTACTTAAACACGCATACATGGCATCAAACAGGTAAACACACGCAAGTTACAACCTAGCATACGTTGGATAACACCAACCTAGAAGGGAAGGGTTAAGCGCGATCTGCGCAATAACAGGTGCATGCCAATAATTCCAAGCAAGCCTGAGTCAAGTAGGAACTACATCTACTTACTCAGCTCGCGAAAAGAGGGAGGGCGAGAGAGAGGGAAAGCCTCATCCTCTCTTGAAGCGGGTCATAGCTTTGCCCCAACTAGATGGGTGCAACAACTATACCAAACCCTCGAGTACTAAATCAGGAATATTACGCATACACCCCGTTATTAACCCAAGTTTAAACATGCTTTATACATAGGGGTAGTATTTCGAACAAAAATACCTAAGTCATGCAATATTCTATACAATACATAGGCAAGTATACGGTAGAATAGGGGTTCTACACAATATACGAGCTATACAACCTAGCATGCATGATATCTAGCATATTTAGGGTGTAATTAAAGCCCCATGGAAGTGCGAAGCACGACTACGTGCATCGAGCACTCCCGGAAGGGTTGGAATCAAACCACTCACCTAACGAGCGCACGGCTCGCGAAACGCAAGAGAGCGACGAATTGAATTCGAAGCTTGATAGCAATCCGCCAAGGATCATCCAATGGTTGCATTTGGCTATAACAAGCTGCTCGACACCACGAAGCACTCCGAACGCGTCTGAGCACCGCAAGCACGCCCTCGAGTACCCCGTGCACGCTGCCCATGCACCCCGCACGCATCAAACAACGTCAAGCACGTCCTCGAGCACCTCGTGCATGCTTCCCACGCACTCCGCACGCATCGGGCAAGGCCAAGCACGCCCTCGAGCACCTCGTGCACGCTGCCCGCACACTCCGCACGCATCGGGCAAGACCAAGCACGCCCTCGAGCACCTCGTGCACGCTGCCGCACACTCCGCACGCATCGGGCAAGGCCAAGCACGCCCTCGAGCACCTCGTGCACGCTGCCCGCACACTCCGCACGCATTGAACAACGTCAAGCACACCCTCGAGCACCTCATGCACACTTCCCGCGCACTCCGCACGCATGCGAGCACCTCATGCACGCTTCCCGTGCACTCCGCACACATGCGAGCACCTCATGCACGCTTCCCGCGCACTCCGCACGCATGCGAGCACGCCGAGCGCGCACCCGCAGCCCCCGCATACCTCTTATGTGATCTCGAGTGTACCAATGCGTCAATCCCACGCCCCTTTAGTACACAAACACAAGTTTAGGTGATGCATGAGGAATCCCATTGGTAAGAGGAGAAGAATATGTATATATGGTTCACTCACACATACTCACAAACAAGTGGTGTGCACACATACACAACACATAACACATGAATATGTGTTTCCCCCCTCTTCAGCTTCTTCAATTCCAAGCACACACAACAACAATACAAGGCAATGGAACTTCTACTCTTCCCAACAGCCACAACAAACCCGGCTGAACCCAACCGAGGAGAGCGGGAGGTCCATCCGCGGCTCCGGCATGCCCGCCGCCGTAGCTCCACCGCTACCACCACCGACCTCTGCACCTCCCCCTCAAACAACACACCTTCAAAGACATGGAAGAGAAGACTTCATCACCACCTCCACTTTCTCCTCTTCATTTTCATTTTTCACCCGAACAGCTGGTCGAGAGATATTTTGGGCTGTTAAATATCTAAAAGAGGTGACAAACGACCAAATCGTCCCTGCCCCGAAATCCTGAACAGACTTCACTTAAACGGCCATAACTCCCTCAATACAACTCCGAATTGCATGGTTCCAGTGGCATTGGAAAGATAAGACGATTATCTACAACTTTCATGTTTACACCCAGATCACATAGCTATTCCAAAATCTAGGCTAAACATCTTATAGGGCTGCTGCCTGGATTTTTCAACTTCGGGGTATACATGGAAAAATACCCATAACTTTTAATATACGAATCCAGTTGATCCAATTCCACCTCTATATGGAAGCTATCTCCAAACTTAACATCTCGTAATAATATCGGATTTTTACCTTATCATCTTGGATTTTAACAAAATCAAATCCGAATACCAATCCAAAACTGCATAATTCCAAAAACGTTATCGGAATTAATCGAAAATTTTATGGGCAGTACTAAACAATACCAGGACCCATAATATGCAGTTATATCTTCAATCAGAGTCCTCAAACCCCCGCAGGTAGCTAAAAACCAAAATTTTAGCGACTCCGATCGAAATTAGGACTCTAAATGACACAGGTCTAACACTTGACATCTCAAGTTCTTTTTCGTTTGATTTTCATCTCCCTAAATGATTGATGTGATAGCAAGGTTGGTAGGAGGGTGACTTTCTAGGGCAAGCGTCTTCTCTCCGGTGGGTTCCATCCCTCTCCGTCCCGATGGCAGAGGCAGAGATGATGGCGGCCCCCTCAACCTCTCTCCCTCCTCGTCCTCGGGGAGGTACTATTGACAGCATTTTCCTTTCTTTTAGCTAGAAATCTTCGGGGGTTGCTCATGACCCTTCTTCCTCCTCCGCCTTGTATGCTTCAGCCCCCCCCCACTCTTCTTTCTCCGTCTCCCTCACCCCCACCCCCTGCCCATGGTCCCCCCCCCCTGGTTTCTCGGGTGTTGCTCCCACCTTTGACAACTCCAAAGTTGCTGGATCCGCTGCCGACCCTCTATCTATTCGCTCGAATGTCAGAGGCCCTCTTGGTGCTGGTGGTACAGCTCATTCCACTGGCCACTCAGGTTTTAGGGGACATGCCTCTATTGTTGCTGTCGTTGGTCCCAATGTCGGGGGCAATGCCGCTGCAGCTGATCCTGCCGTTGCTTGTCCCTCGGGTCGAGCTGTTGATGGGGACCCTACCGCTGGTCCTACTAGAGGTTCTACGCATGCTGGTGGCACCGCCGCTGCTGCTGCCACTGGTCCTGGTGCCGGGGGCCCCGCCGCTTCTGCTGGTCTTGGTGCTGCTCGTCCCCCTAGCCGCGCTGGTGTTGGGGGACCTGTCACCGGTCTTGCTGCCGCTTGCCTTGGCGCTGCTCGTTCCCTGGGTAGCATTGGTGTTGGGGGCCCTGCCGCTGGTCCTGGCGCTGCTCGTCCCCTAGGTCACGCTGGGGCTACGGGCCATGCCGCTGGTCCTACTGGAGGCGTACTGGCAGTGCGCCCCGCCCTCTTGCCTCTACTGCTGGTGGTGCTGCCCGCCCCATCGGCCCCCCTCGAAAGCAACATTGGATGGCTCCTCCTCCACCTTTGAGGGTCTCTCCGCAGGCTACTTCATGGGACGCTCTAGTTTCTTAACCCCCTCAACAACAGATATAAGCTCAAACTCTTGAATTTATCGCTCCTCTAGCTGATGGTGCTCAAACATTAGCTGTTTTGGACCCAGTAAAATATACTCCCTCCATTGTGCATTGGGACAACGCGGTGGTTGGGTACATCATCGGTAAGAATCCGATTTACACTCCTTTTATTGACTTCTTGATTAAGTTATGGAAACCGGAAGGAGAGCTTCATCTCTTCCTGCATGGTAATGGTTTCTTCACGGTCAAGTTTGATCAGGTGAAAGACCTTAACGCGGTCCTCGAATGGGGCCCCGCAAATGGTCGCCTCCTCTTCGCATGGAACAAGAGAGGCTGAGCAGTATCCCAATTTGGATTAGACTCCCCAATCTTCCAATGTTTCTATGGGATAGTGACGCTCTAAGCATGATAGGCAGCCTCATTTATACCCCTTTGTTCATGGACTTGGCCACATTGAAAGGTAGTATAGCCACCTATGCAAGACTCTGTGTGAAGGTTCAAGCCTTCAAGGTCTTGCCCGACTCAGTGTTGGTGGAAGTCTCTCTAGGTCTTCAAGAGACTTTTAAAGTTGATTATTACTGGAAGCCGTCATGATTAGGGCTTGTGTTGCAAGAAACCGAAAGATACACCCAATCCACCGGGGATGGATCAGCCAGCTGATAAATCTATGGTCATTACACAAGACTCTCACATAATTGCTCCCTCTCAATAGCAACATCAACATGCTACACTTGATAAAGGAAAACGTATCTTGTCCAAAGGGGAAGAGTATATTATCCCAAAAAAGACTACCAACTCCAAGTTGATGTCGGATGCAATGAATGCTCACCCCCGATCTATAGAATCCAAGAATCAAAACATTGTTCATCCTAACCAATTCGATCTTCTTCAGAACGCAGAAACTACTCCCACTTTGGTCACTGCTCCTCTAGTTTCAAGTTCTCTATTGTATGTTTGGTTGTACCACTCTCGTAAGGACATCAGCAAGGTTTCCCACTCCAAGAATGCCCTGCTTCCTATCCAGGCTGACCAAGAATCGAACTCCTCTATAGGGATCACCCCCATTCCAAAGGTTCTACCTCAACCAGGTTCTCCATCAACTACCATCCCCATTGCCAAAAAAGGGTCTTTTCATTCAGTACAGATGACCTCTCCTATACTAGTAAAAAAAAAGCTAGTTCTGCAAATCAACTCTCTCATCATTCAGGCTCTTTGGACTCATGGGGGGAGGAGTTCTTCCCACCCTCTTTCATCTTTCCCTTTCAAGAGTCTTTTGCTTTATGGATCCCCTTAGAAGTCCCTCTGGGCTCCATTGAAAATAATGGTTTACACCCCCAAATGGAGAAAGCTCCCATTCAACGTCCTTTGGGAATCTCTCGAAGGAAGACACCAAAAGCATTAGTTTGGGGTTCCAATGTCCTCACACAAAGCTATGTCGAAAGGAGTAAATCTATCCCAAAGAGTACTAGCACTGAGCTGGGACTCTCTCATTCTCATGGCCACTAGGCCTCGCCTAGAGAATTTTTTCTTTATCTTCCCATCATATCTATGGTTTGTCTATTCTGGAATATTAGGGGGATAAACATTAAGGAAATACAATTGATGTCAAGAACTTCTTGGACATCAGCTTAGTGCAAACAAAAGTATTTGGTCAGAACTGCTATTGGATTAGTGGGAGCATCCTGCCACATTATCAATTGCTTCTCAACCCCTCTACAGAAGTCAGAATTTGGGTTCTTTGGCGGTCAAGTCTCCTAAATATGGTTCTCCTTTGCCACTCAAATTAGTTCATGCATTGTCAAGTCATCCCATCATCAGGTTTGCCATGTTTCCTTTACAACACAATATATGCTTCTAACACTGCATTGGACAAACTTGCTCTTTGGGATGATCTTCGTAAGATATCCTTGGGAATTGGTTTGGCCAAATGGATCATGGGGTTGACTTCAATCAGACTCGCTACTCCTCCGAAAAATGTGGGACGCTTTGCAAACACTAGAAAAATGACTAAATTTAATGACTACCTTTTGGATTGTCAGCTTCATGATCTAAATATATGGGGAAACTTCTTCTCGTGGAGTAATAGACAGGACAATCGAATTGCATGTAAGCTTGATAGGGTGTTGGTGAATCCTCATTCGCTACACAACAACACCAGTAGATTTGTTCAAGCTCTTCTGAAGGGCCTATCTGATCACACGCCATTAAAAGTTTCTACTCACCATAGTTTTCCTTCGAGCCCTCGTCCGTTCAAATACTTCCAAGCTTGGGAATACCATCCAGACTTTGCTGATGCAGTAAGTCGTGCATGGCGTCAAACTATTTTAGGCTCTCTCATGTTTCAATTAATGAGTAAGTTGTGTCACCTTAAGGTCGTTCTCAAGGATTGGAATAGGGAGGTTTTCGGGGTTATTCAACAAAGATTGGAGTTAAGCAAACAAAAACTAGAGGCAGTGCAAGAAGCTTTGCTTAATCAGCCTATTGATAGAGAGTTGATTAATCAGGAGTCCTCTGCTAAAGAGAACTACCTCACCTTTCTAAGATAGGAAGAATCCTTTCTTCGGCAGAAATCTAGATAAACTTGGCTGGTGGAGGGGTACAGAAACTCAAAGTTTTTATACTCCTCTATAAAAGCTCCTTTTGCTCACAACATGATCTGAAGAGTACTGTTAGATAATGGCTCAAATCTGATGACCCAGCTATTATTAAACAGTATGCTGTCCACTATTATCAGAAGCTTCTTATTGCTAATTCAAACAACCCCACCCCCTCGGCTCTTGCGGCTTTTTGTCTCACAGAAGCTGATTAGCACTTCCTCAGCTCTGTTGTATCTGCTGATGACATAGAGAAAGTTCTTTACTCCATGAAGCCCCTCAGTAGCCCAGGACCCAATGGTTTCTTTGTGAGATTTTTTCAAAAGTCTCTAGTCAAAGAAGACTTCATTGCTGCAGTATCCTCTTTCTTTCAATCTGGATATCTTTTGAGACAGACAAATAATTCATTTATTGCTCTTATCCCAAAGTCCAAGCATGCAGAATCCTTTGATAATTTCAGGCCGATCTCATTATGCAATGTTGTCTATAAAACTATCACCAAAATCATGGCGGACAGACTACAAGCTGTACTTCCAAAGATTATTAGTGCACACCAATCTGCCTTTGTCAATGGCAAAAACATTGTGCATAACACCCTCTTGCCAGATGAACTGGTAAGATAGTTATCTATTCCCTCAGATAGGGGTAGATCTTGTATAAAGATTGATCTTCACAAATCTTTTGAGAGCGTTCGCTGGGAATTCTTGAGATGGTGCTGCAAGGTATGAAGTTTCCACGATGTTGGATCAATTTGGTTATGCAATGCATTCAATCTGCCTCCTATTATGTTCTTATTAACGGGAGCCCTACGGGGTATTTTGGAGCATCTTGCGGTCTTTGTCAAGGAGACCCTCTGTCCCCTCTTCTTTTTGTTTTGGTTATGCAAGACTTATCTAGATGGATTGAGGAGACAGTCTCTGCTGGGCTTATTGGCAGATTTCTGAAAAAAGAATTGAACATTTCACATTTAGCCTTTGCGGATGACTTGATTATTTTCATGGATGGTCAAGCCTCTTTTGTCCATGCTCTGCGTACACTTTTATCTCAATTCACCAAAGAATCCAATCTCAATCTCAATGCATTAAAAAGTTAATTATTCCACCTGGGTGATCCTAGTGCCCTCTCCTCCTCAATGGGCATTCCGGCATGTTCCCTTCCGGTGAAGCATCTAGGGCTACCACTTATCTCTTCTTCTCTCACTCATCAAATGTGCAACCCTCTTGTAGACAAGGTACACAAACATCTATCCACATGGACGGGCTCTCTGCTTTCTAAAGCTGGATGACTGGAACTCATTCGACCAGTGCTTCTTAGTCTCAGTTACTACTGGATTGCCAATTTTTATTTACCAAAAAAAACTATCAACTCCTTGAAAAGTTGTTCAGAAGCTTCCTTTGGGCTGGCGAGACCGGTGTACATAAGATTCATGCAGTCAAATGGGAGTCAATTTGCACCCCCAAAGGTGAAGGAGGGCTAGGCTTGAAAAGGCTAGCTGACTGGAATGCAGCGGCAATGGGACTGTGATTTTGGGAGATTGCTTCCAATCATTCTTTGCTTTGGGCCAAATGGTGTAAGCTTCGCTACCTCAGGAAACAGTCAATCTAGACAGTCCACCCAAGTCCATCATGCACCGCAGTGTGGAGGAAAATACTTAAAGCTAGAGAATGAGGAATGAGTTTTTCAAAAAGCAAAATTCCTCAGCTTCAATGGCCAATCAATAAATATTTGGACGGATCCCTGGATTCGTGGACATGGGCTCTGTCATCATTTTAATGGAGCGACTCTTCTCAATTGGGGCCCTCCTCAAGATACATTGGTGAGCTATCTAATTTCTGATGCTAGGTGGTGTAAACCTCCTCGCTGGTGTAGATACCCTAATTTTGACCGTCCAAAAAAAAGAAATTTACTTCAAGTAATATTTAGAAATGACCACAATTGAACATCTAAAAGAAAACATCTTTAAAAGGAATAAAAGAAGCCCTGACCAAACACTTAGAAAAATTAAATGACTAGAAAGGGGGCGACTAATTGAAAGTAGCCACCCCTCACTGGGCCGATTGAACCTTAATAACTGACCTAAGCCACTGCTTGTTAGAGATGGGACGTTTGGCAGGTCATCATGGGGGTGGTTAGTTGAAAGTAGCCGCTTCTCACCTGGACAATGTCAGAAGAACAAATGATTAATGGGGGGGTCAAATTAACCACCCTATCATCCAATTTGATCTATTGTCCAGGGGACACTCCCCTGCCCCTTTTTTACTATAAATAGGAGGCATCCAACTCTTTTTCTATTCATCACCCATTCATTCCCAATTCAAACAAACACACACATTTCCTTCCCAAGCCACACTCACAAGCCCATACCCCCTCCCCCACTTGAAACCCTAGAGAGAAAGAGAGAGAGAGAAACCCAATTCCTACAGCCAAACACTCTCCAAACCCCCTCTCCAAAATCCAGGTTAAACCTAGCTTAACCTCTGCCAAACTCTAGTCTATTTTCTACCCAGATTTTGCCCAAATCGAACAAAACATCAGGCAACCAATTCTCATTAGATGTTATGTCTGTGTCACTTTTTGGCTGTTAAATGTTGGATTGTATTTATTCTTATAGTTTGGGCATTCAATTTCAAAATCTAACTGCATATCTATTCTCCTGGTACCGGCATTGGCCTACCTATAAATTTTCGACGCATTCTGACGTTTTTGGAATTATGCAGTTTTGAGTTGGTATTTGGATTTGGTTTTGTTAAAATTCAAGATGAAAAGCTAAAAATTCGATTTTATTATGAGATGTTCAGTTTTGAGATAGCTTCCATATAGAAGTAGAATTGGAACAACTGGATTCGTATATTAAAAGTTATGGGTATTTTTCCGAGTATACCCCGAAGTTGAGAAATCCAGGCAGCAGCCCTGTAAGATGTTTAGCCTAGATTTCGGAATAGCTGGAGAGGTTATTTGATCTGGGTGTAAACATGAAAGCTGTAGATAATCTTCTTAGCTTTCCAATGCCACTGGAATCACGCAATTCCGAGCTGTATTGAGGAAGTTATGGTCGTTTAAGTGAAGGTTGCGCAGAGGTTTTAAGTCCGAGGATGACTTGGTCATTTACTCGACCTTTGCTTATTTAACCCCCCAAATATGCACGACTTCAGCCTCTGTTTGGGCTCTTTTTGAGCTGTTGCAGCCCCTCCTCTTGTGTGTGTTTTGGGTGGAGAAAGTGGAGGTGATGGAGATGAAGGAGCACACAAAGGAGTCCAAGAAGGTATGTTTGGATGGTGGTTGTTGGTTGTTGTTGTTGATTCTTCCTTTCTCCATCTCTTTCAAGCTTCCCCTCTCACTCTTCCTCTCTATGGTTTCAGCCATCATGGGAGGTTGATATTTAAAGATGGAAGTGATGGATGAGTGAGAGGGAGGTGTGTATATGTGTGTGTGCACTTGTGTTCCTCTCCATCTTCTTCTCCTCTCCAAGGTTGTGTAGGGGTGCCATGTAAGTGTTTGTTTTTATGCTCCAATGAAGTATTAATGTCTCTATGTAGTATTGTTGAGTGTGGAGGGTGTTGTGGCTGCATATTTCAGGTGTGATTGCTATTTGAATTTATGGTGTGTGTGAGAGAGAGTGGGAGAAACTCATTTTCATGGGAAAATAAAATAGAGAGCCAAAGAAGAGGAGAAAAGCTAATGCAAAGGAAGAGGAGAAGTGGAAGAAAGGGTGAAAGTGTATGATTCATGTGTGTGAGCCTATTTAATTAGCTTGGTCTCTCTCTCTTTTAAGCCCTCTTTTAATTTTCTCCCCTCTTGTGATCTGTCCAGCCAGCAAAGAAGGGAAGGTTGTGTGTATTTGTGCTTGTGAAATCCTCCTCCTCCTCCAAGAGGTACTCCCTTCCCCTTTTCTTTATGCCAATGTATGTATTTGTGTTTATATTGGTGTGAGTCTGTGTGCAATTGAATATGGGTGCTGTTGAGAGGGTGTTATGGGTAATTACTATTGCACATGAGATGTTTGTGTTTATGCATTAATGGTGGGGGTTTTGTGTTGTATTAAAACAGATTTTCTGTCCTGTGAAGATCCATTTGAAATTAATGTCTAGAGGCATGTTATGAAGGTTATGTCTTCATGTGATTTGATCATCCACATGTCTAGATGCTATATATCAAATTTGGTGTCATTTGGTCACCTGTATTGAAAGTTATAGCCTAATGTTCATGGCCTGCCCAGATTCGCGTAGAAATAGACCTGTTTCTGAAAATAATTTATTTCGGGTATTTCATGATTAAATCAGGATTTGATGTCTTCACGGATTATGATCCTAACATATCAGAGTATGCACATGATTTATTTCAGAATTTTTGGATGTGTATTCAATGCCGTGGAGACCAATGTTTGGGGCTGATTGCTGTAGATGGACTAGTCTTGTATAAATATGTGTCAAAGAGCTATTATGCATGGTGTGGACAATATCAGGAGTTGTTGTCTTCATGAAATAGGCTTATATATAGGTGCCAAGAAACTTCATATTTCATTTGATAATCATTGGTTGTGTTTTGCAGCTTTCGTTGGCGGAACTCGCAATGAATGGGTTTTTGGTGAGTGGTTCGATCCACCCCTTTTGGGAAGCGCTCGATGCATGTGATTGTGCGTCGCGTACCCATGGGGTTCTATAGCTATACTCATTATTGATTTTCAAATAATATTGCTATTATCACTTTGCAGCTTTTATATATATAGCATGGAATGTTGGGTATGTTATACTAAAGGTGTCCTTTCGTAGTATTGCCTTCGTGTTGATAGATGCTTAGTGTGGTTAATTCTTGAATGCTAGGTTCCTTGGACATGTGGTCTATGCACTCTTGTTGTGATAGGAACTCTCATGTGATAATTGTGTGTATGTTTAATTGTTTGGCCTTATCTGTGATAGGTATATCTATGATCTGTTGTTGTCAGGAGCATACTTGTTTTAGTGGGCAAATATAGTAGCTATCTTGCCTGCATCCAAGTGATGCAACTCTATGGGAATTCATGAGAATTCATTGTTGTATTGATGTTTGTTATCTGATAGCTATGATGATAGAATGTCAGGCCTATCTGTGTTAGACGCGGGTATGACAGCCCTTAGGATCATGTTCTATCCTGATTGAGTGCAAGGACTTATTTCCCACGTCGAGAGATGCATCCGTGTGGGAATTCATAAGAATTCATTAGCAATGGTATTGGTTAGATGATAGTAGTTGATCCAGGAGGATCGTCATGCGAGCATGGAGTACCCCCTCCCATATCATCGTGCGTTGAAGCTACCCAGCGTTGGAGCTACCCTGCGTGGTGCCACCGTGCCACCGGAAGGCCGCCAGGGAGAGGGCTACCTGGGAGAGGGCTACCGGATGATATTGCGAGCGTGGAGTACTATTTCCCTACATCGTCGTGCGTAGAAGCTACTCGGTGTTTGTTACCCGATAGCTATGAAAATGGTATGATAGGCTTACCCGTGTTAGGCGGGTGCATGACCCGCCTTCAGGATCATGTCTTGTCATAATTGAGTGCGAGTGTTTAGCTTCTTTCCCGTGCATCCAAGTGATGCATCTGTGCGGGAATTCAAGAGAATTATGTATATCAATTGGTAATTGCTAGATGATAGTAGTTGATTCGGGAGGATCGTCTTGCGAGAATGGTGTACCCCCTCCATATATCATCGTGCGTCGAAGCTACCCAGCGTTGGAGCTACCCTGCGTGGTGCCACCGTGCCACTGGAAGGCCGCCAGGGAGAGGGCTACCTGGGAGAGGGCTACCGGATGATATTACGAGCATGGAGTACTGTTTCTCTATATCATCGTGCGTCGAAGCTACCCAGCGTTGGAGCTACCCTTCGTGGTGCCACCGTGCCACCGGAAGGCTGCCAGGGAGAGGGCTACCTGGGAGAGGGCTACCGGATGATATTGCGAGCGTGGAGTACTGTTTCTCTACATCATCGTGCGTAGAGGCTATTCGGTGTTTGTTACTTGATAGCTATGACAATAGTATGTTAGGCCTACCTGTGTTAAGCGTGTGTGGATCGTATTGCGAGCACGAAGTGCTTCCTCCACATATCATCGTGCGTCGAAGCTACCCAGCGTTGGAGCTATCCTGCATGGTGCCGCCGTGCCATCGGAAGGCCGCTAGGGAGAGGACTACCGGATGATGCGAGGGATTGATATGTATTTATCTAGATGTGAAGAATCTTTGTAGCTAGGCATTAGTTTCTCTTACAACTCGTTAGTGTTAATGGATTAGTTGTTTCCCAAAAGTCCCAACAGTTTTTCCCCCTTCGGGGTGAGGGTGAGGGTGATGTGTGGTCACGACTCTACGTGACATTTATATATGTCGGTGTTCTCCCATCCATATCTTTCCTTGAAAGGAAAATACGTTAGTGTTATATTATTATTCTTGAGTTGGATTCTTGCCACTCACTGAGCTTGTAGCTCACCCCTCGTGTGTTGTTTTCCGCCAGGGACAGTGGGGCGTGGAAGTGGAGCATCCCTCTAGCGTAGTTCGCGCGTGGCGTGTCTCAGCTTTCGGTTGGCAAGTGTGGGGCTATCAGCAATCCTATTTTTGTGTATGTATTAGTAATTGTGCGTGTCGCATATATTGTTGTATTTGGACTAGACTTGGGCTCTCACAGGACGGTAATTGTGTATTCGAGTCTGCAATAATGTTTTTGATTTACAGACTTAATTGTATATTATACTTCCGCATCATTTCATTTTATTGGCTACCACTTCCCTGTAGCCTTGTTTTCTTATTTGATCCTTTTGATTATTGTTTGATTGGTAATGCTTCGGGGACGGTCGCTCCAGGGCGTAACAAGTTGACCCTCACCAACGCCCTCATTTTCAAACATTCCTTATCAAGTTCCCGAAGCAGAGAAGGATTTCTGTTTTTCACCTCTGTGTGTGGCATGCCCGTATCCCAGAGCGAATACCCCACAAACTCCCCCACAAAAGTGATTAAATCCAACCCAACTTTTCCTGCTTTTTGAGAAAGTAGGTAGCAATCACAAACACCCCTGAATCCTCCTGAGGAGCTGTCGGGCGCCTCAGCAAGGAATGAAACCCTCTCCCCCTTTCAAGAGATGATCCGACCAAGCCTGCCAAGGCTCACACCGGACCCAAATCCCCGAAGAACCCCCACACACGCTACCACGCTGCGAGAACCGGAGGAAAGGGAGGCATCTTCCCGAAGATCCCTCCGAAATTCGATACCGACAACTGGCCCATGGAGTTTGACCCCCTATGGGAAGAAATATCTGATATGGAGATAGGTGGCCCGGCCACTGATTTGCTAATTTGGCCTGGAGGCAAGACAGGGGAAATGACTTATAACTTTGCCTGGAATTGCATTCGGTCTCTTTATCCCACTGTCCCCTGGCCTAAACATTTATGGCAGCCTATTCAACGGCCACGTCATAGTTTTTTGTGCTGGCAAGCTGGCTTGAATAAGCCCCCCACACTTCACCGTCTACTGAAGTTCCGTTTGGTCCAATCTGATAGATGTTTCCTCTGCTACTCTGGGGTGGAGGACGCGGACCATCTTTTCCTTCGGTGTGGATATTCAGCTTATGAATGGTCCTCTATGCTCAAAATGCTGGGCGTTCCCAAGATGAGACACCAGTCCTTGTCGGATCACTTCTCCTGGTTCGCTTCCATTGTTAAATCAGACATGGAGAAGAAGATCATTCACTTCTTGTTGGTTCAAGTAATGTGGACTATTTGGCTAGAACTTAACCAGAGGCTTTTCCTGAGCACTATCACTTCCAAGTCCTTGCCAGTCCATCGCATTATATCAGCCACTCACAGCGCCTTCAGAGGATGCCACTTCATTGACACGGATTCACCCCTTTCGAAGGTTCTCTGTAATGTCTTTAATCTCTCTTTGGAGGTAAAACTAGTTTGCATCAAAAGTGTGGTCTGGGCTCCCCCACCGACTGGTTGGCTGAAGATAAATTCGGATGGCTCCAAGGTTGAGGACCATTATGCTCATGGATCCCTCATTAGGGACCAACATGGTGTATGTTCCCATGCTCTCACAGCCAGAGTCCGGGCCGCGTCGATCAATATCTTGGAACTCAAAGATCTTGTGGCTGGTCTCAGATTAGGCTCTTCTCTTGGCATCAAAAAGCTATGGCTTGAATCGGATTTGACAACGGTCGTCTAATGGGTGAATGGTCGTGTGTTTATCCCATGGACTGCCATCAGAGACCTCCGCATTATCTCCTCTCCAGTCTCAGTCTTGGAAGATTGGAACATCACTCATATATAGGGAGGGTAACCGAGGGCCCATGGGCACCACAATCTACATCCCATCTTCATTTTGGGAGGACTTCATGAAGATCATTTGGGAAGATAAAGAAGGTCTTCCACAAATCCGGATCAGTTGAAAATTTTCTTCTCATCTTCCCTATTATCTCCCACCTATTGGAAGCTTTGTAATCATTTGGGGCTCACTAATATTTCATTCCCTATGTAGGCCTTAATCTTTCAATTTTTGTATAACCGTACAATGTTGTACATTTTGGAAAGTCAATATATATAAGAAATTTACCAAGCAAAAAAAAAAAAAAAACAATTGAGCTCCATTAGTTATGAAAGAGAAAAAAAATTATATAAATGATACTACAGTCATATAAGCAAATTTTCAAGATAATATTTATAAGAGCACCTCCAACTTTGCTCCACTTTTTTAAAATGGAACACGGTTGGGCTCGTCCGCCAAAATGTAGGGGCATTTTGGCGGATTGCATTTGAGCCTCCATATTTGGAGGCCCACTATTTGTTGAACCTCCAAATATGGAGGCTTGATTTATTTTTTCTTTATTTTTTTTAAAAAATGTGTAACTTTTTCTACACAATTTCAATTTTCATAAAATTAATATAATTGGATAGATATCTTCGATTCGATTCAAATGAGTTTAATATTCAATAACTGTAAGGGGTTATTTGCATTTATGGTGTGTTTATAGGGGGTTATATGGATATATTGAGATTACATGGGGTTATATGAATATGAAAATGATTACAGGGGGTTATATGGATTTTTCCCTTTATTTTAAAATATATTTTTTAAGATTTCAATTTCAATTTAAAAAAACATGTATGTGACCCAATATGATTTTGTTCTTTATAAATAAAATAATAATAAATAAAATCTTTATAAAATATGAGCAAAATAGATATTACCCAATCATAAAACACAAACCCCCATTAAAATAGGGGATAAAAACAGAAAGCAATAATAAATAAAATAAAAACAAACTAAAAAAACAATAACAAAAAATACCAAAAATAAATAAAAAAAGAAAAATAACACGTGATTCTTCGTTGCAAATCAAATAATAAATTAAATAAATCACAATAAAATAGGAACTAAAATAACAATAAGATAAAATATGCATACATTTTTCAAAATGAAATAAAAATAATTCAAAAAAAAAATCCCTATAAAAAAGAGATAAATATTTTCTTTCAAATTTAGGGGCCCTCCAAATGTGTGGGCCCACGATCATCTAGATCGCCTATACTCATGACCAACTATGTTTGTTTGCCTAACTATAGTTGTTGATATTCCATTGTTAGTTGAAGATAAAAACTTCTTTTCTTCCTTTCACATCATCAGTTTCTAGAACTTAAAAAAGAGGTCAGTGATGTCGAGAGTTCTAAAATTAAAGTCGGAGCTAACATTTGAATTTTTAGATCACATTGTAACAATCTATGATTATTAAATTATTCATCATGTTTGTCAACTTGGTTACCTCCTCCTTTATGATTGGTTCCCAAAGTCCAAAAGACTTAAAAATCAAACATTCATGTCTGAAGCTATTAGGGACACGTTTTAACTCATTTATTGAACGAGGAACATTTTCATGTAAATTCCGTAGTGCACGATATCAAATAGGGAAAGGTTAGGGATGTTGGGTATTTTCAAAAGTAATTTAAAATATTTGGGTTTTAGTGGTCCCCCCCTTTTTTGAAGATGATGTGGTCCTATTCTTTAGTCCCATATCGGTTGTTTGTAAAATGTTTTGAGTGTTTATAATGAGAGCCCCATGTACTATAGTGAAGTCCTTTTGGTGGACACCTTATGGTGGACCTTTGATGCGGGGTGGTGCGAAGCACCACCACGCGCGTCGCGCGCACGCGCGCGCGCGCGTGTGCGTATTGGGCGTTTTAGGGCGCACTTGGCACTTCGCACGTGCGCATCGTCGCTAGGAGCTGGAGCCTTTTCTTTTTGGCTAATCGGATGGTGGAGATCGTTTTGATCAGATGCAATCTGGACCGTCCGATGATGAAACGTTCAGATGCAATGTGCACCGTTGGATTGACAGTTGGTGGTTATATTCACCAAGGGGTGCCATTGGAAGAGGTGCATCTCGTGATGGACGATCTGGACCGCACGATCGCGTGGAAATGGTGGACCACCGATCGGACGGTTATTGTAACTCCCCATTCATGAAGGGGTGCTTCATTTGAATCAAAAGGCACTTTGATGCCTATAAATTCAGAACCTTATATCAAAACAAAAAAACTCATCTTCTTTGTATCAATTACAAGTAAGCATCATCAGCCCCTAAATACAGAGAGTTCTAAGAGGTTGAGACAGAGAGTACACACTCTGTTCTCAACACCAAGAGAGGGCTTCATTGTATCCTGAAGGCAGCACTTCATCAATCCCAAGTGTACTCGCGGTTCATACCGGAACGGGAGAAGTTTGTCTAAAAGCATTCAACACCAGTTGATCCTTGAAGCACTCGCACCGGTTCTGTCTCCTTCCATTGTCCCGATTCCAACAATTTTAGACAAATTTCTATCAATGGAAGGACCCACTGCTGCCCACTCTATTCAAGTGATGAACCAGGACCTTGTGCGCCTTGAACGCTTCGATGGAGACAACTTCACCCGCTGGCAAGAAAAGATGAAGTTCGTCCTCACCGCCTTCAACCTCTTCTACATCCTAGAAGAGAATCTGGAAGTCATTCCAGATGAAACTGCTCAAGACACTCCGGAACTGAAGGACAGGAGAAAGAAGCGCAAGGAGGCCGACTTCCTATGTCGGGGCCATATTCTGAATGCGCTCGGACCATCAATCTACAGCGTCTACCGTACCTATACCACGGCGAAAGAAATCTGGAAGGCGCTGGACAACAAATATCGCATCGTGGAGGCAAGTAACCAGAAATTTCTTATCGGTAATTTCATGGATTTTAAGATGACTGACGATAAATCTATCATTTCACAAGTCAATGATTTCTTACTAATCGTCAGTAATCTTAAGACTGCCGGTGTTGACCTTCTTGAATCATTCATTGTGGGAGTTATCATATCCAAACTTCCTCCCACTTGGAATGGTTACAAGAAGAAGATGAAGCAGGATGAGAAGACTCACACTTTGGAGTCCCTTGAACGTCATATCCGCATCGAAGAGGATTCGCGCATTCTTGCAAAGAATGACGCGAAGGATGATAGTCATTCGAAGGCTAATCTTGTTGAGGATGAAAAATCCAAGAACAAGAATAATGCCTTCAAGCCGAGGAATGATAATCAGTTCAAGAAGAAACATCCCAACAAGAACAAGAACCAGAACAAGGGGTCCAAGAAAGGACCATGTTACTTCTGTAACAAACCCGGTCACATTGCTCGAGATTGCCGACTGCGCAAGAAAAATCAGAAGAAGGAGAGCGTGACTGATGATGACAATTTGGTGGCTACGGTGTGCGAGGCTAATGCTGTGGCAAATGATGATGGATGGTGGCTTGATACTGGAGCAACCATTCATATTTGCAGAGACAGAAGTCTTTTCAAGACTTATGAAAAATCTGGTGACGGAGATGAAGTGAAGATGGCAAATGACCACCGCACCAAAGTTGAAGGCAAAGGCACCGTTGGAATTCCATTCTCTTCTGGCAAAACACTCACTTTGGTGAATGTTTTTCATGTACCCACCATGTCAAAGAATCTGGTTTCTGGAGACCGTCTCAACAAGAAGGGTTTCAAACTTGTGTATGAATCTGATAAATTTGTACTGTCCAGGAATGGTGTATTCATTGGACAAGGGTATTCTTGTAACGGGATGATTAAGTTGAATCTAATAAATGGATCCTCTTCTGCTTATATGGTTGAGTCTTTATCTTTATGGCATGGTAGATTAGGACATGTGAATTATGGATCTATTAAAAACATGCATAATCTGGGTATGATATCTAAATGTGACTTGCTTGATGCTAATAAATGCCATGTTTGTGTGCAATCTAAGATCACTAGGAAATCACATAAATCTGTATCTAGATCTTCTGGTTTACTTGATTTAATTCATAGCGATGTATGTGATCTTAAGAACCATGTTACACGAGGAGGAAACAAATATTTTCTAACTTTCATTGATGATTATTCAAGATATTGTTATGTTTACTTATTAAAAAGTAAAGATGAAGTTTTTGAAAAATTTGTTACTTTCAAAAGGGAAGTTGAAAATCAACTTAAACACAAAATCAAGGCTCTTCGTTCTGATAGGGGTGGTGAATACTACCCAAGCGAGTTTGCAAAATTTTGTGAAACTCATGGCATAATCCATCAATTTTCGGCGCCTTATACGCCTCAACAAAATGGATTGGCAGAAAGAAAGAATAGAACCTTGGTTGAAATGGTTAATGCAATGTTAATTGGTTCTGATTTGCCATATTCTTTATGGGGTGAAGCCATTCTTTCTGCATGTTTTATTCTGAATAGAGTTCCTTTCAAACATACATCCTCTACCCCTTATGAATTATGGTTTAAAAGAAAGCCTAATTTTAATCGTCTCAAAGTGTGGGGGTGTCTTGCTTATGTTAGAAAGCCTGATCTTAAAAGACCAAAATTGGGAGTTAAAACCTATAAATGTGCGTTTATTGGCTATTCTTTGAATAGCATAACTTATAGGTTTCTGGATCTAGACTCTTTTGAGATTATAGAATCTGTTGATGTGGAATTTTTTGAGAACATGACTAGATCCTGTTCTGAGAAAGAATCTAATTCTTTACCACATCATAATCCTACTTTGATTGAGGATAAATCAATAGATGATTCTATACCTTCTATGGACATAGAACCAAGAAGGAGTAAAAGAGTTAGAACAGAAAAGAATTTTGGTTCTGATTTTCTCATCTATCTTGTAGAAGGAGATCAAAAGGCTATTTCTAACATGTCCATGTATGCTTTGCATATAGAAGATGATCCTTCATCATTTGTGGATGCTATGAGCTCTCGAGATGCTTCTTTCTGGAAAGAAGCAATTAATGATGAAATGAACTCTATTATGATGAATAAAACATGGTTCTTGACTGATTTGCCTACCGGTGCCAAAACCATAGGTTGCAAATGGATTTTTAAAAGGAAACTTAATGCTGATGGTTCCATAAATAAGTTTAAGGCCAGATTGGTTGCTAAAGGTTTTAAACAAAGAGGTGGTATTGATTATTTTGACACATATGCACCTGTGGCTCGAATTTCTTCTATTAGAGTTCTAATATCTCTTGCATCCATTCATCATTTAATTGTTCATCAAATGGATGTTAAAACGGCATTTTTAAATGGTGATTTAGAAGAAGAAATTTATATGGATCAACCTGAAGGGTTTGTTGTTCCAGGCCAAGAGAAGAAAGTTTGCAAATTAGTTAAGTCTCTTTATGGCCTGAAACAAGCACCTATTCAATGGCATGATAAATTTGATAAAATTATATTGTCCTTTGGTTTCGTTGTGAATGATGCTGATAAATGTATGTATTGTAAGCATGCTGAAAATGGATGTGTAATTATCTGTTTATATGTTGATGACATGCTTATATTTGGATCAAATATTACATGTGTTGAAGAAACCAAAGACTTCCTCTCTTCCAACTTTGATATGAAAGATTTGGGAGAGGCTGATGTGATTCTAGGAATTAAAATCCTAAGAAAAGAGAAGGGGCTAGTATTGTCTCAATCTCATTACATTGAGAAAGTACTACAGAGATATGATCACTTTGATTGTATTCCAGCCTCTAATCCTCTAGACTCGAATATGAAGTTAGAGAAGAACTCTGGTCGTGCTGTTGAGCAGTTAAAATATGCCAGTGTTATTGGGAGTCTTATGTATGCAATGAATTGCACAAGACCCGATATAGCATACTCGGTTGGTATGCTGTGTCGCTTTTCAAGCAATCCAGGTTCAGAGCATTGGAAAGCAATTTCCAGAGTTCTAAGATACCTGAAGGGGACTTTACATTATGGGTTGCATTATGAGGAATACCCTGCTGTGCTAGAAGGGTATAGTGATGCAAGTTGGAACAATGTAACAATAAAGTCCAAATCAACAACTGGATGGATCTTTACATTAGGAGGTGCTGCTGTATCTTGGGGTTCCAAAAAGCAGACCTGTATTTCTGATTCAACTATGTTATCAGAATTGATTGCCTTGGCAGATGCATGTAAAGAAGCAGAATGGCTTAAAAATCTGTTATTTGATATACCGATTTGGAAGAAGCCATCCCCAGCTGTTATGATCCATTGTGATAGCCAAGCAACTATTTGGAGAGTTCAATGTAAAACATACAATGGAAAATCTAGACATGTTAGTCTAAGGCATCAATTGGTGCGACAATTACTCAAAAGTGGAGTAATAACTGTCGACTATGTAGAGTCGAAAAAGAATTTGGCTGATCCTTTGACCAAGGGTCTTGGCATAAAGATGATTCAGAATTCATCTAAAGGAATGGGGTTAAGGTCTGTGAAGGAAGATTGATCACATTTAGTGGGAACCCAACCTTTGTCTTGAAAAAGACTAGACAAGGTTCAATGTGGTACTAACAAGCTAAACATGTGATTATGAAACACTAGTAAATTTTGGTGATCCCATTTCCTAGAACTAGTGTTGGTATTCTGCATGAAGGAGGATGGAAATTGTTCCTTAATAAGTTGAAACGAGTGTTCGCAGAATCACTCATTAAACTTACCTACATGAGTAATGAAGTCAGGCCGCTTCATAAAGAAAAAGGACTATTTCTTGAGACTCATGAATAAAGGATATATGCGCATGGCCATTAACGCGCTAAGTAATCGGAACTCTCTCTCCCTCGAAGTTGACATGTGCGATGATTCCGGCGTTTCTCGAAGGGTACTAAGTTCAAGATTCGTTCACTTTAGAACCTTGATATCGCTTTGAATTGTTTGCACTAAATGGAAGTTCAAATCCATAAGATACTTCTCATTTATGTGTTACCTTCAACGATGATGCTACAATGTAATTTTTTATTTTCTTTCTTGTAAAGAACTACGGTGGCTTGATCCCTCATTAACGGGTACGTAGGCAACCGCTGAGCGGTGCAGCCATTATTATATAATATAACTTTTATTTTCAATATAAAACAATTTTGAAAATAGTGGGGGATTGTTGGGTATTTTCAAAAGTAATTTAAAATATTTGGGTTTTAGTGGTCCCCCCTTTTTGAAGATGATGTGGTCCTATTCTTTAGTCCCATATCGGTTGTTTGTAAAATGTTTTGAGTGTTTATAATGAGAGCCCCATGTACTATAGTGAAGTCCTTTTGGTGGACACCTTATGGTGGACCTTTGATGCGGGGTGGTGCGAAGCACCACCACGCGCGTCGCGCGCACGCGCGCGCACGCGTGTGCGTATTGGGCGTTTTAGGGCGCACTTGGCACTTCGCACGTGCGCATCGTCGCTAGGAGCTGGAGCCTTTTCTTTTTGGCTAATCGGATGGTGGAGATCGTTTTGATCAGATGCAATCTGGACCGTCCGATGATGAAACGTTCAGATGCAATGTGCACCGTTGGATTGACAGTTGGTGGTTATATTCACCAAGGGGTGCCATTGGAAGAGGTGCATCTCGTGATGGACGATCTGGACCGCACGATCGCGTGGAAATGGTGGACCACCGATCGGACGGTTATTGTAACTCCCCATTCATGAAGGGGTGCTTCATTTGAATCAAAAGGCACTTTGATGCCTATAAATTCAGAACCTTATATCAAAACAAAAATAACTCATCTTCTTTGTATCAATTACAAGTAAGCATCATCAGCCCCTAAATACAGAGAGTTCTAAGAGGTTGAGACAGAGAGTACACACTCTGTTCTCAACACCAAGAGAGGGCTTCATTGTATCCTGAAGGCAGCACTTCATCAATCCCAAGTGTACTCGCGGTTCATACCGGAACGGGAGAAGTTTGTCTAAAAGCATTCAACACCAGTTGATCCTTGAAGCACTCGCACCGGTTCTGTCTCCTTCCATTGTCCCGATTTCCAACAAGGGACAATTCTGCAATCACTTTTGCAGAATCAATAACTAAAAAAGGTATATATTTCACCAGATGAGTATATATTACTCTGATTAATATACTTATCTAATGAAGTATATATTCTCATAAAAAATAAATATTTTTTGGTAGTGTATATATTATTCTATTAGAAATTTTATATATTAAATTAGAATGGAATAAATGATTGAGGATAACAACGCCCACAAAAAACCATTTGGTCTATCGAATATGCCAAATTTACGTGTAAGTGCTAGATTGGCAAGGGAATAAGGTTTTGATGATAAGTTGTCCTAATTTGAAGGGATAAGAAGTCCATCAATTTTATTCATATTTACATTTTTCATAATTGGAATAAAAAGTTGGGATAATGCTATCCCAGCTTTTACGTGGAACAAAATATCATCATTTTCATTTTAAAATTGCATTGTCCGCAGTTTATCCCAATTATTTTTTATACCAAATGGGGATACGTTGTCCTCCCACTCACTTATCATCATAATTACCCCTTATCCCAACATTTATCCCCTTGTCAAACTAGCCCTAAGTGTTTTGATATTTCAAGGACCCTATCTCAATCACTCAAATGATAGAGTGCACAATTAGATATTTTTGCAACCTAATTTGCAATCTTATATCAAATCACCTAACACATTAATGTAGTTTCCAGTTTCTCAAGATACACTCTATTATAGAAAGCATAAAAATTTACAAATTCTATCGCATTCTTATATTTTGCATTTGTATGCTCTAGCTTTCGTTTTGCCTCTGGTTGTATGTCTTGAGCCTGTTGTGTCATAGTCTCTACTGCAACACTAATGCTTTGGACCCCTACGCAATTGTACCAAGTCCACAGCAAAGCTTTGGAACAGATACATGCACAAGATTTAAAAGAGATTTTCCTGTGGAAATGTGAACATAACTATTGTATGCAAATTCGCTTGAGATAACGCACGATACCACTACTTGGGTTTGTCTCATAGATATTGCGAATTATCACAATACGAAATCTGGTCTTTTGCGATGGCTAAAGTCCGTCCCCATTGGTCTTTGCAATGTGTATAAGTCGTCACGCGTCCGTCATAGCCATTGTTGCTAAAAATTTACGATGGACATAATCTGTCACTGTTAGCATTATTATTGACGACCTAAGTCCATAGCCGGTCATCAATAGCAATGGTTATTAACTGACGCGGAATGTCAACTTGCTTCATGGATATTGTCTTATTAAGGTTGTCCTATTGTCCTAAATGGCGACGGATATGAGCCGTCGCCATGTAAACTAATTGCATAGAGTCCTACTATATTTTTTTTATTGTTTGGGGACAGATTCAATCCATCAAGAAAGGCCCATACACATAAACTATCCTAACAATCAAATCTGTTTTACACTTGCAATACAATTATATATTATCTAAAAAAAAATCAAATCTGGATCCCTCACCTGTTTTCATAATACATGTATCACCAATTTAATAAAAATATAAATCATTCGAGATAACAAATTGGAGAATTACATAACACAAATATGAAAGAATTACAATAAAACAATTAACTTAAAAATGAGTTTTAGCAAGATATATTGTGTTAGGACAAATATTCAGCCTTTGACATAAAACTGTAGTAGAAGAAATATATCATAGGAACAACTCGGTAGAGTCCAAGGAGGGTGAAGGGGCTCGTACTGTCCCCAAATATGCAAGGGCATGCCTTTCCCCATCAATCAACTCCCCGATCCCACCAACCAAAAATATAAAAATATATGTATCATGTTATGTTTTGAAAACTATTAATCCCACTACCCCAATTAAAAAAAGTCAATAATCGCGTCGACCACATTTTCATTGGGTCGACTGAACCTTGACGAATAGTCTGAAAGCTGTCCGACAACACCCTTGTCAAATATAATCATTTCGTTCCACAACACCATCAGCATCTCTTGAACTCCACCATCATTGAGGACCACCACCGACACCACCTTTGAAGACACCTTTTCCAGCATAACAACCACAACCCATGTTTCCCCTCTCCGACCACCACACCACCTTGATCTTCTCCTTCTACAACCCACCACCACCACCAATCAATCTTCTCCTCCTACAACCCACCATCACCACCACCAAACTCTCCACTCAAAGAAGAAGACCAAATTTCATGTTCTTCATTGGGGCCTCCTCAAACCCTAACTAACCTATCACCAATTCCCCAAGCCTTTCACGCCGCTGCCGTTAGATCTCCCAGCTATCACCCTTACCGAAGCAACATGGACGACGGGCGACCTCTACCAGTGATGGGGGTGAATCTGACAGGAGATCTAGGTGGATAGAAAAGAGGGAGAGAAGATGAGAGAAGAGAGAGAGAAGAATGTGTTGGATGGTGGGTTTGGGATCTGCTGTGTTTTGAATATAAATGATCGTGGGTTTAGGATTAACAAATATTTAATATGGTGGGTTCAGCAAGGTAGTGGGATCAGAAAAACAATGGTGGGGCAAGATGTGCCCAACCTGCAAAAAAGTTTTTTAAAACAAAAGGCAACATTTATTCCCATAAACGTTCTGATCCCATAACGGGTTCGGACTCAAATTTTTTCAAAAGTTCTGGGACACCGTGCAAGGGGACCACATCGATATGTTCGACCAGTTCTTCGACAGGGGGACAAGAGTAGGATGCATTAATGCATCAGCGATAGTCCTATTTAAAAAAAAGAAGGGGCGAGAAGGATCGAAGACTTCAGGCCCATTTGTTTGCTCAACGGCTGCTACCTTCTTTTGGCAAAGGTGCTCGCTAGCAGGATGCGAGATGTCTGCGGTCAGATCATCGAGGAGGAACAATGTGCCTTCCTGCCTGGCCGAAGCTTACTCGAGGGGTTTGCGGTCACGCAGGAGATTGTTTCCGGTCTTCATGCAGAGGCACGACCCTGTCGGTGTGGGATTCCATTGGTGTCGAGAAATTCGGGTTTTTTTTGTGTGTGGGGGTTCTTCGAGGATTCGGATCCGGTGCGCGCCTTGGCGGGCTCGATCGGATCATCTCTCGGAAGGGTGGTGGGGTTTCGTTGCCGGTTGAAGCGCCCGACAGCGGCTCAAGGGGATTCTGGTGTGTGTGTGATCGCCACCTGCTTTTTTGAAAAGCAGGAAAAGTTGGGTTGGATTTGATCACCTCGCGGGGGGAGTTTGTGAGGTCTCCGCTCTGAGACACGGATATACCGTACACAGAAGTGAAAAATAGGTAATCTTTTTCTGCTTCGGGGCTTGGCTAAAGTTGTCTTGGGACAAATGGGTGCAGGTGGGGGGCGGCTAATGGGTTTGAGCCGTTGGGTAGGCTACTTGAGTTTAGCCGTCCAGGGCCTGGTTGGATTTGGGCAGAACCTGAGTAGGGAGTGGGTTTGGTTTTGGTAGAGGTTAAGCTGGGTTTAACCTGGGTTTTAGAGGGTGGACTGAGAGGGTGATTTTGTGTAGGGAATGGGTTTTTCTCTCATAAATGGCTCTCTCTCTCTCTCTCTCTAGGGATTTCAAGTGGTGGAATGGGCTTGAGAATGGGGGATTGAAGATGTATTGGTGATTGTGAATTGTGAATCAAGATTGGGAATGTGTTAGAAATGTTTTGAACCCCCTCTATTTATAGTAAAAGAGAGGCAGGGGAATATCCAGGGGGTAATAGAGTGGCTTGGTTAATAGTGTGTTTATTAGACCCTTCATTAATTCTCTGGTTCTTCTGTCAGAGACCAGGTGAAATGCGGCTAGATAAAACTAGCTGCCCAAGATGGGGCGGCTACTTCCTGGTAGCCGCCCCCATCATGACCTGCCAAACGTCTCATCTCTGAAAAGCGGTGGCTTGGGTCGGTTACATGGTTTGAACCGGCCAAGATGGGGCGGCTAAAGGTCACAACTCGCCACAATGATCAACATTTAATGCTGCTTTATGCCCCATCCAAGGAAGCGTTTGGGGACGGCCATGGGGCGGCTAGTGAAAACTAGCCGCCTGGTGTGGGGCGGCTAGCTTTGGTTAGCTGCTCCATTCCTGGGATTTTTAGGTTTGAGCCAGGTTTTTAGGGTTTCTAGGGTTTGGGCAAGGGTTTACGGTTTCTAGGGTTTGGCCAGGGTATAGGGTTTCTAGGGTTTGGGCCAAGGTTTAGGGTTTCCGGGGTTTGGGCCAGGGTTTAGGGTTTGTAGGGTTTGGGCCAGGGTTTAGGGTTTCCAGTTTTCTGAAGTTTGTTTTCTATTTGATGCCCAAATGTGGGTTATATTCAGATGTTACTTGAAGTATTTTCATCTTTCTGGACTGTCAAAATTGGGGTATCTACAATTGTCCCTCATCGGACGGAGTCTTTGCGCAAAGCAAGAAAAGACTTTGACCGATGATAAGGAAAGAGACACCTATTTTGGTCAGCCCGACCTTCAAGAAGTTAAGACAACACGAACAATACTATTCATGGAGTTGATTTAGACTGTCAGAGGCTAGGTCTTGACTAGAATTTTCAACCGAAAGGATGATCCTGGTGGAAGGCGGGAAAAGTAAATGGTGAGTGATCCAACCCGCGGTCGGGGTTCTTAGCTATCATGCATGGAGCAGCCCAGCGTCAGTTTCCTCGTGCCTACCATTACCGTGCTTGGAAAAACTCAGCACGGAGGGGATATCACCGATAGAAAGCAAATAAAGAGTTGAGTTGGTGAATTGGATCATCCGAAGGATAAGAACTCTAGAAAAGAACTAGAACTGATGAAATTCGAATTGAATGGTACTGAAAGTGTGGTAAAACTTTGGAAAAGCCGTGCTTGATGAAGTAGTGCTTGGAAATAAGCCAATACATAACTGTTTATTTTTAGAAAACTTGAATTTAGGGTTTGGAAAGAAGTTGGAAAAGGGTTCTTAAGTGGAAATTGGAAAACTGAGAGGGGCGGCTAGTTGAAACTAGCCGCCTGAGAGGGGGCGGCTACTCGCGGGTAGCCGCCCCATAACTGGGTCTCTTATAACCGAAAAGACTCTCTCTCTCTCTCTCTCCATACGTTTCAAAACGGTTGCCCTTCCCTCTCTTCTTCTTCTTCACCTTTTTAAACCGAAATTTTTTTTTATTTCTTAGCCTTCTCTTCCTCCATTTCGACCTAGATCTTTCTCTCCCTCTTGATTTCGAAACCCTACATTTTGGGTTCTCCTGTTTCTTTTCAATCCGAGGAAGATGACAAGGTCGAAGGCGATTGCTTCGAGGGGGAAACGACTACTGGTGGCTAGTGGAGAGCGTAGTCCGAGCTCTTCATCATCAGAGAGTGATAGGCCGGAGGTAGAGGCCGTGGGGGAAGTCATGGGTGCGGCGGAGGTGCCGTTGGTGGGCGCCGGCACGGGTGAGTTTGGGGACTTGCCTTCGGGGGCTGTCTCGAAGATTGGGAGTAGTATGATAGGTTATACATGCAAGAAGAGGCATGGGGATCGACTGGTGGTGGTCAAAGAGGTGGCTTTGGAGGTCGGAGGACAGGCTGAGGATGTAACCAAGGGGGTAGGGGCTGAGAGAGTTAGTGAAGATGTGAGGGCATCGTTGGATGCAATTGTCAGGATGTTGGATAGGGAGGTCATAAAGGCCAGGGCTGAGGAGGAGGAGAGAAGGGCTATAGGCGTGTTCGAGCGGTTGGCCTCCGGTGCAGTGGGCATGGAGGAGGCCGGTGGTGTTGGAGTGGAGGCCGAGGATGCCACGGGCCAGGGTATGGGAGCCACGGGGGCTGGTGCTGAGGCTGAGGCTGAGGAGGCCGTGCTTTTGGAAGAGGGAGATGATGACGAGGAGGGGGATGACGAGGGGACGGAGGATCCCTACGGGCCGTGGTATTTCCTTAACCCCTTTGACTCTAGCTTTTTATTCGTGTATATGTGTTTTTTTATAGAAAGAATAGGTAATAGTGGGTGATATATGTTTCTAATATGCATGCTTGTATGTACAGTTTGATAACGGTGAGATATGTAGGTATGCTGATATGGGTTTATTTTAGAAAGGGGGACAATTTTTTTTATACACCCATCTATGTTTGTTCTATTTTTAAAAGAAGAGATGAATGGTATGACTAGCATGCTTGCATGTGACAGTTTTTATATGCATACAATTTTTGAGGTGTGTCTTCATATGCGTTCGATCATGGTAGAGTAAGAGGGACTATATGCATGCATTTCATAGGTCTAAGTTCCTTCACATGCTTGGGTGGGCATTTAGAGAGTATATAAGCATGATAGACGGTAATACAAAGAAGATATGCAAGTAATGACCACAGTGGGATAAGAGGGTAGAACAGGTGATCATATGAAATGTGTTTCGCAAATAATGGAAGGTGGACCAATGTGCGAAGTCTTCTATTTTCATCCTTTTGCTTTGATTTAGCATATGGAAATTAATCTAAGCATGGTTTTTAAATGAATTTGTAGACTTGGATTCTCACCTCTCGACTGCTTTTGAACTAACTCATGTTCCTTTCGTTCGTTTGTAGTGGCCAAATCGTATCCGGGCTTTGTGGCACGGGACGAACAGATGGTATGCCACCTTGGGCCAAGAGGAGAGGAGATTGGTGGATGGAGCGGGCTTCCGTTCCTTCTTTCTGATCGAGCCATTCCACGTCCACCGTCCTTACGTGGAGCCATTGGTGGAGAGATGGGATCCGAAGAGTTGCACCTTCATTCTTCCTACCGGTGCCATCATGCCGACTCTCGAGGACGTCCGTCGGATTATCGGCCTTCCGGTCTTAGGGAAGGCGGTGATTGCGGCTACCCTTGGAGATTACAAGGTGCTCTTCCAGGACCTGATTGGGGAGTGGGAGTTTGTCGAGCGTGAGCGAACGCTGAACCGGATCCCTTTCGGGCGGCTTTCAGGGCAGTATGACCTTTGTTCTTTTACGGAGCGTCAGAAGGGTGAAGTTGTAGCTAGCTTCGAGAGGAGACGGGCGATTATTGAGGCGAGAGAGGAGGCCGCGTGCCCACAGAGGGCACGGAGGGAGTTGAGGGCGTTCTTTCTTTACTTCTTTGGCCGGGTCCTCTTCTCGACGGCCTTTGACAAGGTCTCCTCCCATTCTCTGTTGCTGATGCGGGACTTGGAGGGCATGGGGCGCTTTGCTTGGGGAGCCGCGATGCTTGCCCACCTCTTTGCGGAGCTCTCGAAGAAGGTGAAGTGGGCCGGGGGTAAGAATCTTGGCGGCTTTACCCCTTTTCTAGTTGGTGTAACTGTGACGATTGCATTTTTTTAAATTAAAATTTTATTTTATTTTATTTATTTTATAAAAAAAAAATTTAAATATGCATGGCAACATAATTGCATTTCAATCAAATTTCAATATTTAATTATTTTTTTTTTTATACTTAGGATATTAGATTAGATAAAAATTATTAGGTGGGTGTGTGTGAATGGGCATGGGTTTGTTTAAGCCATGATGGGCCTTATTAGGGAACCAATGATGACCCATATGCATGGATGGATTAATTGCACGTGAACAGTGTTTAATTAGGGTTCTCATGTCCTATATATATATGTTGATATGTTGGGGTGAAAGAAAAGAAAAATAAACATCAAGGTGTGCGGCTGTGTATCCTATTCGGCAGAGAGAGAGAGAGAGAGAGAGAGAGAGAGAGAGAGGTATTCTTCTTATTTATTTTATTTCTTCTAGATTATTGTTATTTATTAGTGATATTGGATTTATGTTTAGGTTATTAAGTTTTTATTTTTATTTTTATTTTAAAAATAAAATAAGGGTTTTGATTTATTTTTAAAGATTAAACATATTTTATTTTATGGAATTTTGAGTTTTTGGATCAAGTTAGAGTTTTGATATATATATATTCATGTTGTTTGATTCTTATGTTTTATGAAAACTAGGGTTTTGATCTACTAATTATTATTATTAGATCTATGGATGTTAGGTATTTTAATTTTTGAATCTTCATAAACTTAGGGTTTTGATTTATTATTTATTTTAAAGATTAGATCTATGTTTAGATTATTAAAATATAAGTTTTTATTTATACAAGAGTTATGACCTATACAAATATATGTTAAGTTTTATTTATTTTCAATCTTTGCAAAGTAATAGTTTATTTCTTTTTATAAAAGAAAAAAATGTGTTTTTCATATAATTTTATGAATTTTTGGTATTTTATTATTATTTTTAGTTTTTTGGATTTTTGTCTTTTCTGTTTTGTCTTTTCTGCTTTGTCTTTTCTGTTTTGTCCTGTACTGTCTGGTTATATGGTAAATAAGTTTAGATTATCTTTTTAGGTTGTAGTATATATGAGATAGGTTTAGATTGTTGGGTATAAAAATTTATACCTATTAATATTAGATAGGTAATTAGGTCTTGGGCTTAGGCTTAAATTATAATTTTTAATTAATCATTTATATGATTCATCTAGGTTCTAATTGCGAGTTTCGCTCTCCGGACCTAGGGTCCATTTGAGGTGAGTAGATTTATTGATCTATTCATATGGATTTTTATTCTATAGCTATATATTCTTGATTGTTACATGTTGATTTAGATTAATCATTTTTAGTGATATTATATGTTATTCATACATTTATATTATTACGATGACTATGCATGATTGCGTTATTATACATATTGTTCAAAATTGCATCATTTATTGAATAAAGTTGCATGATTTAATTCCTTCATCATGTCATTTAAAATAGCATGAATTGTGCTATCCATGTTTCACGACTTATTATAATACATTTTTATGCTTATATTTTTGGAAATAATATTTGGATTTAGGATTATCATTTTTGAGAATTTTAGAAAAATTTAGGACTAGTGGAGACAAACCTAGTCCTAGGATATTTTTTATTAAGATGTATATCATAGCATATTTCAGGAATAATCCCTCTGTTGTATTTCGCCTTTGGGGAGGAAGGTCTAGGACTCGAAGAGTCCCTAGATCGGTGAGGGGTGTGGTAAAGCATTCCTTGCAGCGGCGGATTCTTTGCTTGGAATCTGCAGCAACCGGGGCATCCTCTGGTGGTGTTCTCGTAGTGATGGCAGCGGCGACCCATCAGAGTCTTCTAGATTCGACGTCTCCTCGAGGGAGCTTTTTGAGCGATTTAGTCGCTTGGGGCTTTGCACACCTGTTATGGGGGAACGATTCTTCCGATTGAGAATCCTACCCAATCATACCATTTAACCTGCATGATTTTTATAACGTGGGCCAAGGATTTGGGCCCACGTGATTGCATAAAAATATTTTTGTGTTCATGATTTAAATTTATTTATTAAAGGAAATCCTCATTTTCAGCATAACGTTATTTTTATATGTATAACTGTCATATGGAGTAATATTTCTGTGAGTCTATTCAATGAGTTAAACACTCACCCTATTCCAAATGGCTGGTTGTTATAACCAGGTAGCTCATCTTCTGGGGACCAAGACAAAGTTTGAACCTTTCATACACTCCAAGGATCTTGAGGTAGCAATGTTTGGAGAATAAATAATAGTCGCAGCCGACTATTTGGATCTATTTTAGTTTAGATGGCTCCCAAAGGGGTGGTTTAGTGTGTCTTTTCATTCTAGTATTTTATTTATGTCAGACTCTGATATTCTGTAAGACCGTTAGTGGTTTATAACTTTTGGATATTGTTTTCATGTTTTATCACTTTCAATTTTTATTATATTAGTATTGTTTAAAAAAAAGTACAAATTTTGGTCTTGTGTTTGGATTAAGTTTGGTAGCGACCCATTTTCCGTCCGATAAGCGGTTAGGTAAATGCAGGGCGTTACAGTAACTCATTTGATCTTGATAATTTCTCCCTCACTTTGCAGGTCTTCGGGTTTGAGCATTTTGCGGTTGATCGTCCGATTCTAACACCGTTTAATTGTGCTTTCCCTTGGGCTATGAGGTGGGCACCCCGGAGATCTTTGCGTTTGTACCGCCTCGCTCATTTCTGGGAGGCCTTCCGTGTATTGACAGAGGAAGAGGTATACATTTTCTTCGAGTTTCCTTGGCTTGTATTTGATTTTCTTTCGATTAAGCGCTCTTCCTGTCTCTTTTGATGTTTTGTAGATGATTTGGAGGCCCAACGCGGACGAGGAGGTCCCTGAGGAGTTGTCGCGGGACGTCTGGCTGATTTACTTTAATGAGGTCATTTTTCATGCGATCAGCCGGATCGTCCGTCAGCTTGGGTACCACCAGTGAGTGGCTGATCCTCTGCCGGGGCGTCCTTCGATTCTTGTCGCTGGAATTCCTCGGGACACGAATCTTCCGAGGAACTACGCAACGTATGTGGCAGGATGGATGAGTCGGGGTGCCTTGGTGGAGTGCTATCTCAAGGTGACTAGTAGTGATGAGTACTTGGCCTGGTACCGCCAGGAGTATGCCGGCATCCTTGGGTCTATGGAGGAGGAAATCCCAGACGCCTACGTAAGTCCTTTTCCTTTTTCTTTTCTTTTCTTTCTTCTCCTTAAGTATTTGTTCTGAGTGGTGCCGCTTTGTAGATTGAGTTGAATGAGCTGGAGAAGAAACTTTAGACGGCCAATTAGGACCTCCAAGCGCGTGGTGGGCAAGTGGAGCATTTGAGGGCTCAGAGGTGTCGGTTGCAGGACCAGGTTCGGTTTCTTGAGGCTCAGGTGGATGCTATGTTGAGAGCTTGGGCCATTGGTGCCTCTTCTTCTTCTGCTCCCCTTCCATCCACGATTTCCGAGTGAGAGCTCGAGTTGATGAGGGAATTGGATGTGGCCCGGAGTGAGTTGGCGGTCACGAGGATGGAGCTCGGCCAGATGAGAGGCAGGGCCGCACGTGTTGAAGAAGAAGTGGGCTGGCTGAGGTCTCGAGAGTGGAGGAGTTCACCGTCCTGGGCTGTGAGAGGGACTCCCTCCAGATGAGGGTGTCGGAATTAGAGTCTTCGGCCAGTGTTCCTGGAGGTTTGATGGGGGACTTAGTCCGTTCTCTTCAAGCGGTTGGGGACAGGGACCGAGAGGCGCTCACGGCATCAGAGGCGAGGGCATTGGAGTTGGAGGAGAGGTTAAGGGCAGCCGAGGACTGATCGAGGAACATGGAGGGTCGCCTTCGCCAGAGGTTGGAGAGGAGGGACTGCGATATGCAACAAGTCCATCTTTGGGAGGCCACCGTGCGCGGGAAGTTGCTTGGAGGAGGGGTTATGACCGAGGCGGAACTCGACCTCCTCCCACTCGAGCTTGAGCATTCTATTTCGGCTTCCTTGGCGACCGGGGCCACTTTCAGCCGTGCTTCTCGTCCTTCAGTGACTCAGAGTCAAGGGGTATATGCGAGAGCTGCATCTTTAGTTCAAGAGACTCTTACATGTAGATACCCCAATTTTGACCGTCCAGAGAGACAGAAATACTTCAAGTAACACACGGAAATACTCCACATTTAGACATCCAGTAGAGAACCAAAGTTTGGGAAACCGGAAGCCTTAACCTAAGGCCGAAAACCCTGAAACCGGAAGCCTTGACCTAAGGCCGGAAACCCTGAAACCGGAAGCCTTGACCTAAGGCCGGAAACCCTAAAACCGGAAGCCTTGACCTAAGGCCGGAAACCCTAAAACCGGAAACCTTGACCTAAAAGCCAAACCCTAAACCCTAGCCCAAACCCCAAAACCCTAGCCCAAACCTAAACCCTAAAGCCCAAAACCCTAAAAACCCAAGTCCCTGGAAAGGGGCGGCTAGCCGTAACTAGCCGTCCCAAATCAGGCGGTAAGTTCACACTAGCCGCCCCACTGACCGCCCCTTGGCCGACTTTGGACCAGTCCCCTGGATGGGACATAAAGCAGCATTAAATGCTGATCATTGCAGCGGGTCATGACCTTTAGCCGCCCTCTCTTGGCCGGATCAAACCAAGTAACCGACCCAAGCCACCGCTTGTCAGAGATGGGTCGTTAGGCAGGTCATGAGTGGGGCGGCTACCAGGAAGTAGCCGCCCTTCACCTGGTCTCTGATAGAAGAACCAGAGAATTAATGAGGGGTCTAATCGAAGCCAACCCACTCCATTACCCCCGGGATATTTCCCTGCCTCTCTTTTACTATAAATAGAGGGGTCCCAAACCCAAATACAACATCCATCAACAATCCAACATTCTCATCTTCAACCCCAATGCACCATCCTCACTTGACCAAACCCTTCCCCCACTAGAAATCCCAAGAGAGAGAGAGAGAGAGAGAGCCCCTTTTGTGAGAGAAACACCCATTCCCTACATAAAATACCCTCTCATCCCACCCTCTAGAACCCCGGCCTAAACCTAGCTTAGCCTCTGTCCAAAACCAAACCCATTTCCTACCGAAGTTCTACCCAAACCAACCCAGACCCTGGACGGCTAACCCTAGCTTGCCGCCCCATACCCGACGGCTCAAACCTACTAGCCGCCCCATACCTACACCCCACCTGCACCCCCCTTTTGTCCCATATCTCCTTTAGTCAAGCCACGGAAGCAGAATAGGATTATCTGTTTTTCACCTCTGTGTACGGTATATCCGTGTCTCAGAGCGGAGACCCCACAAACTCCCCACGTAGGCGATCAAATCCAACCCAACCCCTTTCCTGCTTTTAGAAAATGCAGGTGGCGATCACAAAACCCTGGAATCCTCTTGAGCTGCTATCGGGCGCCTCGACCAGGAATGACACCCCCTCACCCCTTCCGAGAATACGATCCGACCGAGCCCGCCAGGGCACGCATCCGATCCGAATCCCCGAAGGACCCCCACACACGCACCGCGCACCACGCCCGCGCACCCGCCGGATCCCCCACCCCGGACACCGCCAATCCTGGGACCCCTTCCGACGATACCGACAAATCTGACGATCACGGTGGGACACCCCTCGTGAAAAACAACAAAAGGTAATTCTCTTCTGCCCCCTTTTACAAGCTTGACTAGAATGCTATCAACCCTCTAGGAAGGTTAGAGTTTCCCACCCCTCGAATCAGATCCTCCTCTAATTCACGTCACAACATCATTTACTGCTTTGTAAGCCACACACCACTGCGCAATCCTTTACTGCTTTCGTAAGTCGCACACAGCTGCGCAATCCTTTACTGCTTTCATAAGCTGCACGCAGCTGCGCAATCCTTTACTGCTTTCATAAGTCGCACATAGCTGCGCAATCCTTTACTGCTTTCGTAAGTCGCACACAGCTGCGCAATCCTTTACTGCTTTATTTACTGCTTTCAATCTGCATTCATCCCCACTCCACGTCATGGAATCCCACATAGAAGAGGAGATATTAGAGGAAAGGAATCACCAAGAGGGTCAGGTCACACAGTTCCTGACCCATCTAGAGGAAAGGTTGGCTAGTCTAGGGTATCAAACGGTAGAGGACATGTTTCATGACCTCGCTGACTACCGTCATGCCAAGACCTTGAGACAGGAAACCCCTGTCGAAACCCCCAAATCCACTCCCAAAGCCCCATCCACACCCGGCTGCTCGGTCAATCCGAGCATTTTTTCATTCGCCCACCTTTCCCCCGCGAATCCAAAATTCCCAGTTGTTTCCACCCCAGGCCCTTACCAGGCCACCTCCAACCCGGGACTGGCAAACAGCCCTCCCAGGGGAGAAACGCTGGATGAAACCATCCGGAGAATCCTCTCCGAGACTGGTCCCTCCGCCTCCAAGCACATGTCTCTACACAACCTGAGACAAATCCCGTCAGTCCACCTACCGGAGGGATTCAAAATCCCCAAATTCCACCGGTACAACGGTCGTGGAGACCCAGACATTCATTTAACTGCTTTTTATCTAGATGCCCGCCCTTTTCTAGATAATCAACCTCTGCTAGTCTTCCTCTTCAAGAAATCATTGGAAGGAGAAGCGCTACAATGGTTCTCCACCCTCCCTGTAGATCACTTGTCGAACTTCTCGGCTGTAAGCGAGAAGTTCTTAGGCCGCTACGGTTACCAGAGGATCAGAACCCCCTCTATTTCAGATTTAACCGTAGAGAGAATGAGGCCTAGGGAGGAATTCGAACAATACATGTCTCGGTGGCGCACACTTGTCCACCGGACCGGCCTGCAACTCACAGAATATCAAGAAATTGACATGATGTTACAGAGCCTGAGTCCAGAGCTTCGTACAAGCCTTTCGTAGGGGACTACACTACGTATCAGCTTCTGATTGACCGCCACAACAGGATTTTCCGTTGTCCAGCCCCCAGTAGTCCAAACCCAGTCCCCACCTATCAGCCATAGGGTTGGACAACTGCCTCGTAAGGCGCAAACCCCCACGGTAGAGGGGATTATTAGCAACCAAGTATCGGCACTCTACCCGAACGGAGCACGAGTTCCTAATCGAGGAACGGCTCTGAGACAGTACACGTCCGGTTCATCCGGGTATGCGCTGCCTCGGCCAATCAACCAAACTTCACTACTCGATCAGTACCCGTCCCCGTGCCGACACAACAAAGCCCTGTAATCCAAAGCTCCCCGGTCCAAAACCCTGAAAACTCAAGACGAGGCCAGCCTAGGACCCCTTTCTATTCCAGCTTCCTAAGAAATCAAAATCTAAATCCTAGGCAGCCCACCCAAGACACTTATAAGGAGGTCTCCCCTCCAACATCCTATGATCAAAGACGAATGGGAAAGAGGGATTCCTACCCTCCCCTCCCAGAAACATTAACCAGGATCTTTAGGGTGATGTTGGACACAAATAGTATCTCCCTCCCCGACGCCAGGCCTTCGCTATCCGGCGCCAGCACGACGCGTTACTGTCAATACCACCAACAACATGGCCATACCGTAGAACAATGCATTGTTTTTCAGGATTTTATTTACGATTTAAACGATGACAGGCGCCTTGATTGGGCTATGATAAAAAATCACTTAAACCAGGGCAATCCTCGAGCCTCCAAGCCACTTGGCATATAGACTGACCCATTGCCAGGTCACAACTAAGCCTCCACATCTGGAGCCCACTCGGTCAACATGATCAGAAGAGGGAGACAACCATCGCCGCAATCCAGCAGCTCAGAAGAGGCTACTGATGGCAGCCTATCCGAAGAGTCCGAGGAGGAAGAGCAGAATGAGCCCTTCCAGCTGAACCTCGACGACCATGACCTCGCCATACTCTATGGCGAAGAAGAAGACGCAATTCTTGCCCTGCCCGCGGTCATCGACATCGAGTCCGACGAAAGCGGACTAGAAAACCCAGGAGAAGACGAAGAAGAAGAGCCGTTTGAGGAGATCCCCGAAGGAGCCAGCGAAGGACCCGAAAGAGGGGAATGTACGTTGGATGATCTGCATCCGGACGACAACGGGTCCTCCAAGAGTATTGACACTGTCGATGGCCCCCGCTGACCAATGACCATATCATTTACCGACCAGGACCTCCCGGATCCCAGATTGCGAGTCTACCCCCTACACATCCGCGGACGACTTCAGATGTTGTGGCTGAACAACATCTTTGTAGATCCAGGGTCAGGCATGAACATAATGACATGCTCCACTTACCAAAAGATACCTGGACTAGGCCGTCCTCCTGTCCAACCGGCCCACCATACTATTCAATCTTTCAACCATACCGGGAAGACTCTCCGCGGCCCCGGAACATTCGAGCTATCCGTCGGCCCTCTCGTCTGTGAAGTAGCCTGCTTCGTAGCCGACATCGACACAAGGTACCCATTGACGCTGGGGCGGCCATGGTTAGACAGCATCCAGGCTATCTGTTCCCCACAGCACCAATGTCTTCGACTGCCCTTCTTGAATCATATGATGACAATATGGGGAGAAGCACGCCTCCAATACGAGAACGAGACCAATTGGGCAATACATAATGTGTTCACACTAGCCCTGCGACCGGGGAACGAGAATGAAGGTGGTGGCCCAGCTGGGTCCCCTTATGACGACAACTCCCCCTCAGAAGAAGCGGCCGGGACCTTGCGTCCACCAAGCAATCTTACGGAACCCAACTCGATCACCTTCCTCCCCCATGAAGTCGCCAAAACCGGAGCACGCTCCGCACCCCTTGCTATCACTGCCATACTCGGAGGGAGGGAATTCCGGCACATTCTCATTGACACGGGAGCGGAAACTAACGTTCTTACATATTCCGCCTACCAAAAGCTGGAAGGCAGGGTCCCAAGATTGGAGCCCTCAAACGAATACATTTATGCCTTCGACAGCATGCGCAAGAATGCTTGCGGATTGGTCTCGCTCCCACTGAAGATCAGCTCGGTCTCCACCATCGTTAACTGCATGGTAATGAACATTCAATCACCCCACCCTCTGATTGTTGGGAGAACATGGCTCAACAGCATTGAAGCCGTCTCATCCACCCGACACCAATGCCTCCGCTTCCCGTATCGCGGGAAAGTGATATCTATATGGGGAGAAGCACGCTGTAACGAGACGCGGGCCCAGAATTGGAGTGTCTGTGCCATGCGCATCCGGCTAGAGGTGCTCGCATGTTGGCAGCCAGGCTCCACCGACGAAGAACTGCTCCATCAAGGAAGACCCTTGAAGAGGCTCAGGGAAGAAGAATTTGGGAACAGGGGACCCCACCAGACATCAGCCGGCCATCAAAAAGAAGCCGACTCAAGGGAGCAATACAAATCCAAGAACCAGGTACCGATCCCCCCGGGTGAGCTATCAAATCCTGTACATATTTGTTTACAGCTTTCTTTCAAAATCAAAAGATAAAAATATTTGTTTACCAGCTTTCGCTTTCAAATCCTATACATATTTGTTTACAGCTTTCTTTCAAAATCAAAAGATAAAAATATTTGTTTACCAGCTTTCGCTTTCAAATCCTGTACATATTTGTTTACAGCTTTCTTTAAAAATCAAAAGATAAAAATATTTGTTTACCAGTTTTCGCTTTCAAATCCTGTACATATTTGTTTACAGCTTTCTTTAAAAATCAAATGATAAAAATATTTGTTTACCAGCTTTCGTTTTCACCACCCTATACATATTTGTTTACCTGCCTTCTGAAAAGAATCCGAAATCCAAAAAAAATACATGCAAATCAGCTTTCATTCCTCAACCCTGAACATACTTGTTTCCAGCTTTATTTCCACTCTTTTTCCAACAAAATGTTTTCTAAAAATATGTTTTCCACACTCTCCTTCAAAACAAAAGTTTTATAAAGCCATAGTTCCACGCTTCCAAACAAAATACTTTCCCAAACTTTCTTTACCTATTTACCAAAACAACGAAAATATTTACAAACTACATTTCCACACGTTTCCTCAAAACAAAATATTTCACAAAGCCGTATTTCCACAATTTCCGTCAGTAACGTTTGACGAACTATCTTACCAAACTTCCCTTCTAAAAACAAAATTGTTTTCCAAACTCTATTTCCATTTCGTTTTCCAAGGAAAAAAAAAAGAGAGAAAAAAAGACTAAGAGCGGCAGACCATGCCCAGGCCTACCAAAGAAGGGTGGCAAGGGCATTTGAAAAGAAGGTGATAAAAAGGAAATTTGAAATCGGGGAATTAATACTCAAGCAAATCATGCCATCAAGACAGCCTCACCCAAGAGGAAAGCTACAACCCACATGGGAGGGACCCTATGTGATCACCCATGCCTATTCCGGGAATGCCTACCGCCTGGTAGATGCCGAAGGAGTCGAGGTTCCAGGTTCGTGGAATGCACTTTATCTAAAGAAATTCCATGCATAAAAAGCTTTCAATACTTAAGAACTATTATTCTTCCTTCCTGCAATTTCCACCGTTTAGTACTCTATGATAGAATTATAAGACTTTCAAAGATAAACTCGTATCTATTTGAACACATTTCCGCCAAAACATGCCATTCCCTTCACACACGTATGACTGGGCTAGATTCGCCTGATGGAAGGAAAATTGCCTACCCCGTAGACTGGGACAATTTAAAACTCCCCAAAGCAAAAATATCCCTTATTTCCGCCCCACTCGTATTAACCCTAGGTCAAAATGAGGAGTTACCCGGACCTTGCACATGTCCCAAAAACTGGCTCTGGCACTATATAAACACTTCTAGAGGGGAAGCATGAAAAGAATCGGGGTGAAAAATAGAAGAGCCCCCCCCTCAAATCAAAACAAAACAAAAAAAATACAAAAAAAAGAGAAAATCAGGCAAGGAGAGGCCAAACACCCAAGTGAACGGGTTAAACTATCTATTTAGCAGGCTTTCACGCCTTTATGCACGGTATACGCTAGACAACGGCTATACCAGTACAGATCCAAACAACGGACTGTACTTTCCACCCAAAAATAAAGAAGTGGTAAAAAGAAGAAAGCCAGAGGGACCTAGGAAGTAAGACATGTGCTAGACTGTGTCAATTCTAAAATATTGCCCGAAAGGAAGATATTACTCTTACCTCATTCACCCCCTCCCCTTTATTTTTCGCAATGGGATTCAAGGTTGAACTATGTCTACCAGGAAAAGCAAAATTTTCACCAAAGGTAGATTATGTCCAGGTTTACACCTACACAAACTCACACGAGTTCACTTAGAAACTTGCCTATCCAAAGGAAGCTTATTTGACTTGACTCCTGATACATTCATGGATTTTTCAGCATGTTTAGAATAATATGATTAAGCATTTGAAAACCATGAACCTAGGAAAATCGACACCTAAAGCTTATACCTCTCAAATACAATCCTGGTTTGGACATAGGTGACCACAAGGATTCCTCCACAGGGACTTGATGGTATCTTTTACTTATGAAAATCGAAAATATTGCCCTCTCACGTAAAAGCCATTGAAGAACTAAAATGCCCCCTTATGCCACTCATACTTACGCATAAGCTTGCATTTTCCTTTTCCAAAACACCATGGCATCCGATTTTCCTGAAATATTAAAGTCAACCCCCCCCCCCCGAATATTAAAATTGTCCCCACTCATATGACAACAGTCCTCACAAAATTTAAAATTGTCCCCACTCATATGAGAATTGTCCCCGCTCACTTCATGCCCTTCCGCACATGCGTTAGAAGAAATTGTCCCGCCTTCTACATACCTGAAAGTTTTTTTTCGCTCACGCACTTGGAATCCCTTCCTTGCGTACTAAGGCAAGGTCTCCCGATACGTTGTTTTCTCGCACTATATTTCCATTCCACCTTAAGATGGATTGTATCCCTTGACGATTCAAGCAAGAAGGGCTCGAAAGTCAGTGCAGGGGCGCAATCTGGACGGATTTAACGCTTGGTCCATGAAAAGAATGTTTTTATAGGTCTCGAAGGATAAAACACTCATGAAGACTTTCAGCAGCAGTAGTCAAGAAGCAAAACCAGAAAAATTGTCCCAGGCAAGGGGCGGCTAAACTCGACTAGCCGCCCCCTGTAAGACGGCTAGTTTACACCAGCCGCCCCTGCTCCCTGCCCCTCTTGTCCAGGTAAAAAAAAAAAACCAGGCAAGGGGCGGCTAAATGCAAGTAGCCGCCCCTCACTGGGCGGCTAAACGCAAGTAGCCGCCCCTCACCTGCTGCCCCATCTGCCCTGTCAGTACCAGTCTCAATCAACTCTTCAAACTCCTTTGACTACCTGTCAAAACATTCCTTTCCCAAACATGCATACACAAATTTTAGGCACATTTATACACAAAAAAACAAAAAAAACCCTGTATCGATACCATGCTATAATGATTATGTATTAGAACTCTGCATCCATCCATAAAATCAAAACTTATAAACGCCAAGTTCATTCATTTAGACACGCATACACATCCCTATAGATTAAGAAGGCTTTCTAAGACACTAAACATACATGCTAAGACTACTCTAGACCATGCATACAAAACCAGAAATTAAATTGTCCCACCAAAACCATAAACGTAAATTGTCTGCTAAACACTTAAAATATAGAAGGTAAGGAAGTGGTAGGTCCACCAAATGCTTCAAATCCAAAGTCTTGAGCCGGGCATCGTCGAAATATCACCTAAAACAAAAAAGAGAAGAAGAAAAGCATGAGTTCATCGCATATATACTATTCTTCTACCTAAAACCAAGACACAAAGGAGCTATACCTCGGCGTATCATCATCCCCGGGAGGCCGAATCGAAGGAGGAACGTCATGGCCTGAAGGAGGTGGCAGCTGAGGAGAAGACTGAACCTCTGGAGCATCGGGAGCGGCGGGAGTCTCTCGAACCGAAGACGCAGCCCTTGCGTATATCCCACGACTCCGAGACGCCGAAAAACGAGAAGCACGGCTGAAGGTAGCCCCGGTGGCCAAGGAAGCCGAGAGAGAATGGTCAGGCTCAAGTGGAAGAAGGTCAAGGTCTGCCTCGGTCATCGAGCCCCCGCCAACCAACTTCCCCCTCATAGTCGCCTCCCAGAGGAAGACCTGCTGAATATCTCTATCTCTACGTTCCAACCTCCCTCGAAGGCGCGTCTCCACTGCTCTCAACCTCTCCCCGAGCTCCCGTGATCTCGCCTCAGCAGCCCGGAGCCTGTCCTCGCTCGATCGAAGCGCCTCCTGATCTCTATCCCCGGCCGCCTGGAGAGAACGAAGCAAATCCCCCATCAAACCCCCGGGGCGCCCATCTCATGGCCCAGGGGAGAACATGATCAAAAGGCACCAGGGTCGAGCGATCGATGGCGAAGTGCTCGTACCCGAAGATCTGGTAAAGCGAGAGGAAAATTATCATAATCAAAGTGAGCTAAACCCAAAAGAAAGCACCCCCTACTCACACATACTTGGAGAAAGGGCGCAAAACCACCAAGGTTCTTTCCCCCAACCCTCTTGACCTTCTTCGAGAGCTCCGCAAATAGATGGGCCAGCATCGCCGCTCCCCAAGCGTATCGCCCCATGCCCTCTAGGTCCCTCATCAGCAGAAGAGAATGCGAGGAAACCTTGTCGGAGGCCGTCGAGAAGAGGACCCGGCCGAAGAAGTATAAAAAGAACGCCCTCAACTCCCTCCGTGCCCTCTGTGGGCATGCGGCCGCCTCTCTTGCCTCGATCATCGCCCGCCGCCTCTGGAAGCTAGCTGCAGCTTCGCCCTTCTGACGCTCTGTAAAGGAGCCGAGGCCGTATTGCCTCGACAACTGTCCAAGGGGGATCCGGTTCAGCGTCCTCACGCGCTCCACATAGTCCCATTCTCCAATCAACTCCAAGAAGAGTGCCTTATAGTCGGCGAGGGTAGCCGCGATCACTGCCTCCCCTGACATCGGAAGACCGGTAATCCGATGAACGTCCTCGAGGGTCGGCATGACAGCACCGGTGGGGAGAATAAAAGCGCAACTCTCCGGATCCTACCTCTCCGCCAAAGCCTCCACGTAAGGACGATGGACGTGGAATGGCTTGATCAGGAAGAAGGAACGGAAGCCCGCTCCATCCGCCAGGCACCTCTCCTCCTGCCCCAAGGCATCGTACCACCTCTTCGTCCCATGCCATAAAGCCCGGATACGATTCGGCCTCTACAAAACAAACGAAGGGAACATGGGTTAGTTTAAAAAACGAGCGAGAGGTAAGAGTCCAAGTTTACGAAATTATTTTAATCCATGCTTAGCAAAACGAAACTCCCACATTCTAAATATAGAAACAAAAGCAGAAAGTAAGAAGCTACACTCCTCATATGATCACGCATGCTAGACGAACATCGACACATCCCACCATGGTCACCACTCACACGCTTTCTTACGGCCTATCGTGCTTATAACTTCCCTAAACACACCTAAGCAATACAGAACTTGGACCCATGTAATGCATGCATACACTCCCTCATGCTCTACCACGATCAAACACGTATGAAGTCATATACACGTAGAAAAGTATCGCATGCAAGCACACTAAAACCATACCATTCCCTTTCCCTTATATGTACGACAAGCATGGATGTACCCGCAAAAAATTTATCCCCCTCTATACAACCCATACCCGCTCGCATGCTTACAATATCCCACCGTGATCAAACTATACATACAAGCATGCATATTAGACATACACATCACCCACTATTATCTATACATGCATGTTAGACGCACGCATCACCCACTATTACCTATTCATGCCATTAGAAACACACATGTACAAATATCACGAGCACATATGAATAAAAGGCTAAAAACTAAAGGGTTAGGAACATACCATGGCCCGTGTGGACCCAGGAGCGTCCACCTCGGCCTCGTCGGGATCGTCCATCCCGTCGTCATCCCCCTCCTCATCCTCCTGAAACACGGCCTCCTCGGCGTCAGCACCAACACCGGCCTCCGCGGCCCCCATGCCCACACCCTCGGCCTCCCCGGCCTCCTCCCCAACATCAGCCCCTCCGACCTCCTCCGTGCCCACCGCACCGGAGGCTAAACCCTCAAAAACACCCATAGCCCTTCTCTCCTCCTCTGCTGCCCTGGCCTCTATGGCCTCCCTATCCAACATCCCAATAATGGCGTCCAATGACGCCCTCTCACTCTCACTTACCCCCTCGGCCTCGGCCCTTCCCTCCGTTGCACCCTCAACCAATCCCCCGACCCCCAAAACCGCCTCCTCGACCACTGCCGGTCGATCCCCACGCCTCCTCTTGCGTGAGTAGCCTATCATAACTCCCCCAACCTCCGGGACAGCCCCCAAAGACGTACCCGTGCCCCTAGCCGCACCGGTATCCACCAACGGCACCTCCGCCGCACCCACGACCTCCCTCACGACCTCCTCCTCCACCCGATCACTCCCCGATGAACTAGACCCCGAGACAGCCCCTCTCTGCTCTCAGGAAGACCTAAGGCGCTTCATCATCGAAGCCGTCCTCTTCCCCTTCGTCATCTCCTCCAATTTCGCACAAAAGAAAACCCCCAAAGAAAATCTAGGGCTCCCAAATCAAGAAGAAAGGAATGATGGAAGGCTTAAACAAAGGTTTCTAGATGTTTTAGAATCAAGTTGTTCGGTTTAAAATGAAAAAGAAGAAGAGAGGAGGGAAGAGTAGCCGTTTTAAAACGTATGGAGAGAGAGAGAGGGTCCCTTTTCGGTTATAAGGGACCCAGTCGAGGGGCGGCTACCCGCGAGTAGCCGCCCCCTCTCGGGCGGCTAGTTACAACTAGCCGCCCCTCCCAGTTTCCTCTTTCATTTAAAAACCCCCCTTTCCAATCTTTTCAAAACCTAAATTTCAAGCGTTCTCCATACCAAAGAGCCATGTATTGGCTTATTTCCAGACAATACTTGATCAAACACGACTCTCCCGAAGTTTTGCCACACGTTCAGTACCATTCAAATTCAAATTTCTTCAGTTCTGGTTCTTTTCCGGAGTTCTTATCCCTCGGATGATCCAATTCACCCAAATCAACTTTTACTTGCTTTTTGTCGGTGATATCCCCTCCTTGCTGAGTTTTCCCAAGCACGGGAATGGTAGGCACGAGGAAACTGACGCTGGGCTGCTCCGCGCACGATAGCTAGGAACCCCGACCGCGGGTTGGATCACTCACCATTTACTTTTCCCCGCCTCCCACCTGGATCATCCTTTCGGTTGAAAATTCTAAGTCAAGACCTAGCCTCTGACGATCTAAATCAACTCCCCGAGTAGTACTGCTCGTGTTGGCATAACTCCTTGAAGGTCGGGCCAGCCAAAATGGGGGTCTCTTTCCTTATCATCGGTCGAAGTCTTTCCTGCTTCGCACAAAGACTCCGTCCGATGAGGGACAATTGTAGATACCCCAATTTTGACCGTCCAGAGAGACAGAAATACTTCAAGTAACACACGGAAATACCCCACATTTGGACATCCAGTAGAGAACCAAAGTTCGGGAAACCGGAAGCCTTGACCTAAGGCCGGAAACCCTGAAACCGGAAGCCTTGACCTAAGGCCGGAAACCCTGAAACCGGAAGCCTTGACCTAAGGTCGGAAACCCTAAAACCGGAAGCCATGACCTAAGGCCGGAAACCCTAAAACCGGACACCTTGACCTAAAAGCCAAACCCTAAACCCTAGCCCAAACCCCAAAACCCTAGCCCAAACCCTAACCCTAAGCCAGACCCTAAACCCTAGCCCAAACCCAAACCCTAAAATCCAAAACCCTAAAAACCCAAGTCCCTGGAAAGGGGCGGCTAGCCCTAACTAGCCGCCCCAAATCAGGCGGCTAGTTCACACTAGCCGCCCCACTGACCGCCCCTTGGCCGACTTTGGACCAGTCCCCTGGATGGGACATAAAGCAGCATTAAATGCTGATCATTGCAGCGGGTCATGACCTTTAGCCGCCCTCTCTTGGCCGGATCAAACCAAGTAACCGACCCAAGCCACCGCTTGTCAGAGATGGGACGTTTGGCAGGTCATGAGTGGGGCGGCTACCAGGAAGTAGCCGCCCCATCCCGGACGGCTAGTTAGCAATAGCCGCCCTTCACCTGGTCTCTGACAGAAGAACCAGAGAATTAATGAGGGGTCTAATCGAAGCCAACCCACTCCATTACCCCCGGGATATTTCCCTGCCTCTCTTTTACTATAAATAGAGGGGTCCCAAACCCAAATACAACATCCATCAACAATCCAACATTCTCATCTTCAACCCCAATCCACCATCCTCACTTGACCAAACCCTTCCCCCACTAGAAATCCCAATAGAGAGAGAGAGAGAGCCCCTTTTGTGAGAGAAACACCCATTCCCTACATAAAATACCCTCTCATCCCACCCTCCAGAAACCCGGGCTAAACCTAGCTTAGCCTCTGTCCAAAACCAAACCCATTTCCTACCGAAGTTCTGCCCAAACCAACCCAGACCTTGGACGGCTAACCCTAGCTTGCCGCCCCATACCCGACGGTTCAAACCCACTAGCCGCCCCATACCTACACCCCACCTGCACCCCCCTTTTGTCCCATATCTCCTTTAGTCAAGCCACGGAAGCAGAATATGATTATCTGTTTTTCACCTCTGTGTACGGTATATCCGTGTCTCAGAGCGGAGACCCCACAAACTCCCCACGTAGGCGATCAAATCCAACCCAACCCCTTTCTTGCTTTTAGAAAAAGCAGGTGGCGATCACAAAACCCTGGAATCCTCTTGAGCCGCTATCGGGCGCCTCGACCTGGAACGACACCCCCTCACCCCTTCCGAGAAGACGATCCGACCGAGCCCGCCAGGGCACGCATCCGATCCGAATCCCCGAAGGACCCCCACACACGCACCGCGCACCACGCCCGCGCACCCGCCGGATCCCCCACCCCCGGACACCGCCAATCCCGGGACCCCTTCCGACGATACCGACACTACCGCTCCTGATGCTCCAGAGGTCCAGTATTTTCATCAGCCACTACTCCCCTCAAAGCCAAGTTAGGGCGTTCCTCCTACTCAGCCTCCCGTAGATGATGATAATACTCCGAGGTATATTCCCTTGTGTCTCAGTTTTGGATAGAATAATAGTATATATGCAAGGAATTCACGCTTTTCTTCTCTTCTTTTGACTGAGGTGATATTTCGGTGATGCACGGCTCAAGACATTCAGAGTTTGGAGTATTTGAAGGATTTATCTCTTCTTTCTCTCTTTTGGAAATCCTTTTTATGCAATTTTAAGCTTTGAAAATAATTTATGTTTATGGTCTTGGTGGGACAATTTTATAATTTCCCCTTTAAATGCATGATTTGGTGTAGTTAGCATGGATGTTTAGAAAACTATTTTTTAATTTTCTTGGACATGTATGTAAATGAATCTCGGTCTTTATAGGTATAGCTTTGATTCATGGATGGACATACGATTTTGAGATATGGTTGTTTTTCGAAGTATATTTCTACAGGTTTTATGAATGTATATGCGTATGAAATGTGTGTATGCAATTTTTGGAAAGAAATGCTCTTAACAGGTATTGGAGACTTGAAGATTTGATTAAAAACGGGACTGACAGCAGGTTCTTGGGCAGCATGATGGGGGCGGCTAGTTAAGACTAGCCGCCCAGTGAGGGGCGGCTAGTTTTGTTTAGCCGCCCCTCGCCTGGGGCATTTTACCTGAAAAGGAAGGGGGGCAGGGGCGGCTAGTGAATTCTAGCTGTCTGGTGAGGGGCGGCTAGTCGGCCTGGGACAATTTTTGGTTCTGCTACTTCTGTCTGCTGCTGCTGAAACCCCATATGAGTGTTTGTTTAGCCTTAAAAAAATAGACCAAGTGTTAAATCCGTCCAGATTGTGCCCCTGCACTGACTTTCAAGCTCTTCTTGCTTGAATCGCCAAGGGCTACAATCCATCTTAAGATGAATGAAAAACATTGTGAGAAAGTAAAGTGCGAGAAACCATGCTTTAGTACGCAAGGGAGGGATTCCAAGAGCGTAAGTGAAGAAGAATCTTAAGTATGTGTGAGAGTGGGGGCAATTTCTTCGCAAGCATGTGCGGAAGGGCATGAAACTAGTGTAATGGAGACAATTTTAGTCTTGGTACGGGGAGTCAATTTTAATATTTTAAGAAAATTGAATGCCTAAGTTTCTGGAAAAGGGAAAATGCAGGCTTATGCGTAAGTGTGAGTGGCATAAGTGATCATTTTAATTCTTCAATTGTTCTTTAAGTGAGAGGGCAATGTTTTCAACTCTCCTAAGTAAAAGATACCATCAAGTCCCTATAGATGGACCCTTGTGGTCACTTATGTCCAAACAAGGATTGTATCTGAAAGGAATAAGCCTTGGGTGTCGGTTTTCTAGGTTCATGGTGAACATGCTGAAAAATCCATGAATGTACCAGGAATCAAGTCAAATAAGCTTGCTTTGGACGGGCGAGTCTTTAAATAAACTCATGTAAGTGTGTGCAGTTGTAATCATAGAAAATGTCTACTTTTGGTCAAAATTTTGCCTTTCCCAACAGACATAGTCCAATTTAAAAAAAACCTTTTTCCAAAAAATAAAAGGTGAGGGGGAATGGGGTAAGAGTAATATCTTCCTTTTAGGCAATATTTAGAATTGTCCCAGTCTAGCATATGTCTTACTTTCTAGGTCCCTCTGGCTTTCTTCTTTTTACCACTTCTTTATTTTGGGTGGAAAGTACAACCCGCTTGTTCAAGTCTGTATTAGTATAGCCGTTGTTTAGCATATATTGTGCATAAAGGTGTGAAAGCCTGCTAAAGTAGAGAGTTTAACCAGGTCACTTGGGTGTTATTTTTCTTTGTTGGCCTCTCATTGCCCGATTCTTTTCATGCTTCCCCTCTAGAAGTGTTTGTATAGTCCGAGAGTCTATTTTTGGGACATGTACTAGGTCCAGGCAACTTTTCATCATGACCTTGGGTTAATACGAGTAGTGGCGAAAATAAGGGAGGGATGCTTTGAGGTTTAAAATTATCCCAGTGTATAGGGTAGGTAATTTTTCTTCTATCAAGTGAACCGATCCTTAAGTCATACGTGTGTGAAGGAAGTGGCATGATTGGCGGATAGGAGTTTAAATAACTATAAGTTTATCTTTGGGAGTCTTATATTTCTATCATCAAGTGCTAAATGCTGGAAATTGCAAGAAGGAAGAATAATATTTCTCAAGTATTGAAAATTTTTACGCATGGAACATCTTCAGATAAAGTGCATTTCACGAATCTGAAACCTCGACTCCCTCAGTGTCTTCCAAGCGGTAGGCATTCCCGGAGTAGGCATGGGTGATCACATAGGGTCCTTCCTATGTGGGTTGCAGCTTTCCTTTTGGGTGAGGCTGTCTTCATGGCATGATCTGCTTGAGTACTAACTCCCCGATTTTGAATTTCCTTTCTATTACTTTCTTTTCGAATGCCCTTGCCACCCTTCTTTGGTAGGCCTGGGCGTGGCTGCCGCTCTTAATCTTTTCTCGTCTTTTGTTTTATATATTTCTTTGAAAGCGTGAAAACAGATATATACATACGGTTCTAAGAGGGGATGAGTTGGTACATAAATCTTTTGTTTGAGGAAAGCATGGGAGTAAAGCTTGTAAAATATTCTGGTTTGAAGGAAAGCATGGAAGGAAAGTTTGTAAAACAATTTTGGTTTGGAGGAAAGTACGGAAATAAAGCTTGAAAAATGTTTTGTTTGTAGGAAAGCATGAAAATAAAGTTTGGAAAACATTTTCGTTTGAAGGAAAACATGGAGAGAAAGCTTGTAAAATATTTTTGCTTTGAACGGAAAGGTGGAAGTAAAGCTGGAAACAAATATGTTCAGGGTTGGGGAATGAGAGCAGATTAGCACATATATTTTTTTGTATCTGTTTTTTAGAAAAGCCTGTAAACAAATATGTACATGGACGATGAAAGCGAAGACTGGTAAATAAATATTTTGATTTTTGATTTTTAGGAAAGCTGTAAACAAATATGTACATGATTACATGAATGGGGCTTACCCGGGGGATCAGTTCCTGGTTCCTGGACTTGTGTCGTCTCTTCACGTCGGCTTCTTTTTGATGACCGACAGATGTCCAGCGGTGGTCCTTTGTTTCCGGATTCTCCTTCCCTGAGTCTCTTCTGGGATCTCCCTTGTTGAAGCAGTTCTTCATCAGGGGAGCCCGATTGCCAACATGTGCACACCTCTAGCCGGATGCACATGGCACAAACACTCTAATTTTGAACCCGTGTATCGTTGAAATGCGCTTCTTCCCAAATAGATATCACTCCTTCGCGGTACGGGAAGCGAAGGCATTGGTATCGGGTGGATGAAAAGGCCTCGATGCTGTTGAGCAAGGTTCTTCCAACGATCAGAGGGTGGGGTGATCAGATGTTCATTACCATGCAGTTGACGATGGTGGAGACCGGGCCGATTTTTAGTGGGAGCGTGACCAGTCCACAACCGTTCTTGCGCGTGCTGTCGAAGGCGTAGATAAATTTATCCAAGGTTTCTAGCCTAGGGACCCTGCCTTCTAGCTTCTGGTAGACGGAATATGTGAGAACATTAGTTTCCGCTCCCGTATCGATGAGAATATGCTTGAATTCTCTTCCACCGAGTATGGCAGTGATTGCGAGGGGTGTGGAGCGTGCTCCGGCTTTTGCGACTTCATGAGGGAGGAAGGCAATCAGATTGGGCTCCATATGATTGTTTGTTGAGTTCAGGGTCCCGGCCGTCTCCTCCGAGGTGTAGTTGCTGTTATAGGGGGATCTAGGTGAGCTAACGCTTCTATTTTCAGCTCCTGGGCATTGGGTTAGTGTGAACATGTTGTGCAGTACCCAGTTATTCTCATTCTTATACTGGAGGCCTGCCCCAACCCAAATTGTTAGCACATGGCCCATGAATAGCAGCCAGAGGCATTGGTGTCGGGGGGAGCAAATGGCCTGGATGCTGTACGACCATGGTCGCCCTAGCATCAGGGGGTACCTTGTGTCGATGTCGGCCACGAAGCATGCCACCTAGCAGATCATGGGTCCGACAGTTAACTCGAATACTCCGGGCCGCAGAGAGTCTTCCCCATATGATTGAAAGCCTGAATAGTAGAGTGGGCCGGTTGGACGGGAGGGCGACCTAGTCCGGGTATCTTCTGGTAGGTGGAGCATGTCATTATGTTCATTCCCGACCCTTGGTCAACGAAGATGTTGTTCAACCACAACATCTGAAGCCGTCGGCGAATGTGTAGGGGGTAGACCCGTAGTCTGGAGTCCGGGAGGTCTTTATCGGTGAACGATATGGTCATCGGGCGGTGGGGGCCATCAATAGTGTCGGTGCTTTTGGAGGACCCATTATCGTCTGGATGCAGATCATTCGACGTACATTCCCCTCCCTCGGGTCCCTCGCTTGCTCCTTTGGGGATCTCCTCAAAGGGCTCCTCTTCGTCTTCTCCTGGGTTGCTCAGTCCGCTTTCATCAGACTCTGCATTGTTGGCTGCAGGTAGGGCGAGGACTGCTTGTTCTTCTTTGCCATAGAGTATGGTGAGGTCATGATCGTCGAGGTTCAGCTGGAAGGGCTCCTCCAGCCCCTCCTCCTCAGATTCCTCGGACAGACTGTTGTCAGTGGTATCCTTCAAGCTGCTTGGCTCTAGCAATGGTTGCCTCCCTCTCATGGCCATGTTTATTATGTGGGCTCAAGACGTGGAAGCTTGGTTGTGACCTGGCAATGGGTCAGTAAATATGCCAGGTAGCTTGGATGCTTGGGAATTGCCCTGGCTTAAGTGGCTTTTGATCATGGCCCAATCAAGGCACCTGTCATCATTCAAATCATAAATAAAATCCTGGAAAACAACGCAATGTTCTACGGTATGCCCATACTGTTGGTGGTATTGACAGTAACGCAGTCTGCTGGTTCCGGGGAGTGGAGGCTTAGCAGCTGGGAGGGAGATACTATTAGTGTCCATTAGCACCCTAAAAATCCTAGTTAGTGTTTCTGGGAGGGGAAGGTAAGAGTCCCTCTTTCCCACTCGTCTCTGATCATAGGATGTTGGAGGGGAGACCTCATTATAAGCACTTTGTGTAGGCTGCCAAGGATTTAGGTTTTGGTTCCTTAAGAAAGTGGAATAGAAAGGGGTCCTAGGCTGACCTTGTCTTGAAATTATGGGGCTTTGAATTGGGGAACTTTGGATTACCGGGTTTTATTGTGTTGGCACGGGGACGGGTATTGATCGAGTAAAATTTTGGTTTGGTTGCCAAGACGGGGCATATCCGAACGAACCGGGCATGTACTATCTCGGAGCCGTTCCTCGATCAGGAACCCGTGCTCTGTTCGGGTAGAGTACCGAAACTTGTGTAGTCCCCTCTACCATGGGGGTTTGCGCCTTATGTGGCGGTTGTCCAACCCTATGGCTGATAGGTGGGTACTGGGTTTGGACTGGGGTGGCACAACGGGAAATCCTGTTGTGGCGGTCAATCAGAAGCTGATACGTAGTACAGTCCCCGCACAAAAGGCTCATACGAAGCTCTGGACTCAGGCTCTGTAACATCATGTCAGTTTCTTGATGTTCTGTGAGTTGAGGCCTGTCCGGTAAAAACCACTTATATTATCAAACAAATTTATTTTTCATTTTAACAGCTTAAAAGGGTAATTTGATCAATTATACAGCAAAAAGCTATTTTACAATGTATTCTAACAAACATACATTGTTGCTTATTTAATTTTCTGCTTTTAAAGTTACAACAATATGTTTATTAACTTATTAGAAATTTAAAATCTATAATATATAAATTATAATCTATAATATGTAAATTTAAGCTGCAACAAAGATGATTGGATTTAATGTTAAACAATTTTTAATATTCTGGCTAGCCTGTTTTATTACCGAGACACGTATTGTTCAAATTCCTCTCTAGGCCTCATTCTCTCTACGGTTAAATCCGAAATAGAGGGAGTTCTGATCCTCTAGTATCCGTAGCGGCCTAAGAACTTCTTGGTTACTGCCGAGAAGTTTGACAAGTGATCTATACGGAGGGTGGAGAACCATTGCAATGCTTCTCCTTCCAACGATTTTTGGAAGAGAAACACTAACAGAGGTTGATTATATAGAAATGGTCGGGCGTCTAGATAAAAGGCAGTTAGATGAATGTCTGGGTCTCCATGACCGTTATACCGGCAGAATTTAGGGGTTTTGAATCCCTCCGGTAAGTGGACTAATGGGATTTGTCTCAGGTTATGTAGAGACATGTGCTTGGGGGCTGAGGGACAAGTCTCGGAGAGGATTCTCCGGATGGTCTCATCTAGCGTTTCTCCCCTGGGAGGGTTGCCTAGCGGTCCTGGGTTTTGGGTGGCCTGGTAAGGGCTTGGGGTAGAAACGGTCGTGAATATCGGATTTACGGGGGAAAGGGGGGCAAACGAAAAGATGCTCGGATCGATCGAACGACTGGATGTGGACAGGGTTTTGGGAGTGGCCTGGGGGGTTTTGACAGGGGTCTCCTGTCTCAAGGTCTTGGTATGACGGTAGTCAGTGAGGTCATGAAACATGTCCTCTACCGTTTGGTACCCTAGACTTACCATCTTTTCTTCTAGACGGGTCAGGAGTTGTGTGGCTTGACCCTCTTGGGTGATTCTCTCCTCTAGTATCTCCTCCTCTAGATGGGATTCCTTGATGAGTGTGGAATGATTTAAGGGAATGGATGCAGATATAAAGCAGTAAATAAAGCAATAAAGGATTGCGCAGCTGTGTGCGGCTTACGAAAGCAGTAAAGGATTGCGCAACGGTATGCGGCTTACAAAGCATAAAGGATTGCGCAGTGGTGTGCAGCTTACAAAGCAGTAAAGGATTGCGCAGCAGTGTGCGGCTTACAAAGCAGTAAATGATGCTGTGATGCAAAGTAGATGAGGATCTGATTCAAGGGGTGGGAAACTCTAACCTTCCAAGAGGGTTGATATCATTCTAGTCAAGCTTGTAAAAGGGAGGCAGAAGAGGATTACCTTTTGTTGTTTTTCACGAGGGAGGTCCCACCGTGATCGCCAGATTTGTCGGTGTGGGATTCCGTCGGTGTCGAAAAATCTGGGTTTTTTTTGCATATGTGGGGGTTCTTCGGGGATTCGGATCCGATGCGCGCCTTGGCGGGCTCGATCGGATCGTATCTCAGAAGGGTGTTGGGGTCTCGTTCCCAGTTGAAGCGCCCGACAGTGGCTCAAGGGGATTTCGATGTGTGTGTGATCACCACCGGCTTTTTCGAAAAGCATGAAAAGTTGGGTTGGATTTGATCACCCCGCGGGGGAGTTTGTGGGGTCTCCGCTCTGAGACACGGATATACCGTACACAGTGGTGAAAAACAGGTAATCCTTTTCTGCTTTGGGGATTGGTTAAATGAGTCTTGGAACAAATGGGTGCAGGTGGGACGGCTAATGGGTTTTAGCCGTCGGGTAGGGAGCGGCTACTCGAGTTTAGCCATCCGGGGCCTGGGTGGATTTGGGCAGAACCTAGGTAGGGAGTTGGTTTAGTTTTGGCAGAGGTAAGCTGGGTTTAACCTGGGTTTTAGAGGGTGGACTGAGAAAGTGATTTTGTGTTGGGAATGGATTTTTCTCTCATAAATGGCTCTCTGTCTCTAGAGATTTCAAGTGGTGCAATGGGCTTGAGAATGGGGGATTGAAGGTGTATTGGTGATTGTGAATTCTGAATCAAGATTGGGAATGTGTTAGAAATGCTTTGAACCGTTCTATTTATAGTAAAATAGAGGCAGGGGAATATCCAGGGGGTAATAGAGTGGCTTGGTTAATAGTGTGTTTGATCAGAACCTCCATTAATTATCTGGTTCTTCTGTCAGAGACCAGGTGTAACTAGCCGCCCAAGATGGGGCGGCTACTTCCTGGTAGCCGCCCCCATCATGATCTGTCAAACGTCCCATCTCTGACAAACGGTGGATTGGGTCGGTTACTTGGTTTGAACCGGCCAAGATGGGGCGGCTAAAAGCGGCAACCCGCCACAATGATCAGCATTTAATGCTGCTTTATGTCCCATCCAGGGAAGCGGTTTGGGGTCGGCCAGGGGGGTGGCTAGTGAAAACTAGCCGCCTGGTGTGGGGCGGCTAGTTTTGGTTAGCCACCCCATTCCAGGTACTTTTAGGTTTGGGCCAGGTTTATAGGGTTTCTAGGGTTTGGGCCAAGGTTTAGGGTTTCTAGGGTTTGGGCCAGGGTTTAGGATTTCCGGGGTTTGGACCAGGGTTTAGGGTTTCTAGGGTTTGGGCCATGGTTTAGGGTTTCTGATTTTCGAAGTTTGTTTTCTATTTGATGCCCAAATGTGAGTTATTTTCAGGTGTTGCTTGAAGTATTTTCATCTTTCTGGAAGGTCAAAATTGGGGTATCTACATACTCAGGATGTTGTTTAAACTTGATTTTTCTAAGGCATATGATCATGTAGATTGGACTTTCTTGTTACGGTTGATGCGCATGGTTTCACTAAGAGGTGGTGCGGGTTAATCGAACATTGCATTGGATCAGTGAAGGCATCGGTGCCCGTCAACGGCAATTCCTTCGGCTTCTTTCCGTTCAATAGGGGACTGCGACAAAGCGATCCACTCTCGCTGATATTATTCTCATTGGTGGCCAATGCTCTTTGTATCATGTGCAAAGCAGCGGCATCGACAAGATGGATCAAGGGGCTCGGCTGTGGGCCGGAGACAACCAAGATTTGCATATCGCAATATGCAGATGACACCATGCTATTCGGAGCCCCTAGACCAGAGGTGGTCGAAGGGTTTTGGTTCATAATCGAATGCTTCGAGTTGCTTTCAATTCTACAGATCAACTATGCAAAGAGCACGATGATCCCTATAAACATCATCCTGGAAGAAGTAGCTAGGCTGGCGGGGTTAATGAGCTGTTACATCGGACATTTCCCGACACGCCATATGGGCCTACTATTAGTGGCCAAGAAGATGCGAAAGAAGGACTGGTACCCATTATTAGATACAGTGGCCAAAAGACTGGAAGGGTGGAGTGGGCGGTTGCTCAGCCTAGGTTGTAAATTAACACTGTTACAGGTTGTGCTTTCCAGCCTTCCGGTATTCTACCTATCCATTTTCAGGTTATCGAAAGGAGTTCTGAGCAAATTAGATGTCATCCGTCGACGCTTTCTGTGGAAAGGACCGGACAGGGAGACCAATAAACCACACTTGGTGCGTCGGGAGTCGGCTTGCTTACCTTATCAGGAAGGCAACCTAGGTATCCGCTGGTTGGAGGAAACAAACAAATCTCTTCTTGCCAAGTGGGGGTGGCAATGGAGGTCAAATTCGAAATCCGTATGGGTGCGTATGATCAGGGAACGTTACGGAGAAATCCAGGGGAGACACATGCTCGACACGGTGATCCAGTCTTCCGGGTTGGTGAGGGGGTGGTTATAGGTGTTCGATGAAATCAGCTCCTCAATACAGTGGGAGGTGGGCAATGGGCGGTCGATCCGATTTTGGAAGGATTGCTGGTGTGGGGAGGGGCCGCTCATGGAGGGGTTCCCCACCATATTTCATATTGCTCGAGAGAAGGACTGTTGGGTTCAAGACTGTTGGGCGACTCAGGAAGACGGTAGGGGATGGCGCATTGGGCTCTCATGTAGCATTCAAGCTAGCGAGTATGGCCAGGCGGAGATGTTGCAGGGAATCCTACATTTGGTTGCGCTTTCCAAGGGGGTGGACGACCAACTTCGGTGGCAGTATGACATGGGCAAGGGCTATACGGTGAAGACAGGACGTGTGGTTCAGTCGGGATGCGCAGGTGAACACTCGCATTCTCCCCAAGCTAGCCGAGATATGGAGACCTCATGTTCCACATAAAATAAAGGTTTTTTTGTGGTTGGCATATCAAAGCCGGATTCTTACTAATTGTTATAGAGCCAAATGGGCGCCGTACGCATCAACTACATGTGTGGTATGCGGGGGCGGAAGACCAACTCCGGCGGCACATGAGTTATGGATGGTGATAGGGCGGGGGGTGGAGCGGGATCTGAGATGTCAGTCCATGGACGGGCTATGGCGGGCTGCTTTTTGCATGGCAGGACGGAAGGATAGGACAGTTCACACCAAGGTCCGGCGATGCTTAATACCGGCGGGGTTGTGGGCGATATAGATCACGAGGAACGCAGTGGTCTTCCGTGGACAACATTTCTATTTCGACAACCTTTGGGACTCATTCGTAGGACTAGCGAGTGAATGGAGCAAGGTTCTCGGCGGTGCGAAGAGGATTGACATCTCCATGGATGGCATAATCGTCACCACGTAAGGGGGCCGGGAAGCATGAGAACCGATCAAATAGATACCTCTTCTATGCAACCGTTGTATGCTCGTTTTATTTCTATCTTTGTAATTTCTGTCTTCTATTTCAGCCGAAAGCTAGTCGATCTTAATACAATCGGGGTAGCTCTGATCTACCAAGTTCGGAAAAAAAAACATTTATTCCCATGTCTCATTCAATAAGAAATTGGAGAATTTCATAATACAAATTGGGCATCCCCACCACTATCCAAGTTCTTCTTTGAGGGAATAACACTTTTAAGCAAAAAAACAAGTTTCCAATTAGTTCATCTACATCTTTCATATTCCATTCCTGCTGCATCACTGTCCATGGCATCTTTGAGATCCGGCCAACTCTCTGCAGCAAGAAATTATCGCTCCCCATTAGTGAGTTTCGACATTGCAATTAGGTCCGCAAGTCAATTAGCTACTCGCTAGATATGTGTGGCCTTCCATGATAACAAATTACCCAGCTTGGAATATATATCATTAAGGATATGAAGTGCAGTCCACGGGAATATATATCCATTCTAACAAATTATGCAAAGCAACAGTTTAATTACTTATCCACAATGAGGAGTGGGCAAAACCCCAAAGATGGCCTACCTCCCTCTCAAAATCCTGGACAGATTTATTGAAGGAGGAAGTAGGTGGTCAAGGGACTGATATGCTCATTTGGCTGGACAGTTACTCTGTAGCTTTAAATACTTTGGAAGCATGGGAAGTGCTTTGTGAAAAATGAGGAAATAAGTTACCGATAAAACATAAGAGTACGATATGACGATTCTGCAATTTTTAAAATTAACAAATAGCTAATTAAAAGTAAACAAGTTTATGACAACTAACCTTTCATGAATGGAAGTAATAAATGTTTTTTGCAAACCACCTTGCCGTTTCCTGGCTAGACGGGGATTGTCCTCTTGATTGCACCTGGACAGAACAAATTTTTTTTTATACCTTACTCCCCCAAGAAGAGCAACAAAAAAGTGGCACAAGAAACCCATTTCACTTGCATTTACCGTATACTAAACCAGCATTCCTCAAGAGCAAGAATGGCACCTAGAGCTTCATCAAAAGAAATCCCTTACAGATGAGACTTCAAGGGGGTCTGTAATTTTTAAAATTAACACATAGCTAATTAATAGTAAACCAGTGTATGACAACTAACCTCTCATGAATGGAAGTACTAAATGTTTCCACAAACCATCTTGCAGTTTCCTGGCTAGATGGAGATTGCCTTTTCCTCTTGACTGCACCTGGATAGAACAATTTTTTTTATGCCTTATAGCCCCATGAAAAGCAACATAAGAGTTGTACAAGAAACTCATTTCACTATAATTCCAGGATTAATTTCAAGAGCAAGAATGGCTCCTCGAGCTTCACTTGAAGCATCCCTTATAGATGAGACAGGATCCTTGAGAGCCTACTTGGATTGAACAATTAGCAGGATAGGATATGTATCAGTAAACTAAAGAAACATTTCTGAAAACATAATTAAAAATATTATTTAATAATCCCAAGATCAATAGACATGCCTTAACACAATATGAAGCACAAACCATCATAATCCAGGTCTACCAATGCTGAAAAAAATCTTCAAACATATTGTAGAAGCCAGTCTGACAATAAAAGATTTTATCTTCCGGACCTATACGCACGATAATTTGAAATGCTTTTGGATAAGCTACACAAGCTCCATTACCATCAGAACCTTCCAATTCATTATGTAGCATGAGCAAAGCTTCTAGCCATCCAAAATTTGGAAAATTTTAGGTTGTTCAGATATGCCATGAAAACACAAATAAGAAATGAATGAGGGGAAAAAGTTGCACTGTAGGAGAGTACTAGTCTAATAGCTTTCATGATTAATTAAACATACATGTTTGGAGTAGATTTGATGCAACACTGAGGTGGATATTTCTCCCCTTCAGTTAAATTTGTAAATCTTTTTTGGAAAATAAACTTCAAAGGATAACTTCTTAGAGATTTTTTGGTGGTAAAAAGAACTTGAAGTAATTGAATTTTTTACTGTGCCAATAGAGTGCTGTCGTGCGACCTCTTTATAGGCTGCCTACATACCCTTTGGGAATCAAGCCACACGTAGTTCCCTTTTTACCATTGTAAATGCCTTGCCACTAAGTGTTTAGTGGGTCTTTTTCTGTGGAAACTCCCCCATGTTTAGGCTTCACGTCAGGTCCTTAATTACCCACGTTTTGCTGGTAGTGGCCCTTAATTGTCATCATGGCAGTTACAAGTGTTAGTGATCTTCTGATCGCTTCTCCAATTTGCTCGGGGCCCTTGGTGTGCTCACCCGTAAGTTATGTCTTCGAGCGTGTCTGTGAGATGAAAGATCTCCCGATCAGACCTCTTGTCTGTCGTGTCTTTCCTACTCGCTCATGAGGAGTAAGGTAGACCAACCAGGCCTTTAATCTGGTCATGCCTTAGAGTACTCAAGGTGACATCCACCCGCGAAGTGTCTGATTGTCCGACTAAACCCCTCAGTCTAGTCGTGCCAGCTCACTCGAAAGTGTCATTATGATGTTTGTGGATCCGGATCCTGTCTCGTGGGCCCCAATGAGATGGTCCATGTCCGTCTTGTCTTGACACGTGTCCTAACGCTGATTTTTACCTCAACAGATGTCCCATCTCCTATTCTTTTTAATTGTCGAGAGAGCAGGAGATATGAGAAATCACCTCTCCTCCCCCACTTTCGGGGGTCAAAAATCTTGTCGCATGTCTCCTTGGGATTCTCTGATCCGTTCAGGATTTGATGGCTGATTTGTTGAGTCAGCTTTAATGGCGCGTGGCCTCCCGTGGTTTTCTCTCAGAAAACCCAAACATCAGCACCCCTAAGGTTTTCGTGAAACCCTTTTCGAGGCATTGATTGCATCTCAATATCCGCAGTGAATAATTGATGTCATCTTTTCAAAGCATCACTTCGACAATATTTAAGGGCTGAGAGGGAAGCCCTCCTCATCCCATCTCGTACTTTTCTTTTGATCTCTGAAAATTCCATGGATATCACCATTATCTTGGAGAAAATCACCATTATCGCAGCCCTTCATAGAGAATTGGGCATCTCCTCAGACTTTGCGGTTGACGAGTTGGATGAGGATGAGGTCCCCATTCTCTATCCTGACTCTGTTCTCCTCCATCCGAGTTACTTCAAGGATAGTGGTCTTTCTCTTCCTCTGCCATGCTTGGTAGCCGAGTTTCTTGATTTCTTTGGCCTCCACCCCATCTTGGTCATCCCCAACGTGTACCGTATCCTGATGTGCGTGGTCGCGTTGGGAAAGAATACAGGAGTTGAGCTTGGCCTGACAGACATTCGTTGGATCTATCAGGTCAAGGCTTCAACGTCCGGGCGGTCTCCGTCCTTCTATATCTCTTTCCATGCTCGGGCACCAGAACTGGTTCTTGGCATGTCCTGAGGTGATATCTTTGACTGGGAGAGTCGTCTAATCAAGGTCCAGTGTCCCTGGATGCCTGATGGTTGGGATTCATCCCATCGCCACTTGTGTCATCCCCGGAAGCCGATGGTGGATGCCCCAAGGCCGGACGTTGAGGAGGTGAAGATGGATGACATCTCTCTGGGTGATGGTGTCACGCCCTAGAGCGGCCGTCCCCGAGATGTGGCAAATATATAATATCAGCAATCCATACACGAGGTCAATAAAAGACTCTACTCAACATCAAAGGTACTAAAGCAGTTAACAGGGAAGCTGACATAATATATAAACATATGGTGGAAACTTAAAATGACTAAGTCTGTAATTCAAAGATATATTTACTGACCGTCATACATAATCAACTGTCCTGTGAGAGCCAATATACAATAAAAGACATCAAACACTAGTACTGTGCACAAGCACGAGTACAATACATACAAGAAAAAATGAGGATGCTGATGGTCTCTCACACTCACAAATCCAAAACATGTACGCCGCTCTGCTATGGTACTGCGCCTAAGGAAGCTCCACCTTTAGGTCTGGCTCAGCGACAACTGGAGGAAGACATATGCGAGGGGTGAGCCACACGCTCAGTGAATGGTACAATCCATGCAGCACAACTCAATATTAATCTTTCAAGCAATCAAATCTCAATAATTGAATCAACAACTTAAGTTGGTGGGTCGGGTGTCAACCCAAACCTACCACACCATATTAAATATTTTGAATGATTGAGATTCCAACAGATGGAGCAGTCACTTAAGTCACTGGGTCGGGTATTAACCCAACCCACTACACCCTCACCCTCACCCTCGGGTGACATAGGACTATTAGGGCAAAAGGGGTCAATTGGTCTACACCTTTCATCATCCGATAGCCCTCTCCCGAGTAGCCTCTACCTGGTAGCCTCTCATGACTGCTACCTTTACCGTATGGGCGCACCAACCGGCGTCATGAATAGTGTCTGGGAGAACCTCGCAGGACAACTATACCCGGGTAGCTTCGACACGGAGGCAACGAAGCGGAGAGCACTTGACACTCACGGATATGATCCTCATGGATCCGTCGTCGGTAAGGTTACGTATTCTCATGAATTCCCACCAGGGCGCATAACTCAGATGCGGGGAAGACAGATGATTCGTAATGTGAATGCCACGGTATGACCCCATCATTGGTCATACACTTGCTTAATCTTATTAAGAAAGGTTCATGGCTCCATATATAAGATATATAGAGATATAGTACACAACATATATATACTTACACAAAGAATTAATCAAGGAAGTATACAATTAATGCTACAACAATACTGTAATATTATCTAAGGCATGCTTGGCCTCATATGTATAATACATGGGTGTAATACTCTAGGGTACAAGTCTAACATGATAGAAAATTATTTAAAGTCACTACCTTAGTAATGCCTTAGTCATGCATACATGTAAACACTAACACATGGTTAATTAGGTGTAAAACATGCCCGGAATAGGACTAACCTAGCATGTGTCACGGTGTATGTATAGACATGGTTAAACTAACAAGGGACACGATACACAGACAAGCATGGATCCTTACACATGATACTAGAGCATATGGTCCTAACATATTAAGTCTAATATGGCATGGATGCATCATAATAAGGTAAGCAATAACATGCACGCTTAAAAGGCTAATATGTGGTTATGGTGCCCCAGGGGAGGGCAATGCACGTCTACGTACATCGGAGACCTCCCAACTGGGTTGGATTGACCCACTCATCGCAAACCGGGTCGTCGCGTGACCGTTCGCCAAGATCTGCAAGACAAGGCATCCAATTTGGTGAGTAAAACCACATAAAAATACTTTAAAATAACTAAAATGTCAAGGACTTGGATATGCACGCATACGGGCTCGCACACATGCGAGTACGCACGTACGCGCGCATGTCCGAGTGCCCTGACACCTATCCGAGCCCCCGGGCAGCCACACTCGTGGCCCCCGCACGCGTACGCATGCGCATGCACGCGCGTACGCGCCCCCGCGCACGATGGCGCACTGACCCGCGCTCAGCCGCGCGTTCGGACGCGCTTCCCGCAAGTCCAGACCCCCAGCCGCACGCCCGGATGCGCACTCGCCCGCACAGCGCGCACGCATTGTTCCCGGCCTACACCCACGCGCGTACACGTTCGCGCACCCGCGCGCACGCGCGCCTCTACGCGCGCGCCCAAGGGTCTCAAGCCCCTCTCTTGCCCTCCTCACTCACCCCAACTCAACCACCTATCATGCATGACTCCCTAACAGCCCCCAACACTTGAAAAAATTAAAGTAAAGAGGGAGAAAAAGCTTACTTAACATCCACCACTACCACCACTCCCTAGCCTCCCCACCAGCCTTGCTTGGCTGAAAAACAGGGGCAAAGGGACATGAAGAGGGAGCCAAAGAAGAGGGAAACAACACACAACACATACATACACACACACATGCACACACACCTTGTTTTGAGTTCTTTGTGCTTCCTCTTCCACTCCTTCACACACTCACACACTTAAACAAAATAAAAAAAACAAAAGAGGAAGAGAAAATGTGATATACGACCACAAAGGGGGAGAGGGAGAGAGAGAGGGAGAGAAAAAAAAAGAGAGATGGAGCATTTAATGCTCAAAAAGGTAGTGGGTGGGGTTTGACCTTGGTCAACCCAACCACACTACCAAACAAAAACCCCTTGACTAGTCAAAAGTCACATTTGACTAGTCAAGGTCTCCATTGATTTGGTCCAAGTCACCTTTGACTTGGTCAAGGTCTCCCCTTGACTTCCCGAATTGACCAAATTCTGGATACGATTCAGAACTGCATAATTTTCTAAAACGTAACCGGAATTTGTTGAAATAATTATGGGTGGTATAAAATGGTACCAGGACCCATAATATACAGTTAGATTTTTAATCGGAGTACTCTAGCTCTCGCAGATGGCTAAAAGCCAAAATTTTAACGACTCCGATCGAAAAAAGAAAATTTCAAAAATGACCAGAATTGACCCAAGGATTACTAATAGGCTAAAAAGTGACACATATATAACAAATGGAGTATCCAAACTGATCATGGTGGGAGCTTCTTGGATTGGAGGAACCGAGACGTACGCCACTCATCACTTCGTCTCCTGCAGATGTGGTTGAGTCCGCCGGTGGCCTCGGTTTGGTTCCCATTCGATCCGCTCCGCACGATGGTCCACGGCGGCACTCTTTGAGACTCCTCCGGTTGGGTTTTGGATCATGTTCCACAGCCCTACCTTTGGATTTAACTTTATCACCACCGCCTTCTGTCTCACCATCTCCATCACCTGCCGTTCGATCGTCTTCCTCGTCTGCTTCTTCTTCTTCATCGTCTTCATCCTCCTCATCTTCTACTACCCCTAGGGGCAGTGTTCCTTCCACCGGTGGCATGGAAGTCGATGCCCCGCCGATGGTGCCCTCGGTGACCCTAGGTGCTAGGACAGATGCTGCTCCTATCCTGGAGGACCGACTTCGGGGTGTCCACCTTCCTCTTGGTGATCCCTCTAGGAACATGCAAGCCTCAGTTCATGCCGCCGTCCTCTCCATATACCATCAACTGCGGTTCCTTTGCGAAGCTTGCGAAGGTGATGAAGAGGATCACCTTTTGGACTTCATTAGCGGCTACTGCTTGGGCTACACGAACCACTCGTGTGGTTTTCGAGAGATGAGCAACGAGGAGCTGTCGACACTTCACCGCGCCACACGGGAGAGGAGATTCCATGGGAAGAGCTGAGCTGAAGACAGAGCAGAGAGTTGATCATGTATATATATACATATATTTATTTATTTATTTATTTTGTGTAATCTTTTACCCAATCAATGAATAAAAAAAAAAGTTTTTTGGTCCAATCTTGCTCTTATCTTGTTTACTCACACACCTCATAGATTATTTCTCCTAGTTGTACGTTTCTCCTTGTACATCGCAGAGTTCCAAAAGTCAAGGCACCTCGGTCTACTTTGTAATTAACCCGTACTAAGCAAATGGACTAATCATGTCGAACGAGTAGAAGTACCTTGTCATAAAAACGAACAAGATATATCTGATCGCGCCTGTCTGGTCATAAAGACCTCCTTGACGATCCATCTTTTCTCCACACTGTACATTCCCCAATTTTGACCGTCTAGAAAGATGAAAATACTTCAAGTAATACCAAGAAATAACCTACATTTTGTCATCAAATAGAAAACAATTCACAGAAAACCCCGAACCAGAAAACCCCAACACTTAGAAAAACTCAGGGCCCTGGAAAGGGGCGGCTAACCCTAACTAGCCGCCCCCTTGGTCGACCCCAAACCGCTTCCCTGGATGGGACATAAAACACCATTAAATGCTGATCATTGCAGCGGGTTGTGACCTTTTGCCACCCCATCTTTGCCAGTTCAATCTAAGTAACCGACCCAAGCCACCGCTTGTCAGAGATGGGACGTTTGACAGGTCATTATGGGGGGGTAGCTACCATGAAGTAGCCATCTTGGGCGGCTAGTTTCAACTAGTCGCCCTTCACCTGGTCTCTGACAGAAGAAATGGAGAATTAACGAGGGGTCTAATCAAACACACTATTACCCAAGCCATTCTATTACCTGCCACTTTTTTACTATAAATAGAGGGGGTCCCAAGCCTTTACAACACATCTTCAATCCACAACAATTCACAATCAATCCCAATCCATCATCCACATTCCAATTTCCACACCCACTACTTGAAATCTCTAGAGAGAGAGAGTCCCATTTGTGACAGAAAAGTCTATTCCCTACACAAAATCACCCTCTCAATCAACCCTCCAAAACCCAGGTTAAACCCAGCTTAACTTCTGCCAAAACCAAACCCAAAACCATACCCGACGGCTCAAACCCAGTAGCTGCCCCCCACCTACACCCCATTTGTCCCAAAACTCTTCTAACCAAGCCAAAAGCAGAATAGGATTACCTGTTTTTCACCTCTGTGTATGGTATATCCGTGTCTCAGAGCGGAGACCCCACAAACTCCCCCATGTAGGCGATCAAATCCCACCCAACTTTTCCTACTTTTCAAAAAAGTAGGTAGCGATCACACACACACCGGAATCCGCTTGAGCCGATGTCGGCCGCCTCAACCGGGAACGAGACCCCACCACCCTTCCGAGAGATGATCCGATCGAGCCCGCCAAGGCGCGCACCGGATCCGAATCCCAGAAGAACCCCCACACACGCAAAACGTGGAATTTTTGACACCCGACGAATCCCATACCAACAAATCTGGCGATCACAGTGGAACCTCCCTCGTGAAAAATAGCAAAAGGTAATCCTTTTCTGCCTCCCTTTTACAAGCTTGACTAGAATGCTATCAACCCTCTAGGAAGGTTAGAGTTTCCTACCCCTTGAATCAGATGCTTCTCTATTCTGCATTACAACATCTTTATCGCTTTGTAAGTAGCACACCGCTGCGCAATCCTTTACTGCTTTGTAAGCCGCACATCCCTGCGCAATTCATTACTGCTTTGTAAACCGCACATTGCTGCACAATCCTTTACTTCTTTCATAAGCCGCACACAGCTGCGCTATCCTTTACTACTTTCTATCTGCATGCATTCCCTTAAATCATTCCGCACCCGCATCATGGAATCCCACCTAGAGGAGGAGATACTAGAGGAGAGAATTACCCAAGAGGGTCAGGCCACACAACTCCTGGCCCATCTAGAGGAAAAGATGGCTAGTCTAGGGTACCAAATGGTAGAGGATATATTTCATGACCTCGCTGACTACCGATATACCAAGACCTTGAGAAAGGAGACCCCTGTCGAAACCTCCAAAGTTACTCCCAAAATCCCGTCCACACCTAGCCGCTCTGTCAATCCGAGCATCTTTTCATTCGCCCCCCTTTCCCCCACGAATCCAATATTCCCGACTGTTTCTACCTCAGGCCCTTACCAGGCCACCCCAAACCTGGGACCGCTGGGCAGCCCTCCCAGGGGAGAAACGCTAGATGAAACCATTCAGAGAATGCTCTCCGAGACTGGTCCCTCAGCCCCTAAGCACATATGTTTCTACACAACCTGAGACAAATCCCATCAATCCACCTATCGGAGGGATTAAAAATCCCAAAATTTCACCGGTATAACAGTCGTGGAGACCCAGACATTCATCTAACAGCCTTTTATCTAGACGCCTGACCGTTTCCAGATAATCAACCCCTGGTAGTTTCCTCTTCCAAAAATCTTTGGAAAGAGAAGCACTACAATGGTTCTCCACCCTCCTTGTAGACCACTTGTCGAACTTCTCGGCTATAAGCGAGAAGTTCTTAGGCCGCTACGGTTACCAGAGGATCAGAACCCCCTCTATTTTGGATTTAAACGTAGAGAGAATGAGGTCTAGGGAGGAATTTGAACAATACGTGTCTCGGTGGCGCACACTTGTCCACCGTACCAGCCTGCAACTCACAGAATGTCAAGAAATTGACATGATGTTGCAAAGCCTGAGTCCAGAGCTTCGTACGAGCCTTTAATAGGAGACTGTACTACGTATCAGCTTCTGATTAACTGCCACAACAGGATTTCCCATTGTGTGGCCCCAGTAGTCCAAACTTAGTCCCCGCCTATCAGCCATAGGGTTGGACAACCGCCATTTAAGGCGCAAACATCCACGGTGGAGGGGATTACACAAGTTTCAGCACTCTACCCGAATGGAGCACGAGTTCCTGATCGAGGAATAGCTATGAGACAGTACATGTCCGGTTCATCCGGGTATGCGCCGCCTCGACAGCTAATCAAAATTTTATGCCTCGATCAGTATCCGTCCCCGTGCCTATAGATACCCCAATTTTGACCGTCCAGAGAGACAGAAATACTTCAAGTAACACACGGAAATATCCCACAGTTGGACATCCAATAGAGAACCAAAGGTTCGGTAAACCGGAAACCCTAACCCTAGCCTTGACCTAAACCGGAAATCCTAACCCTAGCCTTGACCTAAACCTAAACCGGAAATCCTAACCCTAGCCCTAAACCCTAACCCTAGCCCTGACCTAAACCTAAACCTAAACCTAAATCGGAAACCCCAACCCTAGCCCTAAACCCAAACCCTAGCCCTGACCTAAACCTAAATCGGAAACCCTAACCCTAAAAACCCAAAACCCTAGAACCCCAAGTCCCTGGCAAGGGGGGGCTAGCCCTAACTAGCCGTCCCACACCAGGCGGCTAGTTTACACTAGCCGCCCCACTGGCCGCACCTCTGGCCGACTTTGGACAAGTCCCCTGGATGGGACATAAAGCAGTATTAAATGCTGATCATTGCGGCGGGTCATGACCTATAGCCGCCCCCTCTTGGCCGGATCAATCCAAGTAACCGACCCAAGCCACCGCTTGTCAGAGATGGGACGTTTGGCAGGTCATGATAGGGGCGGCTACCAGGAAGTAGCCGCCCCATCCTGGGCGGCTAGTTAGAACTAGCCACCCTTCACCTGGTTAAAATCAAAGGGCACGCATCCGATCCGAATCCCCGAAGAACCCCCACACACGCACGCACACACCCCGCGCACCCCGCCGGATCCCCACTCCCGACCCCGACACGTTCGGGATCTCTTCCGACAATACCGACAACTCTGGCGATCTTGGTGGGACCTCCCTCGTGAAAAACAACAAAAGGTAATCCTCGTCTGCCCCCTTTTACAAGCTTGACTTGAATGCTATCAACCCTCTAGGAAGGTTAGAGTTTCCCACCCCTCAAATCAATTCCTCCTCTAATTCACATCACAGCATCATTTACTGCTTTGTAAGCCGCACACCGCTGCGCAATCCTTTACTGCTTTGTAAGCCGCACACTGCTGCGCAATCCTTTACTGCTTTATTTACTGCTTTATATCTGCATTCGTTCCCCTTGAATCATTTCACACGCATCATGGAATCCCGCATAAAGGAGGAGATACTAGAGGAAAGAATCCACCAAGAGGGTTAGGCCACACAATTCCTGACCCATCTAGAGGAAAAGATGGCTAGTCTAGGATACCAATTCGTAGAGGACATGTTTCATGACCTCGCCGACTACCGCCAGGTCAAAACCCGGAGACAGGAGGCCCCTGTCGAAACCCCCAAGGCCATTCCCAAAACCCCGCCCACACCCAGTCACTCGGTCAAACCGAGCCTTTTTTCGTTCACCCCCCTTTCCCCCGCGAATCCAATATTCCCAACCGTTTCCACCCCAGGCCCCTACCAGGCCACCCCAAACCCGGGACCTCTAGGCAGCCCTCCCAGGAGAGAAACGCTGGATGAAACCATCCGGAGAATCCTCTCCGAGACTGGTCCCTCAGCCCCCAACCACATTTCTCTGCATAATCTAAGACAAATCCTGTCAGTCCACCTACCGGAGGGATTCAAAATCCCCAAATTCCGCCGGTATAACGGTCGTGGAGACCCAGACATCCATTTAACTACCTTTTATCTAGATGCCCGCCCCTTTCTAGATAATCAACCGCTGCTAGTCTTCCTCTTCCAGAAATCATTGGAAGGAGAAACACTACAATTGTTCTCCACCCTCCCTGTAGATCACTTATCGAACTTCTCGGCTGTAAGCGAGACGTTCTTTGGTCGCTACGGTTACCAGAGGATCAGAACCCTCTCTATTTCGGATTTAACCGTAGAGAGAATGAGGCCTAGGGAGGAATTCGAACAATACGTGTCTCGGTGGCGCACACTTGTCCACCGGACCGGCCTACAACTCATAGAATGTCAAGAAATTGACATGATGTTAAAGAGACTGAGTCCAGAGCTTCGTACGAGCCTTTCGTACGGGGACTGTACTACGTATCAGCTTCTGATTGACCGCCACAACAGGATTTCCCGTTGTGCAGCCCCAGTAGTCCAAACCCAGTCCCCACCTATCAGCCATACGGTTGGACAACCGCCTCGTAAGGCACAAACCCCCACGGTAGAGGGGATTATTACCCAAGTATCGCACTCTACCCGAACAGAGCGCGTGTTCCGATCGAGGAACGGCTCTGAGACAGTACACACCCGGTTCATCCGGATATGCGCCGCCTCGGCAAGCTAATCAAAATTCTACTCCTCGATCAGTACCCGACCCCGCGCCGACACTACTAAATCCTATATTCCAAAACTTTATAAATTAGATCTCTGTACGTGTAGATCCTGTAACGAATATTGGAAAGCAAAAGCTAGAACCTACTATAGTACCCTTGATGAGAGAACCAGAAGACCTGCCCAGGATCATTCCGGGTGGCCTAATCCTTCCAGTACCTTCCCCAATACACCCAAACCCTATCAGACCCCTCCCCCTATACACAGAACAAGTACCCGTGCCCATCCTAGTTCAACCCATGAAGGGAGGTCCCATCCGACCATTGAACTATCCCTCCCACGCACGACCTGGTCAACCTAATGGCAATGCAGCTATTGTTCTTCCTGCATGCCCCCCTGCTGCACCGAGGACACAATCCTTTGTTCCCCGACAACCACCACAAAGGAAATACACCGCTATTCCTCCCCCATCGACCTATGAGTCTCCAGTACCTGAAACTATTGAACCCGTAGAATTTCCCAAGCAGGACTCTGACGATGATGAAGAGTTTTTGGCTGGAGAACTAGCAGAACTTTTTTACCCTTCCCCAATACAACCTGAATCTATCATCCAATCCATACAACCAATTAAAACTGAATACCCCTTGTCTCTACCTACTCAAGATCAAATCATATCAATGCCCGTCGAACCTACCCTAGTGGTCTCGGATGACTCACCTTCTGACTTATCAGATTCTGAGACTGATCCAGATCCGGTTCAAACAATTATGCATATCTTTGAACCAGAACCACTCATATTTAAAAATGCACAATTTGAGGGAGTAGTCAAGCCATCCAAATTGCCAGACTTGCCATCTCATCTACCTAAGGAGATCTTTCCTCCGGATTCCCCCGCAATATCCAAATTAATTATTCTATATCAGATCCATAAGCCCCTGATTACTCGAGTCGAAGAGTCTTCACTCTCACCATCATTAGAGACTCAACATCATTTTGATTCGTGCTCCCTTGCACCAGTTCAGTCAATAGTCACCCCTGTGACTTGCTTTTCCATATCCACATCTTTATTGATTGACCCCCCTTTGAGGAAATATTCTCTTCCTACTAAGGGTTCAAGGCAGACCAAGCACCAATTGCATTTTCAACGATATTTAGGATTTGATATTCTAATAGACGCTGAACAACAGTGGCTAAGAAGGCGTCAAACGCGCTTCAAGATAGAGGAGAACGAATACACAACCAATGATACATCAAAAAATTTAAGTATCATTCCCTTAAAGATCCTTCAATTTGAGCCTCCATAGAGGGCTCACCTTGCACCATCATTTCCTGAAGGTTATCCTTCAGTTCTATATACTATCTTTCTTCCTATTTCTAAAATACTTTACATGCTTTCTCCAAAAAAGGATAACAAAAAAAAGGGTTTTTGTTTACCAATACACACTTTCGAAAACATAAAATGTCAAAAAAAAATATACCAAAAAGAGAGAAAAGGAAAAGACGAGAAAAGATTAAGAGCGGCAGACCATGCCCAGGCCTACCAAAGAAGGGTGGCAAGGGCATTTGAAAAGAAGGTGATTAAAAGACGATTTGAAATCGGGGAATTAGTACTCAAGCAAATCATGCCATCAAGACAGCCTCACCCAAGAGGGAAGTTGCAACCCACATGGGAGGGACCCTACGTGATCACCCATGCCTATTCTGGGAATGCCTACCGCCTGGTAGATGCCGAAGGAGTCAAGGTTTTAGGTTCGTGGAATGCACTTTATCTAAAGAAATTCCATGCATGAATAGCTTCCAATACTTGAGAACTATTATTCTTTCTTCCTGCAATTTCCAGCGTTTAGTACTTGATAATAGAATTATAAGACTCTCAAAGAAAGACTCGTATCTATTTGAACACATCTCCGCCAAATCATGCCATTTCCTTCACACACGTATAACTGGACTAGATTAACCTGATAGAAGAGAGATTGCATACCCAGTAGACTGGGACAATTTAAAACCCCCTAAAGCAAAACATCCCTTATTTCCGCCCCACTCGTATTAACCCTAGGTCAAAATGAGGAGTTACCCGGACCTAGCATATGTCCCAAAAACTGGCTCTGGCACTATACAAACACTTCTAGAGGGGAAGCATGAAAAGAATCGGGGTGAAAAACAGAAGAGCCCCCCCTGTCAGTGCGTGAAAAATCGGCGTGTGTGGGGGTTCTTCAGGGATTCGGATCGGACGCGTGCCCTGGCGGGCTTGGTTGGATCGTCTTCTCGGAAGGGTGAGGGGTGTCGTTCCTGGTTGAGGCGCCCAACAGCGGCTCAAGAGGATCCCGGGGTTTGTGTGATCGCCACCTACTTTTTCCAAAAGCAGGAAAAGTTGGGTTTGGTTTGGTCGCCTACGTGGGGAGTTTGTGGGGTCTCCGCTCTGAGACACGGATATACCGTACACAGAGGTGAAAAATAGGTATCCTATTCTGCTTCCGGGGCTTGACTAAAGGAGTCTTGGGACAAAGGGGTGTGGATATGGGGTGTGGATAGGGGCGGCTAGTCTATTTTAGTCGTCGGATATGGGGCGGCTACTGGGGTTTAGCCGTCCGGGGCCTGGGTTGCTCTGGGCAGAACTTCGGTAGGAAATGGGCTTGGTTTTGGACAGAGGCTAAGTTAGTCTTAGCCCGGGCTTCTAGAGGGGGGAGTGAGAGGGTGTCTTTGTGTAGGGAAGGGATTTTTCTCTCACAAAAGGGGTCTCTCTCTCTCTCTCGGGATTTCTAGTGGGGGAAGGGAATGGATTTGGGGGATTTGTGAGTGACAATTGTGGATTGGGAATTGGTAATGTTGTATTTGGGCTTGGGACCCCTCTATTTATAGTAAAAGAGAGGCAAGAAAATATCCTGGGGGTAATGGAGTGGGTTGGCTTTGATTAAACCTCTCATTAATTCTCTGGTTCTTCTATCAGAGACCAGGTGAAGGGCGGCTTGTGCTAACTAGCCGCCAGGATGGGGCGGCTACTTCCCTGTAGCCGCCCCCATCATGACCTGCCAAACGTCCCATCTCTGACAAGCGGTGGCTTGGGTCGGTTACTTGGTTCGATCCGGCCAAGAGAGGGCGGCTAAAGGTCATGACCCACCGCAATGATCAGCATTTAATACTGCTTTATGTCCCATCCAGGGGACTGGTCCAAAGTCGGCCAGAGGGGCGGCTAGTGTAAACTAGCCGCCTGGTATTGGGCGGCTAGTTAGGACTAGCCGCCCCTTTCCAGGGACTTGGGGTCTTTGGGTCTTAGGTTTAGGGTTAGGGTTTCTGGTTTAGGTTTAGGTTTAGGATTAGGTTAGGGTTTAGGGTTTAGGTCAGGGTTTGGTTTAGGGTTTAGGGCCAGGGTTAGGTTTAGGATTAGGTTTAGGTTTAGGTTAGGGTTAGGTTTAGGGTTTAGGTTTAGGTCAAGGCTAGGGTTAGGGTTTCCGATTCCCTGAATCTTTGGTTCCTTTTTAGATGTCCAAATGTGGTTTATTTCCGGGCGTTACTTGAAGTATTTCTGTCTTTCTGGACGGTCAAAATTGGGGTATCTACAATTGTCCCTCATAGGACGAAGTCTTTGTGCGAAGCAGGAAAGACTTCGACCGATGATAAGGAAAGAGACCCCTATTTTGGCCAGCCCAACCTTCAAGAAGTTATGCCAACACGAACAGTACTATTCGGGGAGTTGATTTAGACCGTCAGAGGCTAGGTCTTGACTTGTAATTTTTAACCAGAAGGATGATACAGGTGGAAGGCGGGGAAAAGTAAATGGTGAGTGATCCAACCCGCGGTCGGGGTTCTTAGCTATCGTGCGCGGAGCAGCCCAGCGTCAGTTTCCTCGTGCCTACCGTTCCCGTGCTTGGGAAAACTCAGCAAGGAGGGGATATCGCCGACAGAACGCAAGTAAAAGTTGAGTTTGGGTGAATTGGATCATCCGAAGAATAAGAACTCTGGAAAAGAACCAGAACTGAAGAAATTTGAATTTGAATGGTACTGAAAGTGTGGCGGAACTTCAGGAAAAGTCGTGTTTGATCAAGTAATGTCTGGAAATAAGCCAATACATGGCTGTTTGGTATGGAAAACCTTGGAATTCAGGGCTGAAAAGAGATTGGAAAGGGATTTTTAAATGAAAGAGAAAAACTGGGAGGGGCGGCTAGTTGTAACTAGCCGCCCAAGAGGGGGCGGCTATTCGTGGGTAGCCACCCCATAACTGGGTCCCTTATAACCGAAAAGACCCTCTCTCTCTCCATACGTTTCAAAACGGTTTCTCTTCCCTCCTCTCTTCTTCTTCTTCGTTTTAAACCGAGAAACCTTGATTACTTTGCCTTTCTTTCCTCCATTTTGACCTCAATCTTTCTCTCTTTCTCTTGATTTCGAAACCCTAGGTTTGGGTTCTCCTTTTTCTTTTTGAATCGAGGAAGATGACGAGGTCGAAGGCGATCGTTTCGAGGGGAAAGCGACCACGGGTGGCTCGTGGAGAGCGTAGCCCGAGCTCTTCATCATCGGAGAGCGATAGGCTGGAGGTCGAGGCCGTGGGGGAGGCTATGGGTTCGACGGAGGTGCCGCCGGTGGACATTGGCGCGGGTGAGGTTTGAGATTTGCCTTCGGGGCTGTCCCGGAGGTAGGGGGGAGTGTGATAGGCTATACACGCAAGAGGAGGCATGGGGATCGACCGGTAGTGGCCGAGGAGGTGGTTCGGGGGTCAGAGGATCGGTTGAGGGTGCAACCGAGGGAGTAGGGGTCGGGGGAGTTAGTGAAGAGGTGAGGGCGTCGTTGGATGCCCTCGTTGGGATGTTGGACAGGGAGGCCACCGAGGCCAGGGCTGAGGAGGAGGAAAGCAGGGCTATGGGGGCTTCGTGGAGTTTATCTCTGGCGTGGGGAGGGTGGAGGGGACAGGAGAGGCTAGGGATGAGGCCGGGGAGGCCAAGGGTATGGGCACCAGGGCTGCGGAGGCCGGTGTTGGTGCTGAGGCCGAGGAGGCCGTGTTCGAGGAGGACAAGGAGGAGGGGGATGACGACGGGATGGACGATCCTGACGAGGCCGAGGTGGACGCTCCTGGGTCCACACGGGCCGTGGTATGTCCCTAACTTTAGTCTTAGCCTTTTATTTTGTTTGTATGTGCATGTGTTTTGGTGGTATGAACAGGTTGTATGTGTGTATTTATACTTGTATATGTGTTTTAAATAGGCATGCTTGGTGTATAAGTTAATCACGGTGGGATGTGTAAGCATGCTGATATGGCTTTATATTTTTTTTTAGGAAGGGGAGCAATTTCTATGTATATACATCCATGTTTGTTATATGCATATAAAGGGGAGAGAAGTGATATGGTTATTATGCTTGCATGCGATACTTTTTCACGTGTGTATGACTTCGTACGTGTTTGATCGTAATAGAGCATGAGGGAGTGTATGCATGCATTTCATGGGTCCAAGTGTTCTATATGCTTAGGTGTGTTTAGGGAAAGTGTAAGCATGATAGGCTGTGATGTGAGTAAGAAAGAGCGTAAATGGTGACCATGGTGGGATGATACTATTTTTGTTTGCACGCGTGGTTATATGAGGAGTGTAGCTTCTTACTTTCATGCTTTTGTTTCTTATTTGGCATGTGGAAGTTTCATTTTGCTAAGCATGGTTTAAAATGAATTGGTAGACTCGGATTCTTACCTCTCCATCGCTTTGGACTAACCCATGTTCCCTTCGTTTGTTTTGTAGATACCGAATCGTATCAGGGCTTTATGGCACAGGACGAAGAGGTGGTACAATGCCCTGAGGCACGAGGAGTGGAGCTTGGTGGATGGAGCGGGCTTCCGTTCCTTCTTTTTGATCGAGCCGTTCCACGTCCATCGCCCATATGTGGAGGCATTGGCAGAGAGATGGGACCCGGAGAGTTGCGCGTTCGTCCTTCCTACTGGCGCTGTTATGCCGACGCTCGAGGACGTCCATCGGATCACTGGCCTTCCGGTCTTGGGGGAGGCGGTGATTGCGGCCACCCTTGCGGACTACAGGGGGCTTTTCCGAGAGTTGATCGGGGAATGGGAGTTCGTGCAGCGGGAGCGGACGCTGAACCGTATCCCTTTAGGGAGGCTTTCGGGGTAGTATGGCCTCGGTTCCTTCACAGAGCACCAGAAGGGCGAAGCTGCAGCTAGCTTCGAGAGGAGGCGAGCGATGATCGAGGCGAGAGAGACGGCCGCGTGTCCACAGAGGGCACGGAGGGAGTTGAGAGCGTTCTTCCTCTACTTCTTCGGCCGGGTCCTCTTCTCGACGGCCTCTGATAAGGTTTCCTCGCATTCTCTCTTGCTGATGAGGGACCTAGAGGGCATGGGGCGCTATGCTTGGGGAGCGGCGATGCTTGCCCATCTATTTGCGGAGCTCTCGAAGAAAGTCAAGAGGGCCGAGGGAACGAATCTTGGCGGCTTTGCGCCATTTCTTCAGGTATGTGTAAGTGATAAATGTCTTCTTCTTGGTTTAGCTCACTTTGATCGTGACAATTTCCCTCTTGCTTTGCTAGATCTTCGGGTACGAGCACTTCGCCATCGATCGCCCGACTTTGGCTCCGTTTGATCGTGCCCTCCCTTGGGCCATGAGATGGGAACCCCGGGGATCTTCCCGCTTGCACCGCCTCGCCCAATTCCGAGAGGCCTTCCGCGTCATGTCGGAGGAAGAGGTATAAGTTTTCTTCGAATTTTTGGCTTGTATTTGGTTTTCTTTTGACTAAGCGCTCTTCCTATCTTTCGATGTTTTCAGATGACGTGGAGGCCTTACTCGGAGGAGGTTCCTGAGGCCCTGGCGTGAGACGTTTGGTTGATCTATTTCTATGAGGTGGTGTTCCATGCGATCAGCCGAGTCGTATGCCAGCTTGGGTACCATCAGTGGGTGCCCGATCCTCTGCCGCGGCGCCCCTCAATTCCGGTGGCCGGGATTCCTCGGGACACGAATCTCTCGAGGAATTACGCTACGTATGTGGCAGGATGGATGGGTCGAGGCATTTTGGTTGAGCGTCGTCTTGAGGTGACTTCGAGTGACGGATACCTAGTTTGGTATCGTCAGGAGTATGCGGGTATCCTCGGGACGATGGAGGAGGAGATCCCGGATGCCTACGTAAGTTTGGAAACCCTCCTTCCTTTCTTCGTTCTCATTTGCTTGAATATTTTCTGAGTGGTGCTTCCTTTTGCAGGTTGAGTTGGATGAGATGGAGAAGAGGCTCAAGGCCGCCAATGAGCACCTCCAAGCGCGGGCCAGGCAGATAGAAGCGCTGCGGGTTCAGAGAGGACGCTTGCAGGACCAGGTCCGGGTCCTCGAGGCTCAGGTGGATGCTTTGTCGAGAGCGAGGGCCGACGGTGCTTCCTCTTCTTCCGCCCCTCCTCCTTCCATGGTTTCCGAGCGAGAGCTCGAGCTAACGAGGGAGTTGGATGTGGCCCGGAGCGAGTTGACGGCCATACGTATGGAGCTGGGCCAGGCGAGGGGTAGGGCTTCTCGGGCTGAGGAGGAGACGGACCGGCTGAGGTCCATGGTAGCTTCGAGAGAGGAGGGGTTCATCACCCTAGGCCGCGAGTGGGACTCCCTCCAGATGAGGGTGTCGGAGTTGGAGGCTTCGACGGGTGTTCCTGGGGGTTTGATGGGAGACTTGGTTCGTTCGCTCCAGGCGGCCGGGGATAGGGACCGAGAGGCGCTCAGGGCGTCAGAGGCGAGGGCGCGGGAGTTGGAGGAGAGGTTGAGGGCCGCTGAGGAACGGGCCAGAAGGACAGAGAGTCGCCTCCGACAGAGATTGGAGAGGAGAGACAGAGATATGCAGCAGGTCCGTCTTTGGGAGGCGACTATGAAGGGGAAATTGGTTGGAGGGGGCTCTATGACTGAGGCGGAGCTCGATCTTCTTCCACTTGAGCCTGACCATTCTCTCTCGGCCACCTTCAGCCGTGCTTCTCATCCTTCGGCGTCTCGGAGTCGTGGGATATATGCGAGGGCCGTGTCTTCGGTTCGAGAGACTCCCGCCGCTCCTGACGTTCCAGAGGTTCAGTCTTCTCATCAACCGCCGCTCCCTTCTCAGCCAAGTCAGGACGTTCCTCCTACTCAGCCTCCAGCGGATGATGATACGCCGAGGTACAGCTTTTGTGTCTTGGTTTTTAAGTAGAAGAATAGTATATATGCGATGAATTCATATTTCGGTGAAGTATAGCTCAAGACTTCGGAGTTTGGAGGTTTTGAAGGAAAAGATTCTTTTTTATGCTCTCTTAGGTTTAGAAAAACAATTTATGTTTATGGTTTTGGTGGGGACAATTTAATTTCTCGTTTGTATGCATGGTTTAGAATAATTTAGCATGGATGTTTAGGTATTTAAAGAGCTCCCTTTATTTAGAAAAACGAGTATTTCGTGGATGGGTGATTTTGGTGTTTTTATATGTTTAATTCATGGATGGGTGTAGGGTTTTGATATATAATTGTTTTAGCATGGTATCTATACAGGTTTTGTGTATGAATATGTGTATGAGATGTGTACATGCAGGTTTTGGAAAAACTGATCTCAATAGGTAAAGAAGTGTTGAAGAGTTGATCGAATACGGACCGACACAGCTGGAATAGATGCAGGCAGGGGGCGGCAAGTGTAAACTAGCCGCCCAGTGAGGGGCGGCTAGTTGTTCTTAGCCGCCCCCTACCTGGGGCATCCTCACCTGAAATAAAGGGCAGGGGCGGCTAGTGTAAACTAGCCGTCCAGTGAGGGGCGGCTAGTCAAGTTTAGCCGCCCCCTGCCTGGGGCAATCTGGTTCTGCTGCTCCTGTCTGCTGTTGCCGCTGAAAGTCTTTGTGACCGTTTCAACCTTCGGGACCTATAAAAACATTCCTTCCATGGACCAAGTGTTAAATCTGCCCAGATTGCGCCCCTGCACTGACTTTCGAGCCCTCCTTGCTTGAATTGTCAAGGGCTACAATCCATCTTAAGGTGAAATGGAAAAGATAATGAGAAAGTAAAGTGCGGGAGACCATGCTTTAGTATGCAAGGAAGGGATTCCAAGTGCGTGAGAAAAACTCTTAAGTATGTGTAAAGGTGGGACAATTTCTTCTCAAGCATGTGCGGCAAGGCATAAAATGAGTGGGGACAATTTTTAATATCAGGTACGGGGGGTTGACTTTAATATTTCATGAACATCGGACGCCAAGGTGTTTTGGAAAAGGAAAATGCAAGCTTATGCGTAGGTATAAGAGGCATAAGGGGGCATTTTAATTCTTCAATGATTTCTTACGTGAGAGGGCAATGTCCTCGACTTTCTGAAGTAAATGATACCATCAAGTCCCTGTGGAGGAGCCCTTGTGGTCACCTATGTCCAAACCAGGATCGTATTTGAGAGGTATAAGCCTTAGGTGTTGATTTTTCTAGGTTCATGGTTTTCAAATGCTTAACCGTATTATTCTAAACATGCTGAAAAATCCATGAGTGTACCAAGAGTCGAGTCAAATAAGCTTTCCTTGGACAAGCAAGTTTCTAAGTGAACTAATGTGAGTGTGTGTAGTTGTAAACCTGGACATGATCTACCTTTGGTCAAAATTTTGCCTTTCCCGATAGACGTAGTTCAATTTAGAATCCCATTGCGAAATAAAAAGGGGGGGGGGGAATGGGGTAAGAGTAATATCTTCCTTTCGGGCAATATTTTAGAATTGACCCAGTCTAGCACATGTCTTACTTTCTAGGTCCCTCTGGCTTTCTTCTTTTTACTACTTCTTTATTTTGGATGGAAAGTACAGTCCGTTGTTTGGATCTATATTGGTATAGCCGTTGTCTAGCGTATACCGTGCGTAAAGGCGTGAAAGCCTGCTAAATAGAGAGTTTAACCCGTTCACTTGGGTGTTGTTTTCTTTTGTTGGCCTCTCATTGCCTGATTTTTTTTTATTTGAGGGGGGGGGCTCTTCTGTTTTTCACCCCGATTCTTTTCATGCTTCCCCTCTAGAAGTGTTTGTATAGTGCCAGAGCCAGTTTTGGGACATATGCTAGGTCTAGGTAACTCCTCATTTTGACCTAGGGTTAATACGAGTGGGGCAGAAATAAGGGATGTTTTGCTTTGGGGTTTTTAAATTGTCCCAGTCTACGGGGTAGGCAATTTCTCTTTTATCAGGTGAATCTAGTCCAGTTATACGTGTGTGAAGGAACTGGCATGATTTGGCGGAGATGTGTTCAAATAGATACAAGTTTTTCTTCGAGAGTCTTATAATTCTATCATCAAGTACTAAACGCTGGAGATCGCAGGAAGAAAGAATAATAGTTCTAAGTATTGAAAGTTTTTCATGCATGGAATTTCTTTAGGCAGTAGGCATTCCCGGAATAGGCATGGGTGATCACATAGGGTCCCTCCCTTGTGGGTTGCAACTTTCCTCTTGGGTGAGATTGTCTTGATGGCATGATTTGCTTAAGTACTAACTCTCCGATTTCAAATCTTCTTTTTATTACCTTCTTTTGAAATGCCCTTGCCACCCTTCTTTGATAGGCCTGGGCATGGTCTGCCGCTCTCAATCTTTTCTTTTGGTATTTTTTATTTTTTATGTTTTTTTTTTTTTGAAAGTGTGGAAATAGTTGCATACTTATGGTTTTGAAGAGGCCTGTGTCAGCGAATAGATATGTTTTTGGAGAAAGGATGGAGATAAAGTTTGGAAATCGCATTTTGTTTTTAGAAGGAAAGTATGGAAAGATAGTTCGTAAAAATGTTTTGGACGGAAATTAAGGAAACACTTGCTTTGTAAAACATTTTTGTTTTGAAGGAGCAGATTTGGAAAACATTTTCATTTTGAAGAAGAGTGGAAATGTATTTTGCAAATATCTTCGTTGTTTTGGTAAACAGGCAGAGAAAGTTTGGGAAAGTATTTTGTTTGGAAGTGTGGAACTATGGTTTTTTAAAACTTTTGTTTTGAAGGCGAGTGTGGAAAACATGTTTTTATTAAACATTTTTTTTTTGGAAAAAAAAGTGGATATAAAGCTGGAAACAAGTATGTTCAGGGTTGAGGAATGAAAGCTGATTAGCATGTATTTTTTGGATTTTGGTTTCTTTTAGGAAAGCAGGTAAACAAATACATCTAGGGTGATGAAAGCGAAAGCTGATAAACAAATATTTTGATCTTTTCGATTTTTGGAAAAGATGTAAAAAAATATGTACAGGAGTTGAAAGCGAAAGCTGGTAAACAAATATTTTGATCTTTTCGATTTTTGGAAAAGCTGTAAACAAATATGTACAGGAGTTGAAAGCGAAAGCTGGTAAACAAATATTTTGATCTTTTGTATTTTTTGAAAAAGTTATAAACCAATATGTACTGGAGTTGAAAGCGAAAGCTGGTAAATAAATATTTTTATCTTTTGATTTTTGGAAAAGCTATAAACAAATATGTATAGGAGTTGAAAGCTCACCCGGGAGGATCGGTACCTGGTTCTTGGATTTGTATTGCCTCCTCAAGTCGGCTTCTTTTTGGTGGCCGGCTGATGTCTGGTGGGGGTCCCCTGTTCCCAAATTCGGCCTCCTTGAGTCTCTTCAAGGGCCTTCTGATTGAATATTTTAAGTTATTATTAATTACCGCAAGTGCACGGATCGTTACAGTAGTATAGATCTAGCAAATACGGGTCGAACCCACAGAGAATTGTTCAAATCAGATTATTAATTGATTTAACTAATCGAACTAGAAAGAAAGATTGACGAAGTTTTTTTTTATTATGTTTTTTTTTTAAAAGCTAATATGAATATAAAAAGATAACTAGGGCTTTAGAATCCACCATGCAATACCAATGTAGGGATTATATTCAAATATGAAACTCCATCATATAACTCAATCAATATTGACGTTAATCAAATATCAATCGGAAAATAAATATTTAAAATCATATTATTTCATAAAATCATATTTAAAACCAAAACAATCATCTCAACATTCACACATTAAGAAGAGAATAAGATATCAAAATAGTTAATCAAGCATACCCTATCAAACCCTAAACAAGAGATCCTTGAAGATGATTCTACGATTAAAAAACCTTGATTTATGAAAACCCAATATAATGATCTATCTCCCTTCTCTTTATAAAATCTACCAACTCAATATTCAACTTGTTAAGAAGAGCATAAAATATCAGAGATCTCAATCAAAGCATATTTTATCAAATCAAATACAAGAGATTTTTGAAGAAAGTAACCAGAAATTCACATAAAAGGTTTCAAAAGAGAATTGAAGGAGAGATTGATACTCAATAAAGCAAACAATACGAAGAATTCAGATCTAAATATAAAATCCTAAACTAGCATTGCATGGTTTCATCTTCAACCCTAGTTGAAGATTTAGCTAGACATGATCAAATGAAATAAAAGAAAAATAAAAGAAACCATATTATATAAAAAAATTCTGAAAATAAAAACACAAAAACTAATATAAAAATTCAGATATCAATGAATACAGACATATGAAAAGAAAAACAGAAGGAAATCAAAACTGTTGAATCTTTCTCCTTTGGTTGTCCCTTTGCCTCCTTGTTTGATGTCTCTTTCTTGGCTTCATATGTGTTCCTTTTATAGCCTTCAGCCTTGAATTTCAACCGTTGATTTGCAATAAATTGGATGGTCAAGATTAACCATTAACCTTCCTAATATGCATCTTTGACAGATTTAGCAGGTAAAAGCTTTCATTCCCGTCATTGATTTTCTGCAGAATCTTCGGATAAATTTTTGACCCCTAATATGGTGGAATTGCAAAATATTCATGAAACATTGATTTGTAGATCTTGAAAATATCTTTCCAAAGCCATATTTTGGACCAAAATACGATATTTGAGGCAAAAGTTATGGTCAAAACAGTAGGACGGTTTCAACATTGATTTGAAGAATATTTGATTGGAATTTGATTTTTGATTCTCTCTTCACCAAATCTTTTTCTAGCATAATTTCGGATCTTATAGAGTCCTTTTGATTCTCATTCATATCTTTAAATGCTTCATAGAGTATCTTGCATTGATAATCATCATTTATCTCAATTACCTGTAATAACATATAAATTTGGAATATTAGTCATTATTACACATAAAATTAGGAATAGAAAACTAAATTAAAGGGTTTAAATGTGAAAATAATATGCTTATCAAATACCCCCAAAACTAGATTTTCCTGGTCCTCTAGCAATCAAATTAAAGTGATTAAACAAAATATATATATAAAAAAAGGATAAGGCCACTTTCGCAGGCTCTCACGGTTGCATTTAGCGTATGCAACAAGCCCTTAAACCCCTAGGTCACCCCTAGTGGACGAGTTTGACTCGTGAGGGTTTGCAGCGAATCTACCCACAAAATTCATGACTTTCTTCTTTTTTTTTTCTTTTTTTCTTTTCTTTTTGAAAATCTGAGAAAAATGACATCTTAGGGAGCGTGATAAAAATCAACTAAAGTTGAGAGCTCTATCCACATGTCAGAAGTTTCCACTCATAATCAAGTCGTGAAGTGTGTGTGTGCATAACCAACAAGGATGTAACTTTCTTTTTGTTAGGCCTGTGTCATTTAGAGTGCTAATTTCGATCGGAGTCGCTAAAATTTTGACTTTAGCTATCTGCTAGGGTTTGAAGACTCTGATTAATAAATCTAACTGCATATTATGGGTCTTGGTACAGTTTAATACTGCCCATAAAATTTTCGTTTAATTCCGATAACGTTTTTGGAATTATACACTTTCGGATTGATATTTGGATTTGATTTTGTTAAAATCCAAGACGAAGAGATAAAAATCCGATATTATTATGAGATGTTAAGTTTGGTGATAGCTTCCATATAGAAGTGGAATTGGATCAACTGGATTCGTATATTAAAAGTTATGGGTATTTTTCCGAGTATACCCCGAAGTTGAGAAATCCAGGCAGCAGCCCTGTAAGATGTTTAGCCTAGATTTTGGAATAGCTGGAGAGGTTATTTGATCTGGGTGTAAACATAAAAGTTGTAGATAATCGTCTTATCTTTCAAATGCCACTGGAATCGTGCAATTCTGAGCTGTATTGAGGAAGTTATGGCCGTTTAAGTGAAGGCTGCGCAGAGGTTTTAAGTCCGAGGATGACTTGGTCATTTACTCGACCTTTGCTTATTTAATCCCCAAATGTGCACGACTTTGGGTCTCTCCTCCTCTCTTTTCTGGTCCAGCCCCCCTTTTGTATGTGTTTTGGGTGGAGGAGGTGATGGTGGTGGAGAAGAAGATCAAAAAGGAGTGGAAAAGGTGTGTTTATGTTGTTGTTGTGCTTTGTTATCCTCCCTTCTTAATCCATCTTCCTCAAGCTCCCCCTCATTGTTTTCCCCTCCCCTTTGGACAGCAGCCCCCCATGTGTTTGTTGTAATGCCACATTGAAGAAGAAGAGCAAGGAAGAGGTGGTGGTTGCGGTGGTTGCGGTTGGGGTGGCCGAGGGTGCGCTTGCGAGCCCCTACGCCCCCCTTTCCTTTCCTTTTCCCCCCTCTCCTTTGGTGTGTTGTTTGTAAGGAGGTGCGGGGCGTCGGGGGTGTTGGCGGTGGAGCAGCGGTGTGTGGGCGTGCCGGAGCCGCGTATGGACCTCCCGCTCTCCTCGGTTGGGTTCAGCCATCTCTTTTGTAGCTGGTGAGAAGGGGTAGAGCTCCATTGCCTTGTGTTGTTGTGTGTGCATGGAATTGAAAGGGCTGAAGAGGGAGAAGCACATGCTCAAGTTTTATGTGTTGTGTAGGTGTGCATAAGGTGCTCGCATGCGTGCGGAGTGCGCGGGAAGCATGCATAAGGTGCTCGCATGCGTGCGGAGTGCGCGGAAAGCGTGCATAAGGTGCTCGCATGCGTGCGGAGTGCGCGGGAAGCGTGCATGAGGTGCTCGAGGGTGTGCTTGACATTGTTTGATGCGTGCGGAGTGTGCGGGCAGCGTGCACGAGGTGCTCAAGGGCGTGCTTGGCCTTGCCCGATGCGTGCGGAGTGCGTGGGAAGCATGCACGAGGTGCTCGAGGACGTGCTTGACGTTGTTTGATGCGTGCAGGGTGCATGGGCAGCATGCACGGGGTACTCGAGGGCGTGCTTGCGGTGTTCAGACGCGTTCGGAGTGCTTCGTGGTGTTGAGCAGCTTGTTATAGCCAAATGCAACCATGGGATGATCCTTGGCGGATTGATTTCAGGCTTCGGATTCAACTCGTCGCTCTCTTGCGTTTCGCGAGCCGTGCGCTCGTTAGGTGAGTGGTTCGATCCAACACTTGGGATGCGCTCGATGCACACCGCCGTGCATTGTGCATCCTTGGGGCATCTCAACCCCTAAATATGCTAGATATTGCATGTTAGGGTTGTATAGCTCGTATATTGTGTAGAACCCCCTATTCTACCATATACTTGCTTAGGTATATATTCATGTTTGAATAAATGTGTTTTCATGTGCCCCTTGTGTTTCGGGCATATATTTTCGAATGAGTGTATGGATGTATAGAATATGCATGCCTTAGGTAGTATTGTAATACTCCTCCCCTATATGAGTAATATCCAGCATGTCAAACCTTGGGTTAATAACCGAATGCGTGCTAATATTTTCCCTTATGATTAGACTGGAGGAATGGTGTAGTTGTTGCACCCATCTGTTGGGGCAAAACTATGACCAGCCTTTCCGGAGAGGATGAGACTTTCCCTCTCTCTCGCCCTCCCTCTTTACGCAAACTGAGTAAGTAGATGTAGTTCCTACTAGACTCAGGTGCGCTTGAGAAAATTAGTATGCACCGATTAGTGCGCGAGATCGCGCTTGACCCTTTCCTCTCAAGTTGGTGATAACCAACGAATGCTATGATATATTTTGTGTGATTGTATGATTATGGCCTTATAAGCATGTTTAAGTGGGTCATACCTTGTATGCATATTGTATGATTTGTTGTTTATGATGTAAATCCATGTTAGGGAGTACCCCTATAGTTATATATATATATTATTGTGCATGTGGCACATATTATCATGTTATGATTCTCCTTATATATATATATATGCGCGCATGTTAACTAATTTGGCCTATCCGTAATAGGCAAGGGTATGACCCGCGGTCGGGTCGTACCCTATTAGTTAAAGCGCTAGCGATGTAATCGTCCCTTGCATCCGAGTGATGCATTCGTATCGAATTCTGAAGAATTCATCGTGGCATCGACTTTGTTAAACCGATAGCTACGGCATTAACTTGGGCCTACCCGTGCTAGGCGTGTGTCTGAACCGCCTATTGGGTTATGCCCCTGGCTTTTCTACATGAGTGTAGAGATAGTCCTCGCGTTCGAGTGACGCCTCCGTGTGGGAATACAAGAGTATTCGGTATCATCGATATATGTGTGTAAGTACCAAGGGTAGTTGGCTTTCCCATAGGGTTCGCATTGCGAACGCAAGGTGCTTCCTCCTGACATCGTCATGAGTCGAAGCTACCCGACATAGAAGCTGTCCTGTAGGGTGCCACCACTTGTAGGTGCTACCGATGCGTACCGCGGTACACATCTAGGGAATGTACTGATCATGGAAGGCCGACAGGTAGAGGCTGCACGGGAGAGAGCTACCAAGTGATATTTCGGGCTTCAAGTCGTTCTCCCCTTCGTCGGATCCGTGTTGAAGCTGCCCGGCTCGTAGTTGTCCTGTGGGGTGCTCCCAGACGTATTTATGACACCTATTGGTGCGCCCATATGGTAGAGATAGCGGTCATGGAGAGGCTACCAGGTAGAGGCTCCCCGGGAGAGGGCTACCGGATGACGATGGGTGTAGAGCAACTGAGTTCGTTTCAAAAGTCCCTAGTCACCCCTCCGGGGGCTAGGGTGAGGATGAGTTGTTGTCACGTCGCCACGTGACCCAAATACCCATCGAGTATACTCTGGGTTTGTTACTTCTGACGCTTGAGGTATCGAAGTATATCTCTACCTCGTAGCAGATGGATGCGTTGTGTCTCGTTAACCAGTAACACGTGGTGTTATGGTTAACCCTCGTTTGTCCCCGGGTCTCTTTGGAGCTCCCCTTCAGGGTCGGGGCGATGAATGTATTAAGTCACGTCGCTACGTGACCCATTGGTTTGTTCACCCGTTCCCATATTGGTTGGGTCTGGTTAAGTATCGATGTTGAGAGATATCGATAACAACTATCTCTATGTAGATGATCACAATAGTGTTGTTTAGACCAGTAATTCCGCGTCTCCTTGACAAACGGTATGGTCTCTCCCCAAGAGTCCCAAGAGTCTCCCTTCGGGAGTGAGGGTGTGGGTGAGACGGGTTGCACCGCCGTGTGACCCTATTATCCATTGGGTTTCAACCCATGTCTTTCCTTGAAAGGAAATTGCCTTAACATTAAATTGTTATAGTGGTGTTCGGTTTCCGACCACTCACTGAGCTTGTAGCTCACCCCTCGCGTACTGTTTCTTTTACAGGGCGTTGTTGGGCGTGGAGCTGGAGTTTCCTATGGCGTGGTCTTGCGTGCGTGGAAACGTTCTGTCCGGCGGATTGGCGAGTGCGAGGCTGTCAGCAGTCCTAGAGTCTTGTGTATTGGTAATTCGTGCGTGTGGCACTTGTTGTATTTTATTGGCTAGACTTGGCTCTCACAGGACAGTGATTGTGTATTCGAGTCTGTAATAATATTTTCAGTTTACAGACTTATTGATAGTTTATGCTTCCGCTTTTCAGTTGTATTATCAGTTGTCATTGCTTCATTAGCCTTGTGTATTGTTTATTGGAGTCGTTGTTGACCTCTTGTTTATGATAGCTGATATTATATTATTGCCACGTCTCGGGGACGGCCGCCCTGGGGCGTGACAAAAGTTGGTATCAGAGCCTGGTCCTGTCAGAGCCTAAGTCAAGTCGTATAGATGAGTCGTAGGATTGTTATCCGAGTACTTTGGTTTAGAAGTTTTCTTAGGTTGCTGACATGCCTCCTCGCATCCGTGGACGTGGACGTGGCCACCCCTGGACTCCCCTTAAGTTGTCGACTGGGTCGACTGATCAGGGTCAGTGTTGGGTTCCTTGTTGTGGGACTAAGGCTTGGGAAGGAGTTTCCAGCCCAGTTGCGTCGTTTTGATGGATCGTTGAAATTTCTAAGGTTGGATCGCGTCTCGACTATGGAGCTTCGTTCCCGGACATCGTTATTGCTATTAACCATGGAGTTCGCGTGATGCGCCAGTTTCAAGTGTTGAGGATGTGGTGTGTTGCTCATTAAGGAGTGATGTCTTCTTTCAGTCTTCCTACTCAGGATAAGGGGCCTTGCAGGGTCAGCGTTGAGACCCGGGCTAGGGTACTCCGTGTTCCTTGTTTGGTTGTCGGGATATCCTATATCGGGACCTCATGGGGCCCTCCCAAGGTTCTTTTCCCAGCTAAGGAATACCATTGAAGCATCAAATTGATGATGGATTTTTCCTCACTTGGAAGGTGCGAGAGCGAGTGGTGAAGCATACGATCGGGATTGAATGCGTCCTTTTGCAGCTTAGTGGGCGATAGCTTATGGACTAGGGTTCCATAGCCATATCCGGAGTCGCTTCGATATATCATCGTGCGTTGTAGCGGTCCGGTAGAGGTCAGAGTCCTGTGAGGTGCTCCCTGGGACTATCCACGACGCTTGTTGGTGTGCCCATATAGCAGAGATAGTGGACATGGGAGGCTATCAGGTAGTGGCCACACCGGGAGAGTATTACTTGATGATGTCGAGAGCTTGGACTCCCCGTGATGAATCTGCCCATTGAGTGCATGATGCTGGAGTTCCAATGGTATAGTTGGGCGACCTGTAGGTGGCGGCATGTGAAGCACAGTTTGAGGTACTGTCGCGCTTTGCCCCCACATGGGTCGTAAATGAGGAGACGTGACGCTAAGTGTTCGTGATGGGACTCGACCGCCATATCAGGTAGATGACGTCGATGAGGCGTTGTCGGGAATCGACGACCTCCTATTGCGTGTCTTGCGGATTAAGTGCGGTCGAGCGGCTTACCCAGCGTGTAAGGGTCATCATGAGCGTCAGCCATGCTCAAGGAGCAGAATTTGGACTTAATCGTCCCAGGAATTATTTTGATCTCCCCATAGGGGTTGAAGATCAAGTACCCATTGCCGTGAATTGATGATCTATTTTGACCAGCCTTAGGAGCTAGTGTCTTTCTGTTGATCGATCTTCGCGCAGGGTACCCTATTTGGAGATCCGGGAGTTGGCATTCTTTAGTTGGCCTTTCATGACCGTTTCAGGCACTACGAATTTTGTGTACTGCCGTCGGGGTAGACGAGTATGCCAGATGCCTACAAGGATCTCGAATATGTTATTGGACCTCCGTGGGCTGTTCTGAGGTAGCCTTCGTTGAGGATGTTGGTTGGCATGCCCTCAGGCGAAGTTGTGGATCGTCGCGATGGAATGCGTTCGTCCATCAAGATTCCTCAGTGGACGTGGGAGTGAGTTATCACGAATCTCGTTGCGGGCTCGTTAAAGTTATGTTCGGGTCGCGACGCCGTCTAGGTGATCGTTGACCGATTGACTAAGTCCGCACCTTCCTCCCTATCCAACTAACTGAGTCTCTGGACGCTTCGACGCGGGTTTGAGCCTTCGCGATTGTTCGTCTTCATGGCACTCCGGTCGGCGCTATTTCGGATCGAGACGCGTGTGTTACTTTGAGGTGCTTGCACAGCCTTTGGTAGGCTTTGTCGCGAGCCTTCATTTAAGTATAGCGTTTCATTGCTGATGGACAGCCAGGCAAGAGGACGATTTAGGCCTGGGAGGACATGCTATTTTGCCTGCGTGCTCGACTTGGGGCAATTGAGAGAGGCACCACCCTCTAGGAAGGGGTCTGCCTGTGTAACGACTGCCATTTGAGCACCCAGATGAAATGGAAGAGGCACTCTACGGGCGCGGTTTTATACCTCCCTTGTGTTGGGACGGTTGTAGAGCACTAGTTGGAGTGGCCGCAAGTTATTTTATTGACCTTGCGGTGGCCGAGATGGTTCGTGCGTGCCTCTGCACCACCCAGAACCGTCGGAAGGGCTACGCAGGTCATCGTCGCCAGGAATTTACCTTCGGGTTGGCGATCAATTTTTTCTGAAGGTGTCCCGGTTTAAGGGCATCCGTTGTTTCGACGTTCAGGGCGAGCTGAGTCGGCCTTCCATCGGACCGGTTTCCGTCCTTGAGTGGATTAGGGGAGGTGGCTATCATGAAGCCTTGCCCCCGTGGCTGACTCATGCCCGTGACATCATCCCCGTCTCGCAGCTGAGACATTAAGTCCACGATCCTGCTCACATCTTTCAGTTCGAGCGGCTCATCCTCGCGCTGGATTTGTCGTTCGCGAAGCAGTTGATCGAGAACATGGACCAATGCGAGAAGAGGCTCCGCACCAAGACCGTTCCTTCGGCTAAAGTGCGTGGTAGCACCAGTTTGGTGCGCGGACCACTTGGGAGCCAATGGACTGTATGGGTGACACTTCTACGTTCGGTCTCTCTTTGGGTTTCCTTAAATTTCGAGGACTAAATTTCCTAAGGGGGGGAGAATGTTAGGCCTGTGTCATTTAGAGTCCTAATTTCGATCGGAGTCGCTAAAATTTTGACTTTAGCTATCTGCTAGGGTTTGAAGACTCTGATTAATAAATCTAACTGCATATTATGGGTCTTGGTACAGTTTAATACTGCCCATAAAATTTTCGTTTAATTCCGATAACGTTTTTGGAATTATACACTTTCGGATTGATATTTGGATTTGATTTTGTTAAAATCCAAGACGAAGAGATAAAAATCCGATATTATTATGAGATGTTAAGTTTGGTGATAGCTTCCATATAGAAGTGGAATTGGATCAACTGGATTCGTATATTAAAAGTTATGGGTATTTTTCCGAGTATACCCCGAAGTTGAGAAATCCAGGCAGCAGCCCTGTAAGATGTTTAGCCTAGATTTTGGAATAGCTGGAGAGGTTATTTGATCTGGGTGTAAACATAAAAGTTGTAGATAATCGTCTTATCTTTCAAATGCCACTGGAATCGTGCAATTCTGAGCTGTATTGAGGAAGTTATGGCCGTTTAAGTGAAGGCTGCGCAGAGGTTTTAAGTCCGAGGATGACTTGGTCATTTACTCGACCTTTGCTTATTTAATCCCCAAATGTGCACGACTTTGGGTCTCTCCTCCTCTCTTTTCTGGTCCAGCCCCCCTTTTGTATGTGTTTTGGGTGGAGGAGGTGATGGTGGTGGAGAAGAAGATCAAAAAGGAGTGGAAAAGGTGTGTTTATGTTGTTGTTGTGCTTTGTTATCCTCCCTTCTTAATCCATCTTCCTCAAGCTCCCCCTCATTGTTTTCCCCTCCCCTTTGGACAGCAGCCCCCCATGTGTTTGTTGTAATGCCACATTGAAGAAGAAGAGCAAGGAAGAGGTGGTGGTTGCGGTGGTTGCGGTTGGGGTGGCCGAGGGTGCGCTTGCGAGCCCCTACGCCCCCCTTTCCTTTCCTTTTCCCCCCTCTCCTTTGGTGTGTTGTTTGTAAGGAGGTGCGGGGCGTCGGGGGTGTTGGCGGTGGAGCAGCGGTGTGTGGGCGTGCCGGAGCCGCGTATGGACCTCCCGCTCTCCTCGGTTGGGTTCAGCCATCTCTTTTGTAGCTGGTGAGAAGGGGTAGAGCTCCATTGCCTTGTGTTGTTGTTGTGTGTGCATGGAATTGAAAGGGCTGAAGAGGGAGAAGCACATGCTCAAGTTTTATGTGTTGTGTAGGTGTGCATAAGGTGCTCGCATGCGTGCGGAGTGCGCGGGAAGCATGCATAAGGTGCTCGCATGCGTGCGGAGTGCGCGGAAAGCGTGCATAAGGTGCTCGCATGCGTGCGGAGTGCGCGGGAAGCATGCATGAGGTGCTCGAGGGTGTGCTTGACATTGTTTGATGCGTGCGGAGTGTGCGGGCAGCGTGCACGAGGTGCTCAAGGGCGTGCTTGGCCTTGCCCGATGCGTGCGGAGTGCGTGGGAAGCATGCACGAGGTGCTCGAGGACGTGCTTGACGTTGTTTGATGCGTGCAGGGTGCATGGGCAGCATGCACGGGGTACTCGAGGGCGTGCTTGCGGTGCTCAGACGCGTTCGGAGTGCTTCGTGGTGTTGAGCAGCTTGTTATAGCCAAATGCAACCATGGGATGATCCTTGGCGGATTGATTTCAGGCTTCGGATTCAACTCGTCGCTCTCTTGCGTTTCGCGAGCCGTGCGCTCGTTAGGTGAGTGGTTCGATCCAACACTTGGGATGCGCTCGATGCACACCGCCGTGCATTGTGCATCCTTGGGGCATCTCAACCCCTAAATATGCTAGATATTGCATGTTAGGGTTGTATAGCTCGTATATTGTGTAGAACCCCCTATTCTACCATATACTTGCTTAGGTATATATTCATGTTTGAATAAATGTGTTTTCATGTGCCCCTTGTGTTTCGGGCATATATTTTCGAATGAGTGTATGGATGTATAGAATATGCATGCCTTAGGTAGTATTGTAATACTCCTCCCCTATATGAGTAATATCCAGCATGTCAAACCTTGGGTTAATAACCGAATGCGTGCTAATATTTTCCCTTATGATTAGACTGGAGGAATGGTGTAGTTGTTGCACCCATCTGTTGGGGCAAAACTATAACCAGCCTTTCCGGAGAGGATGAGACTTTCCCTCTCTCTCGCCCTCCCTCTTTACGCAAACTGAGTAAGTAGATGTAGTTCCTACTAGACTCAGGTGCGCTTGAGAAAATTAGTATGCACCGATTAGTGCGCGAGATCGCGCTTGACCCTTTCCTCTCAAGTTGGTGATAACCAACGAATGCTATGATATATTTTGTGTGATTGTATGATTATGGCCTTATAAGCATGTTTAAGTGGGTCATACCTTGTATGCATATTGTATGATTTGTTGTTTATGATGTAAATCCATGTTAGGGAGTACCCCTATAGTTATATATATATATTATTGTGCATGTGGCACATATTATCATGTTATGATTCTCCTTATATATATATATATATGCGCGCATGTTAACTAATTTGGCCTATCCGTAATAGGCAAGGGTATGACCCGCGGTCGGGTCATACCCTATTAGTTAAAGCGCTAGCGATGTAATCGTCCCTTGCATCCGAGTGATGCATTCGTATCGAATTCTGAAGAATTCATCGTGGCATCGACTTTGTTAAACCGATAGCTACGGCATTAACTTGGGCCAACCCGTGCTAGGCGTGTGTCTGAACCGCCTATTGGGTTATGCCCCTGGCTTTTCTACATGAGTGTAGAGATAGTCCTCGCGTTCGAGTGACGCCTCCGTGTGGGAATACAAGAGTATTCGGTATCATCGATATATGTGTGTAAGTACCAAGGGTAGTTGGCTTTCCCATAGGGTTCGCATTGCGAACGCAAGGTGCTTCCTCCTGACATCGTCATGAGTCGAAGCTACCCGACATAGAAGCTGTCCTGTAGGGTGCCACCACTTGTAGGTGCTACCGATGCGTACCGCGGTACACATCTAGGGAATGTACTGATCATGGAAGGCCGACAGGTAGAGGCTGCACGGGAGAGAGCTACCAAGTGATATTTCGGGCTTCAAGTCGTTCTCCCCTTCGTCGGATCCGTGTTGAAGCTGCCCGACTCGTAGTTGTCCTGTGGGGTGCTCCCAGACGTATTTATGACACCTATTGGTGCGCCCATATGGTAGAGATAGCGGTCATGGAGAGGCTACCAGGTAGAGGCTCCCCGGGAGAGGGCTACCGGATGACGATGGGTGTAGAGCAACTGAGTTCGTTTCAAAAGTCCCTAGTCACCCCTCCGGGGGCTAGGGTGAGGATGAGTTGTTGTCACGTCGCCACGTGACCCAAATACCCATCGAGTATACTCTGGGTTTGTTACTTCTGACGCTTGAGGTATCGAAGTATATCTCTACCTCGTAGCAGATGGATGCGTTGTGTCTCGCTAACCAGTAACACGTGGTGTTATGGTTAACCCTCGTTTGTCCCCGGGTCTCTTTGGAGCTCCCCTTCAGGGTCGGGGCGATGAATGTATTAAGTCACGTCGCTACGTGACCCATTGGCTTGTTCACCCGTTCCCATATTGGTTGGGTCTGGTTAAGTATCGATGTTGAGAGATATCGATAACAACTATCTCTATGTAGATGATCACAATAGTGTTGTTTAGACCAGTAATTCCGCGTCTCCTTGACAAATGGTATGGTCTCTCCCCAAGAGTCCCAAGAGTCTCCCTTCGGGAGTGAGGGTGTGGGTGAGACGGGTTGCACCGCCGTGTGACCCTATTATCCATTGGGTTTCAACCCATGTCTTTCCTTGAAAGGAAATTGCCTTAACATTAAATTGTTATAGTGGTGTTCGGTTTCCGACCACTCACTGAGCTTGTAGCTCACCCCTCGCGTACTGTTTCTTTTACAGGAGCGTTATTGGGCGTGGAGCTGGAGTTTCCCTATGGCGTGGTCTTGCGTGCGTGGAAACGTTCTGTCCGGCGGATTGGCGAGTGCGAGGCTGTCAGCAGTCCTAGAGTCTTGTGTATTGGTAATTCGTGCGTGTGGCACTTGTTGTATTTTATTGGCTAGACTTGGCTCTCACAGGACAGTGATTGTGTATTCGAGTCTGTAATAATATTTTCAGTTTACAGACTTATTGATAGTTTATGCTTCCGCTTTTCAGTTGTATTATCAGTTGTCATTGCTTCATTAGCCTTGTGTATTGTTTATTGGAGTCGTTGTTGACCTCTTGTTCATGATAGCTGATATTATATTATTGCCACGTCTCGGGGACGGCCGCCCTGGGGCGTGACACTTTTTCCAAGTAAAACTTAATTTTGATCACCTTCAGAATGGATTTCGCCTTGACTTCAAAAAAACTCACTGGATATTACACTCAACAAGGAAATCACTCAGAGGTGGGCTCATTTCTCTCAACTTATATGTGGCAAGGAATCAAAATTCAAATAATCCATATATAAGATTTTATAGAAGGACGGACCATATCAAAGAAAAAGAAAATTAAATTGATCTCAGGAATGGAATGTCATTGACTCAAGAACATTGGATTAGACACCATAAGTCCTCTTCATCTATTCTCCACATTTTAACCACATTACATTTAGGATCAAGTAGGTCTTTTCAATAGGTTGTAATGGGGCTAGGGTTATTGTTGGAAATTGGACAAGGTTTATTCTGAAATGCTTTGAAGATTTGTTTATTTTTCGATGAACATCGGCTTCTTCTCTTCTTTTTTTTTTCTTCAAGAATCATGATAGTAATAACCCTCCATGAAATTTCATAGTAATTGATTGATTTTTTTCTTTTCTTTTTCTTTCCTCGTTCACAAAACAAAATTTAAGGTTACACTCATTAAATAAAGTGTAGGATGGAAAATAGGTTGAACAAAGAAAGGCTTATATGGCTCAAGGGGTTTGACTAGTGGATAAGTATAAAAATAGGTTGGCTGAACATGATAGGTGGGTTAGCAAAGATGGCCTAAATCATTTCCTAAGTTTCATATGGTTATTGTATGCCTTGAAAAGATTTCAGAGGAGTTTCTAGTGTAGTAATCCAATTTTTATGGTGTTTATGAATCTTTGATCAAAACAAGAATAAAAAGATCAAGCAAACGACATTTCTTTTCTTTTTTTTTAAAAGCGAAAACAAGAAAAATTTGAGTTAACTTGTAACTCAGAATTATGTAAAATCCCTCCAAGAATAGAATGGCTCAAATCTCTCATGGGTTAAGTCTCCACTAATGATTCTTCCAGTTCTCTCCCTTAAATTTCACTTTTCCATTTAGGCTACATATATGTGGCTATAAGTGCTGAATATATATTTTTTTTTTCAAGACTTGAAATTTGCGAAAAACATTTTAGACACAGGATATGATTAACAACTAAAGTGAAAATTGATCTGGCAAGCCAAATGCATCTCAATGATTAAATTTTTCCCAAATTTTTTTTTTAATATATCACATTAAAATTTGTTGATTACACCCCTAAACCTAAATCTAACATTGTCCCCAATGTTCATATAATTGGACACCTGAAATATCAAGAAAAGAGAATGAAAAAGGAAGAATTTTACCATATCAAGTGATCACCATTGAACTGCTGGTATACGATGACATAAAAACAATTTTATTAGTTCAATATACTTCAAAATAAAGATTACATTCAATGACTCGATGATAGTGGATGCAACGAACACAAAGCCTAGACTGAAAATGGAAAATTACCCTAATGCCCCCAAACCTAGTTTACAACATGAACAAGGAATTGATGACTCGAGAGGAAAGGCAACCTCAGAAAAATATAGTACAAAATGATTACCAAGAGAGCTTAATCTTGATAGATGGAATCAATGAGGTGATATGACCTCCACTTTCTCCAGCGGTAACTCCAAAAATAGTTTAAGTTCTAGCTTAGGAGGCTCATCAATGGAAGGAAGGGGTGGTGACAGAGGAGGGGGCTCAGGTTTTGGTTGCCACTTATTGAATGGGATGGTTGGTTCTGAATCTAGGAGAGCATTTACTTCCATGATCGATTTTTCCATATCAAAATTTTCTCCAAAGTGAGCAAGACACAATTCTAAAGGATCTTTAGTAGACATAGAATGATGTTTCAAATCTTCAATTATTTCCTCAATAGAATTCACATCTTCTAATTCATCATTATAATCTCCTGGTTGTTTTCCAATGTGAAAGATATTTAGGTCAACTGTCATATTTCCAAAAGATAATTTCATCAATCCATTTCGACAGTTAATCAAAGCATTAGATGTAGCCAGGAATGGTCTACCCAAAATTACAGGAATTTGCTCCTTCGGGTTTAGAACAGGTTGAGTTTCTAAAACTATAAAGTCAACAGGAAAGATGAAATCCCCAACCTTAATAAGGACATCCTCAACGAAACCTTTAGGAATTTTCACAGATCGATCTGCTAATTGTAAGGTCACTGGGGTAGGCCTCAATTCTCCTAAGCCTAACTGTTTGTACACTGAATAGGGCAGTAGATTTACACTCGCACCTAAGTCTAACAAAGCTCGATCAATACGAGTGTCTCCAATCACACATGAAATGGTGGGACAACCTAGATCCTTATACTTGATTGGAGTCTCACATGAAAGAATGGAGCTTATATGGGATGCCAGGAAAGCTTTCTTGGGTACATTGTTGGTCATTTTTTGGGTGCATAAGTCCTTCAAAAATTTGGCATAGGCAGGTACCTGTTGGACAACATCTAGGAGCGGAATGTTCACGCGAACTTGCTTAAACACCTCTAAAATTTTATCTAGCTGGGCAGATTTGTTAATTGTACCTAATCTCTGGGGATATGGGGCCTTGGGAACATAAACTCTCTCAGGAGAATCATTGGGCTTCACTTTCTCTGGGATGGATGGGTCAGGAGGAATGAGTTCAGAATCTGGGTCCTCATGAATAAATTTGGGCTTGTCTTTATCATCTTCGACATCATTACTAGGCATAATAACCTTGTTGTCCACTTGTCTACCAGACTTAAGAGTAGTGATTGCATTAACCTGGTTGGACTGGTTACTAGAAGAATCTTGGATTTGTCCTTGAAGAATGTGTCCTCTAGGGTTAGGCTCAGGTTGACTAGGAAACTTTCCTTTCTCTCTCTCACTCATGGTGGTGGCCAATTGACCAACTTGAATCTCGAGACGGGAGATTGCCTGTGTGGTGGATTGAAGGATTTGCCCTGTAGATTGCATAAATTGATTCAAAGTGGCAGACATCTGGGAGGATGATTGAGTTGAGTGGCCTTCATAAGAACATCCAACCCTTTTTCTAAGGAAGAGAACTTCTTCTCATTTTCTGTTTGAAAACCAGGCGGAGGAAATGGAGTAGGAATGGGTCCTGTGTTTGGTCTAGGATACATGGGAGCTTGAGGAGGTCCTTGTAGGCCTCCTTGAAATGGGCCTTGAGTCCATGATAGATTTGGATGATTCCTCCAAATAGGATTATAAGTTTGAGCATATGGGTCATTTTTCTTCCTTTGTAAGCTGTTGGCATGTTCGGCCCAACTTTCCTTGTGGGATGACAGGGAAGGACAGTCTTCCGCTAGGTGATTTGAAGATTTACATAAAATGCAGACAATAGTAGAGTTGGAGGTGGAGACTTGATTAACAGAATCATGATTTGGTTTCATCTCTAGGGCCTCTACTCTACGAATGAGAGATGCAAATTTGGCTTCAGACTCAAAGCTACTATCAATGGAATGAATACCTCCCTTAGAAGGCATGAGTTTCTCAGGCTCTTTAATTGTCTCCCATTGCATGGATTTTTCAGCTACTTCTTCTAGAAATGCCCATGCTTCAGTTTCATTTTTATTGGTAAATTCACCACTACACATTGATTCAACCATAGTCCTTGTGGTGTAATTCAAACCTTCATATAAAATTTGCACTAGTCTCCAAACCTCAAATCCATGATGAGGACATTGCAATAGCAAGTCCTTGAATCTCTCTAAATATCTCCATAAAGATTCCCCATCCTTTTGAATGAATTGATTTATATTCATGCGAATCTTAGCAGTTTTATGATTAGGAAAGAACTTCTTCAGAAATATCATAACTAATTGATCCCAAGTGGTGATAGAATTTGCAGTTAGAGCATACAACCACTTTTTAGCATTATCTTTGAGGGAGAAGTTGATTAACCTCAACCGGATGGAATCATCAGTTAGCTGTTGAAGTTTTAGAGTGGAACAGACTTCTTCAAATTCCCTAATGAAAAGATATGGATCCTCGGATCCATCAAATTTTGGGAGCATATTAATCATCCCAGGCTTGATCTCAAATTTCTTAGCATTGGTCGTTGGTAACACAATGCATGAGGGTTGCGTAATTCTAGATGGATACCTGTAATCATTCAAGGTCTTTGGAATAACAGCTATTGTGTTATCCATGGTGATGGTTGACTCGGTACGAATCAATCGGTTTTTAGAATCTCTAGACCAAATGCTCATAAACCAAAATATCCCAAATCAAAAATATACTTTCACAATCAACAGATTAAGATTTATCTTGTTAAGTGAGGGATGATGATTTTTAAAAAATCTAGTTGTTGAGGATGTTCCTCCCTTAATGGACAGCTCCTAACTGTTCCAAGATATGCCTCAAGCTTGCCAATTAACAATCAACCACCTAACAACCAGGAAAGTGTAAAGGATTAGTGGGGGGTCTTCCACGCTTTAACGTGTTCCTCAATTAAGTAACCACCGTCCTTTAAGGTAGAAACCTTATGAAACCACTTTCCTAGACATCATTAAATGCTTTATTGCTCACTGGATTATCTCTTGGCGTCTCTTGTCCTATTGAGCTCGAAAACCTAGGGTCAAGTCTAATTCATTTTAATTTAATTAGGCTCATGGGTTTGACAAATGCTCAAGATGATGATTTGTGGGCCAAGGGAGGGTAATGAAATCCCCACTTTATGTTATGTGGGACAACCCTTAGATTAATTAATTAATGTATGCTAATTGAAAAATGCACACACCGAAAATCCCAATCAACCCCAAAAGTAACCCACTTGCAGAAGATTCGTGGGTGAATGAAATACTCACAACTCACACACAGTGAGGGAAGAATTAAATCCACCTTTTTACCGTGATGAAATGGTTCACCTTAGGGTCGCCTTCGAACACTTTTGGATGCTTGTTTAGAGAAAGAATGGTCTAAGCCTTACACCATTCTTTGTTGTGTTCTTGTAGGTTCTTGATATCCAGCAAAGCATATAAAAAAAATCAGCAAAAGAAAAAAAAAAACTAATCCGAAAGATAAATCAATATCAAATATAATTTGAAACAATTCCCCGGCAACGGCGCCAAAAACAAGCATACCCTATCAAACCCTAAACAAGAGATCCTTGAAGATGATTCTACGATTAAAAAACCTTGATTTATGAAAACCCAATATAATGATCTATCTCCCTTCCCTTTATAAAATCTACCAACTCAATATTCAACTTGTTAAGAAGAGCATAAAATATCAGAGAACTCAATCAAAGCATATTTTATCAAATCAAATACAAGAGATTTTTGAAGAAAGTAACAAGAAATTCACATAAAAGATTTCAAAAGAGAATTGAAGGAGAGATTGATACTCAATAAAGCAAACAATATGAAGAATTCAGATCTAAATATAAAATCCTAAACTAGCATTGCATGGTTTCATCTTCAACCCTAGTTGAAGATTTAGCTAGACATGATCAAATGAAATAAAAGAAAAATAAAAGAAACCATATTATATAAAAAAATTCTGAAAATAAAAACACAAAAACTAATATAAAAATTTAGATATCAATGAATACAGACATATGAAAAGAAAAACAAAAAGAAATCAAAACTGTTGAATCTTTCTCCTTTGGTTGTCCCTTTGCCTCCTTGTTTGATGTCTCTTTCTTGGCTTCATATGTGTTCCTTTTATAGCCTTCAGCCTTGAATTTCAACCGTTGATTTGCAATAAATTGGATGGTCAAGATTAACCATTAACCTTCCTAATATGCATCTTTGACAGATTTAGCAGGTAAAAGCTTTCATTCCCGTCATTGATTTTCTGCAGAATCTTCGGATGAATTTTTGACCCCTAATATGGTGGAATTGAAAAATATTCATGAAACATTGATTTGTAGATCTTGAAAATATCTTTCCAAAGCCATATTTTGGGCCAAAATACGATATTTGAGGCAAAAGTTATGGTCAAAACAGTAGGACGGTTTCAACATTGATTTGAAGAATATTTGATTGGAATTTGATTTTTGATTCTCTCTTCACCAAATCTTTTTCTAGCATAATTTTGGATCTTCTAGAGTCCTCTTGATTCTCATTCATATCTTTAAATGCTTCATAGAGTATCTTGCATTGATAATCATCATTTATCTCAATTACATGTAATAACATATAAATTTGGAATATTAGTCATTATTACACATAAAATTAGGAATAGAAAACTAAATTAAAGGGTTTAAATGTGAAAATAATACGCTTATCACCTTCCTTGATGGAGTAGTTCTTCGTCGGTGGAGCCTGGCTGCCAACATGCGAGCACCTCTAGCCAGATGCGCATGGCACAGACGCTCCATTTCTGGGCCTGTGTCTCATTAAAGCGTGCTTCTCCCCATACGGATATCACTTCCCCGCGGTACGGGAAGCGAAGACATTGGTGTCGGGTGGATGAGACGGCTTCGATGCCGTTGAGCCATGTCCTCCCAACTAACGTTCTCACATATTCGGCCTACCAAAAGCTGGAACGCAAGAATGCTTGCGGACTAGTCACGCTTGCCGATCTTCAGTGGGAGCGTGACTAGTCCGCAAGCGTTCTTGCGCGTGCTGTCGAAGGCATAAATGTATTCGTTCGAGGGCTCCAATCTTGGGACCCTGCCTTCCAGCTTTTGGTAGGCGGAATATGTGAGAACGTTAGTTTCCGCTCCCGTGTCGATGAGAATGTTCCGGAATTCCCTCCCTCCGAGTATGTTAGTGATTGCGAGGGGTGCGGAGCGTGCTCCGGCTTTTGCGACTTCATGTGGGAGGAAGGTGATCGAGTTGGGCTCCGTAAGATCGTTCGGTGGATGCAGGGTCCCGGCTGCTTCTTCTGAGGGGGAGTTGTCGTTATAAGGGGACCCGAGCGGGCCACCACCTTCATCCTCGTTCCCCGGTCGCAGGCTAATGTGAACATATTATGTATTGTCCAATTGTTCCCGTTCTCGTATTGGAGGCATGCTTCTCCCCAGATTGTCAGTATGCGATTCAAGAAGGGCAGTCGAAAGCATTGGTGCCGGGGGGAACAGATAGCGTGGATGCTGTCTAACCATGGTCGCCCTAGCATCAATGGGTACCTCGTGTCGATGTCAGCCACGAAGTAGGCTACTTCGCAGATGAGAGGGCCGACGGATAGCTCGAAGGTTCCGGGGCCGCGGAAAGTCTTCCCGGTATGGTTGAAAGCTTGGATAGTGTGGTGGGCCGGTTGGACGGGAGGACAGCCTAGTCCGGGTATCTTTTGGTAAGTGGAGCATGTCATTATGTTCATGCATGACCCTGGATCTACAAAGATGTTGTTTAGCCACAACATTTGAAGTCGCCCGCGGATGTGTAGGGGGTAGACTCGCAATCTGGGATCCGGGAGGTCTTGGTCAATAAATGATATGGTCATTGGGCGGCGGGGGCCATCGACAGTGTCAGTACTCTTGGAGGACCCGTTGTCGTCCGGATGCAGATCATCCGACGTACATTCCCCTCCTTCGGGTCCTTCGCTAGCACCTTCGGGGATCTCCTCAAATGGCTCTTCTTCTTCGTCTCCTCCCTGTAGATACCCCAATTTTGACCGTCCAGAGAGACAGAAATACTTCAAGTAACACACGGAAATATCCCACAGTTGGACATCCCGTAGAGAACCGCAGTTCGGGAAACCAGAAACCCTAACCCTAGCCTTGACCTAAGCCGGAAACCCTGGCCCTAGCCCAATCCGGAAGCCCTAGCCCAAACCAAACCCTAATCCCAAACCGGAAACCCTAACCCTAAACCGAACCCTAACCCTAAACCTAACCCTAACCCTAAACCAAACCCTAACCCTAAACCAAACCCTAACCCTAGCCCAGACCTAAACCTGAACCTAAACCTAATCACCCAGAAACCCTAAAAAACCTATGTCCTTGGAAAGGGGCGGCTAGCCCTAACTAGCCGCCCCACACCAGGCGGCTAGTTCACACTAGCCGCCCCACTGACTGCCCCTTGGCCGACTTTGGACCAGTCCCCTGGATGGGATATAAAGCAGCATTAAATGCTGATCATTGCGGCGGGTCATGACCTTTAGCCGCCCTCTCTTGGCCGGATCAAACCAAGTAACCGACCCAAGCCACCGCTTGTCAGAGATGGGACATTTGGCAGGCCATGAGTGGGGCGGCTACTAGGAAGTAGCCGCCCCATCCTGGGCGGCTAGTTAGCACTAGCCGCCCTTCACCTGGTCTATGACAGAAGAACCAGAGCATTAATGAGGGGTCTAATCGAAGCCAACCCACTCCATTACCCCCGGGATATTCCCCTGCCTCTCTTTTACTATAAATAGAGGAGGTCCCAAGCCTTTAATCAACATCTAGAAATCCAATACATCAACCACTCACCAATCCACCATCCTCACCCCTAGAAATCCAAGAGAGAGAGAGAGAGAGCCCCTTTTGTGAGAAAAACACCCATTCCCCACGTAAAATACCCTCTCATCCTACCCTCCAGAAACCCGGGCTAAACCTAGTTTAGCCTCTGCCCAAAACCAAACCCATTCCCTACCGAAGTTCTGCCCAAATCCCCCCAGACCCTGGACGGCTAAGACCATCTAGCCGCCCCATACCCGACGGCTCAAACCCACTAGCCGCCCCATTTCCACACCCCACCTACACCCCCCTTTTGTCCCATATCTCCTTTAGTCAAGCCCCGGAAGCAGAATAGGATTATCTGTTTTTCACCTCTGTGTACGGTATATCCGTGTCTCAGAGCGGAGACCCCACAAACTCCCCATGTAGGCGATCAAATCTGACCCAAACCCCTTTCCTGTTTTTAGAAAAAGCAGGTGGCGATCACAAAACCCCCTTGAATCCTCTTGAGCCGTTATCGGGCGCCTCAACCAGGAACGACACCCCTCACCCCTTCCGAGAAGACGATCCGACCAAGCCCGCCAGGGCACGCGTCTTACCCGAATCCCCGAAGAACCCCCACACACGCCACGCCGACGGATTTCCGATACACAACAACACTGACGCCGACGGATTTCCGACACCAACAAGATCTGGCGATCACGGTGGGACCTCCCTCGTGAAAAACTACGAAAGGTAATCCTCTTCTGCCCCCCTTTTACAAGCTTGACTAGAATGCTATCGACCCTCTAGGAAGGTTAGAGTTTCTCACCCCTCGAATTAGATCCCCCTCTACCCTGCATTATAACATCTTTACTGCTTTGTAAGCCGCACACAGCTGCGCAATCCTTTACTGCTTTCGTAAGCCGCACACAGCTGCGCAATCCTTTACTGCTTTATTTACCGCTTTCAATCTGCAATCATTCCCACCCTACATCACGGAATCCCGCATAGAGGAGGAGATACTAGAGGAGAGAATCCACCAGGAGGGTCAGGCCACACAATTCCTGACCCATCTAGAGGAAAAGATGGCCAGTCTAGGATACCAATCCGTAGAGGACATGTTTCATGACCTCGCCGACTTTCACCAGGTCAAAACCCAGAGACAGGAGGCCCCTGTCGAAACCCCCAAGGCCATTCCCAAAACCCCGTTCACACCCAGTCACTCGGTCAACCCGAGCGTCTTTTCGTTTACCCCCCTTTCCCCCGTGAATCCAAAATTCCCAGTTGTTTCCACCCCAGGCCCTTACCAGGCCACCTCCAACCCGGGACTAGCAAACAGCCCTCCCAGGGGAGAAACACTGGATGAAACCATCCGGAGAATCCTCTCCGAGACTGGTCCCTCCGCCCCCAAGCACATATCTCTACACCACCTGAGACAAATCCCGTCAGTCCACCTACCGGAGGGATTCAAAATCCCCAAATTCCGCCGGTACAACGGTCATGGAGACCCAGACATCCATCTAACCGCATTTTATCTAGATGCCCGCCCTTTTCTAGATAATCAACCTCTGCTAGTCTTCCTCTTCCAGAAATCATTGGAAGGAGAAGCGCTACAATGGTTCTCCACCCTCCCTGTAGATCACTTGTCGAACTTCTCGGCTGTAAGCGAGAAGTTCTTAGGCCGCTACGGTTACCAGAGGATCAGAACCCCCTCTATTTCAGACTTAACCGTAGAGAGAATGAGGCCTAGGGAGGAATTCGAACAATACGTGTCTCGGTGGCGCACACTTGTCCACCGGACCGGCCTGCAACTCACAGAATGTCAAGAAATTGACATGATGTTAAAGAGCCTGAGTCCAGAGCTTCGTACGAGCCTTTCGTACGGGGACTGTACTACGTATCAGCTTCTGATTGACCGCCACAACAGGATTTCCCGTTGTGCAGCCCCAGTAGTCCAAACCCAGTCCCCACCTATTAGCCATAGGGTTGGACAACCGCCTCGTAAGGCGCAAACCCCCACGGTAGAGGGGATTATTACCCAAGTATCGGCACTCTACCCGAACGGAGCGCGTATTCCTGATCGAGGAACAGCTCCGAGACAATACACACCCGGTTCATCCGGATATGCGCCGCCTCGGCAAGCTAATCAAAATTTTACCCCTCGATCAGTACCCGTCCCCGTGCCGACACAACGAAACCCGGTAATCCAAAGTTCCCCGGTCCAAAGCCCTGTAATTTCAAGACAAGGCCAGCCTAGGACCCCTTTTTATTCCAGAAACTTTAACCAGGATCTTTAGAGTGATGTTGGACACTTACCCTCCTCTCCCAGAAACTTTAACCAGGATCTTTAGAGTGATGTTGGACACAAATAGTATCTCCCTCCCCGGCGCCAGGCATTCACTCCCCGGTGCCAGCACGGCGCGTTACTGTCAATATGATCAACAATATGGCCATACCGTAGAACAATGCATTGTTTTCCGGGATTTCGTTTATGATCTTAATGATGACAGGCGCCTTGACTGGGCTATGATCAAAGGCCATCTGAGCCAAGGAAATTCCCAAGCCTCCAAGCCACTTGGCATATTGACTGACCCATTGCCAGGTCACAACCAAGCCCCCACATCTGGAGCCCACTCGGTCAACATGATCAAGAGAGGGAGACAACCATCGCCGCAACCCAGCAGCTCGGAAGAGGCTACTGATGGCAGCCTATCCGAAGAGTCCGAGGAGGAAGAGCAGAATGAGCCCTTCCAGCTGAACCTCGACGACCATGACCTCGCCATACTCTATGGCGAAGAAGAAGATGCAGTTCTTGCCCTACCCGCGGTCATCAACATCGAGTCCGACGAAAGCGGACTAGAGAACCCGGGAGAGGATGAAGAAGAGGAGCCGTTTGAGGAGATCCCCGAAGGAGCCAGCGAAGGACCCGAAGGAGGGGAATGTACGTCTGATGATCTGCATCCGGACGACAACGGGTCCTCCAAGAGTACTGACACTGTCGATGGCCCCCGCCGACCAATGACCATATCATTTACCGACCAGGACCTCCCGGATCCCAGATTGCGAGTCTACCCCCTACACATCCGCGGACGACTGCAAATGTTGTGGCTGAACAAAATCTTTGTAGATCCAGGGTCAGGCATGAACATAATGACATGCTCCACTTACCAAAAGATACCCGGACTAGGCCGTCCTCCTGTCCATCCGGCCCACCATACTAGCTTTCAACCATACCGGGAAGACCCTACGCGGCCCCGGAACGTTCAAGCTATCCGTCGGCCCTCTCATCTGTGAAGTAGCCTGCTTCGTAGCCGACATCGACACGAGGTACCCATTGATGCTGGGGCGACCGTGGTTAGACAGCATCCAAGCTATCTGTTCCCCCCGGCACCAATGTCTTCGACTGCCCTTCTTAAATCATATATTGACAATCTGGGAGAAGCACGCCTCCAATACGAGAACGAGACCAATTGGGCAATACATAATGTGTTCACACTGGCCCTGCGACCGGGGAACGAGAATGAAGGTGGTGGCCCACCTGGGCCCCCTTATGACGACAACTCCCCCTCGGAAGAAGCGGCCGGGACCTTGCGTCCACTAAGCGATCTTGCGGAACCCAACTCAATCACCTTCCTCCCCCATGAAGTCGCCAAAACCGGAGCACGCTCCGCACCCCTCGCTATCACTGCCATACTTGGAGGGAGGGAATTCCGGCACATTCTCATTGACACGGGAGCGGAAACTAACGTTCTTACATATTCCGCCTACCAAAAGCTGGAAGGCAGGGTCCCAAGATTGGAGCCCTCAAACGAATACATTTATGCCTTCGACAGCACGCGCAAGAATGCTTGCGGATTGGTCACGCTCCCACTGAAGATCGGCCCGGTCTCCACCATCGTTAACTGCATGGTAATGAACATTCAATCACCCCACCCCCTAATCGTTGGGAGGACATGGCTCAACAGCATTGAAGCCGTCTCATCCACCCGACACCAATGCCTTCGCTTCCCGTACCGCGGGAAAGTGATATCTATATGGGGAGAAGCACGCTGTAACGAGACGCGGGCCCGGAATTGGAGCATCTATGCCATGCGCATCCGGCTAGAGGTGCTCGCATGTTGGCAGCCAGGCTCCGCCGACGAAGAACTGCTCCATCAAGGAAGGCCCTTGAAGAGGCTCAGGGAAGAAGAATTTGGGAACAGGGGACCCCCACCAGACATCAGCCGGCCATCAAAAAGAAGCCGACTCGAGGGAGCAATACAAATCCAAGAACCAGGTACCGATCCCCCCGGGTGAGCTATCAACTCCTATACATATTTGTTTACAGCTTTCTTTCAAAATTGAAAAGATAAAAATATTTGTTTACCAGATTTCGCTTTCAAATCCTGTACATATTTGTTTACAGGTTTTCCAAAAACAAAAAAATATTTGTTTACCAGCTTTCGGTTTCAAATCCTGTACATATTTGTTTACAGTTTTCCTTCAAAATCAAAAGATAAAAATATTTGCTTACCAGCTTTCGTTTTCACCACCCTATACATGTTTGTTTACCTGCTTTCCGAAAAGAAACCAAAATCCAAAAAAAATACATGCTAATCAGCTTTCATTTCTCAACCATGAACATACTTGTTTCCAGCTTTATTTCCACTCTTTTTTCAACAAAATGTTTTCTAAAAAACATGTTTTCCACACTATCCTTCAAAACAAAAGTTTTACGAAGCCATAGTTCCACGCTTCCAAACAAAATATTTTCCCAAAACTTTCTTTACCTATTTACCAAAACAACGAAAATATTTACAAACTACATTTTCGAACTCTGCTTCAAAAATGTTTTACAAAGCAAGCATTTCCATAATTTCCGTCCAAAAACATTTTATAAACTATCTTTCCATACTTTCTTTCTGAAAAAAAAAATCATTTTCCAAACTTTATCTCCATTTCTCTTTCCAAAACATATCTATTCGCCAACACAGGCCTTTTCAAAACCAAAAGTATGCATCTATTTTCACACTTTCAATAATATAATATAAACAATACCAAAACGAGAAAGGATTAAGAGCGGCAGACCACGCCCAGGCCTACCAAAGAAGGGTGGCAAGGGCATTTGAAAAGAAGGTGATAAAGAGAAAATTTGAAATTGGGGAATTAGTTCTTAAGCAAATCATGCCATCAAGACAGCCTCATTTGAAAGGAAAGCTACAACCCACATGGGAGGGACCCTATGTGATCACCCACGCCTATTCCGAGAATGCCTACCGCCTGGTAGACGCCGAAGGAGTCGAGGTTCCAGGTTCGTGGAATGCACTTTATCTAAAGAAATTCCATGCATGAAAAGGTTTCAATACTTAAGAACTATTATTCTTCCTTCCTGCAATTTCCAGCGTTTAGTACTTGATGATAGAATTATGAGACTCTCAAAGATAAACTTGCATCTACATGAACACATCTCCGCCATATCATGCCATTCCCTTCACACACGTATAAACTGGACTAGATTTGCCTGATAGAAGAAAAATTGCCTACCCCGTAGACTGGGACAATTTAAAACTCCCCAAAGCAAAAACATCCCTTATTTCCGCCCTACTCGTATTAACCCTAGGTCAAAATAAGGAGTTACCCGGACCTAGCATATGTCCCAAAAACTGGCTCTGGCACTATATAAACACTTCTAGAGGGGAAGCACGAAAAGAATCGGGGTGAAAAACAGAAGAGCCCCCCCTAAAATCAAATCAAAAAAAAAAAAAAAAGAGAAATCGGGCAAGGAGAGGCCAAACACCCAAGTGAACGGGTTAAACTCTCTATTTAGCAGGCTTTCACGCCTTTACGCATGGTATACGCTAGACAACGGCTATACCAATACAGATCCAAACAACAGACTGTACTTTCCACCCAAGAATAAAGAAGTGGTAAAAAGAAGAAAGCCAGAGGGACCTAGGAAGTAAGATATGTGCTAGACTGGGTCAATTCTAAATATTGCCCGAAGGAAGATATTACTCTTACCTCATTCACCCCCTCCCCTTTTATTTTTTTTCGCAATGGAGGGTTCAAAATTGAACTATGTCTACCAGGAAAAGCGAAATTTTGACCCAAAGTAGATCATGTCCAGGTTTACACCTACACACACCCACATGAGTTCACTTAGAAACTTGCCTATCTAAAGGAAGCTTATTTGACTTGACTCTTGGTACATTCATGGATTTTTCAGCATGTTTAGAATAATACGATTAAGCATTTGAAAAGCATGAACCTAAGAAAATCGGCACCTAAGGCTTATACCTCTTAAATACAATCCTGGTTTGGACATGAGTGACCGTAAGGGCTCCTCCACGGAGACTTGATGGTATCTTTTACTTATGAAAATCGAGAACATTGCCCTCTCACATAAAAGTCATTGAAGAACTAAAATGCCCCCTTATGCCACTTATACTTACGCATAAGCTTGCATTTTCCTTTTCCTTTTCACCTTGTAATTCGATTTTCTTGAGATATTAGAGATAACCCCCCCCCCCCCCGAATATCAAAATTGTCCCCACTCATATGTGAATTGTCCCCACCAAAATTTAAAATTGTCCTCGCTCATATGAGAACTGTCCCCACTCACCTCATGCCCTTCCACACATGCGTGAGAAGAAATTGTCCCCACCTTCTACACATAAGTTTTTCTTCACCCACGCACTTGGAATCCCTTCCTTGCGCACTAAGGCATGGTCTCCCACACGTTATTTTCCCGCATTATATTTTCATACCACCTTAAGATGGATTGTAGCCCTTGACGATTCAAGCAAGAAGGGCTCGAAAATCAGTGCAGGGGCACAATCTGGGCAGATTTAACACTTGGTCCATGGAAAGAATGTTTTTGTAGGTCTCGAAGGTTAAAATACTCACGAAGGCTTTCAGCGGTGGCAGACCAGAAGCAGAACCAGAAAATTAGTCCCAGGCAAGGGGCGGCTAAACCCGACTAGCCGCCCCACAATGGACGGCTAGTTTGAACTAGCCGCCCCTGCTCCTGCCCATCTTGTCCAGGTAAATAACCCAGGCAAGGGGCGGCTAAATGCAAGTAGCCGCCCCCCACTGGGCGGCTACACGCAAGTAGCCGCCCCTTACCTGCTGCCCCATCTGCCCTGTCAGCTCAGTTTTAAATCAACTCTTCGAAACTCCAATACCTGTTAAGAGCATTTCTTTTCAAAAATCGCATACACGCATTTCATATGCATACACATTCATAAAACCTGTATAATACACTTCGATAAACAAACCATATCTTAAAAAACATACGTCCATCCATGAATCAAACCTCTAAAAGCCAATATTCATTTGCACACACAGACACGCCCGTAAAGATTGAAAGAACTTTCTAAAAACATTCATGCTAAACTATACCAAACCATGCATACAAACAAAAATTAAATTGTCCCACCAATACCATCAACAAAAAAGACTAAATGCATGAAAGAGAGTCTTCATAAAAAAGGGTGAGAAAGGGATAGGTCCACCGTAAGCTCCAAACTCCGAAGTCTTGAGCTGTGCGTCGTCAAAATACTACCTAAAACCAAAAGAAAGGAAGAAAAGCATGAATTCATAGCATATATACAATTCTTCTACCAAAACCAAGACACAAAGAAGCTATACCTCGGCATGTCATCATCCCCGGATGGCCAAGTCGAAGGAGGAACATCCTGGCCTGAAGGAGGTGGCGGCTGAGGAGAGGACTGAACCTCTGGAGCATCAGGAGCAGCAGGAGTCTCTCGAACCGAAGACGCAGCCCTCGCGTATATCCCACGACTCCGAGACACCGAAGGACGGGAAGCACGGCTGAAGGTGGCCCCGGTAGCCAAGGAAGCCGAGAGGGAGTGACCAGGCTCAAGTGGAAGAAGGTCGATGTCCGCCTCGGTCATCGGGCCCCCTCCAACCAATTTCCCCCTCATAGTCGCCTCCCAGAGACGAACCTGCTGCATATCCCTATCTCTCCTCTCCAATCTCTGTCGGAGGCGACCCTCCATCCCTCTAGCCCGATCCTCGGCGGCCCTCAGCCTCTCCTCCAACTCCCACATCCTCACCTCCGATGCCCTGAGTGCCTCCCGGTCCCTATCCCCGGCCGCCTGGAGGGAACGGACCAAGTCTCCCATCAAACCCCCAGGGACACCCGCCGAAGCCTCCAACTCCGACACCCTCATCTGGAGGGAGTCCCTCTCGCGGCCTAGGGTGACGAACCCCTCCTCCCTCGAGGCTATCATGGACCTCAGCCGGTCCGCCTCCTCCTTAGCCCGAGAAGCCCTGCCCCTCGCCTGGCCCAGCTCCATCCTTGTGGCCGTCAGCTCGCTCCGGGCCACATCCAACTCCCTCGTCAGCTCGAGCTCCCACTCGGACACCATGGAAGGAGGAGGGACAGAGGAAGAAGAAGCGCCATCGGCCCTCGCCCTCGACAGAGCATCCACCTGGGCCTCGAGGACCCGGACCTGGTCCTGCAAGCGCCCCCTCTGTGCCCGCAAGGCCTCTATCTGCCGGGCCCGCGCCTGGAGGTGCTCATTGGCAGTCTTGAGCCTCTTCTCCATCTCGTTCAACTCAACCTACAAGAGGCAACATCGGTCAAAAATTCCCAAGGGGAAGAAAAGAAAAGAAAAGAAAGAAGGGGAGAAAAGACTTACATAGGCGTCCGGGACCTCCTCCTCCATAGTCCCAAGGATACTGGCATATTCCTGGCGATACCAAGCCATATACTCCTCACTGCTGGCCACCTCGGGACGACGCTCCACCAAGGCGCCTCGGCTCATCCATCCCGCCACGTACGTCGCGTAGTTCCTCGGGATATTCGTGTCCCGAGGAATCCCAGCCACCGGGATCGAGGGGCGCTTCGGAAGAAGATCAGGCACCCACTGGTGGTACCCGAGCTGGCGGACAACCCGGCTGATCGCATGGAACACGACCTCATTAAAATAGATCAGCCAGACATCCCGCGACAACTCCGCAGGGACCTCCTCCTCCATATAGGGCCTCCACGTCATCTGTGAAGCATCAAAAGATAGGAAGAGAGCTTAGTCAAAGAAAACCAAATACAAGCCAAAGAAAACTCGAAGAAAAATTTATACCTCTTCCTCCGTCAAGACACGGAAGGCCTCCCGGAACTGAGCAAGGCGATGCAAGCGCGAGGATCCCCGGGGCACCCATCTCATGGCCCAGGGGAGAACATGACCAAAAGGCACCAGGGTCGGGTGATCGATGGCGAAGTGCTCATACCCGAAGATCTGGCAAAGCGAGAGGAAAATTATCACGATTAAAGTAAGCTAAGCCAAAGAAGACATTTATCACTTACACATACCTGAAGAAATGGCGCGAAGCCACCAAGGTTCTTTCCCCCAACCCTCTTGACCTTCTTCGAGAGCTCCGCAAATAGATGGGCCAGCATCGCCGCTCCCCAAGCGTATCGCCCCATGCCCTCTAGGTCCCTCATCAGCAGAAGAGAATGCGAGGAAACCTTGTCGGAAGCCGTCGAGAAGAGGACCCGGCCGAAGAAGTATAAAAAGAATGCCCTCAACTCCCTCCGTGCCCTCTGTGGGCACGCGGCCGCCTCTCTCGCCTCAATCATCGCCCGCCGCCTCTCGAAGCTAGCTACAGCTTCGCCCTTCTGACGCTCTGCAAAGGAGCCGAGGCCATATTGCCTCGACAACTGCCCAAGGGGGATCCGGTTCAGCGTTCTCACGCGCTCCACATAGCCCCATTCTCCAATCAACTCCAGGAAGAGTGCCTTATAGTCAGCGAGGGTAGCCGTGATCACTGCCTCCCCTGACACCGGAAGGCCGGTAATCCGATAAACGTCCTCGAGGGTCGGCATGACAGCACCGGTGGGGAGAATAAAAGCACAGCTCTCTGGATCCCACCTCTCCGCCAAAGCCACCACGTAAGGACGGTGGATGTGGAATGGCTCGATCAGGAAGAAGGAACGGAAGCCCGCTCCATCCACCAGGCTCCTCTCCTCCTGCCCCAAGGCATCATACCACCTCTTCGTCCCGTGCCACAAAGCCCGAATACGGTTTGGTCTTTACAAAACAGACGAAGGGAACATGGGTTAGTTTAAAAAACGAGCGAGAGGTAAGAGTCCAAATTTACGAAATCATTTTGAACCATGCTTAGCAAAACGAAACTCCCACATGCTGAATATAGAAACAAAAGCATGAAAGTAAGAAGCTACACCCCTCATACGATCACACATGCTAGACAAACGTCGACACATCCCACCATGATCACCACTCACACGCTTTCTTACGGCCTATCATGCTTATAACTTCCCTAAAACACACCTAAGCAATACAGAAATTGGACCCGTGAAATGCATGCATACACTCCCCCATACTCTACCACAATCAAACACGTACGAAGTCACATACAGGTAGAAAGGTACCAAATGCAAGCATGCTAGCCATATCACTCCTCTTTCTTTTATATGCATACAACAAGCATGGATGTGCATGTAAAAAATTGTCCCCTTCGCATGCTTATCCCACCGTGATCAAACTATACATGCAAGCTTGCATCTTAGACACACGTATCACTCACTATTACCTATTCATGCATATTAGACGCACATATCACTCACTATTACCTATTCATGCATATTAAAACACACATATCACACACTATCACCTATTTATGCCACGAAAGACATGCACCTATGAAATAAAAGGCTAAGACTAAGGTTAGGAACATACCACGGCCCGTGTGGACCCAGGAGCGTCCACCTCTTACTCGTCGGGATCGTCCATCCCATCGTCATCTCCCTCCTCATCCTCCTCCAACACGGCCTCCTTGGCCTCAGCACCAACACCGGCCTCCGCGGCCCCCGTGCCCACACCCTCGGCCTCCCCGGCCTCCTCCCCAACATCAGCCTCCCCGGCCTCCTCCGTGCCCACTGCGCCGGAGGCTAAACCCTCAAAAACACCCATAGCCCTCCTCTCCTCCTCTGCTGCCCTGGCCTCCATGGCCTCCCTATCCAACATCCCAATGATGGCGTCCAACGACGCCCTCTCACTCTCACTTACCCCCTCGGCCTCGGCCCCTCCCTCCGTTGCACCCTCAAACAAACCCCCGACCCCCAAAACCACCTCCTCGACCACTGCCGGTCGATCCCCACGCCTCCTCTTGCGTGAATATCCTATCATAGTACCCCCAACCTCCGGGACAGCCCCCGAAGACATACCCATGCCCCCAACCGCACCGGTATCCACCAACGGCACCTCCGCCGCACCCACGACCTCCCTCACGACCTCCTCCTCCACCCAATCACTCCCCGATGAACTAGACCCCGCGACAGCCCCTCTCTGCTCTCGCGAAGACCTGAGGCGCTTCCTCATAGAAGTTATCTTCTTCTCCTTCGTCATCTCCTCCGATTTCGCACAAAGAAAGACCTAAAGAAAAGCCTAGGGCTTCGAAATCAAGAAGAAAGGGATGATGAAGGACGAAAACAAAGGATTCAAGGCAAGTTTTTCCGGTTTCAAACAAAGAAGAAGAAGAAAGGAGGGAAGAGGAACCGTTTTAAACGTATGGAGAGAGAGAGAGGGTCCCTATTCGGTTATAAGGGACCCAGTCGAGGGGCGGCTACCCGCGAGTAGCCGCCCCTCCCAGTTTTTCTCTTACATTTAAAAACCCCTTTCCAATCTTTTCAAACCTAAATTTCAAGGTTCTCCATACCAAAACAGCCATGTATTGGCTTATTTACAGACATTACTTGATCAAACACGACTCTCCTGAAGTTTTGCCACACGTTCAGTACCATTCAAATTCAAATTTCTTCAGTTCTGGTTCTTTTCCAGAGTTCTTATCCCTCGGATGATCCAATTCACCCAAATCAACTTTTACTTGCTTTCTGTCGGCTATATCCCTTCCTTGCTGAGTTTTTCCCAAGCACGGGAACGGTAGGCACGAGGAAACTGACGCTGGACTGCTCCGCGCACGATAGCTAAGAACCCCGACCGCGGGTTGGATCACTCACCATTTACTTTCCCCCCCCCCCACCGGGATCATCCTTTCAGTTGAAAATTCTAAATCAAGACCTAGCCTCTGACGATCTAAATCAACTCCCCGAGTAGTACTGCTCGTGTTGGCATAACTCCTTGAAGGTCGGGCCGGCCAAAATAGGGGTCTCTTTCCTTATTATCGGTCGAAGTCTTTCCCGCTTCGCACAAAGACTCCGTCCGATGAGAGACAATTGTAGATACCCCAATTTTGACCATCCAGAGAGACAGAAATACTTCAAGTAACACACGGAAATATCCCACAGTTGGACATCCCGTAGAGAACCGCAGTTCGGGAAACCAGAAACCCTAACCCTAGCCTTGACCTAAGCCGGAAACCCTTGCCCTAGCCCAAACCGGAAGCCCTAGCCCAAACCAAACCCTAATCCCAAACCGAAAACCCTAACCCTAAACCGAACCCTAACCCTAAACCAAACCCTAACCCTAGCCCAGACCTAAACCTGAACCTAAACCTAATCACCCAGAAACCCTAAAAAACCTAAGTCCTTGGAAAGGGGCAGCTAGCCCTAACTAGCCGCCCCACACCAGGTGGCTAGTTCACACTAGCCGCCCCACTGACCGCCCCTTGGCCGACTTTGGACCAGTCCCCTGGATGGGACATAAAGCAGCATTAAATGCTGATCATTGCGGCGGGTCATGACCTTTAGCCGCCCTCTCTTGGCCGGATCAAACCAAGTAACCGACCCAAGCCACCGCTTGTCAGAGATGGGACGTTTGGCAGGCCATGAGTGGGGCGGCTACTAGGAAGTAGCCGCCCCATCCTGGGCGGCTAGTTAGCACTAGCCGCCCTTCACCTGGTCTCTTACAGAAGAACCAGAGCATTAATGAGGGGTCTAATCGAAGCCAACCCACTCCATTACCCCCGGGATATTCCCCTGCCTCTCTTTTACTATAAATAGAGGAGGTCCCAAGCCTTTAATCAACATCTAGAAATCCAATACATCAACCACTCACCAATCCACCATCCTCACCCCTAGAAATCGCAAGAGAGAGAGAGAGAGCCCCTTTTGTGAGAAAAACACCCATTCCCGACGTAAAATACCCTCTCATCCTACCCTCCAGAAACCCGGGCTAAACCTAGTTTAGCCTCTGCCCAAAACCAAACCCATTCCATACCGAAGTTCTGCCCAAATCCCCCCAGACCCTGGACTGCTAAGACCATCTAGCCGCCCCATACCCGACGGCTCAAACCCACTAGCCGCCCCATTTCCACACCCCACCTACAGCCCCCTTTTGTCCCATATCTCCTTTAGTCAAGCCCCGGAAGCAGAATAGGATTATCTGTTTTTCACCTCTGTGTACGGTATATCCGTGTCTCAGAGCGGAGACCCCACAAACTCCGCACATAGGTGATCAAATCCGACCCAAACCCCTTTCCTGTTTTTAGAAAAAGCAGGTGGCGATCACAAAACCCCCTTGAATCCTCTTGAGCCGTTATCGGGCGCCTCAACTAGGAACGACACCCCTCACCCCTTCCGAGAAGACGATCCGACCAAGCCCGCCAGGGCACGCGTCTGACCCGAATCCCCAAAGAACCCCCACACACGCCACGCCGATGGATTTCCGATACACAACAACACCGACCCCGACGGATTTCCGACACCGACACTCCCGGGTTTCTAGTCCGCTTTCATCGGACTCGATGTTGATGACCGCGGGCAGGGCGAGAACTGCATCTTCTTCTTCGCCATAGAGTATGGCGAGGTCATGATTGTCGAGGTTCAGCTGGAAGGGCTCGTTCTGCTCTTCCTCCTCGGATTCTTCGGACAGACTGTCATCAGTGATGTCTTCTGAACTGCTTGATTGTGGTGATGGTTGTCTCCCTCTCCTAACCATGTTTACCATGTGGGCTCCAGAGGTGGATGCTTGGTTGTGACCTGGCAATGGGTCAGTAAAAATGCCATGTGGCTTGGAGGCTCGAGAATTGCCCTGGTTTAAGTGATTTTTTATCATGGCCCAATCGAGGCGCCTGTCATCATTTAAATCGTAAATAAAATCCTGAAAAACAATGCATTGTTCTACGATATGACCATGTTGTTGGTGGTACTGACAGTAACGTAGCCTGCTGGCCCCGGGGAGTGGTGATTTAGCAGCTGGGAGGGAGATACTATTTGTGTCCATCAGTACCCTGAAAATCCTAGTTAGTGTTTCTGGGAGGGGAGGGTAAGAGTCCCTCTTTCCCGTTCGTCTTTGATCATAGGATGTTGGATGGGAGACCTCATTATAAGTATCTTGGGTGGTCCGCCTAGGACTTAGGTTTTGATTTCTCAGGAAGGTGGAATAGAAAGGGGTCCTAGGCTGGCCTAGCCTTGAGTTTTTAGGGTTTTGGACCGGGGAGCTTTGGATTACAGGGCTTTTTTGTGTCGGCACGGGGACGGGTACTGATCGAGTAGTGAAGTTTTGGTTGATTAGCCGAGGCGCCGCATACCCGGATGAACCGGACGTGTACTGTCTCGGGGCCGTTCCTCGATCAGGAGCTCGTTCTTCGTTCGGGTAGAGTGCCGATACTTGGGTGATAATTCCCTCTACCGTGGGGGTTTGTGCCTTGCGAGGTGGTTGTCCAACCCTATGGCTGATAGGTGGGGACTGGGTTTGGACTACTGGGGCTGCACAACGGGAAATCTTGTTGTGGCGGTCAATTAGAAGCTGATACGTAGTACAGTCCTCATACGAAAGGCTCCTACGAAGCTCTGGACTCAGTCTCTGTAACATCATGTCAATTTCTTGACATTCTGTGACTTGCAGGCCGGTCCGGTGGACAAGTGTGCGCCACCGAGACATGTATTGTTCGAATTCCTCCCTAGGCCTCATTCTCTCTACGGTTAAATTTGAAATAGAGGGGGTTCTGATCCTCTGGTAACCGTAGCGGCGTAAGAACTTCTCGCTTACAGCCGAGAAGTTCGACAAGTGATCAACAGGGAGGGTGGAGAACCATTGTAGCGCTTCTCCTCCCAATGATTTCTGGAAGAGGAAGACTAGCAGTGGTTGATTATCTAGAAAGGGGCAGGCATCTAGATAAAAGGCAGTTAAATGGATGTCTGGGTCTCCACGACCGTTATACCGGTGAAATTTGGGGATTTTGAATCCCTCCGGTAGATGGACTGACGGGATTTGTCTCAGGTTATGTAGAGACATGTGCTTGGGGGCTGAGGGACCAGTCTCGGAGAGGATTCTCCGGATGGTTTCATCCAGCGTTTCTCCCCAGGGAGGGCTGCCTAGCGGTCCCAGGTTTGGGGTGGCCTGGTAGGAGCCTAGGGTGGAAACGGTTCGGAGTATTGGATTCGCGGGGGAAAGGGGGGTGAACGAAAAAAGGCTTGGGTTGACCGAGTGGCTTGGTGTGAACGGGGTCTTCGGAATGGCTTTAGGGGTTTTGACAGGAGCCTCCTATCTCTGGGTTTTGACCTGGCGAAAGTCGGCGAGGTCATGAAACATGTCCTCAATGGATTGGTATCCTAGACTGGCCATCTTTTCATCTAGATGGGTCAGGAATTGCATGGCCTGACCCTCTTGGTGGATTCTTTCCTCTAGTATCTCCTCCTCCATGCAGGATTTCATGATGTGTGTGAAATGATTCAGGGGAACGAATGCAGATATAAAGCAGTAAATAAAGCGGTAAAGGATTGCGCAGCGGTGTGCGGCTTTCAAAGCAGTAAAGGATTGCGCAGCGGTGTGCGGCTTACAAAGCAGTAAAGGATTGCGCAGTGGTGTGCGGCTTACAAAGCAGTAAAGGATTGCGCAGCGGTGTGCGGCTTACAAAGCAGTAAAGGATTGCGCTGCGGTGTGCGGCCTACAAAGTAGTAAAGGATTGCGCAGCGGTGTGCGGCTTACAAAGCAGTAAATGATGTTGTGATGTGAATTAGAGGAGGAGCTGATTCGAGGGGTGGGAAACTCTAACCTTCATACAGGGTTGATAGCATTCTAGTCAAGCTTGTAAAAGGGGGCAGAAGAGGATTACCTTTTGTTGTTTTTCACGAGGGAGGTCCCACCGTGATCGCCAGATTTGTCGGTGCGTGAAAAATCCGCGTGTGTGGGGGTTCTTCGGGGATTCGAATCGGACGTGTGCCGTGGCGGGCTCGGTTGGATCATCTTCTCGGAAGGGTGAGGGGTGTCGTTCCTGGTTGAGGCGCCCGACAGCGGCTCAAGAGGATCCCGGGGTTTGTGTGATCGCCACCTGCTTTTTCCAAAAGCAGGAAAAGTTGGGTTTGGTTTGGTCGCCTACATGGGGAGTTTGTGGGGTCTCCGCTCTGAGACACGGATATACCGTACACAGAGGTGAAAAACGTGTATCATATTCTGCTTCCGGGGCTTGACTAAAGGAGTCTTGGGACAAAGGGGTGTGGATATGGGGTGTGGATAGGGGGCGGCTAGTCTATTTCAGCCGTCGGATATGGGGCGGCTACTGGGGTTTAGCCGTCCGGGGCCTGGGTTGGTCTGGGCAGAACTTCGGTAGGAAATGGGCTTGGTTTTGGACAGAGGCTAAGTTAGGCTTAGCACGGGCTTCTGGAGGGGGGGAGTGACAGGGTATCTTTGTGTAGGGAAGGGATTTTTCTCTCACAAAAGGGGTCTCTCTCTCTCTCTCTTGGGATTTCTAGTGGGGGAAGGGAATGGATTTGGGGGATTTGTGAGTGACAATTGTGGATTGGGAATTGGTGATGTTGTATTTGGGCTTGGGTCGGTTACTTGGTTCGATACGGCCAAGAGAGGGCTGCTAAAGGTCATGACCCGCCGCAATGATTAGCATTTAATACTGCTTTATGTCTCATCCAGGGGACTGGTCCAAAGTCGGCCAGAGGGGCGGCTAAGGGGGCGGCTAGTGTAAACTAGCTGCCTGGTATGGGGCGGCTTGTTAGGACTAGCCGTCCCTTTCCAGGGACTTGGGGTCTTTGGATCTTAGGTTTAGGGTTAGGGTTTCTGGTTTAGATTTAGGTTTAGGTTTAGGTTAGGGTTTAGGGTTTTGGTCAGGGTTAGGTTTAGGGTTTAGGGCTAGGGTTAGGTTTAGGTTTAGGTTTAGGTTTAGGTCAGGGTTAGGTTTAGGCTTTAGGTTTAGGTCAAGGCTTGGGTTAGGGTTTCCGATTCTGTGAATCTTTGGTTCCCTTTTAGATGTCCAAATGTGGTTTATTTTCGGGCGTTACTTGAAGTATTTCTGTCTTTCTGGACGATCAAAATTGGGGTATCTACACCCCCCTCAAATAAAAAAAAATCAGGCAATGAGAGGCCAACAAAAGAAAAATAACACCCAAGTGAACGGGTTAAACTCTCTATTTAGCAGGCTTTCACGCCTTTTCGCACGGTATACGCTAGACAACGGCTATAACAATACAGATCCAAACAACAGACTGTACTTTATTTCCAAAATAAAGAAGTGGTAAAAAGAAGAAAGCCAGAGGGACCTAGAAAGTAAGACATGTGCTAGACTGGGTCAATTCTAAAATATTGCCCGAAAGGAAGATATTACTCTTACCCCATTCCCCCCCCCCTTTTTCATTTTGCAATGGGATTCTAAATTGATCTACGTCTACCGGGAAAGGCAAAATTTTGACCAAAGGTAGATCATGTCCAGGTTTACAACTAGACACACTCACATGAGTTCACTTAGAAACTTTCTTTTCCAAGGGAAGCTTATTTGACTCAACTCTTGGTACACTCATAGATTTTTCAGCATGTTTAGAATAATACGATTAAGCATTTGAAAACCATGAACCTAGAAAAAAAACGATACCTAAGGCTTATACCTTTCAAATACGATCCTGGTTTGGACATAGGTGACCACAAGGGCTCCTCCACAGGGACTTGATGGTATCTTTTACTTCAGAAAGTCGAGGACATTGCCCTCTCACGTAAGAAATCATTGAAGAATTAAAATGCCCCCTTATGCCACTTATACTTACGCATAAGCTTGCATTTTCCTTTTCCAAAACACCTTGGCGTCCGATTTTCATGAAATATTAAAGTCGACCCCCCGTACCTGATATTAAAAATTGTCCCCTCATTTTATGCCTTGCCGCACATGCTTGAGAAGAAATTGTCACACCTTTACACATACTTAAGAGTTTTTTTCTCACGCACTTGGAATCCCTTCCTTGCATACTAAACCATGGTCTCCCGCACTTTACTTTCTCGCATTATCTTTTCCATTTCACCTTAAGACGGATTGTAGCCCTTGACAATTCAAGCAAGGAGGGCTCGAAATTCAGTGCAGGGGCGCAATCTGGGCAGATTTAACACTTGGTCCATGGAAGGAATGTTTTTATAGGTCCCGAAGGTTGAAACGGTCACAAAGACTTTCAGCGGCAGCAGCAGACAGGAGCAGCAGAACCAGATTGCCCCAGGCAGGGAGCGGCTAAACTTGACTAGCCGCCCCTCACTGGGCGGCTAGTTTATACTAGCCGCCCCTGCCCTTTATTTCAGGTGAGGATGCCCCAGGCAGGGGGCGGCTAAGAACAACTAGCCGCCCCCTGCCTGCACCTATTCCAGCTGTGTCGGTCCGTATTCGATCAACTCTTCAACACTTCTTTACCTATTGAGATCAGTTCTTTCCAAAACCTGCATGTGCACATTTCATACACATAGTCATACATAAAACCTGTATAGATACCATGCTAAAACAATTATATATCAAAACCCTACACCCATCCATGAATTAAACATATAAAAACACCAAAATCACCCATCCACGAAATACTCATTTTTCTAAATAAAGGGAGCTCTTTAAATACCTAAACATCCATGCTAAATTATTCTAAACCATGCATACAAATGAGAAATTAAATTGTCCCCACCAAAACCATAAACATAAATTGTTTTTCTAAACCTAAGAGAGCATAAAAAATAATATTTTCCTTCAAAACGCTCCAAACTCTGAAGTCTTGAGCTATACTTCACCGAAATATCACCTAAAACCAAAAACAAAACAAGAAAAGCATGAATTCATCGCATATATACTATTCTTCTACTTAAAAACCAAGACACAAAAGTTGTACCTCGGCGTATCGTCATCCGAACGTCCTGACTTGGCTGAGAAGGGAGCGGCGGGTGATGAGAAGACTGAACCTCTGGAACATCAGGAGCGGCAGGAGTCTCTCGAACCGAAGACGCGGCCCTCCCATATATCCCACGACTCCGAGAGAGAGAATGGTCAGGCTCAAGCGGAAGAAGGTCGAGGTCCACCTCGGTCATAGAGCCCCCTCCAACCAACTTTCCGCTCATAGTCGCCTCCCAGAGATGGACCTGCTGCATATCTCCGTCTCTCCTCTCCAATCTCTGTCGGAGGCGACTCTCTGTCCCTCTAGCCCGATCCTCGGCGCTCTCAACCTCTCCTCCAACTCCCGTGCCCTCACCTCCGACACCCTGAGCGCCTCTCGGTCCCTATCCTCGGCCGCCTGGAGAGAACGAACCAAGTCTCCCATCAAACCCCCAAGAACACCCGCCGAAGCCTCCAACTCCAATACCTTCATCTGGAGGGAGTCCCTCTCACGGCCTTGGGTGATGAACCCCTCCTCTCTCAAAGCCACCATGGACCTCAGCTGGTCCGTCTCCTCCTCAGCCCGAGAAGCCCTACCCCTCGCCTAGCCCAGCTCTATCCGTGTGGCCGTCAACTCGCTCCGGGCCGCATCCAACTCCCTCGTCAGCTCGAGTTCTCGCTCGGAAACCACGGAATCCAAACTTACGTAGGCATCTAGGATCTCCTCCTCCATCGTCCCGAGGATACCCGCATACTCCTGATGATACCAAACTAGGTATTCGTCACTCGAAGTCACCTCAGGACGACGCTCCACCAAGTCGCCTCGGCCCATCCATCCCGCCACATACGTAGCGAAATTCCTCGGGAGATTCGTGTCCCGAGGAATCCTGGCCACCGGAATCGAGGGGCGCCGCGGAAGAGGATCAGGCACCCACTAATGATACCCAAGCTGGCGGACGACCCGGCTGATCGCATGGAACATGACCTCATTGAAGTAGATCAACCAGACGTCTCGAGCCAAGGCCTCGGGAACCTCCTCCGAGTAAGACCTCCACGTCATCTGAAAACATTGAAAGATAGGAAGAGCGCTTAGTCAAAAGAAAACCAAATACAAGCCAAAGAAATTCGAAGAAAACTTATACCTCTTCCTCCGACAAGACACGGAAGGCCTCTCGGAATTGGGCGAGGCGGTGCAAGCGGGAAGATCCCCGGGCTGGGATTTTCTCGGGTTTGCCTGGATATTGGATTCAACTGGGCTTCTGGTGGTTTTGTTAGCCAAGCTATTCTTGAGTCTCCTGATGGTGGCCTAGTCTAAGCATCTTTCTTAATCAAGATGGTAAACAATATCTCAGAATGAGAAGCACTATTCGATAGTGTGACCGTGATATTGATGATATGGATAGAAGACAGCGGTGTTGGCACCAATAGGTGAAGGCCTAGCTGCGGGTAAGGGGATGTCATCGGTTTTCATCAGCGCTTTGAAGATGTTCCCTAGGGTTTCTGGGAGGGACGGATAGCGATTCCTTTTACTTAGCCCTCTTGGGCCATAGGAAGGTGTAGCCTATTTGTAGGGGCTTGGTGTGGGCTGTCTAGAACTTAGGTCTTCGTTCCTCAAGAGAGTGGAATAGAAAGGGGTCCTGGGTTGGTCTTGTCTTGAAATTATGGGGCTTTGAACTGGGAAACTTTAGATTACCATATTTTGTTGTGTCGGCACTGCCGGTATCGTCGGAAGGGATCCCGAACATGTCGGAGTCAGGAGTGGGGATCCGGCGGGGTGCGCGGGTTGTGCGCGTGCGTGTGTGGGGGTTCTTCGGGGATTCGGATCGGATGCGTGCCCTGGCGGGCTCGGTCGGATCGTCTTCTCGGAAGGGGTGAGGGTGTCGTTCCTGGTTGTGGCGCCCGATAGCGGCTCAAGAGGATTCCAGGGTTTTGTGATCGCCACCTGCTTTTTCTAAAAGCAGGAAAAGCGGTTGGGTTGGATTCGATCGCCTACGTGGGGAGTTTGTGGGGTATCCGCTCTGAGACACGGATATACCGTACACAGAGGTGAAAAACAGGTATCCTATTCTGCTTCCGGGGCTTGACTAAAGGAGTCTTGGGACATAGGGGTGTAGGTGGGGTGTGTAGAGGGGGCGGCTAGTTGGATCTAGTCGTCTGGTGAGGGGCGGCTACTAGGGTTTAGCCGCCCGGGGCCTAGTTTGGTTTGGGCAGAACTTCGGTAGGAAATGGGTTTGGTTTTGGGCAGAGGCTAAGCTAGGTTTAGCCTGGGTTTTTGGAGGGTGGAATGAGAGGGTGTTTTTTGTGTAGGGAATGGATTTTTCTCTCACAAAAGGGGCTCTCTCTCTCTCTCTGTCTCTTGGGATTTCTAGTGGTGGAAGGGATTGATCAAGTGAGGATGGTGGATTGGAGATTGGTGATGTTGTATTTGGGCTTGGGACCCCTCTATTTATAGTAAAAGAGAGGCAGGGAAATATCCCAGGGGTAATGGAGTGGGTTGGCTTCGATTAAGCAAGAGGGAAATTGTCACGATCAAAGTGAGCTAAAGCAAGAAGAAGACATTTATCACTTACACATACCTGAAGAAATGGCGCAAAACCGCCAAGGTTCTTTCCCCCGGCCCTCTTGACCTTCTTCGAGAGCTCCGCAAATAGATGGGCAAGCATCGCCGCTCCCCAAGCATAGTGCCCCATGCCCTCCAGGTCCCTCATCAGCAAGAAAGAATGCGAGGAAACCTTATCGGAGGCCGTCGAGAAGAGGACCCGTCCGAAGCAGTAGAGGAAGAACGCTCTCAACTCCCTCCGTGCCCTCTGTGGGCACGCAGCCGCCTCTCTCGCCTCGATCATCGCCCGCCTCCTCTCGAAGCTACCTGCAGCTTCGCCCTTCTGACGCTCTGTGAAGGAACTGAGGCCATACTGGCCCGAAAGCCTCCCTAAAGGGATCCGGTTCAGCGTCCGCTCCCGCTCCACGAACTCCCATTCTCCGATCAACTCTCAGAAAAGCCCCCTGTAGTCCGCAGGGTGGCCGCAATCATTGCCTCCCCCAGGACCGGAGGCCAGTGATCCGATGGACGTCCTCGAGCATCGGCATAATAGCGCCGGTAGGAAGGATGAACGCGCAACTCTCCAGGTCCCATCTCTCCGCCAATGCTTCCACATATGGGCGATGGACGTGGAACGGCTTGATCAAAAAGAAGGAACAGAAGCCCGCTCCATCCACCAAGCTCCTCTCCTCCTGCCCCAGGGCATTGTACCAAATAAAGCCTGGATACGATTCGGCCTCTACAAAACAAACGAAGGGAACATGGGTTAGTCCAAAGCGATCGAGAGGTAAGGATCCAAGTCTAAACGAATTCACTTTCTAGAAACCATGCTTAGCACAATAAAACTCCTACACATCAAAATCTAAAAGAACAAGAAAAAGAGGCATACGAAAATTTACCCTCCTTTATTTGCAAAACATACCTATAAGATCACATGCTTTATCCTCTTATCCCACCGTGTTCATTACTCGTATGTTTCATTTTTCAAAATACACCCTCTTATCCCCACCGTGGTCACCACTCACATCACAGCCTATCATGCTTACACTTTCCCTAAACACACCTAAGCATATAGAACTTGGACCCATAAAAATGCATGCATACACTCCCTCATGCTCTACCACAATCAAACACGTACGAAGTCATATACACGTAGAAAAGTATAGCATGCAAGCATACTAGCCATATCACTTCTCTCTCCTTTATATGCATATAACAAACACGCCTATTTAAAAATTTCCCCCCTTCCTAAAAAACAAACCCATATCAGCATACTTACACATCCCACCGTGATTAACTTATAACACAAGCACGCCTATTTAAAACACGCATATACGAGTATAATACACACATACAACCTGTTCATACCACCCAAAACACATGCATATACACCAAAATAAAAGGCTAAGACTAAAAGTTAGGGACATACCACGGCCCGTGTGGACCCAGGAGCGTCCATCTCGGCCTCGTCGGGATCGTCCATCCCATCGTCATCCCCCTCCTCCTCGTCCCCCTCGAACACGGCCTCCTCGGCCTCAGCACCAACACCGGCCTCCGCGGCCCCGGTATCTACACCCTCGGCCTCCCCGGCCTCATCCCTAGCCTCTCCTATCCCCTCCACCCTCCCCACGCCGGAGATAAACTCCACAAAAGCCCCCATAGCCCTACTCTCCTCCTCCTCAGCCCTGGCCTCCGTGGCCTCCCTATCCAACATCCCAAAGAGGGCATCCAACGATGCCCTCACATCCTCACCGACTCCCTTGACCCCTACCCCCTCGGTTGCACCCTCAACCGATCCTCCAACCCCCGGAACCACCTCCTCGGCCACCACCGGTCGATCCCCACGCCTCCTCTTGCGAGTATAACCTATCATACTACCCCCTACCTCCGGGACAGCCCCCGAAGGCAAATCCCCAACCTCACCCGCACCGATGCCCACCGGTGGCACCTCCGTCGTACCCATACCCTCCCACACGGCCTCGACCTCTGGCCTATCGCTCTCCGATGATGAAGAGCTCGGGCTACGCTCTCCACGAGCCACCCCTGGTCGCTTTCCCCTCGAAACAATCGCCTTCGACCTCATCATATTCCTCGGTGTGAAAAGAAAAAGGAGAACCCAAACCTAGGGCTTCGAAATCAAGAGAAAGAGAGAAAGATTGAGGTCGAAATAGAGGAAAGAAAGGCAAAGGAATCAAGGTTTCTCGGTTTAAAACAAAGAAGAAGAAGAGAGGAGGGAAGAGAAACCGTTTTGAAACGTATGGAGAGAGAGAGGGTCTTTTCGGTTATAAGGGACCCAGTCCAGGGGCGGCTACCCCTTAGTAGCCTCTCCGTCTTGGGCGGCTAGTTACAACTAGCCGCACCTCCCAATTTTTCTCTTTCATTTAAAATCCCCTTTCCAATCTTTTCAGACCTAAATTTCAAGGTTCTCTATACCAAACAGCTATCGGCTTATTTCCAGACATTACTTGATCAAACACGACTTTCCCGAAGTTTCGCCGCACTTTCAGTACCACTCAAATTTGAATTTCTCCAGTTCTGGTTCTTTTCCAGAGTTCTTATCCTTCGGATGATCCAATTCACCAAATCAAACTTTTACTTGCTTTCTGTCGGCAATATCCCCTCCTTGCTGAGTTTTTCCAAGCACGGGAACGGTAGGCACGAGGAAACTGACGCTGGGCTGCTCCGCGCATGATAGCTAAGAACCCCAACCGCGGGTTGGATCACTCACCATTTACTTTTCCCGCCTTCCACCTGGATCATCCTCTCGGTTAAAAATTCTAAGTCAAGACCTAGCATCTGACAGTCTAAATCAACTCCCCGAATGGTACTGTTCGTTTTGGCATAAACTTCTTGAAGGTCGGGCTGGCCAAAATAGGGGTCTCTTTCCTTATCATCGGTCGAAGTCTTTCCTGCTCCACACAAAGACTCCGTCCGATGAGGGACAATTGTAGATACCCCAATTTTGACCGTCCAGGGAGACAGAAACACTTCAAGTAACACACGGAAATATCTCACAGTTGGACATCCAATACAGAACCAAAGGTTCGGTAAACCGGAAACCCTAACCCTAGCCTTGACCTAAACCGGAAACCATAACCCTAGCCTTGACCTAAACCTAAACTGGAAATCCTAACCTTAGCCCTAAACCCTAACCCTAGCCCTGACCTAAACCTAAACCTAAACCTAAACCGGAAACCCCAACCCTAGCCCTAACCCTAACCCTAGCCCTGACCTAAACCTAAACCTAAACCTAAATCGAAAACCATAACCCTAACTCTAAAAACCCAAAACCCTAGAACCTCAAGTCCCTGGCAAGGGGCGGCTAGCCCTAACTAGCCGTCCCACACCAGGCGGCTAGTTTACACTAGCCGCCCCCCTGGCCGCCCCTCTGGCCGACTTTGGACCAGTCCCCTGGATGGGACATAAAGCAATATTAAATGTTGATCATTGCGGTGGGTCATGACCTTTAGCCGCCCCCTCTTGGCCGGATCAATCCAAGTAACCGACCCAAGCCACCGCTTGTCAGAGATGGGATGTTTGGCAGGTCATGATAGGGGCGGCTACCAGGAAGTAGCCGCCCCATCCTGGGCGGCTAGTTAGAACTAGCCGCCCTTCACCTGGTCTCTGACAGAAGAACCAGAGAATTAATGAGACCCCTTCTCCCATTCTACCAGCCTCTTCTCCCATTTTTCCGATCCCTTCTCCCATTCTTCCAAACCCCATATGGCCTCCCGTCACAACAACATCCATGAACCACGGTCGACACCTTGAACCATCACACTACTAGGGCAGTAAGAATCTTCAACGTTGTTCCCTCTTATAGGCGTCCTGTACCTGAAACAAAAACTGAAGAGCTCAATGTCGGGGATAGGATCGATATTCTCGACCAACTCCAAAGAATCCCCGCAAAGATTTCCATTCTAGAGCTAATCGAGACCTCGGAACATCATCAACATGCCATAAGAAGGTTTCTGGAGAGAGTCCAAGTTGACCCACAAATCTCAACCCTAGGTGGGCCAATAGCTTTAGCCTCTGTGGGACTAGGACTGATGATAACCCTTAGACCCAAGGAAGAAATCCATGATAAGGTCATCAACACCTCTTCCTTATGCATAACAATTGACCTTGAAGGGTACCCAATAGATAAGATACTAATTGATACCGGTGCAGGGGTAAACCTCATGTCACTACACACCTTCGAACACATTGATGGACACATAACCACGCTCCTCAAGACGGACACCCGTATGTTTGCCTATGACAAAACGGCTCATCCGGTTCTTGGCCTTAAAAACTTTCAGTTAAAAGTAGGACCCCTAGAAACTAGCGCTGAAGAATACGCCTTAGAAATGGATTCAGATTATAATATGATTTTAGGGCGTAAATGGATGGTCTCTATAAAGGGAGTCTCTTCCCCCCTACACCAGTGTTTGAAATTCCCCATGGGGAATCAAATAATCAAAATACGGGGAGATGCGGTCAAAGAACCCAAAGCAAGGATCACCAATAATGAGACCATCGCCATAAAAATCACCAACCCAAAGCCCATTGAAACCACCGTCCACATTCTAGACTTCCCAGCCGATTGGCTGAATCCCCAAAATCCTCCCCCCCTGTACTGCAAAGACAAGCCACCCTAAGAGTAAAAATCTCGGCTGGTATATAATGAAGATCATGGGCCACATCCTAGGGAAGGCTTTGGGACTAAAAGATGGGATCGTGGAACCCATCAAGCACCCAGCTTGGTTAGATAAGAGAGGCCTTGGCTCACCCAAACAACGCACAAAACTAAAAAGGAAATGTGATTGGGGGTTATATGAATATTTCATTAAGGAGACAGCCACGGAACAGGCTGAAGAAGCCACGCACCCCCACCCTTTAAACCCTGTCATGGAAAGAGAGCCAGATTATCTCTCGGGCTCCCTTGACTGGTTATTCTCATGCCAATGTGAACATTTAAGCACACGTTCTCCTCCAAACAATGATACTCTAGCTGACCAAGCGCTTTTTCCTCGCAGTGCTCAAGCATCGCAACAAAGGAGCGCCAACTGTTGGAGGAAAGTCGGTTGAAATGATCTCACCAATCCAGTAGGTTATAAATAATAAGTGTCTTTTCCTTTCCAAAAATAAAATCAACTTTAGGATGGAAACCAAAACCTTAGGGTTCCTGTTCGACAAAGATGACTTCACCTTAGCATGGCACCCTTTCAGTGACGACTCTGATCTCCTAAATAAGCTACATCGCCTGGCCAATCAAGCCAAAACTCCCAACCCCGATACCACATTCAAAACGGTCAGGCCTACCAGAAATCAAATACCTGACCAAATCATTAATAGCATAAAAGAGTGTAGTGGGGCTATTTTAGGCTTGGAAAAACTTGAGTCGATAGCAGTTATAGAAAAACCAGACCTAGATCATATGAAGAACCTAGACGATGGTCTGGGAGTATTTGAAATCTGCGATGAAAACGACTGGGAAGAAGAAGACATATCCGAGGAATTTGAGCAGAGCCTTCAGAGATTTGATGAAAAGATAGAAGAAGTGGACGAGAAGGTGGAAGAGCTGAACCTGGGGATTGAGGCTAACCCCAAGATCATTTTAATTAGTGCAGAGCTGAAGCACGATGAGAGAGAGGGCCTAGGGCCTAGTTAAAATACTACGTGAGTATAGTTACATCTTTGCATGGTCTTACAAAGATATGCCCGGACTCGACACCTCTTTAGTCGAGCATCGATTAATTGTAGAGCCTAATGCCAAACCAATAAAACAAATGTTAAGGCTCCTTCATCCTGAGGTAGCTTTAAAAATTAAAGATGAGGTGGACAAGCTCCACCAGGCTAAATTTATCCGGGTAGTCTTGTACCTAAAATGGGTAGCTAATATTGTTCTGGTATCCAAGAAGATGGTAAGATCCGGGTGTGCATCAACTTCAGGGACCTCAATCGAGTGTGCTCAAAAGATGACTTCCCACTCCCACATATTGATCTACTTGTCGATAACATGGCAGGTTATGAGAAGTCCCTTTCATGGATGGCTTTTTCGGATACAACCAGATTCGGTTGGCAGAAAATGACCAGGAAAAGACTTCCTTCACCACACTCTGGGGGACTTAATGCTATATAGTAATGCCTTTCGGGCTTAAAAATGCGGGTGAGACATATCAAAGAGCTATGACTTTGATATTCCATGATATGATGCACAAGCTAGTAGAAGTTTACGTAGATGACATCCTAGTTAAATGTAGGACTCGAATAGGGCATGTAGACATACTTAAGCAAGTATTGCAGAGATGCAGAGAATTCTCACTCAAGATAAATCAAAAGAAGTGTCGCTTCATTTTCTCTTTCAAAAAATTCTTGGGATTCATGTTGAGCAAAAGGGGGATTGAAGTAGATCCAACCAAGGCAAAGGCCATCGCCCAAATGCCCCCACCCAAGAACCTAAAGGAATTGAGAAGACTCATCGGACGGCTGCAGTTTATCAGGAGATTTATCTCACAATATGCCAAAAGATGTCACCCCTTTTACAAACTGTTAAAAGGTGGAGTTAAGTTTAACTGGGATGATGAATGTCAAAAGGCCTTTGATAGTTTAAAGAAATACCTTCTTAATCCCCCTGTCTTCTCAGCCCCGGTACTTGGACGACCTCTGCTCCTCTATATAGCTGCAACTAAGGAAGCCATCGGTGCAGTACTCACACAACACGATGATATAGGGAGGAAAGAAAAGGCTATCGACTACATAAATAAAACACTAGTTGAATATGAAAAAGCCTACCCACCAGCAGAAAAAACTTGCTTAGCATTAGTATGGGCTTCCCAAAAATTGCGCCATTACTTTCTTGCCCACAAAGTCAAGTACTTCACCAAAATGAACCCAGTAAGGTTCCTATTCGAGAAAGCTATAATAACTGGTCACTTAGCCCGATGGCAAGTCTAGTTAAATGAGTTTGACATCACGTATGCTACTCAGAAGTCCGTCAAGGGTCAAGCCATCGCTGACCACCTCGCTCAACTCCCTCTCCCTGATTACGAACCGGTGAAAATTGACTTCCAGATGAAGAAATATTTGCGCTTATCGAAGAAAAAGATAAAAAGACTTGAATGCTATACTTCGACGGAGCAGTCAATCAACAAAGGAAAGGAATAGGAATAGCGTTAATCTCCCCCGAGGGCATTATTATCCCAGGAGCATTTCAGCTTACGTTCAACGTCACCAACAATATTGCTGAATACAAAGCCCTGGTAGCAGGTTTGAAGGTAGCTCTAGCCTTAGGAGTTAAAAATCTAGACATAATTGGGGACTCCCTGTTAGGCCTATGTCATTTAAAGTCCTAATTTCGATCGGAGTCGCTAAAATTTTGACTTTAGCTACCTGCTGGGGTTTGAGGATTCTGATTAATAATCTAACTGTATATTATGGGTCCTGATACGATTTAGTACTGCCCATAAAATTTTCATTTAATTCGATAACGTTTTTGAAATTATGCAGTTTTGATTTGGTATTCGGATTTGATTTTATAAAAATCCAAGATGATGAGGTAAAAATCTGATATTTTTATATGATTTTTAGCTTCTAGCTTTCATACAAAAGTAGAATTGGATCAACTGGATTCATATATCAAAAGATATGGGTATTTTTCCGAGTATACCTCGAAGATGAGAATCCAGGCAGCAGCCCTGTTTGATATTTAGCCTAGATTTCAGAATAGCTGGAGAGGTTATTTGATCTGGGTATAAACATGAAAGCTGTAGATAATCCTCTTAGCTTTCCAATGGCTTGGAATCGTGCAATTTGGAGCTATATTGTAGAAGTTATGGCCATTCTAGTGAAGGCTGTCCAGAGTTTTTAGTCCGAGGACGGCTTAGTCATTTCATTTCCTCTTTGGCTATAAATAACCCCCCAAATCCCACGACTTTGGGCCTCTCCTTCCCTCTTTTGCTCTCTGTTCCAGCCCCTTTGTGTGTGTGTTGGTGCTTGATTTGGGTGGAGGAAGTGAAGGTGATGGAGAGGAAGAGCTTTTATGGAGGAGATCAAGGTGTGTATGCTTTTGTTGAGTTGTTATTGCCTCTTTCCTTTCCCCATCTCCTCTCTCTCAAGCTCCCTCACATGTTTCCCCTTTTCAGCCCCCATGTGTTTGTGTTTATGCCACAATGAAGAAGAAGATGCACAAGAGAAAAACATGTGGTGTGTGTGTGCATGTAGTAGTTGTGGATGTTGTTTTCCCTTCTCTTAGGCTCCCTCTCATGCTCCCTTTTGCCCCTGATTTTTCAGCTGAGGAGAGGCTGAGGTGGTGGTGATGTTGGGGTGGTGGTTGCGGTGGCTTCGGTGCTCCAAGAGCCCCCGAATACCCCCCCTTTTGTTCATTCCCCTCCATTGGTAAGCTCTCCTCCTCCCCTATCTTTGTTTTTAAGGGTTGCAAGGGCTGTTAGGGTGATCATGCATGCTAGGTATGGGGGTTGGGGAGTGTGTGAGGGCAAGGGAGGGGATGGGAGAGTGCTGGGCGCGCGCGCGGGGCTGTCCACGCTCCTGCGCGCGCAGAGGGTGTTGGCGCGCGTGCGTGCGCGCGGGGCGATAGCGCGGGCGTGCAGTGCACGCTGCGTGCGGGCTAGACGCGCGGGTGCGAGTGGGAGCACGCCTGGGCGCGAGGCCGTGCGCCGAGGTGTGCGGGGGCACGTGCGAGTGTGCGCATGCATGCATATGAGTGTGGGGGCCATGCGTGTGGCTGCCCGGGGGTTTGGGGAGGTGCCGAGGCACTCAGATATGCGTGCGTACGCGCGTTCTTGCATGCGTGCGAGCCCGTATGCGTGTATATCTAAGTCTTTGACATTCTAGTTAAATTCTGTGTTTTTATGTGGAAATACTCACCCATATTGATACCCTTACCTTGCAGACCTTGTCGGATGGGATGCGCGTCGATCCGGGTATCGGTGAGTGGTTCGATCCAACACTTCAGGACGTGCTCGATGCACGCAGTCGTGCATTGCGCATCCTTGGGGCATCTTAACCCCTAAATATGCTAGATATTTGCATGTTAGGGTTGTATAGCTCGTATATTGTGTAGAACCCCCTATTCTATCCTATACTTGCTTAAGTATGTATTCATGTTTGAATAATTGTGTTTTCATGCGCCCCTTGCGTTTCGGGCATATATTTTCGAATGCGTTTATGGATGTATAGAATTTGCATGCCTTAGGTAGTATTGTAATACTCCTACCCCTATATGAGTAATATCTAGCATGTTAAACCTTGGGTTAATAACCAGATGCGTACTAATATTTTCCTTACGATTAGACTGGAGGAATGGTGTAGCTGTTGTACCCATCTGTTGGGTCAAAGCTATGACCAGCATTCCGGAGAGGATGAGACTTTCCCTCTCTCTCGCCCTCCCTCTTTGCGTAAACTGAGTAAGTAGATGTAGTTCCTACTAGACTTAGGTTTGCTTGAGAATATTGGCATGCACCTGTTAGTGCGCGAGATCGCGCTTGACCCTTTCCTCTCAAGTTGGTGATAACCAACGAATGCTATTATATATTTTGTATGATTGTATGATTAATGGCCTTATAAGCATGATTAAGTAGGCCATACCTTGTATGCATGTTGTATGATTTGCTATTTATGATGTAAATACATGTTAGGGAGTACCCCTATAGCTATTTAATATATTATCGTGCATGTGGCACATATAATTGCGTTATGATTCTCCTTATATATATACATGCGCATGCTAACTAATTGGGCCTATCTATAATAGGCGTAGGTATGACCCGCTGTCGGGTCCTACCCTATTAGTTAAACCTCTCTCGAACGGTCCTCGACCGCCCTCAGCCTCTCCTCAAGCTCCCCTGACCTCGCCTCTACGGCTCTGAGCCTATCCTCGCTCGATCGGAGCGCATCCTGGTCCCTATCCAGCAGCCTGAAGAGAGCAAAGCAGATCTCCCATCAAACACGCGGGAACGCCTGCCGACGCCTCCAACTCTGACACCCTCATGTGGAGGGAGTCTCTCTCGCGGCCCAGGGTGGTGAACTCCTCTTCTCTTGAGGCCATAACAGACCTCAGCCGGTCCACTTCCTCCTCAACACGTACGACCCTACCTCTCTCCTGGCCAAGCTCCATCCTCATGGCCACCCACTCCGGGTCACATCCAACTCCCTCGCCAACTCGAGCTCTCGCTCAGAAATCATGGATGGAGGAGGAGCTGAGGAAGAAGCAGTGTCGTCGGCTCTCGCTCTCAACAAAGCATCCACCTGAGCCTCAAGGACCCGAACCTGGTCCTGCAATCGACGCCTCTGAGTCCTCAAATGCTCTACCTCCCCGCCTAACGCTCGGAGGTGCTCATTGACCGTCTGAAGGTTCTTCTCCAGCTCATTCAACTCAACCTATAAAAGCGACATCACTTAGAAAATACTCAAGGAGAAGAAAAGAAAAGAAGAGGGGAAAGACTTACATAGGCATCCGGGATCTCCTCCACGGTACCAAGGATGCTGGCGTATTCCTGGTGGTACCAAGCCATATAGTCCTCGCTGCTAGTCACCTCAAGACGACACTCCACTAAGGCACCTCTGCCCATCCATCCCACCACATACATGGCATAATTCCTCGAAAGGTTCGTGTCCCAAGGTATTCTGACCACTGGGATCGAAGGACGCTTCGGTAGAGGATCCGGCATCCATTGGTGGTATCCAAGCTAACGGATGACTCGGCTGATAGCATGGAACACGACCTTGTTAAAATAGATCAGCCAAATGTTCAGCAATAGATCCTCGGGGACCTCTTCCTCCATGTAAGGCCTCCAAGTCATCTACAAGACACCAAAAGAATAGAAGGGCGCTTAGTCAAAAGAAAATCAAATACAAGCTCAAGAAACTTGAAGAAAAGTATATATCTCTTCCTCTATTAAGACGCGGAAGGCCTCCCAGAACTGAGCAAGATGATATAAGCGTGAAGATCCTCGGGGTGCCCACCTTATTTCCCAAGGGAGAGCACGATTAAAAGGCGCCGGAGTCGAGCGGTCAATCGCAAAATGCTTGTACCCGAAGACCTGTGGAACAAGATAGAAGTTATCAAAATCAAGTGAGTTAAACCTATAAGAAAACACCCTCTACTCACACATACTTGGAGAAAGGGAGCAAAACCGCCGAGGTTCTTATCCCCGGCCCGCTTTACCTTCTTCGAGAGCTCCGCAAAGTGGTGGGCAAGCATCGCGGCTCCCCAGGCATAGCATCCCATGCCCTCCAAGTCTCGCATCAGCACCAGAGAGTGAGACGAGACCTTGCCGGAGGCCATCGAGAAGAGGACCCGGGCGAAGAAGTAAAGAAAGAACACCCTCAGCTCCCTTCGTGCCCTCTGTTGGCTCGCGGCCGCCTCTCTCACCTCGATCATCGCCCGTCTCCTCTCGAAACTAGCTACAGCTTCACCCTTCTGGTGCTCTGTGAAGGAATCAAGGCAGTACTGCCCTGATAACCACCCCAACGGGATCCGATTCAGTGTTCACTCCCGCTCCATGAACTCCAACTCTCCGATCAACTCCTAGAAGAGCGCCTTGTAATCAGTGAGCGTAGCCGTGATCACCGCCTCCCCTGAAACTGGAAGACCGGTAATCCGATGAATGTCCTCGAGGGTCGGCATAATGGCACCCGTTGGAAGGATGAAAGTGCAACTCTCCGGATCCCACCTCTCCGCCAAAGCCTCCACGTAGGGCCGGTGAATGTGGAACGGCTCGATCAGGAAGAAGGAATGGAAGCCCACTCCATCCATGAAGCTCCTATCCCCCTAGCCCAAGGCAGCATACCACCTTTTCGTCTCATGCCACAAGGCTCAAATGCGATTCGGCCGCTAAAACAACAAAAAGGGAGTTAGTCCCAAGATGTCCGAAAGGAGAGAATCCTAAACGAAATTTTCATTCTAAACCATGCTTAGGAAATTAAGTATACGCACGCAAGCATGAAATATTCAAAACATGAACACACCTCTTTTTACCCCATGAACACTCCCACCGTGGTCTATCTCTAAAGAACAAATCAAATTATTTAAAAATTCACTAAACTGCATAAACACATTTTCTTCTTGTCATGTAAAGCATGCATATAACACTCCCATCATAATCATGAACACATGCACACATGCCATCCTATCACTATCACTTCTGACAGACATACTCCTCTAAAGAAATAATGAAGTTATTATTCCCTTCTACCACCTCTTGTATCAAAACCAAAAACCATGTACACGAACAAAGTATCATATAAACCAAATAAATAAGTACATGCTTATAAAAATCCCACCGTGATTAACGTTTCTATATATACACAACAAGGATGTCTATTAGAGACACACGTATATAAATAACACACATTGTCACCTATTCGTACCAAGAAAGATAGAGCAAAAGGGTTAAGGAAATACCGTAACCCGTGTGGACCTAGGGGCGTCCGCCTCAGCCTCGTTGGGATCATCCATCCCGTCGTCATCCCCCTCCTCATCATCTTCCTCCTCCTGAAACACAGCCTCCTCGGCCTCAACCTTAGCACCAGCCCCCGTCGCTCCCATACCCATACCCCCGGCCTCTTCGGCCTCAACCCCAATACCCTCGGCCTCTGTAGCCTCAGCCCCAACACCTCCAGTCTCCTTTGTGCCCACCGCACAGGAAGCCAACTCTTTAAATGCACCTACGGCCCTTCTCTCCACCTCCTCAGCCCTGGCCTCCCTATCCAGCATCCCAACAATGGCATTTAACAATGCCCTCACATCCTCACTAACTCCCTTAGCCCCTATCTCCTCGGTTACACCCTCGGCCGATCCTCCGACCTCATAACCCACCTCTTCGACCACCGCCGGTCAATCGCCATGCTTCTTTTTACGCTTGTATCCAATCACCCCACTTGTGGAACCACTCCCAACCCCCGGGACAGCCCCCGAAGGCGTTCCGCCGACCTCACCCACGTCGGTTCCCACCGACGGCACCTCCACCACACCTACAACCTCCCCCACATGCTCTACCTCCGACCTATCACTCTCCAATGATGAAGAGCTTGGGCTACGCTCTCCACAAGCCACCCGAGGTTGTTTCCCCCTTGAAGCAATCGCCTTCGACCTCGTCATCTTCCTCGGTTTGAAAAGAAAAAAGAGAACTCAAACCTAGGGTTTCGAAATCAAGAGGGAAAGGAAGGAATTATGTTGAAATGGAGGAAAAGAAGGCAAAGAAATCAAGGTTTTTTTGGTTTGAAACCTAAGAGAAGGAGAAGAGAGGGAAGGAAAACCGTTTTGAAACGTATGGGGAGAGAGAGGGACCTTATTCGGTTATGAGGGACCTTGTGATGGGGCGGCTACCCACGAGTAGCCGCCCCCTGTCGGGCGGCTAGTTTCCACTAGCCGCCCCTCCCAGTTTTTCAGCTTTCACTTAAGACCCTTTTTCAACTTCTTTCCAAATCCAAAATTCAAGTTTTCTAAAAACAAACAGCCATGTATTGGTGTATTTCCAAGTACTACTTGATCAAACACGACTTTCCTGAAGTTTTACCATGCTTCTAGTACCATTCAATTCAAATTTCTTCAGTTCTGGTTCTTTTCCAGAGCTTTTATCCTTCGGATGATCCAATCTACCAATTCAAATCATTGCTTGCTTTATGTTGGCAATATCCCCTCCTTGCTGAGTTTTCCCAAGCAGGAGAATGGTAGGCATGAGAACACTGACACTAGATTGCTCCGTGCATGACAACTAAGAATCCTGACCGCTGGTTGGATCACTCATCATTTAATTTTCCCACCTTCCACCTGGATCATCCTTTCGGTTGAAAATTCTTGTCAAGACCTAGCCTCTGACAGTCTAAATCAGCTCCCTGAATAGTATTAGTCATGTTGTCTTAAACTTCTTGAAGGTCGGGCCGACCAAAATAGGGGTCTCTTTCCTTATCATCGGTTGAAGTCTTTCCTGCTTCGCGCAAAGACTCCGTCCGATGAGGGATAATTGTTGATACCCTAATTTTGACCATCCAGAAAGATGAAATTACTTCAAGTAATACTAAGAATAACCCACATTTGGACATCAAATAGAAAACAATTATTGAAAAACTCCAAACCGGAAAACCCACCACATAGAAAAACTTAGGGCCCTGAAAAGGGACGGCTAACCCTAACTAGCCGATCCATCCCAGGCGGCTAGTTTCCACTAGCCGCCCCCCTGGCCGACCCCAAACCGCTTCCTTGGGTGGGGCTTAAAGCAGCATTAAATGCAGATCATTGCGGTGCATTATGACCTTTGGCCGCCCCATCTTGGCTGGTTCAATCCAAGTAACCAACCCCAGCCACTGCTTGTCAGAGATGGGATGTTTGACAGGTCATGATGGGGGCGGCTACCAGGAAGTAGCCACCACATCTTGGGCAGCTAGTTTCAACTAACCGCCCTTCACCTGGTCTCTGACAGAAGAAACAGAGAATTAATGAGCGGTCTAATCAAATACACTATTATCCATGCCATTCTATTACCCACTGGACACTCCCCTGCGTCTTTTTTTACTATAAATAGAGGGGGTCCCAAGCCTTTCCAACGCATCTTCAATCCACAAAAATTCACAATGAATCCCAATCCATCATCCACATTCCCATTTCCACACCCACTACTTGAAATCCCTAAAGAGAGAGAGAGTCTCATTTGTGAGAGAAATGTCCATTCCCTACACAAAATCCATCCTCCATAACCCAGGTTAAACCCAGCTTAACCTTTACCAAAACCAAACCCATTTCCTACCCAAGTTCTGCCCTGGTTGACCCAGGCCTAGGACAGCTAAACCTAACTAGCCGTCCAATGCCCGATGGCTCAAACCCAGTAGCCGCCCCCCCACCTACACCCCATTTATCCCAAGACTCCTTTAGCCAAGCCAAAAGCATAATAGGATTACCAGTTTTTCACCTTTGTGTACGGTATATCCGTGTCTCAGAGTGGAGACCCCACAAACTCCCCCACATAGGCGATCAAATCCCACCCAACTTTTCCCGCTTTTTAAAAAAGCAGGTGGCAATCACACACACACCGGAGTCCCCTTGAGCTGTTGTCGGGCGCCTCAACCAGGAACGAGACCCCATCACCCTTCCGAGAGACGATCCGATCGAGCCCGCCAAGGCGCGCACCGGATCCGAATCCATGAAGAACCCCCACACACGCAAAACGCGGATTTTTTCACACCCAATGAATCCCATACTGACACACGCCACGTGGAAAGCTCATGATAAATTCATCATAAACTCAACACGTTTTCAAAACTGTCGCCTCTTCTTTAACACCAGCTGTGCCTCGATTTTCACATAAGATTTCGGTGGAAAATCATCCCACGATCTCAGTTTTTGTGCCATCGCCATGATTACAGGAGGTTCTCGAGGAGAAGCTCTCATCTTAATATAATCATCACCACTTTGAGAAATAGAGATGAAAATTTGAAAGAGAACAAATTCTCTCTTCGTCATCAAGCCCCACCTCTCTTCGTTTTTCTACCATGTCGATGGATATTGTCCAGAAGCTGCAGATTTCCTTGTCCATTCTAGACTTCATCACCATCACCCCTACTCCTTTAAAAACCATAGACGATCTGAAGAGCCATGAACCTGAGAAGCTTTTCATGTATCCTTCTCAGATGCTGAGAAGCTCTCTTTCGTTTCCTCTCCCTGAAGTAGTCAAGGATGTCATGCGCCGGTTCAGGCTTCATCCGACAAAATGCTCCCCTAACCTGTTAAGTGTCTTGATGTGCATTGTCACGATCAACCGCAAGCTGCATCTCAAACTCGGGGTAGATTACACCTACCACCTATACGATTTGAGGAAGGCTGAACATGCTTTCTATCTGCGGGCCAGACCAGGTGCGATTCCTCTCATGGAGAAGCTTCCTTCCTGTAATAGTGGATGGCAGAAAGAATGCCTCGTGTAGTTGAGCGGCCCTTGGGCGCTTCCTGCCCCCATTCTGAGTGATGAGCCTAGGGTGTCTTGTCGTCTTCATCCGACGAAATTGGGTGAGCATAAAAATAATTGAACTTATTGTGCCACTTCTCCCTTCCTTATCATAGTTAATGAGTCTTGTTTGCTCCTCAAAGATGACTTGGAGCGCGCGACCCCCGACCCATCAGTGGGGAAGTTCGATCAGATCACTTGGGTCCAAGAGTTGGAGGAAAAGGATTTCCGCAAAATCCTCAACCTTCCTGCCCCAAGGGCTTATGGTTCCTCCTCAAGGGCTACTGTCTCATCCTCGGAAGTTGATACACCTTCTGCTTCTTCCCCTACCGTTATCGAATAGGTGGCCGAGCGATCTGCTGCCCCCAAGGCCAAATCTGCTTCAAAGAAGATGCCTAGGTTGCCACTCCCTTCGAAACGGAGGACTAAAGCTTCTCTCCCGGCCTCGCCGGTCAATGAGGCAGTCTCGGAGGATAGAGTAAATTCCTCATGGGATGTCTTTCGGGCTCCTCCTCCAGGGAGTGGTTTGCCTTCAAGTGTTATTGGCGCGGCTACCGCGAAACCTACTTTTAGATACCCTAATTTTGACTGTCCAAAGAAAAAAAATTTACTTCAAGTAATATTGAAAAACAATAACTTTTGGACATTAAATAGAAAACAATCTTAGAAAAATCAAAATTGGAAACCTTGGTCCAAATACTAAGGAAAAAATAAAAACCGTGGACAGGGGCGGCTACTTGAAAGTAGCCACCCCATCCCTTGCGGCTAGCTTTAACTAGCCGCTCCCCTTGACCGACCCCAAACCGTTTCCCTGGATGAAACATAAAGCAGCATTGAATGCTGATCATTGCAGCAGGTTGTGGCCTTTGGCTGTCCCATCTCGGCAGATTCACTCCTAGTGACCAACTCAAGCCAGCGCTTGTCAGAGATGGGATGTTTGACAGGTCATGATGGGACGACTACTTAAGAGTAACCATCCCATCAGCTACTTTCAACTAGTCGCCCCGCACATGGCCTCTGACAGAAGAACAGAGGATTAATGGGGGGTCAAATCAACTACCCTATTATCCAACTCGTTCTATTACCCACTGGAACTCCCCTGCCTCTCTTTTACTATAAAAGGAGGGGGTCCAAGATAATTCCCAATCTTCATTCACATCTCACATCCAATAATCATTTTTTGAAAAGCAGGAAAAAGGTTGGATTAGATTTGATCGCCTACGTGGGGAGTTTGTGGGGTCTCCGCTCTGAGATACGGATATACTGTACACAGAGGTGAAAAATAGGTAATCCTATTCTGCTTCCGGGGCTTGACTAAAGGAGTCTTTGGAGAAAGGTGTGCAAGTGGGGTGTGGGTATGGGGCGGCTAGTGGGATTCAGCCATCGGGTATGGGGCGGCTACTTGGGTTTAGCCGTCCGGGGACTGGGTTGGTTTGGGCAGAACTTTGGTAGGAAATGGGTTTGGTTTTGGACAGAGGTTAAGCAAAGTTTAACACGGGTTTCTGGAGGGTGGAATGAGAGGGTGTGTTTGTGTAGGGAATGGGTTTTTCTCTCACAAAAGGAGCTCTCTTTATATCTCTCTAGGGATTTTTTGTAGTGGAAGGGGGTGTGGACTATGAGTGAATTGTCAATTGGATTTCTAGCTATGAAGATGATTTTGTGAATGTGTTTGAAAGGCTTTGGACCTCCTCTATTTATAGTAAAAAAGAGGCAGAGGAATGTCTGAGGGGTAATAGGATGGCTTGGTTAATAGTATATTTGATTAGACCCCTCATTTAATTCTCTGGTTCTTCTGTCAGGACCAGGTGAAGGGCGGCTAGTCCTAACTAGCCACCCAGAATGGGGCGGCTACTTTCTGGTAGCCGTCCCCATCATGACCTATCAAACGTCCCATCTCTGACAAGCGGTGACTTGGGTAGGTTACTTGGATTGATCCGGCTAAGATAGGACGGCTAAAGGTCACAGCCTGCCGCAATGATCAGCATTTAATACTGCTTTATGTCCCATCCAGGGAAGCGGTTCAGGGTCGGCCAGGGGGAGCGGCTAGTGCTAATTAGGCGCCTGTAATGATGCAGCTAATTAGAGTTAGCCGCCCCAGTCCAGGGTCTTAGGGTTTCTAGGGTTTTAGGGTTTCTCTAGGTGGGTTTAGGGTTGGGACCAGTTTTTTTGGGTCTGATCCAAGGGTTTAGGTCAGGGTTTGGTTTAGGGTTAGGCTTTCCGGTTTAGGTTTAGGGTTTAGGGTTAGGTCTGGTTTAGGTTTAGGGTTTCCGGTCAAGGCTTGGTTTAGGGTTAAGGTTTCCGGTTTAGGTTAGGGTTTCCGGTTTAGGTCAAGGGTTTTGGTTAGGGTTTAGGGTTTGGGTTAGGGTTTAGGTTAGGGTTTAGGGTTTGGGTTAGGGTTTAGGGTTCCTGGTTTGGGCCAGGGTTTGGCTTAGGGCTTCCGGTTTCCTGAACTTCAGGATTTCTATTAGATGCCCAAATGTGGATTATTTCCAGGTGTTACTTGAAGTATTTCTGTCTTTCTGGACCGTCAAAATTGGGGCATCTACAATTGTCCCTCATCGGACGGAGTCTTTGCGCGACGCAGGAAAGACTTCGACCGATTATAAAGAAAGAGACCCCTTATTTTGTCGGCCCGACCTTCAAGAACTTATGACAATACGAACAGTACTATTCGGGGAGTTGATTTAGACCGTCAGAGGATAGGTCTTTACTTAGAATTTTCAACCAGAAGGATGATCCAGGTGGAAGGCGGGAAAAGTAAATTGTGAGTGATCCAACCCGCGGTCGGGGTTCTTAGCTATCGTGCACGAAGCAGCCCAGCGTCAGTTTCCTCGTGCCTATCGTTCCCGTGCTTGGGAAAACTCAGCAAGGAGGGGATATCGCAGACTGGAAGCAAGTAAAGAGTTGAGTTGGTGAATTGGATCATCCGAAGGTTAAGAACTCTGGAAAAGAATCAGAACTGAAGAAATTCGAATTTGAATGGTACATGGCTGTTTGGTATGGAAAGCCTTGGAACTAGGGCTGAAAAGAGATTCGGAAAGGGATTTTAAGTGAAAATGAAAAACTGGGTGGGGCGGCTAGTTCAAACTAGCCGCCCGAGAGGGGGCGGCTGCTCGTCAGTAGCCGCCTCCTGACTGGGTCCCCTATAATCGAAAAAGGGACCCTCTCTCTTCCCATTTTTTTAAAAAAAAAACGGTTTCTCTCCCTCTTCTTCTTCTCCTCTTCGGTTTCAAAACCTGAAAACCTTGATTTATTTGCCTTCTTTTCCTCCATTTTGATCTCAATCCTTTCCCTTTCTCTTGATTTTGAAATCCTAGGTTTGAATTCTTCTTTTTCTTTTCAAACCGAGGAAGATGACGAGATCACGGGTGGCTCGTGGAGAGCGTAGCCCGAGCTCTTCATCGTTGGAGAGTGATAGGCCAGAGGTCGAGGCCGTGGGGGAGGCTATGGGTACGACGGAGGTGCCGTTGGTGGGCACCCGTGCGGGTGAGGTCGGGGGTATTCCTTCGGGGGCTGTTCCAGAGGTAGGAGGAGTATGATAGGTTATACGCGCAAGAGGAGGCTTGGGGATCAACCGGCGGTGGTCGAGGAGGTGGTTCTGGAGGTCGGTGGGTTGGTCGAGGATGCAACCGAGGGGGTAGGGGCGGAGGGAGTTAGTGAGGATGTGAGGGCATCGTTGGATGCCATTATCGGGATGTTGGATAGGAAGGCCACGGAGGCCAGGGCTAAGGTGGAGGAAAGAAGGGCTATGGGGGCCTTTGCAGAGTTTGTCTCCGGCGCGGGGAGGGTGGAGGGGACTGGAGAGGTTAGGGACGGGGCCGGGGAGGCCGAGGATATGGGCACAGAGGCCGATGTTGGTGCTAAGGCTGAAGCCGAGGAGGACGTGTTCGAGGAGGATGAGGAGGAGGGGGATGATGACGGGATGGACGATCCCGACGAGGCCGAGGTGGACGCTTCCGGGTCCACACAGGCCATGGTAATTCCTTGACCCCTTTTATTCTAGCTTTTTATTTGGTATATATGCATGTTTTGGTGGGATGAATAAGTGACTAGAATATAATACTTGTATATGCGTGTTTTGATAGGCATGCTTGTGTATAAGTTAATCATGGTGGGATGTGTAAGCATGTTGTATGTTGACACAGGTTTGTTTTTAGGAAGGGGGATAATTTTTCATATGTACATCCATTTTGTTATATGCCTATATAGGAAAGGAAAGGGTACGGCTTAGTATGCTTGCATGTGTGGTTTTGCATGTATATAATCTTTGAAGTATATTTTTATACGTATTTGACCGTGGTGGAGTAAGAGGGAGTATAAAAGGGAGTGCATGCATTTCTATGGGTTTAAGTTCTTTCATATGCTTGGTTGAGTTCATAAAAAGTACATATAAGCATGATGAGCGGTATTTCGAACAAGGAAATATGCGAGTAATGACCACAGTGGGATAACAGGGTAAAGCATGTGATCTTATAGACAGGTTTCTCACATAAAGGAGGGTAAATTTTCATATGAAGTCTCGTATTTTCATGCTTTTATCTGTTTTAGTATGTGGAAGTCCATCTTGCTAAACATGGTTTCTAAAATGAATTCTAGGCTCAGATTCTCACCTCTTGATTGTTTTTTTTAAACTAACCCATGTCTTCTTCGTTTGCTTGTAGCGGCCAAATCGTATCTGGGCTTTATGGCACGGGACGAAGCGGTGGTATGATGCCTTGGGGCAGGGGGAGAGGAGGTTGGTTGACGGAGCGGGCTTCCGTTCTTTCTTCTTGATTGAGTCATTCCACGTCCACCGTCCTTACGTAGAAGCGTTGGCGGAGAGGTGGGACCCGGAGAGTTGCTCCTTCATTCTCCTCACCGGTGCCGTTATGCCGACCCTCAAGGACATCCATCGGATCACCGGCCTTCCGGTCTCAAAGGAAGCGGTGATTGCGGCCACCCTTGCGGACTATAGGGGATTGTTTCGAGATTTGATCGGGGAATGGGAGTTCGTGGAGCGGGAGCGGACGCTGAACTGGATCCCCTTGGGGAGGCTTTCAGGATAGTATGGCCTCGGTTCTTTCACAGAGCGTCAGAAGGGCGAAGCTGCAGCTAGCTTCGAGAGGAGGCGGGCGATGATCGAGGTGAGAGAGGCGGCCGAGTACCCACAGATGACGCGGAGGGAGTTGAGGGTGTTCTTCCTTTATTTCTTCGGCCAGGACGTCTTATCGATGGTCTCTGATAAGGTCTCCTCGCATTCCCTTTTGCTGATGAAGGACCTGGAGGGCATGGGACACTATGCCTGGGGAGCGGCGATGCTCACCCATCTTTTCGCGGAGCTCTCGAAGAAGGTCAAGAGGGCCGGAGGAAAGAACCTTGGCGGCTTGGCGCCATTTCTTCAGGTATGTGTAAGTGAGCAGTAGATCTCCTTTTCTTGGTTTAGTCACTTTGATTATGACAATTTTCCTCTTGCTTTGCTAGATTTTCGGGTATGAACACTTCGCCATTGATCACCCGACTCTGGCGCCGTTTGATCGTGCCCTCCCTTGGGCCATGAGATGGGAACCCCGGGGATCTTCGCACTTGCACTGCCTCGCTCAATTCCGGGAAGCCTTCCGTGTCTTGTCGGAGGAAGAGGTATAAATTTTCGTCGAGTTTTCTTTGGCTTGTATTTAGTTTTACTTTTGGCTAAGCACTCTTCCAATCTCTTGATGCTTTATAGATGACGTGGAGGCCCTATACGGAGGGGAGATTCCCGAGGATCTCTCACGAGACGTCTGGCTGATTTATTTCAATGAGGTCGTGTTTCATGCGATCAGCTGGGTCGTCTGCCAGCTTGGGTATCACCAGTGGGTGCCCGATCTTCTGCCGCGGCGTCCCTCGATCCCAGTGACTGGGATTCCTCGGGACACGAACCTCCTGAGGAATTACACTACGTATGTGGTGGGATGGATGGGTCGAGGTGTCTTGGTGGAGCATCGTCTTGAGGTGACTTCGAGCGACGAATACCTGGCTTGGTTTCGTTAAGAGTATGCGGGTATCCTTGGAACGATGGAGGAGGAGATCCCGGATGCCTACGTAAGTTGGAAACCCTTCTCTTCTTCCTCGTTCTCTTTCGTTTGAATATTTTCTGAGTGGTGTTTCTTTTGCAGGTTGAGTTGAATGAGATAGAGAAGAGGCTTAAGACCGCCAACGAGCACCTTCGAGCGCGGAGTGGGCAAGTGGAGCACATGAGGGCTTAGAGGCACCGGTTACAGGATCAAGTCTGGGTCCTCGAGGCTCAGGTGGATGCTCTGTTGAGAGCGAGGGCCACCGGTGCCTCTTCTTCTTCCGCTCCTCCTCCTTCGATGGTTTCTGAGCGAGAGCTCGAGCTGACGAGCCAGTTAGATGCGGCCCGAAGTGAATTGACGGCCACACGGATGGAGCTGGGCTAGGCGAGGGGTAGGGCTTCTTTGGCTGAGGAGGAGACGGACCGGCTGAGGTCCATGATGGCTTTTCAAGAGGAGGGGTTGATCACCCTAGGCCGCGAGAGGGACTCCCTCCAGATGAGGGTGTCAGAGTTGGAGGCTTCGGTGGGTGTTCCTGGACATTTGATAGGGGGATTTAGTTCGTTTACTCCAGGCGGCCGGGGACAGGGACCGAGAGGCGCTTAGGGTATCAGAGACGAGGGCACGGGAGTTGGAGGAGAGGTTGAGGGCTGTTGAGGATCGGGCTAGAGGACAGAGAGTCGCCTCCGACAGAGATTGGAGAGAAGAGACAGAGATATGCAGCAGGTCGATCTCTGGGAGGCAACTATGAGGGGGAAATTGGTTGGAGGGGGCTCTATGACCGAGGCAGACCTCGACCTTCTCCCGCTTGAGCCTGAACATTCTCTCTCGGCTTCCTTGGCTACCGGGGCCACCTTTAGCCGTGCTTCTCATCCTTCGGCATCTCGGAGTCGTGGGATATACGCGAGAGCTGCTTCTTCGGTTCGGGAGACTCCTGCCGCTCCAGATGCTCCAAAGGTCTAGTCTTCTCATCAGCCGCCGCTCCCTTCCCGGCCGAGTCAGGACGTTCCTCCCACTCACCTCCCGCAGATGATGATGACACTCCGAGGTATACTCCATTGTGTCTTGGTTTTGGGTAGAAGAATAGTATATATGCAAGGAATTCATGCTTTTCTTCTTTTGTTTTGACTCGGGTGATATTTTGGTGAAGTATAGCTCAAGACTTTAGAGTTTTGGAGCTTTCGGTGGACCCATCTCTTCCTCACTCTTTCATAAAGACTCTCTTTTATGCACTCTCTTAGGTTTTTAGAAAAACAATCTATGTTTATGGTCTTGGTGGGACAATTTTATGGTTTCTATGCATGGTCTAGTGTAGTTAGTATGGATGTTTTGGTATTTTTCAAAGGGTTTCTTTTATTTTGAAAAATGCATATCACATGGACGAATGTACTTGGTGTTTATAAGTTTTAATTTATCGATGGATGTAGGATTCTAATATATATAATCATTCTAGCATGGTTTTTATACAGGTTTAGTGTATGAATGTGTGTAAAATGTGTGTATGCATGTTTGGGAAAAAGGATATTTTGACATGTTTTGAAGAGTTGAAGAGTTGATTGAGGATGGGAGTGATAAGGCAGATGGGGCAGCAAGTGAGGGGCAGCTTCTTGTGTTTAGCCGCCCCACATGGGGCGGCTTGTTTAAGCTAGCCGCCCCATTCCTGGGGTCTTTATCTGGAAAAGAAGGGACAGGGGCGGCTAGTTCCATCTAGCCGTCTAATGGGGGGGCGGCTAGTCGGGTTTAGCCACCCCTTGCCTGGGACAATGCTTCTGGTTTTGTTTCTTGTCTGCTGCTGCTGAAAGCCTTTGTGACCGTTTCAACCTTCGAGACCTATAAAAACATTCCTTTCATGAACCAATCGTTAAATCTGTCCGGATTACGCCACTGCACAGACTTTCGAGCCCTTCTTGCTTGAATTGTCAAGGGCTACAATCCATCTCAAGGTAAATGGAAAGATAATGTGAGAAAGTAAAGTGCGAGAAACCATGCTTTAGTACGCAAGGGAGGGATTCCAAGTGCGTGAGCGAAGAAAACTCTTAAGTATGTGTGAAAGTAGGATAATTTCTTCTCAAGCATGTGCGGAAGGGCATAAAATGAGTGTAGATGGGGGTAATCTTAATGTTGGCATGGGGGGACAACTTTAGTATTTCAAGAAAATCGGATGCCTAGGTGTTTTGGAAAAGGAAAATGCGAACTTATGCGTAAGTATGAGTGGCATAAGGGGGCATTTTAATTCTTCAATGGCCTTTTACGTGAGAGGGCAATGTTTTTTACTTTCTTAAGTAAAAGATACCATCAAGTCCCTATGGAGGAGCCCTTGTGGTCACCTATGTCCAAACCAGGATTGTATTTCAAAGGTATAAGCCTTAGATGTCGGTTTTTCTAGGTTCATGGTTCTCAAATGCTTGATCGTATTATTCTAAACATGCTAAAAGATCCATGAGTTTACCAGGAGTCAAATCAAATAAGTTTCTTTTGGATAGGCAAGTTTCTAAGTGAACTCATGTGAGTGTGTGCAGTTGTAAACATGGAAATGGTCTACCCTTGGTCGAAATTTCGCCTTTCCCGATAGACATAGTTCAATTTTGAATCCCATTGTGAAATAAAAAAGGGGGGAGGGAGAATGGGGTAAGAGTAATATCTTCCTTTTGGATAATATTTTAGAATTGTCCTAGTCTAGCATATGTCCTACTTTCTAGGTCCCTCTGACTTTCTACTTTTTATCACTTCTTTATTTTGGGTGGAAAATACAGTCTTTTGTTTAGACCTGTACTAGTATAGCCGTTTGTTTGGCATATTCTTGTGCGTAAAGGCGTGAAAGCCTGCTAAAGTAGAGAGTTTAACCCGTTCACTTGGGTGTTATTTTCTTTTGTTGGCCTCTCATTGCCTGATTTTTTTTATTTGAGGGGGGGGGGCTCTTCTGTTTTTCACCCCGATTCTTTTCATGCTTCCCCTCTAGAAGTGTTTGTATAGTGCCAGAGCCAGTTTTGGGACATATGCTAGGTCCAGGTAACTCCTCATTTTGACCATGGGTTAACACGAGTAGGGCGGAAATAAGGGGAGTTTGCTTTGGGGTTTTAAATTGTCCCAGTCTATGGGGTAGGCAATTTCTCTTCTATCAGGTAAATCGATTGTCCAGTCATACATGTGTGAAGGAAGCGGCATGATTGGCGGATATGTGTTCAAATAAATACGAGTTTATCTTCGAGAGTCTTAAAATTCTATTATCAAGTACTTAAACGCTGGAAATTGCAGGAAGAAAGAATAATAGTTCTCAAGTATTGAAAGCTATTCATGTTAGGCATGTGTCATTTGGAGTCCTAATTTCGATCCCAGTCACTAAAATTTTGACTTTTAGCTACCTGCTAGGGTTTGAAGACTCTGATTAATAATCTAACTGCATATTATGGGTCCTGGTACTGTTTAGTACTGCCCATAAAATTTTCGTTTAATTCCGATAACGTTTTTGGAATAATGCAGTTTTGATTTGGTATTCGGATTTGATTTTATAAAAATCCAAGATGAAGAGGTAAAAATCCGATATTATCACGAGATGTTCAGCTTTGATCTAGCGTTCATACAGAAGTGGAATTAGACCGACTGGATTCGTGTATCAAAAGTTATGGGTATTTTTCGAGTATACCCTGAAGATGAGAAATCCGGGCAGCAGCCCAGTAAGATGTTTAGCCTAGATTGTGGAATAGCTGGAGAGGTTATTTGATCTGGATATAAACATGAAAGTTGTAGATAATCTTCTTATCTTTCCAATGCCGTTGAAATCATGCAATTCGGAGCTATATTGAGAAAGTTATGGCCGTTTTAGTGAAGGCTGTCCAGAGTTTAGTCCGAGGACGGGTTGGTCATTTCATTTCCTCTTTGCCTATAAATACCCCCCCTAAATGTTATGACCTTGGCCTCTTTTTCCCTCTTTTGCTCTGGTTCAGCCCCTTTTTAGGTGTGTTTTGGGTGGGGAAATGGTGGCGATGGTGGGGGAGGAGCTTAAATGGAGAAAAGAAGATGTGTAAGTGTTGTTGTTTCTTTTCCTTCTCCATCCTCTTCTCTTTGGCTCCCCCTCATTGTTTTGCCCCCCAAGTGTTTGTGTTTATGCCACAATGAAGAAGAAGAGCAAGGAAGAGGTGGTGGTTGCGGTGGTTGCGGTCGGGGTGGCCGAGGGTGCGTTTGCGAGCCCCTACGTCCCCCCTTTCCTTCCCCCCTCTCCTTTGGTGAGTTTTTCCCCTTCTTTTTGTTGGTTTTAAAGCATATAAGGGTACTTGGGAGGGCTTGCATGTGAGATGTTTGTGTTTGGGTGCATGTGGGGCCAGGGGGGAGGGTTAGAAGTGGCTGGGCGCGCGCGCGGGTTTGTCCGCGCGCGTAGGAGGGCGCAGGAGGAGCGCGCGGGTTTGTCCGCATGCGCGCAGGAGGGCGCAGACAGGGCGCGCTGGCGTGCGCGTGCACGCGGGTGCTGGCGGGCGCACGCGGAAGTCTGCGCCGGGTGCAGGAGAGCGCGCGGGTGCGCGCAGGTCGCACGCGCGCGTGAGCCCAGGCGCGCGAGCGTGCGCGCGGGGCGCTGGCGCGGGCGCGCGAGCGTGCACGCGGGGCGCTGGCGCGGGCGCGCGAGGGTGTGCGGGGGCACGTGCGCATGTGCGCATGCGTGCGTATGAGTGCGGGGGCCACGCGTGTGGCTGCCCGGGGGTTTGGGTAGGTGTCGAGGCACTCAGATATGCGTGCGTACGCGCGTTCTTGCATGCGTGCGAGCCCGTATGCGTGCGTATCTGAGTCTTTGACATTTCTAGTCTATTTTAAGTATTTTTATGTGTTTGTATGTGGTTATACTCACCCCTATTGATACCCTTACCTTGCAGACCTCGTCGGATGGGATGCGCGTCGATCCGGGTATCAGTGAGTGGTCCGATCCAACACTTCAGGACGCGCTCGATGCACGCAGTTGTGCACCGCGCATCCTTGGGGCATCTTAACCCCTAAATATGTTAGATATTTGTATGTTAGGGTTGTATAGCTTGTATATTGCGTAGAACCCCTATTCTACCCTATACTTACTTAAGTATGTATTAATGTTTGAATAATTGTGTTTTCATGCGCCCCTTGTGTTTCGGGCATGTATTTTCGAATGAGTTTATGGATGTATTAGAATATTGCATGTCTTAGGAAGTATTGTAATACTACCCCCACTATATTAATTATATCCAGCATGTTAGACCTTGGGTTAATAACCGGATGCGTACTAATATTCCTTTACGATTAGACTGGAGGAATGGTGTAGTTGTTGCACCCATCTGTTGGGGCAAAGTTATGACCAGCTTTCCGGAGAGGATGAGACTTTCCCTCTCTCTCGCCCTCCCTCTTTGCGTAAACTGAGTAAGTAGATACGATTCCTACTTGACTCAGGTTCGCTTGGGATTATCGGTATGCATCGGTTAGTGCGCGAGATCACGCTTAACCCTCCCCCTTGGAGTTGGTGATATCCAACGCCTGCTTGAGTCGTCCTTTACATAATTGAATGTTTATTATGGCCTTATATGCATGTTTAAGTGAGCCATACCATGTATGCATGTTGTATGATTTATTGTTTATGATGTAAATCCATGTTAGGGAGTACCCCTATAGTTATATATATATATTATCGTGCGTGTGGCACATATAACTATGTTATGATTCTCCTTATATATATGCGCATGTTAACTAATTGGGCCTATCTATAATAGGCGTAGGTATGATCCGCTGTCGGGTCCTACCCTATTAGTTAAAGCGCTAGCGATGTAATCGTCCCTTGCATCTGAGTGATGCATTCGTATTGAATTCTGAAGAATTCATCGTTGCATCGGTTTTGTTAAACCGACAGCTACGACATTAAGATGGGCCTACCCGTGCTAAGCGTGTGTATGAACCGCTTGTTGGGTAATGCCTTGGGCTTATTTCTGCTCGAGAGTGGAGGTAGCCCCTCGTGTCCGAGCGACGCACCCATGTGAGAGTGCAAGAGCATTTGGTTATCTTCGATATGTGATTATCGAATGTGGATAGAATTCCACCCAATATCGTCCGTGTCCAACCTACCCCCCGGGTCTAGTTGTCCTGGGATGCTACCAGGTAGAGGCTACTCAGGAGAGGACTACCATATGATATTGTGAACATTGAGTCGTTCTCCCCTTTGTCGGATCCGTGTCGAAGCTGCCCGGTTCGTAGTTGTCCTGTGGGGTGCTCCCAGACGCTATTTATGACCCCTAGGGTTGATGTCCTATGTGGTGCGCCCATAGGGTAGAGATAGCGGCCATGGAGAGACTATCAGGTCGAGGCTCTCCGGGAGAGGGCTATCGGATGACAATGGGTGTAGAGCAACTGAGTTTGTTCTAAAAGTCCCTAGAGTCACCCCTCCGGGGGCTAGGGTGAGGATGAGTTGTTGTCACGTCGCCACGTGACCCAAATACCCATCGAGTATACTCTGGGTTGTTACTCCTGACGCTTGAGGTATCGAAGTATATCTCTACCTCGTAGCAGATGGACGCGTTGTGTCTTGTTAACCAGTAACACGTGGTGTTATGGTTAACCCTCGTTTGTCCCCGGGTCTCCCTGGAGCTCCCCTTCGGGGGCGGGGGCGACGAATGTGTTGAGTCACGTCGCTACGTGACCCATTTGTTTGTTCACCCGTTCCCATATTTGTTGGGTCCGGTTAATTATCGATGTTGAGAGACATCGATGACAATTATCTCTATGTAGATGATCACAATAGTGTTGTGTAGACCAGTAATTCCGCGTCTCCTTGACAAACGGTATGGTCTCTCCCCAAGAGTCCCAAGAGTCTCCCTTCGGGAGTGAGGGTGTGGGTGAGATGGGTTGCACCGCCGTGTGACCCTCTTAATCCATTGGGTTTCAACCCATGTCTTTCCTTGAAAGGAAATTGCATTAACATTAAATTGTTATAGTGGTGTTTGGTTTCCAACCACTCACTGAGCTTGTAGCTCACCCCTCGCGTACAGTCCTAGAGTGGTGTTTGGTTTCTTTTACAGGGTCGTTGTTGGGCGTGGAGCTGGAGTTTCCCTATGGCGTGGTCTTGCGTGCGTGGAAGCGTTCTATCCGGCGGATTGGCGAGTGCAAGGCTGTCAGCAGTCCTAGAGTCTTGTGTATTTGTAATTCGTGTGTGTGGCACTTGTTGTATTTTATTTGGCTAGACTTGGCTCTCACAGGACAGTGATTGTGTATTCGAGTCTGTAATAATATTTTTGGTTTACAGACTTATTGATAGTTATGCTTCCGCTTTTTAGTTGTGATATCAGTTGTCATTGCTTCATTTGTGTATTCATTTATTGGAGTCATTGTTGACCTCTTATTTATGATAGTTGATATTATATTATTGCCACGTCTCGGGGATGGCCGCCCTGGGGCGTGACAATTCATGCATGGAATTTCTTTAGATAAAGTGCATTCCATGAACCTGAAACCTCGACTCCTTCGACATCTACCAGGCGGTAGGCATTCCCGAAATAGGCATGGGCGATCACATAGGGTCCCTCCCAGGTGGGTTGCAACTTCCCTCTTGGGTGAGGCTGTCTTGATGGCATGATTTGCTTAAGTACTAACTCCCCGATTTTAAATTTTCCTTCTATTACCTTCTTTTCAAATGCTCTTGCCACACTTCTTTGGCAGGCTTGGGCATGGTCTGCCGCTCTTAATCTTTTCTCGTCCTTTCCTTTTCTCTCTTTTTGGTATTTTTGGTATTTTATGTTTTCAAAAACGTGGAAACAGGTATGTACTTACAGTTTTGAAAAGGGGGATGAGTTGGTAAATAGAATGGAGATAAAGTTTGGAAAGCGATTTTGTTTTTAGAAGGAAAGCATGAAAAGACAGTTTGTAAAACATTTTTGGCGAAAATCATGGAAATACGGCTTTGTAAAATATTTTGTTTTGAAGAAGAGTGTGGAAATACAGTTTTGGAAAACATTTTTGTTTTGAAGAAGAGTGTGGAAGTGTAGTTTGTAAATATTTTCGTTGTTTGAAAAACATGTAAAGAAAGCTTGTGAAATATTTTCGTTGTCTCGAAAGTATGCGAAGAAAGCTTGTAAAATATTTTCGATGTTTGGAAATCATGTAAAGACAGTTAGAAAACATTTTGTTTCGAAAAAAACACGGAAATAAAGCTGGAAACAGGTATGTTTAGGGTTGGGGAATGAGAGCTGATTAGCATATATTTTTGGATTTTGGTTTCTTTTAGGAAAGCGTGTAAACAAATATGTATAGGGCGATGAAAGCGAAAACTGGTAAACAAATATTTTGATTTTCGATTTTTAGGAAAGCCGTAAACAAATATGTACAGGGTGATGAAAGCAAAAGCTGGTAAGTAAATGATTTTTTTTTTATTTTCAATTTTTAGAAAAGCTGTAAACAAATATGTATAGGGTCAAGTGGGAGCTTACCCGGGGGGATCGATACCTGGTTCTTGGACTCGTATTGCTTCCTCGAGTCGGCTCCTTTTTGGCAGCCGGCTGATGTCCGGTGGGGGTTCCCTATTCCCGAACTCTCTCTCCCTGAGCCTCTTCAAGGGTCTTCCTTGCTGGAGAAGTTCTTCATCGGTGGAGCCTGGTTGCCAACATGCAAGCACCTCTAGCCGGATGCGCATGGCACAGACGCTCAATTTCGGGCCCGCACCTCGTTGAAGCGTGCTTCTCCCCAGATGGATATCAATCCTCTGCGGTACGGGAAGCGAAGGCATTGGTGTCGGGTGGATGAGACGGCTTCGATGCTGTTGAGCCATGTCCTCCCAACAATCAAAGGGTGGGGTGATTGAATGTTCATTACCATGCAGTTGACGATGGTGGAGACCGGCCGATTTTTAGTGGGAGCGTGATCAGTCCGCAAGCGTTCTTGCGTGTGCTATCGAAGGCGTAAATGAATTCATCTGAGGGCTCCAATCTAAGAACCCTGCCTTCTAGCTTCTGATAGGTGGAATATGTGAGAACGTTAGTTTCCACTCCCGTATTGATGAGAATGTGCCGGAATTCTCTTCCTCCGAGTATGGCAGTGATTGCGAGGGGTGCGGAGTGTGCTCCGGCTTTTGCGACTTCATGGGGGAGGAAGGTGATCGAGTTGGGCTCCGTAAGATCGCTTGATGGATGCAGGGTCCCGGCCGCTTCTTCCGAGGGATAGTCACCATTATAAGGGGATCCAGGTGGGCTACCACCTTCATTCTCGCCTCCCAGGCGTAGGGCTAGTGTGAACATATTGTGTATTACCCAGTTGTTCTCGTTCTCGTATTGGAGGTGTGCCTCTCCCCAGATTGTCAGTACATGACCCATGAAGGGCAATCAGAGGCATTGGTGCCGGGGGGAACAGATAGCTTGGATGCTGTCCAACCATGGTTGTCCTAGCATCAATGGGTACCTTGTGTCGATGTCGGCCACGAAGCAGGCTACTTCACAGATGAGAGGGCCGACGGATAGCTCGAATGTTCCAGGGCCGCGGAGAGTCTTCCCGGTATGGTTGAAGGCCTGAATAGTAGGGTGGACTGGTTGGACGGGAGGACGGCCTAGTCCGGGTATCTTTTGGTAGATGGAGCACGTCATTATGTTCATTCCTGACCCCGGGTCCACGAAGATGTTGTTCAGCCAAAACATCTGAAGTTGTCCGCAGATGTGTATGGGGTAGACTCGCAGTCTGGAGTTTGGGAGGTCTTTGTCAGCAAATGATATGGTCATTGGGCGGTGGGGGCTATCGACAGTGTCAGTAGTTTTGGAGGACCCATTGTCGTTTGGATGCAAATCATCCGACGTACATTCTCCTCCCTCAGGTCCCTCGCTTGCTCCTTCTGGGATCTCCTCAAAGGGCAGTGGGGGCTATCGTCGGACTCAATGTTGATGACCGTGGGGAGGGTGAGAAATGCATTTTCTTCTTCGCCATAGAGTATGGCGAGGTCATGGTTGTCGAGGTTCAGCTGGAAGGGTTCGTTCTGCCCCTCCTCCTTAGATTCTTCGGATAGACTGTCATCAGTGACATCTTCTGAACTGCTTGGTTGCGGTGATGGTTGTCTCCATCTCTTGACCATGTTTACCATGTGGGCTCCAGATGTGGATGCTTGGTTGTGACCTGGCAATGGGTCAATAAATATGCCAAGTGGCTTGGAGGCTCGAGAATTGCCCTGGTTTAAGTGGCTTTTGATTATGGCCCAGTCAAGACACCTGTCATCATTCAAGTCATAAATAAAATTCTGAAAAACAATGCATTGTTCTACGGTATGTCCATGCTGTTGGTGGTACTGACAGTAACGCAGTCTGCTGGCCCCGGGGAGTGGAGGCTTAGCAACTGGGAGGAAGATACTATTAGTGTCCACTAGCACCCTAAAAATCCTAGTTAGTGTTTCTGGGAGGGGAGGGTAAGAGTCCCTCTTTCCCACTCGTCTCTAATCATAGGATGTTTGAGGGGAGACCTAATAATAAGTACTTTGTGTAGGCTGCCAAGGATTTAGGTTTTGGTTCCTTAGGAAGGTGGAATAGAAAGGGGTCCTAGGCTGGCCTTGTCTTGAAATTACAAGGCTTTGGACCGGGGAACTTTGGATTACCAAGTTTTGTTGTGTTGGCACGGGGACAGGTATTGATCGAGTAACGAAATTTTGGTTGATTGGCCGAGGTAGCGCATACCCGGATGAACCGGACGTGTACTGTCTCAGAGCCGTTCCTTGATCAGGAACCTATGCTCCGTTTGGGTAGAGTGCCGATACTTGTGTAATCCCCTTTACCATGGGGGTTTGTGCCTTACGAGGCGGTTGTCCAACCCTATGGCTGATAGGTGGGGACTGGGTTTGGACTATTGGGGCTGCACAATGGGAAATCATGTTGTGGCGGTCAATTAGAAGCTGATACGTAGTACAGTCTCTGTACGAAAGGCTCGTACAGAGCTCTGGACTCAGGCTCTGTAACATCATGTCAATTTCTTGACATTCTATGAGTTGCAGACCGGTCCGATGGACAAGTGTGCGCCACCGAGACACGTATTGTTCAAATTCCTCCATGGGCCTCATTCTCTCTACGGTCAAGTCTGAAATAGAGGGGGTTCTGATCCTTTTGTAATCGTAGCGGCCCAAGAACTTCTCTCTTACAACCGAGAAGTTCGACAAGTGATCTACAGGGAGGGTGGAGAACCATTATAACACTTCTCCTTCCAATGATTTCTGGAAGAGGAAGACTAGCAGAGGTTGATTATCTAGAAATGATCGGGCATCAAGATAAAAGGCAGTTAAATGAATGTCTGGGTCTCCACAACTGTTATACCGACGGAACTTGGGGATTTTGAATCCCTCCGGAAGGTGGACTGACGGGATTTGTCTCAGGTTATATAGAGACATGTGCTTGGGGTCTGAGGGAACAGATGGTTTCATCTAGTGTTTCTCCCCTGGGAGGGCTGGCTATCGGTCCTGGGTTTGGGGTGACCTAGTAAGCGCCTGGGGTAGAAATGGTTGGGAATATTGGATTCGCGGGGGAAAGGAGGGTGAACGAAAAAATGCTCGGATTGACCGAGCGACTGGGTGCAGACGGGGTTTTGGGAATGGCCTTTGGGGTTTCGATAGGGGCTTCCTGTCTCAAGGTCTTGGCATGTCGATAGTCGGCGAGGTCATGAAACATGTCCTCTATGGATTGGTACCCTAGATTGGCCATCTTTTCCTCTAGATTGGTCAGGAATTGTGTGGCCTGACCCTCTTGGTGGGTTCTTTCCTCTAGTATCTCCTCCACTAGATGGGATTCCATGATGCGTGTGGAATAATGAGTGCAGATTGAAAGTAATAAATAGGGCAGTAAAGGATTGCGCAGCTGTGTGCGGCTTACAAAGCAGTAAAGGATTGCGCAGCGATGTGCGGCTTACAAAGCAGTAAAGGATTGTGCAGTGGTGTGCAGCTTAAAAAATAGTAAATGATGCTGTGATGCAAAGTAGAGGAGGATCTGATTCAAGGGGTGGGAAACTCTAACCTTCCTAGAGGGTTGATAGCATTCTAGTCAAGCTTGTAAAAGGGGGCAGAAGAGGATTACCTTTTGTTGTTTTTCACGAGGGGCATCTCACAGTGATCGCCAGGTTTGTCGGTGTGGGAAAAAAGACAATCCCGCGGGTGGCATGTGTGGGGTTTCTTCGGTGATTCGGATCGGGTGCGTGCCCTGACGGGCTCGGTCGGATCGTCTTCTCGGAAGGGTGGTTGTCGTTCCTGGTTGAGGCGCCCGACAGCGGCTCAAGAGGATTCAAGGGGTTTGTGTGATCGCCACCTGCTTTTGTGAAAAGCAAGAAAAAGGTTGGATAGGATTTGATCGCCTACGTGGGGAGTATGTGGGGTCTCCGCTCTGAGACACGGATATACCGTACACAGAGGTGAAAAATAGGTAATCCCATTCTGCTTCCGAGGCTTGACTAAAGGAGTCTTGGGATAAAGGGGTGCAAGTGGGGTGTTGGTATGGGGCGGCTAATGGGATTCAGCCGTCGAGTATGGGGAGGCTACTAGGGCTTAGTCGTCCAGGGCCTGGGTTGGTTTGGGCAGAACTTCGGTAGGAAATGGGTTTAGTTTTGGACAAAGGTTAAGCTAGGTTTCACCCGGGTTTCTAGAGGGTGGAATGAGAGGGTGTCTTTGTGTAGGGAATGGATTTTTCTCTCACAAAAGGGGCTCTCTTTCTCTCTCTCTAGGGATTTTTGGTAGTGGAAGGGGGTGTGGACTATGAGTGAATTGTCAATTGGATTTCTAGATATGAAGATGATTTTACGAATGTGTTTGAAAGGCTTAGGACCTCCTCTATTTATAGTAAAAAAGAGGCAGAGGAATGTCCAGGGGGTAATAGGATGGCCTGGTTAATAGTGTGTTTGATTAGACCCCTCATTTAATTCTCTGGTTCTTCTGTCAGGACCAAGTGAAGGGCGGCTAGTCCTAACTAGCTGCCCAGAATGGGGCATCTACTTTCTGGTAGCCGCCTCCATCATGACCTACCAAACGTCCCATCTCTGACAAGCGGTGGCTTGGGTAGGTTACTTGGATTGATCTAGCCAAGATAGGGCGGCTAAAGGTCATAGCCCACCGCAATGATCAGCATTTAATGCTGCTTTATGTCCCATCCAGGGAAGCTGTTCAGGGTCGGCCAGGGGGGACGGCTAATGCTAACTAGCCGCCTGTAATGGGGCGGCTAGTTAGAATTAACCGCCCCAGTCCAGGGTCTTAGGGTTTCTAGGGTTTTAGGGTTTCTCTAGGTGGGTTTAGGGTTGGGACCAGTTTTTTTGGGTCTGGTCCAAGGGTTTAGGTCAGGGTTTGGTTTAGGGTTAGGGTTTCCGGTTTAGGTTTAGCATTTAGGGTTAGGTCTGGTTTAGATTTAGGGTTTTCGGTCAGGGCTTGGTTTAGGGTTATGGTTTTTAGTTTAGGTTAGGGTTTCCGGTTTAGGTCAAGGGTTTAGTTTAGGGTTTAGCGTTTGGGTTAGGGTTTAGGTTAGGGTTTAGGGTTCCTGGTTTGGGCCAGGGTTTGGGTTAGGGTTTCCGGTTTCCTGAACTTTTAGTTTTCTATTAGATGCCCAAATGTGGGTTATTTCCAGGTGTTACTTGAAGTATGTTTGTCTTTCTGGACGGTCAAAATTGGGTTATCTACACAGGCAGCTAACCCTAACTACCCGCCCCATACCCGACGGCTATGATCTATTAGCCGCCCCCACCTACACCCCCCACTTGAACCAAGACTCCTCTATTTAGCCTAGAAACAGAATATGATATTTGTTTTTCACCTCTGCGTACGGTATATTCGTATCCCACAGCGGAGAACCCACAAACTCCCCCACAAAAGCGATCAAATCCACCCCCCAACTTTTCCTGCTTTTCGAGAAAGCAGGTGACGATCTCACATACCCCTAAATCCTATTGAGCCGTTATCGGGTGCCTCAACCACGAACGTGACCCCACCACCCTTCCGAGAGACGATTGGACTGAGCCCGCCAAGGCGCGCACTAGATCCTACTCTCTGAAGAACCTCCACACACGTGGATTTTCCCACACTGACACTATTGTGCTTTCCATTGAAGTGGGATGTCTACCAGGTCCTATTGTCAGTTCATTGCCAGAGACAGTAGTGGTTCCCTCTTCCCCAGAAGTCGAGGTGGTCACGGCCCCTGTCTTTGATCCTCTGGTAGCAGCATCCAGACTGTCAGTTGCCAAGACTTTCGAGGAGGTAGCGACTATGTCTCCCTCAGCCTCTTCACATGGGGTTACTCCAGTTGCAGCGATGGATTTGGCACCTGTGGTTGTTGCTTCGTCGGAGGTGCCCCCAGCTGAGATGATTGAGATCACTCCCATCATGGCTTCTCCTTCAAGGGTGCCCCCAGTCGCTCCGATTGTGACTGTCTCTCTTGCTTCAACTCGGGTTTTCGGTTTTGATTTTTCTAAGATTATTTTCTATTTAATGTCCAAAAGTGGTTGTTTTCCAATATTACTTAAGGTAAATTTTTTTCTATGGACGGTAAAAATTAGGGTATCTATAGACTCATCTCCCTCCACTTCTCCTTCTTCTTCGTTTTAAAGCGTAAAACCTTGATTTTCTTTACTTTCTCTTCCTCCATTTCGATTTAATATTTCTCTTCTTCTTGATTTCAAAACCCTAAATCTTTGGGTTCCCCTTTTTCTTTCTAACCCAAGGAGAATGACGAGGTGGAAGGCAATTTCTTCGAGGGGAAACGATCATGGGCGGCTCGCGTAGAGCGTAGCCCGAGCTCTTCATCATCAGAGAATGATAGGGTGGAGGAGGAAGTCGTGGGGGAAGTGATGCGTGTGACAGAGACACTGTTGATGTGCGCCCGGGCGGGTGAGGGTGCGGGTGCATTCTCAGGGGCTATCATGGGAGGAGGGGCAAGGCTCATAGGGTATTCCTGCAAGAGAAGGCGCGGGGATAGATCGGCGATGACTGAAGGTTTTGAGTCTGGAGGGTTGGCCGAGGGTGTGGTTGAGGGGATAGAGGTTGAGGGAGTTAGTGAGAGTGAGAGGGCATCTTTGGATGCTATTATCGGGATGCTAGATTGGGAGGCTATGAAGGCCAGGGTTGAGGAGGATGAGAGAAGGGCCTTAGGTGCTTTTGAGGTGTTGACCTGCGGTGCGGCGGGCACGAAGGGAGGTGAGGGTGTAGGGACTGGGGCCGCAGAGGCCGAGGGTGTCAATGTTGGGGCTGTAGTAGCCAAAGCCATAGAGGCCATGGCTGAGGAAGAGGTGGACGAGGAGGAGGGAGACGACGACGAGATGGATGATCCTGACGAGGCCGAGGCGGATGTCCCCAGGGCCACATGAGCCACTGTACTTTTCTTAATTTCCTTTGTCTAATTTTAGATTTGTCCATTACATTTATGTTTGAATTATGGGTGTTTTTGTGGACATATATTGATAGTTTAATGCATGTTTTAGCTATGACACATGGTGTGGGGGTAGTGTAATCTTCTGAGGAGGGGGTATGTATATAGATTGATCACGGTGGGTTTTGCATGTACGGTATATTTTTATATGTATTTTAATCATGGTGGGGTATCATAAGATGGAATTAAGTATGCATTCACGAAGTCATAGGACATTTAGTAAGCATATATACAAGTGGCAACCTTAGATTGTATGTCTATGAATATAATATGGGGATTCTAGAGGGAGTACACATGCATGTATTCATAAATCATCCTTTGAGAGGTATATATGTGCATGATATGTATGTTAGGGTAGGGACAATTCTTAAGTGCTTTTGTTATATATAAAAAAAACGGGGGGGGGAGGGTTGTGAGTGTAAAAAAAAAGAATTATGCAAGTATACGATAGAGATGATCACGGTGGGATAAAGGGATGGATAAATATGCTATATGAAGATGTCCTATAGCTAGGGAGGATGAAATTTCCTTTATGCCTTATATATTTCATGCTTTCGTTTTATTTTGGCATGCAAGAAATGTTTTACTAAGCATGGTTTAGGATGAAAATTTAGATTCAGGATTCTTACCTCTTGAACGCTATCTTAAGAGGCTAACCATTTTTCTTTGTTGCTTTCAGCGGTCGAATCGCATCTGGGATCTCCGGCATGGGACAAAGAGCTGGTACTCTGCCATGGGGCAGGGACAGAGGGACTTGGTGGATGGAGTGGGCTTCCGCTCCTTCTTCTTGATCGAGCCATTCCACGTCCACCGGCCTTATGTGGAGGCATTGGCGGAGTGGTGGGATCCGGAGAGCTGTACATTCGTCCTCCCTACAGGTGCGGTGATACCGACGCTCGAGGATGTGGAGCGGATCACGGGCCTCCCAGCCCTGGGCGATGCGGTGATAGCGGCCACCAGTCCACACTATAAGGTACTCTTCTGAGAGTTGATTGGCGACTGGGAGTATGTGGAGCAGGGGAGGATGTTGAACCGGATTCCTCTCGGGCAGCTGTCAAAGCAGTACGGCCTTGGCTCGTTTACGCGGCATCAGAAGGGTGAAGCGGCGGCCAGTTTTGAGAGGAGGAGGCTGATGATCGAGGATAGAGAGGCCGCCACATGCCCACAGAGGGCACGGAGGGAGTTACGGGCGTTCTTCCTTTATTTCTTTGGCCGGTTCCTCTTGCGACGATGTCCGACAAGATTTCCTCTCACTTCTTGTTGCTGATGTGGGACTTGGCAACGATGGGGCGCTTTGCTTGGGGTACAGCCATGCTGGCTCATCTCTTTTTTTGTGGAGTTGTCAAAGAAGGTGAAGTGGGCTAGGGGCAAGAACCTTGGCGGTTTTGCAGCGTTCTTGCAGGTACGGGTCGATAAAAGAGAGAAAAATGATATTTCTTTTGATGCTTATTTACTTTACCTAACTTGAATTCTATGTTTCTTCCGCAGATCTTCGGGTATGAGCACTTCGCTATAGCTCACCCGACTCAACTTGTCTTTAATCGTGCCTCCCTTGGGCCATGAGATGGGCGCCCCCGGGGTCTTCTCGTCTGCGTCGCCTCGCGCAGTTTCAAGACGCTTTCCGTGCGTTGAAGGAAGAAGAGGTATATATATTTTGAATTCCTAGCTTGTACTTTATTTTCTTCTAACTAAGCACTCTTCCTTATTCATAGGTATCTCTTTGTTGCAGATGACATGGAGGCCCTATACCGAGGAGCAAGCCCCTGAGAGGTTGACTTCTTTAATGTAGTCCTTTACCATGCAATCAACCAAGTGGTTCGCCAGCTCGGGTACTTCCATCGGGTGCCTGCCAATCTACCGAAGCGCACTTCAATTCCGGTGGCCAGCATTCCTCGAGACACAGACCTCCCGAGGAATTACACCGTGTATTTGTGGGGGTGGGTCAAGAGGGGGACCTTGGTCGAATGTCACCCGGACGTGACATCGAACGATGACTACCTGGCTTGGTATCGTCTGAAATATGCGGGCATCCTCGGGACGATGGAGGAGGAGATACCGGACTCTTATGTGAGTATAATCCTTGCCTTTTCCCCTCTCTTGTTTCATATCCATCTATTTTCTTCTTCTCTTAAATATTTTTAACATATATATATTCTCTTTGTAGTTTGAAATGAATGAGTTTGAGAAGAAGTTATAGACAGCCAACCAACATCTCCACGAGAGGACCAATCAGGTGGAATGCTTGAGTGAGTTGGAGAAGAAGCTATAGACAGTCAACCAACATCTCCATGAGAGGACCAATTAGGTGGAATGCTTGAGGGTCCAGAGGGGCCGCTTGCGGGATCCGGTTCGGGTCCTCGAGATTTAGGTGGAGGCATTAGCGAGGGGCGAGAGCCACCGGTGCTTCTTCCTCCTCTGCTCCTCCTCTGTCCATGGCTTCCGAGAGCCGCCGATGGCCACAAGGATGGAGCTTGACCATGCGAGAGAGAGGACTACCCGGGCTGAGGAGGGGACAGGCCGGCTGAGGTCTGAGCATGTGTCGATAGAGGAGGAGTTTGCCCTCCTGTGCCATGAGTGAGATTCCCTCCGGACGAGGGTGTCAGAGTTAGAGGCATCGGCGGGCGTTCCCGGGGGTTTGATGGGGGATCTGATCCGCTCCTTTCTGGCAGCTGGGGATAGGAACTGAGATGCACTTCGATCGAGCGATGAGACGCTCTAGGCTGTCGAGGTGAGAGTAAGGGAGCTCGAGGAGAGATTGAGGGTGGTCAAGGATCGATCGAAAGGGGTGGAGGCACTCCTTCACCAGTGGTTGGAGCAGAGAGATAGAGACATCCAGCAGATTCATCTTTGGGAGGCGACTATGAGGGGGAAGTTGATTGGTGGAGGAGCCATGACCGAGGCAGACCTCGACCTTCTTCCGCTTGAGCAAGAGTACTCTATTTCCGCTTCTTTGGCCACCGAAGATACCTTCAGCCAAACTTCCCATCCTTCGACGACTCGGAGTCGTGGGATATACGCGAGGGCTACATCTTCGGTTCAAGAGACTGCTGCTCCGGACGTTCCAGAAGTCCAGTCTTCTCCTCAACTACCACCTCTTCAGCCAGGCCAGGATGCTCCTCCTTCGACCCAGCCTCCCACGGACGATGATATGCCAAGGTATATCCTTCCCCTTAGCCTTTGGTAGAAAACTTTGGTGACCCTTTTTCTGGCTTAGGTGATCCTCCAACCAAGTGCTTCTCAAGATCTTGGACTCTAGCAGGCTCTATTTCTACCCTAGTTTGGTTTTTATTTTGGTTTATGAACTTCTATTGGTGTTTTTGAATTTCAGCTTTGCATATATTTTTTGTTTTATGAACAAGTCATGCTTTTCTTTTGGTTTATGGATAGACTTGGATAGCCTAATTTTGTTTGAAGGCTTGTTTGATTGTTTCAAACAAGTGGGTGTATGTATAGGTTTTGGGTATGAGAGTAGACGAATGAATGTGTTAGTGTATGGATAGATTGGTGTATGGATGCTTCGATTGGTTTTGGTTGCTGTTTGATTTGTACTTGTACAGGTTTTGGGAGTCTATGTGTGTATGGAATGTGTGTGTATAGGTTTTGGAAGTCTATTTTTGATAGGTCTTGAAGGGTTGAAGAGTTTATTGAATTCGAGACTGAAAGGAGCAGGTAAGGCAGCAGGTGGGGGGCGACTAGTTCAAACTAGCCGCCCAGGTCCAGGCGACTAGTTTGTTTTAGCCGCCCCTGGACTGGGGGGTTTTTACCTAGGACAACTAACGGGCAGGGGCAGCATGTTGCAGGTAACCACCTGGGATCCGACGGCTTGTTGGGAGTAGCCTCCCCTTGCCTGGGGCAATTTTATCTGCTGCTGCTGAAAGTTCTCCCAAGTGCTTGGTCAATCTTCAAAACCTGTAAAAACATTCTTTTCATGGATCAAGTATTAAATCTGTCCAGATTGCGCCCTTGCACTAACTTTCGAGCCCCTCTTGCTCGAATTGTCAAGAGTTACAACCCATCTAAGGCAATCAAAAGCAATGTGAGAAAAAAGGTGCGAGAAGCCGCGCTCGGCATAGAAAGGAGGGAGTCTAGGCGATTACAAGTGTGAGCATGTGTGAGAAAAAGAAAAATTTCAGGTGTGTGTGAGAGTGGGGCAATTTCTCTTCTCAAATGTGTGTAGAAGGATATGAAATGAGAGTAATAGGGGCAATTTTCTTTTGGTATGGGGAGTCGATTGTGATATTTTAAGAAAATTGAATGCCTAAGTATTTTAGAAAAGGAAAATACAAGTTTATGGATAAGTGTGAGCAACATAAGGGAGCATTTTAATTCTTCAATTGTTTGTTCATGTAAGAGGGCAATGTTTTCAATTTTTGTAAGTAAAAGATGCCATTAAGTCTCTAAAAAAGGGCTCTTGTGGTCACTCATGTCCAAACTAGGATTGTATTTGAAAGATATTAGCTCTAGGTGTCAATTTCTCAAGTTCATGGTTCCCAAATGCTTGATCATATTATTCTAAACATGCTATAAAATCCATGAATGTACCAGGAATCAAGTCAAATAAGCTTCCTTTGGACAGGCAAGTTTTTAAATGAAATAATGTGAGTGTTGTCAGTGTGAGAAAATCCGTGTGTGTTTGGGTTCTTCGGGGAGTAGGGTCCGGTGTAGGCCTTTGCTGGCTCGGTCGGATCGGCTCTTAGAAGGGTGGTGGGTCTCGTTCCTGGTTGAAGCGCCCGACAGCGGCTCAAGAGGATTCAGGGGTGTGTGTGATCGCCACCTGCTTTCTCGAAAAGCATGAAAAGTTGGGGGTGGATTTGATCGCCTTCGTGGGGGAGTGTGTGGGGTCTCCGCTCGGGGACACAGATATACCATACGCAGAGGTGAAAAGCAGGTATCATATTTCGCTTCTGTGCTGACTAGAGGAGTCTTGGTTCAAATCGGGGTATAGGTGGAAGGCGGCTAGTGGATCTTAGCCATCGGGTATGGGACGGCTAGTTAGGGTTAGCCACCTAGAGAATGGGTCAACTTGGGCAGAACCTGGGTAGGAATGGGATTTGGCTTTGGCAGAGGTTAAACCTCGTTTAACCTGGGTTTTGGAGAGTTGATTGGGAGACTGGATTTGTGTAGGGAATAGGTTTCTCTTCACAAATGGAACTCTCCCTCTCTCTATAAGGATTTCAAGTAGTGGAATGGGTTTGGAAATGAAGGGTTGTGGGTACAAGAAGTGAATTGTGAATGTGAATGATGTTGTAGAAATGTTTTGGACCCCCTCTATTTATAGTAAAAGAGAGGCATGGGAGTGTCCAGTGGATAATAGATCAAATTGGATAATAGGGTGGTTGATTTTTCCCCCCATTAATCCTCTGCTCTTCTATCAGGGACCAGGTGAAGGGCAGCTAGTTGAAACTAGCCGCCCAGGATGGGGCAGTTACTCTCAACTAACCGCCCCCATCATGACCTGTCAAACGTCCCATCTCTGACAAGCGGTGGCTTTGGTCGGTCACTAGGAGTGAACCGGCCGAGATGGGGTTGCCATAGGCCACAACTGGCCGCAATGATCAGCATTTAATGCTACTTTATGTCCCATCCAGGGAAGCAGCTTGGGGTCGGTCAGGTAGGCGGCTAGTTAAAATTAGCCGCCCCTATCCAGGGTCTTAGATTTTTCTTAGTATGGGACTAGGTTTCTGGCTTTGGGTTTTCAAAGGATTGTTTTCTATTTAATGTCCAAAAGTGGTTGTTTTCCAATATTACTTGAAGTAAATTTCTTTTCTTTGGATAGTCAAAATTAGGGTATCTACAATTGTCCCTCATCGGACGGAGTCTTTGTGTGAAACAGAAAGACTTCAACCGATGATATGGAAAGAGACCCTCATTTTGACCGGCCCAACCTTCAAGAAGTTTAGGTCATACAACCAATATTGTTCAAGGAGTTGATTTAGACTGTCAGAGGCTACGTCTTGACTAGAATTTTCAACCAAAAAGATGATCCAGGTGGAAGGAGGGAAAAGTAAGATATCGAGTGATCCAACCCTCGGGCGGGGTTCTTAGCCATCGTGCACGTAGCAGCCCAGCGTCAATTTCCTCATGCCTACCGTACCCGTGCTTGGGTAGCTCAGCAAAGAGGGATATCACCGACAGAAAGCAAGTAAAGTGTTTGAGTTGGTGAATGGATCATCTGAAAGATAAAAACTCTGGAAAGAAACCAGAACTGAAGAAATTTGAGTTTGAATGGTACTGGAAATGTGACAAAAATTTCAAGAGAGTTGTGTTTGATCAAGTAGGTTTTGGAAATGATCCAATACATGGTGGTTTGGTTTAGAAAACATGGAGATAAATGCGCATTTGGAAGCTGGCAGGGGGCGGCTAGTTAGTTTTAGCCGACAGGGAAGGGGCGGCTAGTTGGTTTTAGCCGTCTGTCAAGGGGTGGCTACTCGCGGGTAACCGTCGGCCCACTGGGTCCCTTATAACCGAAAGAGACCCTCTCTCCCCACACGCTTTAAAACGGTTTCCCTCCCTCCATTACTTCTTCTTCTTCTTCATTTCAAACCGAAAAAACTTTGATTTCTTTGCCTTCTCTTCCTCCATTTCGACCTAAATCCTTCCTTATCTCTTGATTTTGAAACCCTAGGTGGAAGGCGATTGCTTCGAGGGAGAAACGACTACGGGTGGCTCGTGGAGAGCGTAGTACGAGCTCTTCATCATCGGAGAGCGAGAGGGCAGAGGTGGAGGTAGTGGGGAGGCTATAAGTGTGACAGAGGTGCCGTTGGTGGACACCGGAGCGGGTGAGGTGCCGTTGTTTTCCAATATTACTTGAAGTAAATTTTTTTTCTTTGAACGGTCAAAATTATTGTATCTATAAGTGTTGCTGTTGTAAACATGGAAAAAGGTCTATCTTTGATAGAAATTTCGCCTTCTCAAGCAGACATAGCCCAATTCCAAACTCCTTTACAAAAGATAAAAGAGGGGGGTGAATGGGGTAAGTGTAATATCTCCTTTAGAGCAATATTTAGAATTGTCCCAGTCTAGCATATGTCCTACTTTCTAGGTCCCTCTGGCTTTCTTCTTTGTATCACTTTTTTATTTGGGTGGAGAGTACAGCCCGCTGGGCGTGTACCCGTATTTCGAGTGGAGTGTACAATCCGTTTGCTTGGATGTGTACTAGTATAGCCTTTTGTTTGGCATATACTGTGTGTAAAGGCGTTTGCGCCTCCTAAATAGAGAGTTTACCCATTTGTTTGGGTGTATTTCTTTTGTTGGCCTCTCATTGCCTTTCCTTTTTTTGTTTTGAGGGGGGGCTTTTCTGTTTATCACCCCTATGCTATTATGCTTCCCCTCTAGAAGTGTTTGTATGGTGCCAGAGCCAGTTTTGGGACATATGCTAGGTTTAGGTAATTCCTCATTTTGACATTGGGCTGATACGAGTAAGGGCAAGAATAAAGGGGAGATGCTTTGGGGTTTAAAATTATCACAATCTACAGGGTAGGCAATTTGTCTTCTATCAGGTAAAACGATTCTTAAGTCATACTAGTGTGATGAAGGTGGCATGAGTTGCGAAAATGAGTTCAAGTAAAATACAAGTTTATCTTTGAGAGTCTTATGATTCTATCATCAAGTGCTAAACACTGGAAATTGCAGGAAGGAAGAATAATATTTCTCAAGTATTGATAGTTTTATGCATGGAATTTCTTTAGATATAGTGCATTCCATGAACTTGAGACCTCGACTCCTTCGGCGTCCACCAAGCGGTAGGCATTCTCGGAGTAGGCATGGGTTATCACATAGGGTCCCTCCCATGTGGGCTGCAGCTTGCCTCTTGGGTGGGGCTATCTTGATGGCATTATTTGCTTAAGTACCATCTCCTCAATTTTAAATTTCCTCTCTATTACTTTCTTTACAAATGCCCTTGTCACCCTCCTCTGGTAGGCCTGGGCGTGGTCTGCGGCTCTTAACCTTTTCTTTCCCTCTCTTATTTTTTGGCTATGTTTCTTTGTTTGGGAAAGTAGGTAAAGGGGTTTAAAAAGTAAACAAATCTCCTCTTTTGTTTTTTTTTGTTTGTTTATTTTTTAGAAAGCATGGAAACATACATGTACTGGAGTTCTAAGAAGTGTAATAGTTGGCAATTGGTTTCTCCCCCTCCTTTTCAAAAAGCTGGAGGTGAATATGTACAGGAATTTGTAGCTAAAGCCGATAAACAAATCTTTTCTCTTTCTTTGGTTTTAATAAAGCATGGAAACAAATATGTACAGGAGTTCTAAGAAGTGTAAGAGTTGGCAAACTCTTTTGGTTTCGCCCCCTCCTTTTCAAAAAGCTGGAGGCGAATATGTACAGGAATTTGAAGCGAAAGCCGATAAACAAATCTTTTCTCTTTTGTTTGTTTTGATAAAGCATGGAAACAAATATGTACATGAGTTTTTGAAGCTAAAGCTAATAAATAAATCCTTTTTTGGTTTTTTGTGTTTTAATAAAGCATGGAAACAAATATGTACAGGATTTTTTGAAGCTAAAGCTGATAAACAAATCTTTTCTTTCTGTTTTGTTTTGTAAAGCATGTAAAGGTTTGGAAATAGTAAAGTACGTAAAAGATAGTATACGTGGCACTGGAGGGTAGCCTCCTAAGAAGTTATGGTGCAAGGTGAGTCCACTAAGGAGGTTCAAATTGAAGGATCTTCAGGGGAATGATACTTGAATTATCAGATGTACCATTGGTTGTGTATCAATTCTCCTCTATCTTGAAGTGTGTTTGACGCCTTCTCAACCACTGTTGCTCAACATCTATTCTGACAACATCCATCATAAAAGCAAAGTCTAAATGCCATTGAAAATGCAAACGGCGCTTGATCCGCCAAAGACCCTTAGCAGGAAGAGAATCTTTTCTCAAATGGGGGTCGGTCAATAAAGAAGTGGATATGGAAAAGCAAGGCGCATGGGCGACTGTTGACTGAACAGGTGCAAGGGAACATGGACCAATATGATGTTGATGCCCTAGTAATGGTGCAAGCAGGTGCTTATGGACAAGATTTGGAATGGTTGATTTGGATATGGCAGGGGGATCCTGAGGAGTGAGCATGTCACGCCCCAGGGCGGCCGTCCCCGAGACATGGCAATAATATAATATCAGCTATCATAAACAAGAGGTCAACAATGACTCCAATAAATAATACACAAGGCTAATGAAACAATGACAACTGATAATACAACTGAAAAGCGGAAGCATAAACTATCAATAAGTCTGTAAACCAAAAATATTATTACAGACTTGAATACACAATCACTGTGCTGTGAGAGCCAAGTCTAGCCAATAAATACAACAAGTGCCACACGCACGATTTACAAATATACAAGACTCTAGGACTGCTGACAGCCTCGCACTCGTCAATCCACCAGACAGAACGCTTCCACGCACGCAAGACCGCGCCATAGGGAAACTCCAGCTCCACGCCCAACAACGCCCTTGTAAAAGAAACAGTACGTGAGGGGTGAGCTACAAGCTCAGTGAGTGGTTGGAAACCAAACACCACTACAACAATTTAATGCTAGGGCAAATTCCTTTCAAGGAAAACATGGGTTGAAACCCAACAGATAATAGGGTCACACGGCTGTGTAACCCACCTCACCCACACCCTCACTCCCGAAGGGAGACTCTTGGGACTCTTGGGGAGAGACCATACCGTTTGTCAAGGAGACGCGGAAGTACTGGTCTACACAACACTATTGGGATCATCTACGTAGAGATAATTGCCATCGATGTCTCTCAACATTGATACCTAACCGGACCCAACAAATATGGGAACAGATGAAGAACGAATGGGTCACGTAGCGACGTGACTCAACACATTCGTCGCCCCCGCTGTCACGCCCCAGGCGTCCCCGAGGCACGGCAAATATATATAGTATCAGCTATCATACAAGAGGTCAACGGATGACTCCAATAAATAATACACAAGGCTAACAATCAATTATAACTGATAACTCAAATGAAAGGCGGAAGCATAAAAATATCAATAAGTCTGTAAATCAAAAATATTATTACAGACTCGAATACACAATCACTGTCCTGTGAGAGCCAAGTCTAGCCAAAAGAAATATAACAAGTGCCACATGCACGGTTTACAATTACACAAGACTCTAGGACTGCTGACAGCCTCGCACTCGCCAATCCGCCGGACAGAACGCTCCAAGCACACAAGACAACGCCACAAGGAAGCTCCAGCTCCACGCCCAACAACGCCCCTGTAAAGGAAAACAGTATGCGAGGGGTGAGCTATAAGCTCAGTGAGTGGTCAGAAACCAAACACCAACATAATCATTCGATACTAAGGCAATCGCCTATCAAGGAAAACCATGGGTAGAAACCCAACGGTTAACAAGGTCACGCGGCGGTGCGACAATACCCCGCCCTCGCCCTCACTCCCAAGGGTGGAGGCTTTTGGGACTCACAGGGAGGAATAGTCGTTAACCACTTGGTCCTACCACGTAACAGTTACAAGAGTCCATCCGCTTACCAGGTAGAAATATAATTTGACACTTCAAGCGTCAGGAGGTATACCCAGAGTATACTCGATGGGTACAACTCACACTCGCCCTCACCCTAGCCCCCACAGGGGTGAACCTAGGGACTTAGAGGATAAAATTTGTTGTTCTACGCCCTTGGTCCACCGGTAGCCCTTTCCCCGGGTAGCCCCTACCTGACATACTCCCACGATCAGTACACTATCGACCACAGCGATGGTACCTACAGATGGGAGCCCGGTGCCAGGACAGCGTTTCCGACGCCGGGGTGTTCCTACACGGATCCAACGAATGGGAGAACGATTCAGGCTCGCAATATCGTCTGGTTGCCCACCGTCATGAGATCTCTACCTGGAATGCTCCCATGATCAGTACATCAGCTGAATGCATCGGCAGTACCTATAAGTGGCAGCCATCTGACCAAGCAGCTTCAACGTCGGGGCCACGACATATGCGATATTGGGAGCAACCACTACTTATTCGCAGCGCGAATCCTCTTGGAAAATCATCAACACAAGCTGGTGGGTCGAGTATCAACTCGAGCCCACCCCACTCATGCCAACACCCTCACCTCCGAAGGGTGACCTAGGCTGTTGGGAGTAACTGTACCAATCCCTCACCTTCACCCCCAAAGGGGTGACCCAGGCTCTTCGGAAGAGACTAGATCGTTTCTAAGCCCTTGGTCCACCGGTAGCCCTTTCCCCGGGTACCCTCTACCTAACATACTCCCATGATCAGTACACTGTCGACCGAAGCGATGGTATTTACAGATGGGAGCCCGGTGCCAGGACAGCGTTTCTGACGCCGGGAAGTTCCTACACGGATCCAACGAAGGGGAGAAACAATCTACGCTCGCGAATACGATCCTCTTGGATCCGTCGTCATCGGTCATCAAACACCGATTAAGCGCAACGAATTCTCATGAATTCCCTCCAGGGCGCATAACTTAGCTGCGGGGAAGACATTTTATTCTAAGTGTCCAAGCTATGGTATGACCCCATAGGAGGTCATACACTCGTCTAATCTCATTAGACAAGGCCCATGGCCAAATAGGCATATACATAATATGCAATAACTAAGCAAGTAAATCTTACTTAAACATGAATACAAGGCATAATAAACATTCAATCACACAATTACAACCTAACATACGTTGGATGACACCAACCTAGAGGGGAAGGGTTAAGCGCAATCTGCGCAACCATAGGTGTATGCCAATAATTCCAAGCAAGCCTGAGTCAAGTAGGAACTACATCTACTTACTCAGCTCACGAAAAGATGGAGGGCGAGAGAGAGGGAATGCCTCATCCTCTCTCGAGCTGGTCATAGTTTTGCCCCAACAGATGGGTGCAACAACCATACCACACCCTCGAGTCCTAAATCAGAGGAATATTACGCATACACCCGTTATTAACCCAAGTTAAACATGCTTGATAAATATGGGTAGTATTTCAAACAAAACTACCTAAGTCATGCCATATTCTATACAATACATATGCAAGTATACGGTAGAATAGGGGTTCTACACAATATACGAGCTATACAACCTAGCATGCATGATATCTAGCATATTTAGGGTGCAATTAAAGCCCCATGGAAGCGCGAAGCACGACTACGTGCATCGAGCGCTCCCGGAAGGGTTGGAATCAAACCACTCACCTAACGAGCGCACGGCTCGCGAAACGCAAGAGAGCGACGAATTGAATCCGAAGCCAGATACCAATCCGCCAAGGATCATCCAATGGTTGCATTTGGCTATAACAAGCTGCTCAACACCACGAAGCGCACTCCGAACGCGTCTGAGTACCGCAAGCACTCCCTCGAGCACCTCGTGCACGCTTCCCACGCACTCCACACGCATCGGGCAAGGCCAAGCACGCCCTCGAGCACCTCGTGCACGCTTCCCACGCACTCCGCACGCATCGGGCAAGGCCAAGCACGCCCTCGAGCACCTCGTGCACGCTGCCCGCACACTCCACACGCATGCGAGTACACCGAGCGCACACCCGCAGCCCCGCATGTGATCTCGAGTGCACCGATGTGTCAACTCTACACCCCTTTAGCACATAAACACAAGTTTAGGTGATGCATGAGCAAAACCAATGGACAGAGGAGAAGAACATGCATATATGGTTCACTCACACATACCCACAAACATGTGGCATGCACACCTACACAACACATACAACTTGAGCATGTGCTTCTCCCTCTTCAGCCCTTTCAATTCCATGCACACACAATCAACACAAGGCAATGGAGCTCTACCCCTTCTCACCAGCCACAACAGACGTGGCTGAACCCAACCGAGGAGAGCGTGAGGTCCATACGCAGCTCCGGTACGCCCCACGCCGCAGCTCCACCGCAACACCTCCGACGCCCCGCACCTCCCCTCAAACAACATACCTTAACAACATCGGAAAATGAGATCACTTCATCACCACCTCCACTTTCTCCTCCTCACTTTCATTTCCACTCAGAACAGCAGGTCGAGAGACATTTTGGGCATCTTAAATATCTAAAAGGGGTGACAAGCGACCAAATCGTCCCTGCCCCGAAATCCTGGACCGACTTCACTTAAACGGGCATAACTTCCACAATACAGCTCCGAATTGCATGATTCTAGTGGCATTGGAAAGATAAGACGATTATCTACAACTTTCACCCAGATCAATAACCTTTCCAGCTATTCCAAAATCTAGGCTAAACATCTTACAGGGCCGCTGCCTGGATTTTTTTAACTTCGGGGTATACTCGGAAAAATACCCATAACTTTTGATATATGAATCCAGTTGATCCAATTCCACTTCTATATGGAAGCTATCTCAAAATTGAACATCTCGTAATAATATTGGATTTTTAGCTCTACATCTTGGATTTTAACAAAATCAAATCCGAATACCAATCTGAAACTGCATAATTCCAAAAACATTATCGGAATCAAACGAAAATTTTATGGGCAGTACTAAACAGTACCAGGACCCATAATATGCAGTTATATCTTCAATCAGAGTCCTCAAACCCCACCAGGTAGTTAAAAATCAAAATTTTAGCGACTCCGATCGAAATTAGGACTCTAAATGACACAGGTCTAACATTCTCCCCCCTTAGGAAATTTAGTCCTCGAAATTTAAGTAAACCCAAAGGGAAGACCGAACGTAGAAGTGTCGCCCATAGAGTCCCCTGGCTCCCGAGTGGTCCAGGCACCCAACTGGTGCTACCACGCACTTTAACCGCAGGAACGGTCTGGGTGCGGAGCCTCTTCTCACATTGGTCCATGGTCTCGATCAACTGCTCCACGAACGACCAATCCTGCTCGAGGGTGAGCGGCTCGAACGGAATGACATGAGCAGAATCGTGGACATAATGCCTCAGCTATGAGACAAGAATGACGTCACGGGCATGAGCCAGCTACGGGGGCAAGACTTCATGACAGCCACCTCCCCTAATCCACTCAAGGACGAAAACCGGTCCGATGGATGGCCGACTCACTCGCCCCGAACGTCAAAACAGAGGATGCCCTTAAACCGGGACACCTCATGCCAACATGGTCGCCGAACCCGAAGGTAGGCTCCTGGCGACGATGACCTATGTAGCCCTTTCGACGGTTCTAGGTGGTGCAGAGGCACGCACGAACCATCTCGGCCACCGCAAGGTCAATTAAATAACTTACGGCCCCTCCAACTAGCGCACCACAACCGTCCCGACACAAGGGAGGTATAAAATTGCGCCCGTAGAGTGCCTTTTTCCATTTCATCTGGGTACTCGAATGGCAGTCGTTACACAAGCATACCCCTACCAAAGGGTGGTGCCTCATCCAACTGCCCCAAGTCGAGCACGCATGCAAATAGCATGTCCTCCAAGGTCTAGATCGTCCTCTTGCTTGGCTATTCGTCAGCAATGAAACGCTATACTTAAATGAAGGCTCACGCCAAAACCTACCAAAGCCTGTGCAAGCACCTCAAAGTAACACACGCATTTCGATCCAAAATAGCGCCGACCGGAGTGCCATGAAGACGAACAATCGCGAAGGCTCAAACCTGCGTCGAAGCATCCAGAGACTCAGTCAGTTGGATAGGGAGGAAAGTGCGGACTTAGTCAATCGGTCAACGATCACCCAGACGGCGTCGTGACCCGAATGTGACTTTAGAGAGTCCACATTGAAATCCATAATAACTCACTCCCACGTCCACTGAGGAATCTCGATGGACGAACGCATTCCAACGCGATGATCCACAACTTCGCCTGAGGGCATGCCGACCAACAACCTCAACGAGGGCTACCTCAGAACAACCCACGGAGGTCCAGTAAAACATTTGAGATCCTTGTAGGCATCGGGCGCATTCGTCTACCCCGACGGCAGTACTCAAAATTCGTAGTGCCCGAAACGGTCACGAAAGGCCAACTAGAGAATGCCCAACTCCTGGATCTCCAAATAAGGTACTATGCGCAAAGATCGATCAACAGAAAGACACTAGCTCCCAAAGCTGGTCAAAATAGATCATCAATGAGCGGCAAGGGGTACTTGATCTTCAACCCCAATGGGGAGATCAAAATAATTCATGGGACGATTAAGTCCAAATTCTGCTCCTCGAGCAAGGCTGGCACTCATGATGACCCTTACACGCCGGGTAAGCCACTCGACCGCACTTAATCTGCAAGACACGCAATAGGAGGTCGTCGATTCCCGACAACGCCTGAGCGACGTCATCTACCTGACATGGCGGTTGAGTCCCATTACGAATGCTAAGCATCGCATCTCCTCATTTACGATCCATGTGGGGGCAAAACGCAACAGTACCAAGCTGTGCTTCACATGCCGCCACCAATAGGTCGCCCAAATATCACCATTGGAACTCCAGCATCATGCACTCAATGGGCGGAATCATCACGGGGAGTCCGAGCTCTCGAGGTCATCCAGTAGCACTCCGCCGGTGTGGCCTCTACTTGGTAGCCTCCCATGTCCACTATCTCTGCTATATGGGCACACCAACAAGCGTCGTGGATAGTCCCAGGGAGCACCTCACAGGACTCTGGCCTCTACCGGACCGCTACAACACACGATGATATATCGAAGCGACTCTGGATATGGCTATGGAACCCTAGTCCATAAGCTATCGCCCACTAAGCCGCACAAGGACGCACTCAATCCCGATCGTATGCTTCACCACTCGCTATCGCACCTTCCAAGTGAGGAAAAATCAATCATCAGTTTGATGCTTCAAAGGTATTCCTTGACTGGGAAAAGAATCTCGGGAGGGTCTCATGAGGTCCCGATATAGGATATCCCGCCAACCAAGCAAGGAACACGGAGTACCCTAGCCCGGGTCTCAACGCTGACCCTACAAGGCCCCTTATCCTGAGTAGGAAGGCTGAAAGAAGACATCATCCTCTAATGAGCAATACGCCACATCCTCAACACTTGAAACTGGTGCCGCACGCGAACTCCATGGTTACTAGCAATACCGATGTCCGGGAACGAAACTCCATAATTGAGACGCGATCCGAACCCACAATCACAACAAGTCCATCAATACGACACAATTGGGCTGGGAACTCCTTCCCAAGCCTTAGTCCCACAACAAGGAACCCAACACTGACCCAGATCAGTCACCCAGTCGACAACTTAAGGGGAGTCCAGGGGTGGCCACGTCCACGTCCACGGATGCGAGGAGGCATGTCAGCAACCTAAGAAAACTTCTAAACCAGAGTACTCGGATAACAATCCTGTTAGGCCTGTGTCATTTAGAGTCCTAATTTCGATCGGAGTCGCTAAAATTTTGACTTTAGCTATCTGCTAGGGTTTGAAGACTCTGATTAATAAATCTAACTGCATATTATGGGTCTTGGTACAGTTTAATACTGCCCATAAAATTTTCGTTTAATTCCGATAACGTTTTTGGAATTATACACTTTCGGATTGATATTTGGATTTGATTTTGTTAAAATCCAGGATGAAGAGGTAAAAATCCGATATTATTACGAGATGTTCAGTTTTGAGATAGCTTCCATATAGAAGTGGAATTGGATCAACTGGATTCGTATATTAAAAGTTATGGGTATTTTTCCGAGTATACCCCGAAGTTGAGAAATCTAGGCAGCAGCCCTGTAAGATGTTTAGCCTAGATTTTGGAATATCTGGAGAGGTTATTTGATCTGGGTGTAAACATGAAAGTTGTAGATAATCGTCTTATCTTTCAAATGCCACTGGAATCGTGCAATTCTGAGCTGTATTGAGGAAGTTATGGCCGTTTAAGTGAAGGCTGCGCAGAGGTTTTAAGTCCGAGGATGACTTGGTCATTTACTCGACCTTTGCTTATTTAATCCCCAAATGTGCACGACTTTAGGTCTCTCCTCCTCTCTTTTCTGGTCCAGCCCCCCTTTTGTATGTGTTTTGGGTGGAGGAGGTGATGGTGGTGGAGAAGAAGATCAAAAAGGAGTGGAAAAGGTGTGTTTATGTTGTTGTTGTGCTTTGTTATCCTCCCTTCTTAATCCATCTTCCTCAAGCTCCCCCTCATTGTTTTCCCCTCCCCTTTGGACAGCAGCCCCCCATGTGTTTGTTGTAATGCCACATTGAAGAAGAAGAGCAAGGAAGAGGTGGTGGTTGCGGTGGTTGCGGTTGGGGTGGCCGAGGGTGCGCTTGCGAGCCCCTACGCCCCCCTTTCCTTTCCTTTTCCCCCCTCTCCTTTGGTGAGTTTTCCCTCTTCTTTTTGTGGTTCTTATGCATATAAGGAGTGCTTGGTTGTTGGTGGAGGTGGTGATGAAGTCTCCTCTTCCAATGTATTTGAAGGTGTGTTGTTTGTAAGGAGGTGCGGGGCGTCGGGGGTGTTGGCGGTGGAGCAGCGGTGTGCGGGCATGCCGGAGCCGTGTATGGACCTCCCGCTCTCCTCGGTTGGGTTCAGCCATCTCTTTTGTAGCTGGTGTGCATAAGGTGCTCGCATGCGTGCGGAGTGCGCGGGAAGCGTGCATAAGGTGCTCGCATGCGTGCGGAGTGCGCGGGAAGCGTGCATGAGGTGCTCGAGGGTGTGCTTGACGTTGTTCGATGCGTGCGGAGTGTGCGGGCAGCGTGCACGAGGTGCTCAAGGGCGTGCTTGGCCTTGCCCGATGCGTGCGGAGTGCGTGGGAAGCATGCACGAGGTGCTCGAGGACGTGCTTGACGTTGTTTGATGCGTGCAGGGTGCATGGGCAGCGTGCACAGGGTACTCGAGGGCGTGCTTGCGGTGCTCAGACGCGTTCGGAGTGCTTCGTGGTGTTGAGCAGCTTGTTATAGCCAAATGCAACCATTGGATGATCCTTGGCGGATTGGTATCGGGCTTCGGATTCAACTCGTCGCTCTCTTGGGTTTCGCGAGCCGTGCGCTCGTTAGGTGAGTGGTTCGATCCAACACTTCGGGACGCGCTCGATGCACGTAGTCGTGCACCGCACGTCCTTGGGGCATCTTAACCCCTAAATATGCTAGATATTTGCATGTTAGGGTGGTATAGCTCGTATACTGCGTAGAACCCCTATTCTACCCCATACTTGCTTATATATGCATTCATGTTTGAATAAATGTGTTTTCATGTGCCCCTTGTGTTTTGGGCATATATTTTCGAATGAGTGTATGGATGTATAGAATATGCATGCCTTAGGTAGTATTGTAATACTCCTCCCCTATATGAGTAATATCCAGCATGTCAAACCTTGGGTTAATAACCGAATGCGTGCTAATATTTTCCCTTATGATTAGACTGGAGGAATGGTGTAGTTGTTGCACCCATCTGTTGGGGCAAAACTATGACCAGCCTTTCCGGAGAGGATGAGACTTTCCCTCTCTCTCGCCCTCCCTCTTTACGCAAACTGAGTAAGTAGATGTAGTTCCTACTAGACTCAGGTGCGCTTGAGAAAATTAGTATGCACCGATTAGTGCGCGAGATCGCGCTTGACCCTTTCCTCTCAAGTTGGTGATAACCAACGAATGCTATGATATATTTTGTGTGATTGTATGATTATGGCCTTATAAGCATGTTTAAGTGGGTCATACCTTGTATGCATATTGTATGATTTGTTGTTTATGATGTAAATCCATGTTAGGGAGTACCCCTATAGTTATATATATATTATTGTGCATGTGGCACATATTATCATGTTATGATTCTCCTTATATATATATGTGTGCGCATGTTAACTAATTTGGCCTATCCGTAATAGGCGAGGGTATGACCCGCGGTCGGGTCGTACCCTATTAGTTAAAGCGCTAGCGATGTAATCACCCTTGCATCCGAGTGATGCATTCGTATCGAATTCTGAAGAATTCATCGAGGCCTCGGTTTTGTTAAACCGATAGCTACGGTAGTAACTTGGGCCTACCCGTGCCAGGCGTGTGTCTGAACCGCCTATTGGGTTATGCCCCTGGCTTTTCTACACGAGTGTAGAGATAGTCCTCGCGTTCGAGTGACGCCTCCGTGTGGGAATACAAGAGTATTCGATATCATCGATATATGTGTGTAAGTACCAAGGGTAGTTGGCTTTCCCATAGGGTTCGCATTGCGAACGCAAGGTGCTTCCTCCTGACATCGTCATGAGTCGAAGCTACCCGACATAGAAGCTGTCCTGTAGGGTGCCACCACTTGTAGGTGCTACCGATGCGTACCGCGGTACACATCTAGGGAATGTACTGATCGTGGAAGGCCGACAGGTAGAGGCTGCACGGGAGAGAGCTACCAAGTGATATTTCGGGCTTCAAGTCGTTCTCCCCTTCGTCGGATCCGTGTTGAAGCTGCCCGGCTCGTAGTTGTCCTGTGGGGTGCTCCCAGACGTATTTATGACACCTATTGGTGCGCCCATATGGTAGAGATAGCGGTCATGGAGAGGCTACCAGGTAGAGGCTCCCCGGGAGAGGGCTACCGGATGACGATGGGTGTAGAGCAACTGAGTTCGTTTCAAAAGTCCCTAGTCACCCCTCCGGGGGCTAGGGTGAGGATGAGTTGTTGTCACGTCGCCACGTGACCCAAATACCCATCGAGTATACTCTGGGTTTGTTACTTCTGACGCTTGAGGTATCGAAGTATATCTCTACCTCGTAGCAGATGGATGCGTTGTGTCTCGTTAACCAGTAACACGTGGTGTTATGGTTAACCCTCGTTTGTCCCCGGGTCTCTTTGGAGCTCCCCTTCAGGGTCGGGGCGATGAATGTATTAAGTCACGTCGCTACGTGACCCATTGGTTTGTTCACCCGTTCCCATATTGGTTGGGTCTGGTTAAGTATCGATGTTGAGAGATATCGATAACAACTATCTCTATGTAGATGATCACAATAGTGTTGTTTAGACCAGTAATTCCGCGTCTCCTTGACAAACGGTATGGTCTCTCCCCAAGAGTCCCAAGAGTCTCCCTTCGGGAGTGAGGGTGTGGGTGAGACGGGTTGCACCGCCGTGTGACCCTATTATCCATTGGGTTTCAACCCATGTCTTTCCTTGAAAGGAAATTGCCTTAACATTAAATTGTTATAGTGGTGTTCGGTTTCCGACCACTCACTGAGCTTGTAGCTCACCCCTCGCGTACTGTTTCTTTTACAGGGGCGTTGTTGGGCGTGGAGCTGGAGTTTTCCTATGGCGTGGTCTTGCGTGCGTGGAAACGTTCTGTCCGGCGGATTGGCGAGTGCGAGGCTGTCAGCAGTCCTAGAGTCTTGTGTATTGGTAATTCGTGCGTGTGGCACTTGTTGTATTTTATTGGCTAGACTTGGCTCTCACAGGACAGTGATTGTGTATTCGAGTCTGTAATAATATTTTCGGTTTACAGACTTATTGATAGTTTATGCTTCCGCTTTTCAGTTGTATTATCAGTTGTCATTGCTTCATTAGCCTTGTGTATTGTTTATTGGAGTCATTGTTGACCTCTTGTTTATGATAGCTGATATTATATTATTGCCACGTCTCGGGGACGGCCGCCCTGGGGCGTGACAAAAGTTGGTATCAGAGCCTGGTCCTGTCAGAGCCTAAGTCAAGTCGTATAGATGAGTCGTAGGATTGTTATCCGAGTACTCTGGTTTAGAAGTTTTCTTAGGTTGCTGACATGCCTCCTCGCATCCGTGGACGTGGACGTGGCCACCCCTGGACTCCCCTTAAGTTGTCGACTGGGTCGACTGATCAGGGTCAGTGTTGGGTTCCTTGTTGTGGGACTAAGGCTTGGGAAGGAGTTTCCAGCCCAGTTGTGTCGTTTTGATGGATCGTTGAAATTTCTAAGGTTGGATCGCGTCTCGACTATGGAGCTTCGTTCCCGGACATCGTTATTGCTATTAACCATGGAGTTCGCGTGATGCGCCAGTTTCAAGTGTTGAGGATGTGGTGTGTTGCTCATTAAGGAGTGATGTCTTCTTTCAGTCTTCCTACTCAGGATAAGGGGCCTTGCAGGGTCAGCGTTGAGACCCGGGCTAGGGTACTCCGTGTTCCTTGTTTGGTTGTCGGGATATCCTATATCGGGACCTCATGGGGCCCTCCCAAGGTTCTTTTCCCAGCTAAGGAATACCATTGAAGCATCAAATTGATGATGGATTTTTCCTCACTTGGAAGGTGCGAGAGCGAGTGGTGAAGCATACGATCGGGATTGAATGCGTCCTTTTGCAGCTTAGTGGGCGATAGCTTATGGACTAGGGTTCCATAGCCATATCCGGAGTCGCTTCGATATATCATCGTGCGTTGTAGCGGTCCGGTAGAGGTCAGAGTCCTGTGAGGTGCTCCCTGGGACTATCCACGACGCTTGTTGGTGTGCCCATATAGCAGAGATAGTGGACATGGGAGGCTACCAGGTAGAGACCACACCGGCGGAGTGCTACTGGATGATGTCGAGAGTTCAGACTCCCCGTGATGAATCTGCCCATTGAGTGCATGATGCTGGAGTTCCAATGAGTATAGTTGGGCGACCTATCGGTGACGGCATGTGAAGCACAGTTCGCGGTACTGTCGCGTTTTGCCCCACATGGGTCGTAAATGAGGAGACGCGATGCTAGTGTTCGTGATGGGACTCGACCGCCATATCAGGTAGATGACGTCGCTGAGGCGTTGTCGGGAATCGACGACCTCCTATTGCGTGTCTTGCGGATTAAGTGCGGTCGAGCGGCTTACCCAGCGTGTAAGGGTCATCATGAGCGTCAGCCATGCTCAAGGAGCAGAATTTGGACTTAATCGTCCCAGGAATTATTTTGATCTCCCCATAGGGGTTGAAGATCAAGTACCCCTTGCCGCGAATTGATGATCTGTTTTGACCAGCTTTGGGAGCTAGTGTCTTTCTGTTGATCGATCTTCGCGCAAGGTACCCTATTTGGAGATCCAGGAGTTGGCATTCTGTAGTTGGCCTTTCGTGACCGTTTCAGGCACTACGAATTTTGTGTACTGCCGTCGGGGTAGACGAATGCCAGATGCCTACAAGGATCTCGAATATGTTATTGGACCTCCGTGGGCTGTTCTGAGGTAGCCTTCGTTGGGAATGTTGGTGGGCATGCCCTCAGGCGAAGTTGTGGATCGTCGCGATGGAATGCGTTCGTCCATCAAGATTCCTCAGTGGACGTGGGAGTGAGTTATCACGAATCTCGTTGCGGGCTCGTTAAAGTTATGTTCGGGTCGCGACGCCGTCTAGGTGATCGTTGACCGATTGACTAAGTCCGCACCTTCCTCCCTATCCAACTAACTGAGTCTCTGGACGCTTCGACGCGGGTTTGAGCCTTCGCGATTGTTCGTCTTCATGGCACTCCGGTCGGCGCTATTTCGGATCGAGACGCGTGTGTTACTTTGAGGTGCTTGCACAGCCTTTGGTAGGCTTTGTCGCGAGCCTTCATTTAAGTATAGCGTTTCATTGCTGATGGACAGCCAGGCAAGAGGACGATTTAGGCCTGGGAGGACATGCTATTTGCCTGCGTGCTCGACTTGGGGCAGTTGAGAGAGGCACCACCCTCTAGGAAGGGGTCTGCCTGTGTAACGACTGCCATTTGAGCACCCAGATGAAATGGAAGAGGCACTCTACGGGCGCGGTTTTATACCTCCCTTGTGTTGGGACGGTTGTAGAGCGCTAGTTGGAGTGGCCGCAAGTTATTTTATTGACCTTGCGGTGGCCGAGATGGTTCGTGCGTGCCTCTGCACCACCCAGAACCGTCGGAAGGGCTACGCAGGTCATCGTCGCCAGGAATTTACCTTCGGGTTGGCGATCAAGTTTTTCTGAAGGTGTCCCGGTTTAAGGGCATCCGTTGTTTCGACGTTCAGGGCGAGCTGAGTCGGCCTTCCATCGGACCGGTTTCCGTCCTTGAGTGGATTAGGGGAGGTGGCTATCATGAAGCCTTGCCCCCGTGGCTGACTCATGCCCGTGACATCATCCCCGTCTCGCAGCTGAGACATTAAGTCCACGATCCTGCTCACATCTTTCAGTTCGAGCGGCTCATCCTCGCGCTGGATTTGTCGTTCGCGAAGCAGTTGATCGAGAACATGGACCAATGCGAGAAGAGGCTCCGCACCAAGACCGTTCCTTCGGCTAAAGTGCGTGGTAGCACCAGTTTGGTGCGCGGACCACTTGGGAGCCAATGGACTCTATGGGTGACACTTCTACGTTCGGTCTTCCCTTTGGGTTTCCTTAAATTTCGAGGACTAAATTTCCTAAGGGGGGGAGAATGTTAGGCCTGTGTCATTTAGAGTCCTATTTCGATCGGAGTCGCTAAAATTTTGGTTTTTAGCTACTGCTGGGTTTGAGACTCTATTAATAAATCTAACTGCATATTATGGGTCTTGGTACAGTTTAATACTGCCCATAAAATTTTCGTTTAATTCCGATAACGTTTTTGGAATTATACACTTTCGGATTGATATTTGGATTTGATTTTGTTAAAATCCAAGACGAAGAGTAAAAATCCGATATTATTACGAGATGTTCAGTTTTGAGATAGCTTCCATATAGAAGTGGAATTGGATCAACTGGATTCGTATATTAAAAGTTATGGGTATTTTTCCGAGTATACCCCGAAGTTGAGAAATCCAGGCAGCAGCCCTGTAAGATGTTTAGCCTAGATTTTGGAATAGCTGGAGAGGTTATTTGATCTGGGTGTAAACATGAAAGTTGTAGATAATCGTCTTATCTTTCAAATGCCACTGGAATCGTGCAATTCTGAGCTGTATTGAGGAAGTTATGGCCGTTTAAGTGAAGGCTGCGCAGAGGTTTTAAGTCCGAGGATGACTTGGTCATTTACTCGACCTTTGCTTATTTAATCCCCAAATGTGCACGACTTTGGGTCTCTCCTCCTCTCTTTTCTGGTCCAGCCCCCCTTTTGTATGTGTTTTGGGTGGAGGAGGTGATGGTGGTGGAGAAGATCAAAAAGGAGTGGAAAAGGTGTGTTTATGTTGTTGTTGTGCTTTGTTATCCTCCCTTCTTAATCCATCTTCCTCAAGCTCCCCCTCATTGTTTTCCCCTCCCCTTTGGACAGCAGCCCCCCATGTGTTTGTTGTAATGCCACATTGAAGAAGAAGAGCAAGGAAGAGGTGGTGGTTGCGGTGGTTGCGGTTGGGGTGGCCGAGGGTGCGCTTGCGAGCCCCTACGCCCCCCTTTCCTTTCCTTTTCCCCCCTCTCCTTTGGTGAGTTTTCCCTCTTCTTTTTGTGGTTCTTATGCATATAAGGAGTGCTTGGTTGTTGGTGGAGGTGGTGATGAAGTCTCCTCTTCCAATGTATTTGAAGGTGTGTTGTTTGTAAGGAGGTGCGGGGCGTCGAGGGTGTTGGCGGTGGAGCAGCGGTGTGCGGGCATGCCGGAGCCGTGTATGGACCTCCCGCTCTCCTCGGTTGGGTTCAGCCATCTCTTTTGTAGCTGGTGTGCATAAGGTGCTTGCATGCGTGCGGAGTGCGCGGGAAGCGTGCATAAGGTGCTCGCATGCGTGCGGAGTGCGCGGGAAGCGTGCATGAGGTGCTCGAGGGTGTGCTTGACGTTGTTCGATGCGTGCGGAGTGTGCGGGCAGCGTGCACGAGGTGCTCAAGGGCGTGCTTGGCCTTGCCCGATGCGTGCGGAGTGCGCGGGAAGCATGCATGAGGTGCTCGAGGACGTGCTTGACGTTGTTTGATGCGTGCAGGGTGCATGGGCAGCGTGCACAGGGTACTCGAGGGCGTGCTTGCGGTGCTCAGACGCGTTCGGAGTGCTTCGTGGTGTTGAGCAGCTTGTTATAGCCAAATGCAACCATTGGATGATCCTTGGCGGATTGGTATCGGGCTTCGGATTCAACTCGTCGCTCTCTTGCGTTTCGCGAGCCGTGCGCTCGTTAGGTGAGTGGTTCGATCCAACACTTCGGGACGCGCTCGATGCACGTAGTCGTGCACCGCACGTCCTTGGGGCATCTTAACCCCTAAATATGCTAGATATTTGCATGTTAGGGTGGTATAGCTCGTATACTGCGTAGAACCCCTATTCTACCCTATACTTGCTTATATATGCATTCATGTTTGAATAAATGTGTTTTCATGTGCCCCTTGTGTTTTGGGCATATATTTTCGAATGAGTGTATGGATGTATAGAATATGCATGCCTTAGGTAGTATTGTAATACTCCTCCCCTATATGAGTAATATCCAGCATGTCAAACCTTGGGTTAATAACCGAATGCGTGCTAATATTTTCCCTTATGATTAGACTGGAGGAATGGTGTAGTTGTTGCACCCATCTGTTGGGGCAAAACTATGACCAGCCTTTCCGGAGAGGATGAGACTTTCCCTCTCTCTCGCCCTCCCTCTTTACGCAAACTGAGTAAGTAGATGTAGTTCCTACTAGACTCAGGTGCGCTTGAGAAAATTAGTATGCACCGATTAGTGCGCGAGATCGCGCTTGACCCTTTCCTCTCAAGTTGGTGATAACCAACGAATGCTATGATATATTTTGTGTGATTGTATGATTATGGCCTTATAAGCATGTTTAAGTGGGTCATACCTTGTATGCATATTGTATGATTTGTTGTTTATGATGTAAATCCATGTTAGGGAGTACCCCTATAGTTATATATATATATTATTGTGCATGTGGCACATATTATCATGTTATGATTCTCCTTATATATATATGTGTGCGCATGTTAACTAATTTGGCCTATCCGTAATAGGCGAGGGTATGACCCGCGGTCGGGTCGTACCCTATTAGTTAAAGCGCTAGCGATGTAATCACCCTTGCATCCGAGTGATGCATTCGTATCGAATTCTGAAGAATTCATCGAGGCCTCGGTTTTGTTAACCCGATAGCTACGGTAGTAACTTAGGCCTACCCGTGCCAGGCGTGTGTCTGAACCGCCTATTGGGTTATGCCCCTGGCTTTTCTACACGAGTGTAGAGATAGTCCTCGCGTTCGAGTGACGCCTCCGTGTGGGAATACAAGAGTATTCGATATCATCGATATATGTGTGTAAGTTCCAAGGGTAGTTGGCTTTCCCATAGGGTTCGCATTGCGAACGCAAGGTGCTTCCTCCTGACATCGTCATGAGTCGAAGCTACCCGACATAGAAGCTGTCCTGTAGGGTGCCACCACTTGTAGGTGCTACCGATGCGTACCGCGGTACACATCTAGGGAATGTACTGATCGTGGAAGGCCGACAGGTAGAGGCTGCACGGGAGAGAGCTACCAAGTGATATTTCGGGCTTCAAGTCGTTCTCCCCTTCGTCGGATCCGTGTTGAAGCTGCCCGGCTCGTAGTTGTCCTGTGGGGTGCTCCCAGACGTATTTATGACACCTATTGGTGCGCCCATATGGTAGAGATAGCGGTCATGGAGAGGCTACCAGGTAGAGGCTCCCCGGGAGAGGGCTACCGGATGACAATGGGTGTAGAGCAACTGAGTTCGTTTCAAAAGTCCCTAGTCACCCCTCCGGGGGCTAGGGTGAGGATGAGTTGTTGTCACGTCGCCACGTGACCCAAATACCCATCGAGTATACTCTGGGTTTGTTACTTCTGACGCTTGAGGTATCGAAGTATATCTCTACCTCGTAGCAGATGGATGCGTTGTGTCTCGTTAACCAGTAACATGTGGTGTTATGGTTAACCCTCGTTTGTCCCCGGGTCTCTTTGGAGCTCCCCTTCAGGGTCGGGGCGATGAATGTATTAAGTCACGTTGCTACGTGACCCATTGGTTTGTTCACCCGTTCCCATATTGGTTGGGTCTGGTTAAGTATCGATGTTGAGAGATATCGATAACAACTATCTCTATGTAGATGATCACAATAGTGTTGTTTAGACCAGTAATTCCGCGTCTCCTTGACAAACGGTATGGTCTCTCCCCAAGAGTCCCAAGAGTCTCCCTTCGGGAGTGAGGGTGTGGGTGAGACGGGTTGCACCGCCGTGTGACCCTATTATCCATTGGGTTTCAACCCATGTCTTTCCTTGAAAGGAAATTGCCTTAACATTAAATTGTTATAGTGGTGTTCGGTTTCCGACCACTCACTGAGCTTGTAGCTCACCCCTCGCGTACTGTTTCTTTTACAGGGGCGTTGTTGGGCGTGGAGCTGGAGTTTTCCTATGGCGTGGTCTTGCGTGCGTGGAAACGTTCTGTCCGGCGGATTGGCGAGTGCAAGGCTGTCAGCAGTCCTAGAGTCTTGTGTATTGGTAATTCGTGCGTGTGGCACTTGTTGTATTTTATTGGCTAGACTTGGCTCTCACAGGACAGTGATTGTGTATTCGAGTCTGTAATAATATTTTCGGTTTACAGACTTATTGATAGTTTATGCTTCCGCTTTTCAGTTGTATTATCAGTTGTCATTGCTTCATTAGCCTTGTGTATTGTTTATTGGAGTCATTGTTGACCTCTTGTTTATGATAGCTGATATTATATTATTGCCACGTCTCGGGGACGGCCGCCCTGGGGCGTGACATAGCCCTTTCCTCGGGTAGCCCCTACCTGACGTACTCCCACGATCAGTACACTGTCGACCACAGCGATGGTACCTACAGATGGGAGCCCGGTGCCAGGACAGCGTTTCCAACGCCGGGGTGTTCCTACACGGATCCAACGAATGGGAGAATGATTCATGCTCGCAATATCGTCTGGTTGCCCACCGTCATGAGATCTCTACCTGGTATGCTCCCATGATCAGTACATCCGCTGAATGCATCGGGAGTACCTATAAGTGGGAGCCTTCTGACCAAGCAGCTTCAACGTCGGGGCCACGACATATGACGATATTGGGAGGAACCACTACTTATTCGCAGCGCGAATCCTCTTGGAAAATCATCAACATAAGCTGGTGGGTCGAGTATCAACTCGAGCCCACCCCACTCACGCCAACACCCTCACCTCCGAAGGGTGACCTAGGCTGTTGGGAGTAACTGTTAGAGCAATGTTCTAAAAGCCATGACTTATGTAATAAACTCTATTATTAAGATGGTCTTAGCATTTTGATGAGAATTATTATTGGTAAATGCTTGCATTATATTGTTTGAAATATTGTGCTTGTTTTTAATTTAATCCTTTAATTTACATTATAGATAATCTGGTGTGTAGAGTTTGGCTTACACACAGAGGATCAGATTATCGGTTCCTTGTGAATTATAAGTTGAGGTTCACAACCTTAGATGGACTTGGATAATCCATTGGATAAAGGTTGTAGTGCAGTTCATCTTACGTAGTTTATCTTGACTATAAAAGATCGGTTGATAGGTTTTGGGTGATTGTACTAGTACACCTTGTGTGTATTGAACGGACCAAGTTGGGGTAATTATTTTTTGTACTGACTAGATAAAATAATTTACACCCCATCTTTATTATGATTGCTTATGCTCTTAATCCTAAAATGGTTCTTAAACATGTGCATTTGTTATTTGTCATTTTGATTTATTAAAGAGTGAGATTCTACTATGGATCAATAGGCTCGGTAAGTTGGGTGATAATAACGCTTGTATGATGAATAATTGCTATTGATGGAATCCACGTCTCCAATAGGAGGTTGATGATACTCTCTTGAGGATGCTTATAAGTTTTGATTATGTCTAACCCGGCCGGTGGATTTAATTATCCGACATATCAAATAAGTTAAGCGGAAGATCTCAAGGAAAATAAGATGTTATGAAATAATATTGTCAGTAATAATTATTTCATAACGAGTATTGGAATCTTAGCGTGGGGAGATATTAAGCATATAATATAAGGAGCTCGAAATATTATTTTTGAGATTAGTATATTTGGAGTGCAGTCATAATCCTTTAGTGGAATGAATTATGACTTATGGGCTTTTGGTTTTAATTCTAGGTTGAATTATGGTACCCAAGCCCATAGGAGCCAATTACTGATTTCTCCTTTAGGTCCCTGCCCCAGCCTATAAATATGTGGCTTCCTCTCTCTCTCAAGTGACATATGATTTCAGCCGAAATCAAAACCCTAACCCTAGAAATCCTTTAGGATCTCTGGATCCAGAAAAGGTGAGGAAAGGAGAGAAGGAGAGCGAAGGGATTCGCGGCTGCCGTTCGAAGCAAGAAGGAGACCACACTCCGCCGCGGATCTGCAACATAGAAAGGACATACGGTAGAAGATCTGAAGGTTCCGATTGAGTGATTCATCGTCGTCCATCAGATCCGATCTTCTTCTACGGCAGAACTCTGATCTGAGTTCTGAAGGTAAACCCTAATTCCGCCTTGTAGGGTTTGCGTTAAAAAGGTTTAATAAAATTTTTGTTGTTCGATCTATACCTCGATCGACGGATCTTGGCAGTCGGGATTTATTTTTCCAACAACTGGTATCAGAGCCGACTCGTTGATACTGCGTATAGATCGAATACAACCATGTTGTCCGTCCACATGATAAACGATTAGATCTATATACCATGAGAATAGTCAAGATTGTAGATCTGTGCTAACTTTGTTTTGCAGCGAGATCTTAATCCGGCTATTATGGTTATTGTTTTGTTTATATTCTTGTTTTATGTGAATGGATCCCACGCGGGTTGTGCGTGGTTATATTGTATGATCGAAAATTAAACAATATTGTAAACTCCGCGAGTGGGAGTATTATTGTAATTTTTTTTCAATCTACACGAGAGAGTTCATGAGGTGATTCGAGGGATCAACTCCGACGTGGTACCAGATCGGCATCAGGAGATCACGGACGGAACCAGATGATATCGGATCATCACGAGGAGGATTTGCGATCAAAACGAGACAATCAATTCTCTGATTCGAACGGTTATAAATCCCGTCGGATGAAGAACAGATGCGTTTTCAGCAAAGCAAATCGGTCATGAAATCTGGTTTCTGGGGCGCTGCCCCAGACCCCTGGACCCCCCCTGCTCGCATTAGAATTCCAATCGAAGCGCATCATAGTCGTTGTGCGACCATAATAGCCAGGATTCTAATTTTCTATTTGTTATATGTTTTATGCATGATTTTATATTGTGTTGATGTTAACTAGTATAACGGACCCACCTTATATGGACAACATGGATATTGGCATACAATAAATATATGTTTATAACCCTCAAAAGGATTTAAAATATTAAGTGGGAGCGGGACATTATTGTATAATTCCCACGGTCTCCACCACCAACTTGTAGGTAATATAATTTATCTTGCGTGTTGGCTATAGGCCTTCCTCCCCATCGGATGAGATAAATTGTAGATGTCATCGGTACAAGTTATCTTAAGGAATAATTTTGGGTAATTGTTAGTGTGCATTATCTCCCCATCGGAGGAGTGCATTACGAACAATTGATCTAAAAATTAGGTGGTGGTTTACACTTAACTATAAGTAATAGTACCCTCCCCATCGGAGTCACTGCTATTATTTGTAGGACCAAAGTATGTCAACTATTTAATTTCACTTGGTATAAAAGGATACATAGATAGTAAAATTAAAAGGAATTGGCCTATCTGGTCTAAGTTTGAGTGGTGTACGTCCTCATTATCGAGGCATGCTATTCAATAAGAGATCAGGCTGTTGATGAATTCTTTTAATATGGTAGAGGGACCCATCTTTAAATTGAATTCGAAGTTTTATTTACCATGTCATAATTTTCTTTATATTATGTTTGATTCTCAGGATTCAAAATGTCTGCTTTTAATCCACTTGCTGTTATTCTCAAAGAATGTAAATTGACTGGACCTAATTACATTGACTGGAAAAGAAACCTGGATATTGTGTTGACTTCCTCAGAGTACAAGTTTGTACTCACTGAAGTATGTCCTCCTAAACCTGGTGAGGGGGCAACCGACGAGGAAACCCAGACTTATCAGAAATGGCTAAGGGCTGATGAGATGGCTAGGTGTTACATTCTGGCATCTATGTCAAATGTTCTAAGTCATCAGCATCAGTCTATGATCACTGCCTACGACATGATGGTCAGCCTTAAGGAAATGTTTGGTGACCAGAGTCGTGCTGCTAGGCAAGTGGCCATGAAAGAACTGATGAATACTAGCATGGCGGAGGGGACACCAGTAAGGGATCATGTTCTAAAGATGATGGGTCATCTCAATGAACTAGAGATCCTAGGAGCTGAAATTGACGGGGAGACCCAGGTCGATATCATACTCCAGTCTCTACCAGAATCTTTTAAGCAGTTCCGTGTCAACTACACGATGAATAAACGTGACTACACGTTGGCAGAACTGCTCAAAGAGCTTCAGGCGGTAGAGGGTCTCAACAAGAAGCCGGCTAGTGTTTACATGACTGAGAAAGGTTCTACTTCAAAGGCTAAAGCCAAGAAGAAGAGAAAGGTTCAGCATGCAGGTGCTCAAGTTGTGAATAAAATTCAAGGACAGACACAGAAAAAGCCGAAAGGCAAGTGTTTTCAGTGTGGACAATCAGGTCATTGGAAGAAGCAATGTCCGGTCTATCTCAACAAACTGAACAACGCAGGTAAATCTTATTCACTAATAGTTGAAACATGTTTAGCGGTCCGATCTACCAGGACCTGGTGTGTAGACTCGGGAGCCACTAATCATGTATGCAATTCGTTGCAGGGGTTCCAGGAAACCAGGAGACTAAGTGATGGAGAGATTTATCTTCACATGGGGAATGCTACGAAAGTGGCAGCAGATGCATTAGGAGTCGTTTATCTACATTTCAGTAATAAAAGGATTTTAATTTTAAAGGATTGTCTTTATGTACCTTCCATTAGAAGGAATTTAGTTTCTGTTTCTAGATTGGCTATGGATGGTTATTATGTTTATTTTGATAACTCTGTGGTTATCAAGAATAAAAGACATTTTATCTGTTCTGGTACATTGGTGGATGATCTTTATGTTATTAATCCTGAATCTCCTAAACTGCATGAATTGAATAACACTAACATGTTACCACTAAAGAGAAAAGAATCTTCTCAGATGAACCAAACGTATCTTTGGCACTTACGCCTTGGTCATATTAATCTAAAAAGGATTCAAAGACTGGTTGAAGATGGACCACTGAGTTCATTGGAAGTGGAGGCACTTCCAGTCTGTGAATCTTGCTTAGAAGGAAAAATGACCAAGAGGCCGTTTTCGGCCAAGGGCAATAGAGCCGGAGGACCGTTGGAATTGGTTCACTCCGATTTGTGTGGTCCCATGACTGTCCAGGCAAGAGGTGGTTATGAGTATTTCATCACATTCATTGATGATTACTCAAGATACGGGTACATTTACTTGCTTCGCCGAAAGTCTGACGCCTTTGATAAGTTCAAAGAATTTAAGGCAGAGACAGAGAAGCAGACGGGTAAATCCCTAAAGTCACTACGATCTGATCGTGGTGGTGAATACCTCTTGGGAGAGTTTAGGGAATACCTATTGGAGCACGGGATTACATCCCAATTGACTGCGCCAGGGACACCCCAGCAAAATGGTGTAGCAGAAAGAAGAAATAGGACTCTTTTGGAGATGGTGAGGTCCATGATGAGTTATTCTAGTTTACCTGTTTCTTTTTGGGGACATGCTTTAGAAACGGCTGCTTACCTGTTGAACTTGGTTCCAACTAAGGCAGTATCCTCTACTCCCACAGAATTGTGGACTGGACGCAAACCTAGTCTGCGGCATATTCGGATTTGGGGTAGTCAAGCACATGTGCTAAGAAAGGATCCTAGCAAGTTGGAATCAAGAACAGAAGTATGTTTCTTTGTAGGGTACCCAAGAGGAACTAAAGGTGGTCTATTTTATAGTACTAAGGACCAGAAGGTCATTGTAAGCACTAATGCCCGGTTCTTAGAAGAAGACTATATTCTAAATCACAAGCCCACAAGTAAAGTTGTTCTAGAGGAATTGAGGAAAGAGGAACAAGTAGAAAGTTCCTCAATACCACCAACATTTGAACCAGTTCACGGTGATACTATCAACACGTTAGACTCAACCTCAGAACAACGTGTGGATTATAGCGCACCGGGTTCACAAGTGACACGACAAGTTGTCACTAGCACCCCTGTAGTACCTCGTCGTAGTGGGAGGGTTATCCAACAACCTGAGAGGTATATGTTCTTGGGAGAGTCATATGACAAGATCCCTGGGGAACATAATGCCGAACCCTGTAACTACAATGAAGCACTACAAGATAAGGATGCAGAGCTTTGGCAAAAGGCTATGATATCTGAAATAGAGTCTATGTACTCGAATCAGGTCTGGGAACTTGTGGATCCACCCGAAGGGATAAAACCCATTGGGTGCAAATGGATCTATAAGAAGAAAAGAGGATCAGATGGAATGGTTGAGACTTACAAAGCAAGACTCGTGGCGAAGGGTTTTACTCAGAAAGAGGGAATCGATTATGAGGAAACATTTTCGCCAGTAGCCATGATGAAGTCTATCCGGATTCTTTTGTCCATTGCAGCTAATTTCGATTACGAAATTTGGCAAATGGACGTCAAGACAGCTTTCCTCAATGGAAGTCTTGATGAGTGCATCTATATGGTGCAACCAGACGGTTTCATAGCAAAGGGTCAGGAGCATATGTTGTGCAAGCTTAAGAAGTCCATTTATGGACTCAAGCAGGCATCAAGATCTTGGAACATCCGTTTTGATCAGGCAATCAAATCTTTTGGTTTTGATCAATCCCCAGATGAACCTTGTGTGTATAAGAAGCGCAACGGAAATGTGGTGGTGTTTCTAATACTTTATGTGGATGATATCTTACTCATCGGAAACGATATTGGGGTATTGTCTACAGTTAAAGTATGGTTATCCAGCCAATTTGACATGAAGGACTTGGGAGAAGCCAGTCACATCCTTGGGATCAAGGTCATACGAGATCGCAGGAATAGGATGTTGGGCTTATCGCAAGCCACTTATATTGACTCAGTTCTTACCAGATTTAGCATGCACGATTCCAAGAAAGGTTTTCTACCCTTCAGACATGGAATTACTCTATCTAGGGAGCAATGTCCGACTTCTCCAAAGGAGATAGAGAAAATGAAGGCAGTTCCTTATGCTTCGGCTGTAGGAAGCCTCATGTATGCAATGCTTTGTACTAGACCTGACATTTGCTTTGCAGTTGGCATAGTTAGCAGATATCAGTCTAACCCTGGACAAGAACACTGGACTGCGGTAAAACATATTCTCAAGTACCTGAAAAGGACTAAGGATTATATGTTGGTTTACCAGGCAGAGAGTCTTACACCTATAGGGTACACAGACTCGGACTTCATGTCAGATAAGGATTCCAGAAAGTCAACATCAGGATATGTGTTTACTTTGGGAGGTGGAGCCATAAGTTGGAGGAGTATCAAGCAATCATGTATTGCTGACTCCACCATGGAAGCCGAATATGTGGCAGCCTCTGAGGCAGCAAAAGAGGCAGTTTGGCTCAGGAACTTCCTCATGGATCTAGATGTGGTACCTCTGATAGAATCGCCTATTACACTTTATTGTGATAATAGCGGAGCTGTTGCAAATTCAAAGGAACCACGGACCCATAAGAAAGCAAAACACATTGAGCGTAAGTATCATTTGATACGAGAGATAGTTCAGCGAGGCGATGTCATTGTGACCAAGATTGCATCAGAAAACAACTTGGCAGACCCTTTTACAAAGAGCTTGACGGCCAAGTCATTTGATCGTCACGTAGAAGGAATGGGAGTTAGATGTATGGCTTCATGGCTTTGAGTTCAAGTGGGAGATTGTTAGAGCAGTGTTCTAAAAGCCATGACTTATGTAATAAACTCTATTATTAAGATGGTCTTAGCATTTTGATGAGAATTATTATTGGTAAATGCTTGCATTATATTGTTTGAAATATTGTGCTTGTTTTTAATTTAATCCTTTAATTTACATTGTAGATAATCTGGTGTGTAGAGTTTGGCTTACACACAGAGGATCAGATTATCGGTTCCTTGTGAATTATAAGTTGAGGTTCACAACCTTAGATGGACTTGGATAATCCATTGGATAAAGGTTGTAGTGCAGTTCATCTTACGTAGTTTATCTTGACTATAAAAGACCGGTTGATAGGTTTTGGGTGATTGTACTAGTACACCTTGTGTGTATTGAACGGACCAAGTTGGGGTAATTATTTTTTGTACTGACTAGATAAAATAATTTACACCCCATCTTTATTATGATTGCTTATGCTCTTAATCCTAAAATGGTTCTTAAACATGTGCATTTGTTATTTGTCATTTTGATTTATTAAAGAGTGAGATTCTACTATGGATCAATAGGCTCGGTAAGTTGGGTGACAATAACGCTTGTATGATGAATAATTGCTATTGATGGAATCCACGTCTCCAATAGGAGGTTGATGATACTCTCTTGAGGATGCTTATAAGTTTTGATTATGTCTAACCCGGCCGGTGGATTTAATTATCCGACATATCAAATAAGTTAAGCGGAAGATCTCAAGGAAAATAAGATGTTATGAAATAATATTGTCAGTAATAATTATTTCATAACGAGTATTGGAATCTTAGCGTGGGGAGATATTAAGCATATAATATAAGGAGCTCGAAATATTATTTTTGAGATTAGTATGTTTGGAGTGCAGTCATAATCCTTTAGTGGAATGAATTATGACTTATGGGCTTTTGGTTTTAATTCTAGGTTGAATTATGGTACCCAAGCCCATAGGAGCCAATTACTGATTTCTCCTTTAGGTCCCTGCCCTAGCCTATAAATATGTGGCTTCCTCTCTCTCTCAAGTGACATATGATTTCAGCCGAAATCAAAACCCTAACCCTAGAAATCCTTTAGGATCTCTGGATCCAGAAAAGGTGAGGAAAGGAGAGAAGGAGAGCGAAGGGATTCGCGGCTGCCGTTCGAAGCAAGAAGGAGACCACACTCCGTCGCGGATCTGCAACATAGAAAGGACATACGGCAGAAGATCTGAAGGTTCCGATTGAGTGATTCATCGTCGTCCATCAGATCCGATCTTCTTCTACGGCAGAACTCTGATCTGAGTTCTGAAGGTAAACCCTAATTCCGCCTTGTAGGGTTTGCGTTAAAAAGGTTTAATAAAATTTTTGTTGTTCGATCTATACCTCGATCGACGGATCTTGGCAGTCGGGATTTATTTTTCCAACAGTAACTGTACCAATCCCTCACCTTCACCCCCAAAGGGGTGACCCAGGCTCTTGGGAAGAGACTAGATCGTTTCTAAGCCCTTGGTCCACCGGTAGCCCTTTCCCCGGGTAGCCTCTACCTGACATACTCCCACGATCAGTACACTGTCGACCGAAGCGATGGTACCTACAGATGGGAGCCCGGTGCCAGGACAGCGTTTTCGACGCCGGGAAGTTCCTACACGGATCCAACGAAGGGGAGAAACAATCTACGCTCGCGAATACGATCCTCTTGGATCCGTCGTCATCGGTCATCAAACACCGATTAAGCCCAACGAATTCTCATGAATTCCCTCCAGGGCGCATAACTCAGATGCGGGGAAGACATTTTATTCTAAGTGTCCAAGCCATGGTATGACCCCATAGGAGGTCATACACTCGTCTAATCTCATTAGACAAGGCTCAAGGCCAAATAGGCATATACATAATATGCAATAACTAAGCAAGTAAATCTTACTTAAACATGAATACAAGGCATAATAAACATTCAATCACACAATTACAACCTAACATACGTTGGATGACACCAACCTAGAGGGGAAGGGTTAAGCGCGATCTGCGCAACCATAGGTGTATGCCAATAATTCCAAGCAAGCCTGAGTCAAGTAGGAACTACATCTACTTACTCAGCTCACGAAAAGAGGGAGGGCGAGAGAGAGGGAATGCCTCATCCTCTCTCGAGCTGGTCACAGTTTTGTCCCAACAGATGGGTGCAACAACCATACCACACCCTCGAGTCCTAAATCAGAGGAATATTACGCATACACCCGTTATTAATCCAAGTTAAACATGCTTGATAAATATGGGTAGTACTTCAAACAAAACTACCTAAGTCATGCCATATTCTATACAATACATATGCAAGTATACGGTAGAATAGGGGTTCTACACAATATACGAGCTATACAACCTAGCATGCATGATATCTAGCATATTTAGGGTGCAATTAAAGCCCCATGGAAGCGCGAAGCAAGACTACGTGCATCGAGCGCTCCCGGAAGGGTTGGAATCAAACCACTCACCTAACGAGCGCACGGCTCGCGAAATGCAAGAGAGCGACGAATTGAATCCGAAGCCAGATACCAATCCGCCAAGGATCATCCAATGGTTGCATTTGGCTATAACAAGCTGCTCAACACCACGAAGCGCACTCCGAACGCGTCTGAGTACCGCAAGCACTCCCTCGAGCACCTTGTGCACGCTTCCCACGCACTCCACACGCATCGGACAAGGCCAAGCACACCCTCGAGCACCTCGTGCACGCTTCCCACGCACTACGCACGCATCGGGCAAGGCCAAGCACGCCCTCGATCACCTCGTGCACGCTGCCCGCACACTCCGCACGCATCGGGCAAGGCCAAGCACGCCCTCGAGCACCTCGTGCACGCTGCCCGCACACTCCGCACGCATGCGAGCACACCAAGCGCGCACCCGCAGCCCCGCATGTGATCTCGAGTGCACCGATGTGTCAACTCTACACCCCTTTAGCACATAAACACAAGGTTAGGTGATATATGAGGAAAACCAATGGAAAGAGGAGAAGAACATGCATATATGGTTCACTCACACATACCTACAAACATGTGGCATGCACACCTACAAAACACATACAACTTGAGCATGTGCTTCTCCCTCTTCAGCCCTTTCAATTCCATGCACACACAATCAACACAAGGCAATGGAGCTCTACCCCTTCCCACCAGCCACAACAGATGTGGCTGAACCCAACCGAGGAGAGCGGGAGGTCCATACGCAGCTCCGGTACGCCCCACGCCGCAGCTCCACCGCAACACCTCCAACGCCCCGCACCTCCCCTCAAACAACATACCTTAACAACATTGGAAGATGAGACTTCATCACCACCTCCACTTTCTCCTCCTCACTTTCATTTCCACTCAGAACAGCAGGTCGAGAGAGAAGGTCGAGAGACATTTTGGGCATCTTAAATATCTAAAAGGGGTGACAAGCGACCAAATCGTCCCTGCCCCGAAATCCTGGACAAACTTCACTGAAACGGGAATAACTTCCACAATACAGCTCCGAATTGCATGATTCTAGTGGCATTGGAAAGATAAGACAATTATCTACAACTTTCACCCAGATCAAATAACCTCTCCAGCTATTCCAAAATCTAGGCTAAACATCTTACAGGGCTGCTGCCTGGATTTTTTTAACTTCAGGGTATACTCGGAAAAATACCCATAACTTTTGATATATGCATCCAGTTGATCCAATTCCACTTCTATATGGAAGCTATCTCAAAATTGAACATCTCATAATAATATCGGATTTTTAGCTCTCCATCTTGGATTTTAACAAAATCAAATCCGAATACCAATCTGAAACTGCATAATTCCAAAAATGTTATCGGAATCAAACGAAAATATTATGGGCAGTACTAAACAGTACCAGGACCCATAATATGCAGGTATATCTTCATCAGAGTCCTCAAACCCCACTAGGTAGTTAAAAATCAAAGTTTTAGCGACTCCGATCGAAATTAGGACTCTAAATGACACAGGTCTAACACCCGCCCCCGAAGGGGAGCTCCAGAGAGACCCGGGGACAAACGAGGGTTAACCATAACACCACGTGTTACCGATTAACAAGACACAACGCGTCCATCTGCTACGAGGTAGAGATATACTTCGATACCTCAAGCGTCAGGAGTAACAAACTCATAGTATACTAGATGGGTATTTGGGTCACGTGATGACGTGACAACAACTCATCCTCACCCCAGCCCCCGGAGGGGTGACCCTAGGGACTTTCAGAACGAACTCAGTTGCTCTACACCCATCGTCATTGTTAGGCTTGTGTCATTTAGAATCCTAATTTCGATCGGAGTCGATAAAATTTTGACTTTAGCTACCTGCTGGGTTTTGAAGACTCTGATTAATAAATCTAACTGCATATTATGGGTCCTGTACTGTTTTGTACTGCCCATAAAATTTTCATTTAATTCCGATAACGTTTTTGGAATTATACAGTTTTGATTTGGTATTCGGATTTGATTTTATAAAAATCCAAGATGAAGAGGCAAAAATCCGATATTATTATGTGATGTTCAGTTTTGATCTAGCTTTCATACAGAAGTAGAATTGGATCAACTGGATTTGTATATCAAAAGATATGGGTATTTTTCCGAGTATACCCCGAAGATGAGAAATCCAGGCAGCAGCCCTGTATGATGTTTAGCCTAGATTTCGGAATAGTTGGAGAGGTTATTTGATCTGGGTGTAAACATGAACGCTGTAGATAATCTTCTTAGCTTTCCAATGCCGCTGGAATCGTGCAATTTGGAGCTGTATTGAGGAAGTTATGGCCATTTAAGTGAAGCCTATTCAGAGTTTCGGGGTCAAGGTCGATTTTGCCATTTGAAATCCTCTTTTGGCTATAAAATCCCCCAAATGTTACGACCTTCTCTGGTTCAGCCCCTTTGTGTGGATTTTTCTTGTTGTAGAAGTTGAAGGAGTGCATGGAGGAGATGGAGCAACAAGAGGATGATTAAGGTGTGCATGATTGGTAGTTGTTGCCTCCTCCCTCTCCCCCTTCTCTAGCCCCATTCATGGTCCCCTCCCCTGTTTCCAGCCAAGAAGAAGAGGTGTGGAGGCTGAGCTGGTGGTTGTGGTGGTGGTAGCGGTTGAGGTGGTCGTGGGCGTGCTTGTGAACCCCCACACCTCCCCCTTCCCTCCCCCTCTCTTGGTAGGCTTTCCCCTCTTCTTTTTCTAGTTTGTTGGCACATTGGGTGAGTTGGTAGGTGATGCATGTCATGTGTTTGTATTTATGTTTGTGTGGTGTGTGTGTGTGCTTAGTTGCATGGGTGTAGGGGTGTTGGCGTACCCGCATGCGTGCAGCCCTGTGTGTGCTGCCTGTGCCCAGCATGCCCCTGTCTGCTGCCCTGGCAGCCCCAGCACTGGTGCCCAGCAGCCCCAGCACCTGTGCCCAACAGCCCCAGCATATGTGCCCTGCCAGCCCCAGCAACTGTGCCCTGCCAGTCCCAGCACCTGTGCCAGAATGCCCAGCACCTGCTGTCCTGGCAGCACTAGCAATTGTGCCCCAGTAAACCCTGTCTGTGCCCAGCAGTGTTCCCAGCGCGCCCAGCGACTCTGCCCAGCGCGTCCGGCAGCATTCCGAGCGCCTGTTCCCAGCGCGCCCAGCAACTCTACCCAGTGTCACACCCCAGGGCAGCCGTCCCCGAGACGTGGCAAGTATATATATGATATCAGTAATCCGTACACGAAGTCAATAAATACACCACAATGTCAAAGGCGATAAAGCGAAATCAAGTAACTGACATCAAATACATACGAAAATAGCGGAAGCAAAACGACTAAGTCTGTGATTCAAAGATATATAACAGACCAGAGTACTCAATCAAATTGTCCTGTGAGAGCCAATATGTACAACAAAAGACAACATCAACCCATACACTGTGCCCAAGCACAAGTAGAAATACATACAAGAAAACGGGGGATGTTGAGGGCCTCTCACTCGCAAGATGTCTAACGTGACGCTGTCTCCTACTGGAATCGCGTCTCAGAGAGCTCCTCCTTCGGATCCGGATCAGCGACAACTGGAGAAAACATATGCGAGGGGTGAGCCACACACTCAGTGAATGGAACAATTCATGTATCATAAATCATATAACTTCAACAATCAACAAGTCCCTCACCCTCACCCCGAAGGGTGACCTAGGATCTTGGAAAATTGCACAAACTGGCAGGTCGGACCAACGCCGACCCACTACACCCTCACCCCCTCCTCGGGGTGACATAGGCTCTTGGGGAAAAAAAAGGGTCGATTGTTCTACACCGCTCATCCTCCGGTAGTCTCTCCCGGTGTGGCCCATACTACCTGGCAGCCTCCCGGCACCTCACAGGGTTCAGGCCTCTACCGGACTAGCCTCCCACGATCACTACCTCAGCTGTATGGGCACACCAACACGCATCATGAGTAGTATCAGGGAGGTCTCCACCGGACTTTACTACGCCGGGCAGTCTCTACCCGGAACCGACGAAGGTAAGAACACCCGACACTCGCTAATACGATCTCTAAGGATCCGTCGTCATCGGTTATCGAACACCGATAAGCGCATCGAATTCTCATGAATTCCCTCCAGGGCGCATAACTCAGATGCGGGGAAGTTATTTCATTCTAAGTGTCCATGACCTAGCGTGACCCCACAGGTGGTCACACACTTACCTAATCTCATTAGGCAATAAATATGAGGCCTAAGCATGCATTAATTCTTACAAGAAGTATAGATTAAACATGGAAGTATCTTAATTTAATTACAAGGCATAATATTTCCTAAGGCATGCTTACACCTATACCTCCCCATCCGTTTAATTAAATTAACTAGGTGGGGGCATGCATAACTCGGGTTTATGCTAACGTATGACATGTGTCTAGGCATGCATGGCTCCTAGTCATCATACATGAATGTATAAAACCTAGCATATAACATCTAATCATGGCATGGGTTCATTCCTAGCCTAACAGACAATATCATGCATATGTCTACAATATATCGCATGTTATACGCAGTTATGGTACCCCAGGGGAGGGCGATGCACTCCTAGGTGCATTGAACGCCTCCCAACTGGGTTGAATTGACCCACTCACCGTAAACCGGGTCGTCGCACGACTGCTCGCCTAGATCTGCAAGTTAAACTACTTAACAACACACGAAATTTACAAGAAATGTCAAAGACTCAGATATGCGCGCATACGGGCCCGCACGCATGCAAGTACGCGCGTACGCACGCCTATCCGAGCACCCCGACACCAACCCGAGCCCTCGGGCAGCCACACGCGTGGCCCCGCACGCGTACGCACGCGCATGCACGCGCGCACGCGTAACCGCGCCCGCCGGCGCACTGCCCCGCGCCCAGCCGTGCACCCAGCAGCGCACCCAGCACCCCTGCCGCGCGCACGCGCGCGCTCGCACGTACGGCCCCCGCGCGCCCCCGCACGCCCCTGCACCCACTGCCCGCGCTCCGCGCGCGCCCGATCGCGCCCTGCGCGCATGCGCATGCGCGAGCCTGCGCGCCCGTCTGCGCGCGCACGCACGCGCGCGGACAGACCCGCGCGCACCCAAAGCTTAAACACCTCCCCCCAAAGCCCCACACACACCCAAACACAACCACAAGGCATACCAGGTCCCCACTCAACAAAACCCATGCAAAACACATACAAAGAAGGGGAGAAAGGCTCACCAAGAGAAGGGGGTAGTGAAAGGGGAAGATCCGTCCCTCCGCGCACCCGATACCGTCGCAACCACCACCACCACCACAACCACCCTCTCAGCCACTCAACAGCCCCACTTTAGCCTTAAAAACAGAGGATCATGGGGGGGAGAAGGGCATGAGATGGAGGAGGAAGAAGAGAAATAACAACAACAACCAACACACAACTTTACATACCTTGTTTGTGTGTCTTCTCCTTCTCCAACCAATCCAAACACACAACACACACACAAAATACACACACACAGCAGCAACACGGAGAGAGAGAGCAAGAGAGGAGAGTGTGTGAGAGGGAGAGAGAGCAAGAGAGGAAGAGACGTTTACGCCCACATAAAAGAAAATAAAAAAATAACTAAAAGGGGGGTGAACATAAGCTAAACACACCCACACACATTCACAAGTACCAAGGTTTTGCTTAATCCCTAAGCAATGGGGGTGAGCTTACCAAAGGTCACCCCATTCACATAAATCTCAATTACTATTCCTCCAACAAAACCAGTAACGAAGAAAACCCTGATACGGTTCGGAACTGCATAATTTTTCAAACGTTACCGGAATTCGATGAAATTTTTATGGGTAGTACAGAATGGTACCAGGACCCATAATATGCAGTTAGATTTCCAATCGGAGTTCTTTAGCTCACGCAGATGGCTAAAAATCAAAATTTTAGCGGTTCCGATCGAAAAAAGAAAATTTCAAAAACAGCCAGAATTGATCCAGAGGTTACCCATAGGCTAAAAAGTGACACATATATAACATTCTTCCCCCCTTAGGAAATTTTGTCCACAAAATTAATACAAAAATATTTAAGAAGGAAAAAGATGTGGATATGCATCACGCATGGCGTCCTCGCGCTCCCAAGTGGCCTCGGCACCTGAGCGGTGCTGCCAACGCACTTTAACCAACTGGATGGCCTTGGTGCGGAGCCTCTTCTCGCGTCGGTCTAGGATCTCAACCGGCTGCTCCACGAATGACAAGTCCGGCTCGAAGATGAGCGGCTCGAACGGGATGATGTGAGCAGGGTCGTAGACGTAACGTCTCAGCTGCGAGACGTGGAAGACGTCATGGGCCTGAGCCAATTGTGGGGGCAAGGCTAGGCGATAGGCCACCTCCCCAATCCGCTCCAGGATGAGAAACGGCCCAATAAAACGTGGACTCAACTTGCCCCGCACACCGAAACAGAAGATGCCCTTCGACGGCGACACCTTCAGAAAGACATGGTCACCTACCTCGAAGGCGAGCTCACGGCGACGACGATCGGTGTAGCTCTTCTGACGGCTCTGAGGGGTATGGATACGCTCACGAATCGTCTTGACCTTCTCTGAGGTCAGGCGGACGATCTCTGACCCTCCAACTGGCGCTCTCCGACCTCATCCCAACACAAGGGAAACCTACAGCTGCGGCCATAGAGTGCCTCATAAGGTGCCATCCGAATACTCGAGTGGTAGCTGTTGTTCTCGGCACCTGTTCCCAGCGTTCTCGGCGTGCTCGCGTGCTGCCATTCAACGCGCATCAAATCAGGTATCGGTGAGTTGTCCGATTTCAACCCTTCCGGGAGGCTCGATGCACGCAGTCGTGCTTCACGCTTCCATGGGGCTTTATTTACTTCCTAAATATGATAGATATCATGCATGCCAGGTTGTATAGCTCGTATATTGTGTAGAACCCCCTATTCTACCCTATACTTGCATAAATATGTATTCATGTTTGAATAACTGTGTTTTCATGTGCCCCTTGTGTTTCGGGCATGTATTTTTGAATGAGTTATGGATGTATAGAATATGCATGCCTTAGGTAGTATTGTAATACTCTCCCCTATATGAATAATATCCAACATGTTAAACCTTGGGTTAATAACCGGATGCGTACTAATATTTCCTTACGATTAGACTGGAGGAATGGTATAGTTGTTGCACCCATCTGTTGGGGCAAAGCTATGATCAGCTTTCCGGAGAGGATGAGACCTTCCCTCTCTCTCGCCCTCCCTCTTTGCGTAACCTGAGTAAGTAGATGTAGTTCCTACTAGACTCAGGTTCATTTGAGAATATTAGCATGCACCCGTTAGTGCGCAAGATCGCGCTTGACCCTTTCCTCCTAAGTTGGTGATAACCAACGAATGTTATGATTGTATGATTAATGGCCTTATAAGCATGTTGAAGTAGGCCATACCTTGTATGCATGTTGTATGATTTGTTATTTATGATGTAAATCCATGTTAGGGAGTACCCCTATAGTTATTTAATATATTATCGTGCATGTGACACATATAACTATGTTATGATTCTCCTTATATATATATGCGCATGTTAACTAATTGGGCCTATCTCTAATAGGTGAGGGTATGACCCGCTGATGGGTCGTACCGTATTAGTTAAAGCGCTAGCGATGTAATCACCCCTTGCATCTGAGTGATGCATTCGTATTGAATTCTGAAGAATTCATCGTTGCATCGATTTTGTTAAACCGATAGCTATGACATTAAGTTGGGCCTACCCGTGCTAAGCGTGTGTATGAACCGCTTGTTAGGTAATGCCTTGGGCTTATTTCTGCTCTAGAGCAGAGGTAGCCCCTCGCGTCCAAGCGACGCACCCGCGTGAGAGTGCAAGAGTATGGGTTATCTATGATATGTGATTATCGAATGTGGTTAGAATTTCTCCCAATATCGTCCGGTTCCAAGCTACCCGGGTTTAGTTGTCCTGGGAGGCTACTCGGGAGAGGACTACCATATGATATTGAGAACATAGAGTTGTTCTCCCCTTCGTTGGATCCGTGTCGAAGCTGCCCGGTTCGTAGTTGTCCTGTGGGGTGCTCCCAGACGCTATTTATGACGCCGGGTTGTGCGCCCATACGGTAGAGATAGCGGCCATGGAGAGACTATCAGGTAGAGGCTCTCCGGTCGAGGGGTACCGGATGACGATGGGTGTAGAACAACTGAGTTCGTTCTAAAAGTCCCTAGAGTCACCCCTCCAGGGGCTAGGGTGAGGATGAGTTGTTGTCACGTCGCCACGTGACCCAAATACCCATCGAGTATACTCTAGGTTGTTACTCCTGACGCTTGAGGTATCGAAGTATATTTCTACCTTGTAGCAGATGGACGCGTTGTGTCTCGTTAACCAGTAACACGTGGTGTTATGGTTAACCCTCGTTTGTCCCCGGGTCTCCCTGGAACTCCCCTTCGGGGGCGAGGGCGACGAATGTGTTGAGTCACGTCGCTACGTGACCCATTTGTTTGTTCACCCGTTCCCATATTTGTTGGGTCCGATTAAGTATCGATGCTGAGAGATATCGATAACAATTATCTATATGTAGATGATCACAATAGTGTTGTGTAGACGAGTAATTCCGCGTCTCCTTGACAAAGGGTATGGTCTCTCTCCAAGAGTCCCAAGAGTCTCCCTTCGAGAGTGAGGGTGTGGGTGAGATGGGTTGCACCGCCGTGTGACCCTATTATCCAGTGGGTTTCAACCAATGTCTTTCCTTGAAAGGAAATTGCCTTAACATTAAATTGTTATAGTGGTGTTTGGTTTCAAACCACTCACTGAGCTTGTAACTCACCCCTCGCGTACTATTCTTTTACAGGGGTGTTGTTGGAAGTGGAGCTGGAGTTTCCCTATGGCGTGGTCTTGCGTGCGTGGAAGCGTTCTGTCCGGCGGATTGGCGAGTGCGAGGCTGTCAGCAGTCCTAGAGTCTTGTGTATTTGTAAATCGTGCATGTAGCACTTGTTGTATTTATTGGCTAGACTTGGCTCTCACGGGACAGTGATTGTGTATTCGAGTCTGTAATAATGTTTTGATTTACAGACTTATTGATAGTTTATGCTTCCGCTTTTCAGGTGTGATATCAGTTGTTATTGCTTCATTAGCCTTGTGTATTTATTTATTGGAGTCATTGTTGACCTCTTGTTTATGATAACTGATATTATATTATTGCCACGTTTCAGGGACGGCCGCCCTAGGGAGTGACAGTCATCCGGTAGCCCTATCCCGGAGATCCTCTACCTGGTAGCCTCTCCACGACCGCTATCTCTACCAAATGGGCGCACCAATAGGAGTCATAAATAGCGTCTGGGAGCACCCCACAGGACAACTACGAACCGGACAGCTTCGACACGGATCCGACGAAGGGGAGAACAACTTCAAGTTCACAAAATCACTTGGTAGCCCTCTCCCGCGCAGCCTCTACCTATCGGCCTTCCACAATCAGTACATTCGCTAGATGTGTAACACAGTACGCATCGGTAGCACCTACAAGTGGTGGCACCATACAGGACAGCTTCTATGTCGGGTAGCTTCGACGCATGACGATGTTAGGAGGAAGCACCCTGCGTTCGCAATGCGAACCCTATGGGAAAGCCAACTACCCTTCGTACTTACATACATATCGATGATATCGAATACTCTTGTATTCCCACAAGGAGGCGTCACTCGGATGCGAGGACTATCTCTACACTCGTGTAGAAAAGCCAAGGGCATAACCCAATAGGCAGTTCAGACACACGCCTAATACGAGTAGGCCCAAATTAATGCCGTAGCTATCGGTTTAACAAAATCGATGCCACGATGAATTCTTCAGAATTCGATACGAATGCATCACTCAGATGCAAGGGGCGATTACATCGCTAGCGCTTTAACTAATAGGGTAGGACCCGACAGCGGGTCATACCTACGCCTATTAGAGATAGGCCCAATTAGTTAACATGCGCGCATATATATATATAAGGGGAATCATGACATGATTATATGTGCCACATGCACGATAATATATTATATAACTATAGGGGTACTCCCTAACATGGATTTACATCATAAACAACAATTCATACAACATGCATACAAGGTATGGCCCACTTAAACATGCTTATAAGGCCATAATAAACATTCAATCATGTAAAGGATGACTCAAGCAGGCGTTGGATATCACCACTCCAAGGGGGGGTTAAGCGTGATCTCGCGCGCCAACCGATGCATACCGATAATCTCAAGCGAAACTGAGTCAAGTAGGAATTGTATCTACTTACTCAGTTTACGCAAAGAGGAGGGCGAGAGAGAGGAAAAGTCTCATCCTCTCCGGAATGCTGGTCATAGCTTTGCCCCAACAGATGGGTGCAATAACTACACCATTCCTCCAGTCTAATCGTAAGGGAATATTAGTACGCATCCGGTTATTAACCCAAGGTTTAACATACTGGATATAATTAATATAGTGGGGGTAGTATTACGATACTACCTAAGACATGCCATATTCTAATACATCCATAAACTCATTCGAAAATACATGCCCGAAATACAAAGGGCACATGAAAACACAATTATTCAAACATGAATACATACTTAAGCAAGTATAGGGTAGAGTAGGGGGTTCTACACAATATACGAGCTATACAACCCTAACATGCAAATATCTAGCATATTTAGGGGTTAAGATGCCCCAAGGATGCGCAATGCACGACTGCATGCATCGAGCGCGTCCTGAAGTGTTGGATCGAACCACTCACCGATACCCCGATCGACACGCATCCCATCCGACGAGGTCTGCAAGGTAAGGGTATCAATAGGGGTGAGTATAACCACATACAAACACATAAAAATACTTAAAATAGACTAGAAATGTCAAAGACTCAGATACGCACGTATACGGGCTCGCACGCATGCAAGAACGCGCATACGCACGCATATCTGAGTGCCTCGGCACCTACCCAAACCCCTGGACAGCCACACGTGTGGCCCCCGCACTCCTACGCACGCATGCGCACATGCGCACGCGCCCCCGCATCCCCCGGCCCACTGCCACGCGCCCAGGCGCACTCCCGCGGGCGCCCGCGCGCACCGCCCGGGCGCCCGACTGCGCGCCAGCGCTCCCCTGTGCGTTCGTCTGCGCGCGGATGCGCGCGGACAGCCCCGCGCGCGCGCCCAGCACTCTCCCATCCCCTCCCTTGCCTCACACACACCCAACCCCCATACCTAGCATGCATGATCACCCTAACAGCCCTTGCAACCCTTAAAAACAAAAAATAGGGGAGGAGAGCTTACCAATGGAGGGGAATGAACAAAAGGGGGTATTCGGGGGCTCTTGGCGCATCGAAACCACCGCAACCACCACCCCAACATCACCACCACCTCAGCCTCTCCTTAGCTGAAAATCAGGGGAAAAAGGGAGCATGAGAGGGAGTCTAAGAGAAGGAAAAATAACATCCACAACTACTACATGCACACACACACCACATGTGCTTCTCTTGTGCATCTTCTTCTTCACTGTGGCATAAACACAAACACTTGGGGGAGGGCTGAAAACATGGTGGGGGATTCAATGAGTGGGGCTAGAGGAGAAAGAGAAAGAAGGAACAACAACATAAACATACACACAAACTCACCTAGTTCCTTCACTTCCAACTCTTCCTCTTCTTGCTCCAATCCTTCTCCTTCCTCCACCCAAATACACACAACACAAAGGGCTGGACCAGATCCAAAAAGAGGGGAAAAAGTGTCCAAGTCGTGCACATGAGGGGGAGGTTAAATAGGCAAAAGAGGGGGGAATGACCAAGCTGTCCCGGACTTAAAAAACTCTGGACAGCCTTCACTTAAATGGCCATAACTTCTTCGATATAGCTCCGAATTGCACGATTCTAATGCCATTAGAAAGATAAGAAGATTATCTACCGCTTTCATGTTTACACCCAGATCAAATAACTTCTCTAGCTATTCCGAAATCTAGGCTAAACATCATACAGGGCTGCTGCCTGGATTTCTCATCTTCGGGGTATACTCGGATAAATACCCATATCTTTTGATATATGAATCCAGTCGATCTAATTCCACTTTTACATGAAAGCTAATTCATAATTGAACATCTCATGATAATATCGGATTTTTACCTCTTCATCTTGGATTTTTATAAAATCAAATCCAAATACCAAATCAAAACTGCATAATTCTAAAAATGTTATCGGAATTAAATGAAAATTTTATGGGCAATACAAAATAGTACCAGGACCCATAATATGCAGTTAGATTATTAATCAGAGTCTTTAAACCCCAGCAGGTAGCTAAAAGTCAAAATTTTAGCGACTCCGATCGAAATTAGGACTCTAAATGACACAGGCTTAACAGAGCACCTCAGATAGATGGGTGGCAAGTCTGGCAATTGGGATGGCTTAACTGCTCCCTCAAATTGTGCATTTTTAAATATGAGTGGTTCTGAATTGGGAACATGCACAAATAGTTGCACTAAGTCAGTATCAATCTCAGAATCAGATAAGTCAGAAGGTGAGTTATCTGAGATGACCAAGATAGGTTTGATGGGTATTGATATGATTTCATCTTGAGCAGGTAAAGAGAATGGGTATTCGGATTCTATCAGTTGTAAGGCTTGGATGATGGATTCAGGTTGTATTGGAGAAGGGTAAAAGAGTTCTGATAGTTCTTCATCCAAAATTCTTCATCATCATCAGAATCCTGCTTTGGACATTCTACAGATTCAATAATTTTAGGTGATGGAGACTCATAGGTCGATGGGGGCGAAATAGCGGTGTATTTCCTTTGTGGTGGTTACCGGGGAACAAAGGCTTGTATCTTCAGTGGAGCAAGGGGACACGCAGAAAAAACTCTGACTTTATTGTCATAGGTCTGACTAGGTTGTGCCTGAGAGAAATGGTTCAATGGTCGAATGGGATGAACTAGGATGGGCTTGGGTATTTGTTCTATGTATAAGGGGGGGCTGATTGGGTTTGGGTGCATTGGGGAAGATGCTGGAAGGATTAGGCCACCCAGAATGATCCTAGGCAGTTCTTCGTGGGTTGTATCCCCTACTGCGTAGATGCTTTCAAAGCTCAAGTCTTCTGGTTCTTCTATTAGGGCTTGTATAGTAGGTTCTAGCTTTTATTTTTCAATATTTGTTACAGGATCTACATGTACTAGGATCCAGTTTACAAAGCTTTGGACTGTGGAATTCTGGGTTAACGGGCTTTGTTGTAAAGGCACGGAAGCGGGTACCGATCAAGGAGATAAGGTGTTTGGATAAGTAGCTTGCCGAGGTGGTATATATCCGAAAGAACCGGGTGTATACTGTCTCAGAGCTGATCCTCGAGCAGAAACTCGCGCTCCGTTCAAGTAGAGTGTCGAAACTTGAGTGATCCCCTCCATCGTGGGGGTTTGCACCTTTCGTAGCGGTTGTCCAACCCTATGGCTGATAGGTGGGGACTGGGTTTGGACTACTGGAGCTGCACAACGGGAAATCCTATTTTGGCAGTCAATTAGAAGCTGGTACGTGGTACATATCCCGTACGAAAGACTCATATGAAGCTCTGGACTCAGGCTTTGTAACATCATGTCAATTTCTTGACATTCTGTTAATTGCAGGCCAGTTCTATGAACTAAGGTGCACCACCTAGACACGTACTGTTTGAATTCCTCCCTAGGCCTCATTCTTTCTACGGTTAGGTCTGATATAGAGGGGATCCAAATCATCTGGTAACCGTAGCGGCCTAAAAATTTCTCCCTTACAGCTGAGAAATTCGACAGATGGTCTACAGGGAGTGTCGAGAACCATTGCAGTGCTTCTCCTTCTAATGATTTTTGGAAGAGGAAGACTAACAGGGGTTGATTATCTAGATAAGGTTGGGCATCTAGATGAAAGACAGTTAAATGAATATCTGGGTCTCCACGACTGTTATACCGGTGAAACCTCAGGATTTAAAATCCCTCTAGTAGGTTGACTGATGGGATTTGTCTCAAGTTATGTAGAGATATGTGTTTGGGAGCAGAAGTGCCAGTCTCAGAGAGAATTCTCTGAATGGTTTCGTCCAGTGTTTCTGCCTTGGGTGGGCCGTTTAGTGGCCCTGGATTGGGTGTGGCCTGGTAAGGGCTTGAGGTGGAAGCCGTAGGGAACATTCACTACTACAATTACTGATATTGATCACGGTTGTTTTGATCACGCTTATAAGAAAACCATGATCATAATAATTATGATCACATTTGTTTTTAAAGCATGATCTTTATAATATATATGATCATAGTTTTTAGTAAAACGTGATCTTTAATACAATAAAGAACACGGTTTACTTAAATCTATGATCGTTTAATAAATATTTGATCACGGTTAATTAAAAGTGTGATTATTTCCTAAATAAAAGATTACGTTTTAAATTAAAGTGTGATTGTTTCTTAATTAAAAGATCACATTGTCATTGAAAGCGTGATTGTTTCCTAAGTAAAATAACACGTTTTAAGTGAAAGTGTGATCGTTGCCTAAATAAAAAAAAACCTGATGTGGTCCCCAAAATAAAATCCCATTCAAGCCCACTTTATCCTCTCATGACCCCACATTCTCTGCCAACCCGATCTAGCCCTCGCCGAATCTAGCCCCTCCATCGACAACTTAGCCTCCGCCGCCGCTTCCCCCTCTGCCCAACAACTCAGCCACCTCTACCTCTGCCACTACCCCTTCCCCCTCGGTCGACTGCTGTCGTTGCTGCTTCCCCCAATGTCCACCGCCGCTGCTGCTTCCCCCTCTCATTCATCCTCCGTTAGCACTGCTGTCATTGCCGTCCCGTCCCCGTACGTCGACGACTGAGCGGGTATGTCTCTCTCACTCTTTCTCAACCTGTCTCCCTCTCCACGGGCGTCATCGGCTACAATGGGTGTGATGAATGTTTGAATAAGTGGATATTTGAAACAGAGGGTATGGTTTGAAATATTTAATCAACTCATTGAATCAAAGGGTCTTGTTTGAAATTTTTGAATCTTTGAATCACAGGAATAAGAGGAATCTTTAAATCTCATTAAAAACTTTAAATCTCATTGAGTCAAAGGAATCAGAGGGTACCAAGATTGTTTGAAATCTTTGAATCAGTGGGTATGGTTTCATATCTAGTTGAAGGTCCACATTGAGATGGGGATTCTTGTTAATAGATCTTTTAGGGGTGGGTATGCACAATAACATGATCTACTAGTGGATCAACCAAACCTTTTTAATGTTTCTTCCAAAAATTTTTTTTACAAAAATGACATTCTACAGGATCATGGCAACGATATCCCTTGTGTTCAAAAATAATCCCCAAGAATAGACACTTAACAGACTGAGCAGTCAACTTGATATGTTGATAAGGACGGAGAAGCACAAAACAAGTACATCCAAAGGTGCGAAGTATTCTATAATAAGGTTTTGAGGATTGTGGAGGTAAAAATCTTCACTAGGACACGTGTCAAGACAAAACGAACATTGGTCTAAGGCATGACCAGACAAGGGGTCTGGTCGGTCAACCTTGCTCCCTGGGAACGAGCAGTCTAAGGCACGACCAGATACAAGATCTGGTCGGTCGACCTTACTCCTCACAGATATATTCAGAAATTTAACACATGGGTGAGTACACCAAGAGACCCCGAACAGAATGGAGAAATGGTCAGAAGACCTATCACCTGTAACAGCCAAGTTGACACTTAAGGCCCACTACTAGCAGAATGTGGGTAATCAAGGGCTGACGTGGAGCATAAATACTAGGGATGTTTTCCTGGAAAAATGCCCACTAAACACTTAGTGGCAAGGTAGTTACAAGGGCATTTCAGGAACTACGTATGGCTTGATCCCTCAGGGGTACGTAGGCAGCCTATAAAGAGGTCGAGCGCAAGCACTCTAACGGCACAGCCAAAAATTGATATTGTTTTAGTTTGTTTTTCCATCTAAATCCCTACCAAAGTTATCCTTTCAAGTTTCAATCCCAAGAATATTACAAATTTAACTGAAGGGGGAAAATATCCACCTCAAGAAGTATTGGCGCTCATGAGTGTAGATACCCCAATTTTGACCATCCATAGAAAAGAATATTACCTCAAAGTAATATTTAAAAACGAACCACATTTGGACCTTAAAGAAAATATCTTAGGAAGATTAGAGGGAGAAAATAAGAAAAAAGACCTGGTCAAATATTTAGAAAAATCAAAAGGCCAGAACCTAGGCAGATACTTCAATGTAGCCATCCCTCCCCGACCGCTAAGTTTAATAACTCGTCACCCAATCGCTTTCTAGAGATGGTACATGAAGTTGGCATTTAATGTGGATCATTGTGCGAGTTGTTTAAATTAGCCACCCTTCTCTGACGGCTTAATCCCAGTAACCCATTCCACTATTTGTTAGAGATGGGACATATTACAAGCCTTATGCAAGGTGGGTTCTTAAACCTAGCCATCGGACCCCCGACAGCTCAAAACCAAGTAGTTGTCCCCCTTCTTGACAAAAATTCAGAAATACAAAGATCTAATAAGGAGTATAAATCAACCACCCTATTATCCAATTCAATCTATTGTCTAGAGGTAAATCACTTGCATCATTTTTACTATAACTAGGGATGAACCAAAACTCTTTTCATTCATGACCAAAACATCGACCAAACTTCAATTCCACTATTACATTCACTTGATCATTCCACTTGAAAACTTGGCAGCCCAGAATATATACCTCTTCTTCCTTCAAAGCACAAAAAGCCTCTCAAAACTGCGTAAGGTGATGCAAGCGAGAAATCTCTGGAGGCGCACACCGCATTGCCCAAAGGAGGGTGCGGTCCAAATCCATTCGAGTCGGACGCGAGCCATGGCAAAATGCTAGTATCCGAAGATCTGCAAGGAAAATACTATAACAATCAGGTGAAACAAATAAACCAAAGAAAAATCATTTCATTTCACTGACTTATGCATGTAGAAAACCTGTAAAACCACCAAAGTTCTTGCCCTCGACCCTCTGCACCTTCTTTGATAATTTCACAAAGAGATGAGCCAGCATGGCCGCGCCCCACGCATAGCATCCATTGTCCCCAACTCCCCCATCAGAAGCAAGAAGTGAGAAGGAGACTCTGTTAGACGCGGTCGAGAAGAGGACTCGCCCGAATGAGTAGAGGAAGAAGGCCCTCAACTCCCTATGTGCCCTCTATGGGCAAGTCGCTGCTTCCCTCGCTGCAATCATCGCCCTTATTTGCTCATAACTCACCACAGACTTGCCCCGTTGTCGTTTGATAAACGTCCCAAGGCCATACTACCTCGATAACTAGCCAAGCGGGGTGCGATTCAACGTCCTCTCCCGATCCATGAACTCTCATTCACCCACCAACTCTCATAATAGTGCCCTATAGTTGGCATTGATCGCTACAATCACCACCTCACTCAAGACTGGTAGACTCGTGATCTGGTGGACATCCTCGAGAGTAGGCATCACCGCACCCGTGTGGAGGATGAACGTACAACTCTCCAGATCCCACTGCTCCGCAAAGGCCTTGAGATAAGGGTAGTGGATGTGGAAGGGGTCAATCAAAAAGGAGCTGAAGCCCATCCCATCCACCAAGTCCCTCTCTTCCCACCTCATGGCATCAAAGCACCTCTTTGTCCCATGTCACAAGGCCCGCATGAGGTTCAGTTGTTGGAAATATGAAGAAAAGAGGTTAGCCTAGTTAAAAACATTCAAGAGGTAAGAATTCTTATCTATTTTCACTTAAACCATGCTTAGCAAACTCCCACACGAAAATCAAATATGAAGCATGAAACATATTGTAGATACCCTAATTTTGATCATCCACGAAAAAGAAATTTTTTCAAATATTATCGGGAATAAAGCACATTTGGACACTTATATAGAAATCATCCTTAGAAAACTAAAATTGGAAACCCTGGCCCAACACTTAAACAATTATGGGAACTGGACAGGGATGGCTACTGGGCAGTAGCCACCACATATTGGACGGCTAGTTTCAACTAGCCACCCCCTGACCGACCCCAAACCACTTCCCTGGATGGGACATAAAGCAGCATTAAATGCTGATCATTGCAGTGGATTATGGCATTTGGCCGCCCCATCTCGTCGGTCGGTTCAACCCTAGTAACCGACCCAAGCTACCGTTTATTAGAGATAGGACGTTTGGTAGGTCATAATGGGGGCGACTACTCTGAAGTAGCTGCCCCATCCCGGAAGGCTATTCTGAAGTAGCCGCCCCTCACCTGGTCTCTGACAGAAAAACAGAGGATTAATGAATGATCAAATCAACCACCCTATTATCCAAATTGTTCTATTATCCACTGGACACTCCCTTGCCTCTCTTTTACTATAAATAGAGGGGGTCCAAAGTATTTCTAACACATCCCCAATCTTCACCCATAATCCTTCACCACCAATCCAACACCCACTACTTGAAATCCCTTGTGAGAGAGAGAGAGAGAGAGAGTTCCATTTGTGAGAGAAGAAATTCATTCCCTACACAAATCCATCCTCCCAATCCACTCTCCAAAACTCTGGTTGAACCAGGTTTAACCTTTGGCAAAACCAAATCCCATTCCTACCCAGGTTCTGCCCAAGTGGACCCAGGCCCCAGATGGCTAACCCAAACTAGCCGCCCCATACCTGACGGCTATTTTCTATTAGCTGACCCCCACCAACACCCCCACTTGCACCAAGTCTCCTCTAGTCAACCCAGAAGCAGAATACAATGCAAGTAAGGCGCTCAGCGGGGCAGAAACCAGGTATTCCTGCATCAAAAATATTGCGTTTGCCTTGCTCGTTTCTACCCAAAAACTGCGCCATTACTTTCAAGCCCATACGATCCATATCATCACCGACTCGCCTCTCAAAGCTGTGTTGCGAAAGGCGGATGTCGCATGATAGTTGCTTGAATGGACAGTGGATGTAACGCCCCCGAACCCACGACTCCATTTTGAAGCACGAAGTCCGGTTGCGTTACCTTAATTCCTCGAATCTCAGAGTTCTGTTTTTTTATCCATATATATAATAAAACATCATCATATTTATTCATCAATTATCAAGACAAAAAATTCAATATAACTTCTAAATTTCTGGATATACATTCAGAATAAATAATCTAACATTTCCACACTATCATACATATGGGTCTTCTACATGCCAAGAAATAACCAACGTCTTCTACACAAGTTTAGTGCTCCAGAAAATATGACCTCGTCCACAACCACATCGAGATCCACCAATCTAAGTCCTTAAATCTGAAAGGTTGGGAAAAGAGGGGTGAGAAACCACACGCTCAGTGAATGGATCTATGACGTCCCGTTAGTACATTTATAATCAAAATATAATAGTCATAAAATGTCCACACAGACATGTAATATATCAAGAGAAAAAATATATAAAAGGCCACCAAGACATGCAATAATATATATATACACACACACACACACAATCCTATCCAACATGATGCATGCAACACCACGAACACGCATGTCCGTCTTCGCAGCACCTAGCTCGCGGGGCCTTCCACAGGCATGGCCACGTAGACATAGCCACAAAGACTTGGGTCCTACGTTCTCGGACCTGGCCACGTAGACGTACGCCCACCTAGACGTTGGCCACCAAGACCGAGCCACCTAGACGATGCAATGCATGCATGATCAACCCATCATTCCAAAACATATGCATGCGATAAAATATGGTCTCCAAATATATAAGTTATATATATAAAACAACACATCAAAATCATGACGACATGTTCAAGTACTCCATACCCCAAATAACAATTATATATTTTAAAATAACCATGATGCAGAATGATATAACATATAGATAGTTTCGAAAACTACATATGAGACTAGACCCACTCACCTTCGGTCCACGCAAGCATCAACGATACACACTCGCACGTTGATAATCTAGCATAACAATTATACAATAATAGATCAGAAACAATCAATCACGACCCAAACAACTGACAACCAACTTATAACAGCACTATGCCCAATAATCCCAAAAGCCTATATCTGATAGACCTACAATCAACAACTCACTTCAAAGTCCTAATGAAAATCCCAACTTCGAATAAATGTTAGAATACTCATATACTCACAACGATCCGATCCGATAATCAATATACATTTATTCCATAAGACTCATATGATCGATCAATCCTCGAATAAATATTTGGACAAATCCAATAAGGCTCAACTATAATTCCATGATCGAGTAACTCAAATCCAATCAATTTACATCCAAATAACAATAATATCCAATTAATATTCATTGATCCCACTAAACCAAATTATCAATTTAAGATTCTATTTAAGTTCTCAAGATCAATAAAATCATCAAAACCCGCAAAACAAATTTATATTTCATTAAACATCAAATTTGGGATCCTCTAAATCTCTAAAATTCATCAAACTTGGTCATCAAGTTAAATATTTGAATTCCAATAAACTACACAGAAATCTTTCAAAAACCATAACTTCCTATTCATAACTCCAAATTGGACGATTCATGATTCGTTGGAAAGCTCTTTTTAAAACCTATTTCTGTTTGTCAAATACATTTTCCCAGAAACGACTCTATCATAGTCAAAAACATGATTTACGTCCAAGCATAAAATCAACCCGAAAATAGCCATTAAATCCCAAAAACTAATAAATCTAATTTGATCTTAAAAATTCCTTTGAGATCCATTAAAATCAAATCAAATAATCATCAAATTAAATCAATCAAACCCTAACCCTAATCCATCAAACTTCTTCCCCGAACAATTACTTGACGTAATCATATCCTAACAAAAATAAATTAAAACTACAAAATTAATAGGGAATGATATCTCACCTTAGATCCGGTTACACCACCCACCATCTTCATCTAGAGTTAGGTCATCACCACCCTTCACACATTCTGAAATTTGGGTGAAAACCCTAACCCAAACATTTTATTTAAAGGGGTTTACCGAAATTACAAAACGACCCCCGAAGTGTTTCCAGTTTACAATGAGGTCCCTATCCGATTTACAAACAGATCCCTATCCGATTTACAAATAGATCCTTGAAGGCTATTAAAAGGTATTCTGGATTCGTAACTAGATCCCTGGGCCCAATAACTTAACACAAAATCCTAAAAACCAAACTTCCCGAACTCTGTATTTCACCAAATTTCAACCAAAGTATCTTGACACTATAAAGATCTACAGAAAAATATAAAATAATTATTTCAACATCAATTTATAATTGTCATAATTATAAATCAAATTGGACTCATTTGGGCCCACCGTCAAATCTGAAAAATGAAATACAAAAATCAAATTTAAAATTTTCATTATATATTTAAAATAAATATATAAGGCCGAAAAATACCGAAACGTTACAGTGGAGCTGTCATCTTTTGACATCCACTACCAGCCCAAGAATGCAATCAAAGGGCAGGTGGTCACGGACATTATTGCCGACCTTACTCTTGCAGAGCAACAGGTCTGCACCGTCTCTGTCTACTGACCAATTTCTTGGACACTCCATGTCGATGGGGCCTCTGATCGAAAAGGGTTAGGAGCAGGGTTGATCTTGCCAAGTGAAGATAGATTCCTGTTCGATCACGCTATCAAGCTGGGGTTCAAGGCTTCCAACAACGAAGCCAAATACGAGGCTCTCATCGCGGGCTTCGAGTTTGCAATAGATCTCAGCGTCCGTAAACTGTCGATTACAGTGACTCTCAGCTCGTAGTATGTCAGAGCACTGAAGAATATCAGATGAAGGATGATTGCATGGCGGCTTACTAGAGCTATGCACGTACTCTGCTCACACAGATCGGTGATTGGCAAATCCACGCAATCGATCGGGAGCAGAATACTCAAGTTGATGCCCTTGCAAATTTGGCGAGTTACCTGGAGCTAAACACATCACGTTGAGAGGAAGCTCTTTTTGCATCAAGCATAGCCTTGAGTCTCGCTTCTCCTCCCCCCTAGCCTACCACCCACCCTCTTGTTTCCTGTTGGTTTTGAGGAGTTCCCTATGCGCTCGAGGCAATTTTCCCTCACAGTTGGTTTCTGAGGGAACGAGGACTACACAAAGCTCGCGTGTCTAGTGTTAACTTCCCTATTGGGTTTTGAGAGAGATGGTGCGAGACTCCTTTTCTCCACCTTTTCCTTCTAAATTCGGACCATTTATAATGAGCTTTCACAGAATTATAAAATGAAATGATATATCCAGCCCTTTGTGTATCCTTAATTATAGTTCGCACCAATTTTTTTTTTAAATCACACACTCTTATTGAAGTTCATACTGTTATATGAAATAAAGTTTATACTGAGATACATTAGTGTATTTGTTTTCATGTTAAAAATTACCATATACTATGATAGAACATCATACAATATGATAACACAGTATATACTCTGTTATTAAAGTGTATTGGTCTTTAAAACAAGCCGCAAAATGAAATGAGTGTACCAGCACTTCAAAAAAAAAAGTTTCGTTAATAATTTATCATTGAGGCAATTTGCCTACCATTTTTTAATAAAGATTTTTAATGTCATTCTAAAAATTATTGCGACAATTTGTTTATCATTTTAATTTACTAGAAAAAATCGTTAATAACTTACATTTTTAATGCAGAATTGGTCTCAGATCAATTTTTTTTTAAAAAAAGCAGAGAGGATCTTTATGAAAAACTTGGATGGGCTGATTTCAATTGATTTGTCCTCCACTGCTTTGAGTCGTTCTATATTATTTTTAGTAAAGATAGAAGAGAACATGTACTTCAAATAAACACCGGTCATAATCACTAGCTTTTTTTTGAAATACCATTGGATTAAAGATTTTAGGTTAATTAAATCATGCATTGACCGCTTGGGTTCACTTAATTTTTTCCCCTTCAGACCATTGGATTGAATATTTTTCTAGGTTATATCATACTTGACCGCTTGGCTTATGGTAGAAGCTCAGTTTTTTTAATATCTATAGGTTATAGTAACTAATATTGAACTCCACCATCAAAATATACCTCCATTTCCAATTTTATGGGATTTGATGATAGATCGATTTTATTCTTCCAATCCTACTATCATAGTAACAAAGTTTGTGTACAGTAAATGTTCGACGAGTGTTCCGTTCGATACGGCGCATGTACATTCATAAATCATACGGGATAGATACTGAAATTGTATGGGAATGCATAAATATAACATAAATCATGAGTAAACATAAAACACCAAACTATATTTTATCATTCTAATACAATGTTGAATATAGATAAAATTTAGGGTTTTTTATTTTTAAGTTCCCATGATCGATCCCTCACTTCTTCGTATTTGAGTTTTAGTTCCCAGATTTAAAGGATATATTTCTTTTTAGTCCCTCTCAGGGACTAAAAAGAAAACCAAATAATTTAGGGATAGGTCCTTCCAATGGACTAAAAAAGAACATATCATTTAAATCTGGGGACTAAAACTAAAATACGAAGAACTGAGAGATCGATCACTAAATCCTATAGTTTATGGGGATTTAAAAATAAAAACCCTAAATTTAATAACAAATGTAATGAATATTAGCGTTCAAAACTTTTATTTTAATAAAAAATATCACAATAAAACATAAATAAATGTAATAATCTTTAACATTATGATATTATGCATTATCCAACTGTTTAACATTACAATGTTATGTATTTTGAATTCTACAAAATATATAAAAAAAATTAAATTAAATATAATGTATGTCATTATGTCAACATCTATATAAAATAAATAATAAAATAAAAATTTAAAATTATCAATATGACTTTTCGTCCTAGAGAGTCATATTTCACAAAAAAAAAAAAAAAAACACATTATTGTCACTTGTCAAACACTCAAGGATTTAATGGAGGAGACTTGTATTCACAAAGTGACAAAACTAGTTAGGCACTAAGTGGACATTTTGTATATATGTGTTCTATAATTTATGTATATTAGAGATAACAATTAATTTTCTTGATTAGATTTGTCAGATCAATCAAACATAAGTGGATATTGATTATTCTTGAATGCATAAGTTTTGATTCTAGGCAATGTTTTTTTTTTTAATAGTTGGCAATACATGTTTAATGTTAAAATATCTTATAGAACACAATTGCATTGCAATATTTGGTTCTTTGGTATTGAATATTGTTTGTTAACGTGATATACCATGTAATGTGAGCTTATGACATATTAGATCAATCAATTTATTTACCATCTGGTCTATAAGTAATGCCTCTGAATTTTACAAAAAAAAATATATGCATCAAAAGACAAGCATGTTTAAACGGAAAAATTAAGTAAATTTTCTTAATTAGAAATGTTAGTTGTGTTGTATTAATTTGGCACTTATATTTTGTAAATTGTGTAATTTCTTAGGAGATATGAAGCATTCCAATATAAATGTTGTCATTTAATTATGTATCTCTTCTTTTTTTTTAATCTTGATGCGTGATTTAAATGTTTATTTCAGGCTAAAATTGACAATTATATTACTGAAATAGAAGATAGGGAGGATAAGAATCATCCGGATATACTTGCGGCTGTGATTGGACATGAGCATAATGAGAGAGTTTGCGGTCTAGGTGGTGGGGTTACTCCAACACAATATTTTGGAAATGGTAGAGAACGAGGAAATGGAAGATCATCTAAAGATGCACCAAATCATTTACATGAGAAAATACAACATACCTTATTAACGTTTTTTCCTTTTTCTTGTATTTGGAGATCTCTCGTCTCTGTTTGTTCAGGGTTTTTTTGCTAATAAAAATTGCTACCTCTTTTCAAAAAAGAATTTATTTTTATTATTGAGTGTCTGAAAATAAGGATGTGCACCTGTGAAGGGTGCAATTAGAGGCACTTGTACTGAAATGAATTTTTGTACTAACGATCATTTTTGCTCCGTACAACCTCGCCGCTTAAAAAAAACACTAGTTGGATGTACATGCACCCGCGCGTAATCTATATTCAATATCAATTGAATGATATTTAACTACTTTATATTATAATTGAAAAATGAACAAAATACCATATTATTATAAACAATTCTTTAAAAACAAAAACAATGTTTGATAACTGGATTCTATTATGTATATTTTATATTTTGAAACAAAAAAATATATAGAAAAGTATAGATATAAACAATCATCATTACAGAAACGGCCACTACAAGAAAAGTATGTACGCACGATCAACATTACCACGTGCTCTGGGTAGGTTTGGGTACTAAGGTTTGACCATTTTTTTTTAAAGTTTGATGGGATCTCCTACGTACTCAACAAGGGGGAGGTAGTTGGAGTGTGTGCAGGGAGGTGGGGCCAGCCGGCTTCCAACAAACCTAAGAATCTCTCCCATTCAACCTTCTACTTAAACGGCCTACTAGCTAGTTCTTCAATTTCATTTAAATTCCACTCTCAAAACACTCCCCCACCTTCCCCTCCCCCCCTTCTCTCAAACTCTACACACCATGGAAGGCTTCATCTCCTCCCTCATCCTACTCTTCATCTGGCTCATCTCAACCCTCCTCCTCCGCGCCGCCTTCCAAATCCTCCGGCGCAACAATCCGCGTCTCCACCACCCGCCGAGCCCCTTTGCCCTCCCCATCATAGGCCACCTCCACCTCCTCGGCCCACTCCCCCACCAATCCCTCCACGCCCTCTCCCAACGCTACGGCCCCATAATCCGCCTCCACTTCGGCTCCTCCCCGTGCATCGTCGCCTCCACCCCGGACGCCGCGAGGGCTTTCCTCAAGACGAACGACCTCGCCTTCTCCTCGCGCCCGTCGTCCGCCGCCATCCGCACCCTCAACTACGGAGAGTCCACCTTCATCTTCGCCAAGTACGGGCCCTACTGGAAGTTCATGAAGAAGCTTTGCATGTCGGAGCTTCTGAACGGGCGGATGCTCGACAACTTAGGCCCTGTCCGGCATGAGGAGAGGGTGTCGATGATAAAATGTCTGTTAGAGAAATCGAAAGCCAATGAAGAGGTGGACCTTCGCGGGGAGCTGATGAAGCTGTCGTACAACGTGATCACTCGGATGGTGATGAGTCGAAGAGGGACAGACGCAGGAGGAGGTATTGTAGAAAATCTAAAATCCAAAATAGATATAAAAATAAAGATAACCAAGTGAAGGGAGAGAATATAAATAAAAGAGAGATTATATATATTTTCAATATTATTTTTTCATAAATGATCGGTGCCCTTAGTTTTTTTTTTCAAAGGAAACGCTATATAAATATATATATATATATATATATATATATATATATAGCGTCTCTAGTGTATATATATATATATAAAATTAGCGCTGATCAGTGCTATTTTTTACAAATATTCCCTGACCAGTATTATTTTTGTTAATTTTCTTTTAAATAGTGCTAGTTTTGCAATTTGCCTTTAATCTTATTTATACAATATAACCTAATTTAGATAATTTTATCCTATTATAACTCAACTCAGTCAAATTCTATATTCCTAACAGGTATATCGGATGTGCGGGAGATCGTGGAGGAGTCAGAGAGGATAACGGGGACGTTCAATTTGGAGGATTTTGTGTGGTTTTTTAAGGGTTTGGACCTGCAGGGTGTAAAGAAGGTGGCGAAGGACGTACATGAGAGGTTTGATAGGATAATGGAGGGGGTGTTGAAGGAGAAGGAGATGGAGAGGAGGGAGGGGAAGGGGAGGGAGCACATGAAGGATCTGCTCGACGTGTTGATCGATGTGTCGGAGGATGAGAATGCCGAGGTGAAACTCACCAGGGACGACATCAAAGGCTTCTCCATGGTAAAGTCATTTATACTAATTATTATAATATATATAAGCTTATTATTTAACAAAAATAAAAACATTGTCGGAATTGTCTCTAACATTATATATAGAAGGCTCTATGAAAGAATAATATTAAGCATAATACATTTTTCAGTAGTATACAGTGTATTTTTTTTAAAATAATATATTTTATCTAATGAAATATATGCTCTTATAGAAAAATAAAGTGTATGCTTTAATAAGTTACATTGATATATGTATTTATTAAAAATATATAAATTTTTTATTTAAACATATACTTCATTATGATAATTAAATATATATATGGAATTGGAATTGGAGCTAAAAAAAATAATGTATGTCACAACACTGTTTTGTGAAAACCATGAATCTAATAGAAAACTCATATTTACACCGGCCTTCCCAGACTGAGTGTGAACTAGTATAAATATTTTTTAATTTTAAATTATACAAAAAAATATCAATATAAGAAGAGTACTTATCCTAAAAAATAATATTTTCGAGGGATGTTTTTAAATGTCACTTTAAGGAAGGATAATTGTCATCAATACTTTTAATTTTTTTTTATATGAAATGGTAAGCATGAGTTTTAATTTTATTCAAATCAACACTAAACATGTTCAAAACAGTAATTTTATTTAATAGGAGAACTGATCTTCTGAAACAGTTTTATCCGTAAAACTGACTCATCTTCATTTTGAAAAATAGTATCTACAGTCCTTTTTTTTTAAAAGTCCCAAATGAAAATTGGAAAATTGACCTAGTATCAAGTGTTCACTTATGGCGGATGGGTTGGCTTCATTTGATTTGTCGTCCACTAGTCGTTCTATATGTATTTTAGTGAAGAAAACATGTGCTTGAAACAAATACGTACGCGTCAAGTCACTAAATTTTTTAATTAATACCACTGGTTAATATCTTTATAAATTATAGATTATTTAAATCATTCTTTTTTTTTTGGTGTGATTTTAAATCATACTTTGGCCGGCCACTTGGGTTCACTTGTCATTTGTTTTTCTTTGATAATTTGATACCAGAACTAGATTGAATATTTTTCTAATTTTGATCATACTTTGACTGCTTGTGTTTCAGTAGATGCTCAGTTTTCTAATAAACAAAACCCTGTGAAACATATATCTATTTATTATACTAACTAGAAGTGTTTAGATTTTCATATTCGTTCATTTGTGTATAACATTTTCATTTTTAATTTTATTCTTAGTTATATCTGAACCCTTAATTTTATATTAAAGGTAAGAATAAAAAAGACCACATATTTTTAATATTTTATAATAATGTGATATATTCATCAAATCTATATTTTTAATATTTATTTATCTATATTAATTATATATTGAATAAATGGTGATGATCATCTTATATCATCATATTATTATTATTATTATTGTTATTATTATTATTATTATTATTATTATTATTATTATTATTATTATAATATTTAAGTTGAGATAATCATCGAATATAGATGATAAATAGCTAATTTTATGTCAAATATGAGTTTCAATATTTGATATCACTTTCATAGTAAAATAATCATTTTTTAGAAAAACATATTTTAAAGTCATAAGTAAATATCAAAAAGCTCTTTTCAACGAAAATAGATCACCCCGATCGGAGTTATATTTAAAAATTTATGATTTTTTTAAGAATTTCAAGAATAATTTATTGTAAATATACACTTAAAATCACATTTTAGCAAAATAGACATGATTATTTGTTGTATTCGATACTATTATTCATAAGGGTTTATATTCTACATGAACATCATTTTTTTTTATTTGAGCAATATTGTTGGTTTGAGAGTTTCAAATGATATATTTTTACAATATTGGGTTGGTTGAGAGTTATATATGCAAAAAAAATTATTTTCAGTTGTAAAATATCTCCTTTTATGTGTAGTTTAATCATTATTAAAAATTTTCATCATATCATTTATGTATATATAACTTGGTATATTATATCGCATATAAATAAATTGAAAATAATTGAGAGTATTGATTGTGGATAATTTTTTTTAAATATTTTTTATTTATACGTACATCGTGCATGGAGGAAAACTAATAAATATTAGCCAGGAATGACCACGTTATATCATTTCACATATATCAGATGATGAAAATTAACTTTCTCTGGGGTGGGGTTCTCACCAAGTGGGTGGCTTTAGTTACCCCCAATGAAAATTAGCTTTCACAACGATAGAACTCATCCACAACTAATACATGAATGCATGCAGGAGGTCTACGTAGCAGGCACAGACACGAGCAGCATAACAATAGAGTGGGCACTGGCGGAGCTCATAAACCATCCATCCATTCTATACAAAGCCCAAGCCGAGATCGAATCGATCATTGGCAAAACCAGACTCGTCAAAGAGACCGACATCCCGAACCTCCCATACCTCCAATCCATTGTCAAAGAAACATTCAGGCTCCACCCGCCCGCGCCCTTCATCCTCCGTGAAGCGGCCAAAGATTGCGTCGTCAGCGGGTACGTACTATTGGATGTATTTCTAATTTATTATCCAAATTTCAGAATATTTTATCATCTTATCAGTTTCGCAGTTACATATTCATATTTCAAAATATTTTATTATCGTATCAGTTTGATAGTTATACTTACACATTCATATTAGTTTGATAGTTATACTTACACATTCATATTTTATATTACTTACCGTGCAGTGATGATTGTATTTCCTCTTTGTCTATATAGACCTTTCAAATCTGGTGCTGAAAAATATACACAGAAAAAAAACGTCATTAAGTTTTTTGTGCCAATTTCTTTCATCAAAATTCTTTTTGTGTTTATAAAAGATCTTGATCTAGCTATTATCCATTTATTTTGGGCATCAAGAACATAAGGAGTTGGTGAAATCTCACGGATCGAGTTGTATCTTAGGAACGAATTATGTGTGTAAAACTCCATGTGTATGGAGGACATATTCATTATAAGATAACATATCTTATTCCAATCCTTGTATCTCTTAATTTTGCTATTTTATTATTTTTAATATATTGGCTCGTCAAAATTAATATTGGTTGAAATAGCCTACTTTTCATAATTTTTGAATATATTTTCAAACAGGTACGACATCCCAAAAAAAACACGTCTCATCGTGAACGCGTGGTCAGTCGGTCGGGACCCCGAATACTGGGAGGAACCGATGGAGTTCAGACCGGAGAGGTTCATGGAGGAGGAGAAATGTGCGGGCGTTGATGTGAGGGGTCAGCATTTTGAGTTGCTGCCGTTCGGGAGCGGGAGGAGGGGGTGCCCCGGGGCGTCACTTGGGTTGCATGTGGTGAACACGACACTGGCTTCGCTAGTCCAGTGTTTCGAGTGGAGGGTCGGAGAGGGAGAAGTCGACGCAGTTGTTGATATGAAGGAAGGGTCGAGTTTCAATAACCCCAGAGAGAAACCTTTGGTTTGTGTGCCTGTGGCTCGCTTCAATCCTTTTGTCACTGTGGGGTAGTGGTAGGAATAGTAGTACTAGAACAAAAGGATATGGTGGGTTCAATAAAACAGTTACTGAATTTGAGGTTGGGTTTGTGTGTTTGAAATTGTATCGGGAAGTTTTAATTAGGTCATAGTTAATAAGTTGTACTTTTGAATTGTCATTTATCTTTTGTAATTTTGACTATGTGATTCTAGATCTAGAGGAAGAATAGATGGATGCATGCATTCAAAAAATTGGTATACTTTTTTTTTTTAAAATATAGATCTTGCTATGGGGATTTCATTTTTGAATTCGAAATACAACTCCGGAAAAAAAAAGGTGAGGATTGAGGAAAATAGAGAAAAAAAAAAACAAAAATAAATGAAAGCTAAAAAAATGGCACTAAAAAACCTTTGGTCACCCGATTAGAAGAGCAATTTAACTCGGGACAACCCGGCAGTCCTCAACAACATCACTCCACTATAGATATACGCTCGGAAACAATTTTAACCTCTCCTTTTTCCATAATATGTCGCTCCCAGTCTCGGAAGCTCGTCTAAAAGAGTTCTCGCATGTTTTTCCTAATAGACTCGAGCACAGTGGCGGCTCCAAGAATTTTCATCAATGGGGTCATTAAAAACATAAATTTTATAAAAAAATTTAAAATCTATTTGTATCACACATTTGTAAAAAAACATAAACTGTTTTTTAGAAAATAGAACAATTTAAATTAAAAAAGGAGGTAAAAGATTTCCAAAATAAAAAATTGGATTGGATTTGGTTGTATAAATGGGCCTCCTGGTATGGTTGTATATATGGGCTCATGAATGACCCCACCACTTAAACACTGGTTTGACAAATTTTTTTGCAAATATGTTAGTTATTTTATCTAATGAAAATGATAAACATTTCTCAAAATAAAAGGGACAACTATGTAATTCCAAATTGATTAGATTGGGACCATGCCGTTGAACAACTTCTCATATTTGCCAACCCTTCGGTATGTATGTCTCTTCCAAAGAGAGACAAAATGAGAATATTTTTTTCTTTTCTAAATTAATTGACCATTTCACATACATTAGCGCCGCCCCTGCTCGGGCACCTTTGAAAATGATTTCATTCACGTGCGCCAAATTACACACACGATAGTTTGGGAAATGCTTGCTGTTTTGCTCTTATTCCTTTCCCTCTGAAGGGCCTTCTCGACTGCCCATAGTTCATCCACATTGAAAATTCAGTGATAAACTGGAGCAGTCACTGATTATCTGCCACAATCACCCCCCGCAATCGGGCCCAAATAGAATAAGTGCTATTTTAAGTGAAAATTGGTTGATTTTATCTCCTCTCTTATTCTCTATTTTCACTTTTATCTTTTCCCTCTTCTTTGTTGAAACCCACCATTTTTAGGGTTCCGAAGAATTTCTGTCGATCTAGAGATTCAACTCTAAAAGAGAAGGCTTTAATGGAGATTGATTGATCGAGTTGAGGTGAGGTGTCATCTCTATTTCGCTGCATTTTTTTTTTGTTTCGTCTTGGTTTGGTGTTGGTGGTTTTATTAAATCTAGGGCTTTTTCGCAAATGGAGGTTTTTGAGGGTTTTTATTTGGGTGGGTCATCGGTGGATTTTGCAAAGGTGCGATTTTGACTAGATTTTATGTGTGTTTCGGATTGAGAGATGGATCTTGTGATGCTTTCTTTTGGGTTTTTTATATATATTTTTTAAATTTGGGTTTGATATTTTTGGGTTTTGAAGTTCTATTTTCTAGTGTAGTTTGATTAAATTTAAATGGAAAACCTTTTTTAGAATTTGTTTGATTCTCATGTTGATAATTAATAGGTCATGTAGTTTGATTTATTTGTTGTATTGTTTGATTCTTAGAATGTGCAGTTCCATTGATCCATTTATCTCTTCTACACCTAAACATTTATTGAGAAGATGTTTTATATGACTATGAACTTAACATCTTAGAAATAATTAATATTATGTTGCTTTTATGATTACAATGAGTATGTATATTATGCTTGTGTCATTTGGAGCCTTATTTTTTTTCGTTTGGAGTCGCTAAAATTTTTATTTTTTAGCTACCTGCAGGAGTTGGAGTGTTCTGATTGAAAATCTGATTGCATAATTGTTCTCCTTGTACTGGCATTGGCCTACTTGAAAATTATCGTTGCATTCTAACTTCTTTTGAAGATATGTAGTTTCTATTGATATTCGGATTTAATTTTGTTAATGCCCAAAATGGAGTAGTTTAAATATGATTTTGTCATGAGATGTTCAGTTTTGAGTAAGCTTTCAGCCCTGTTTGATGTCTAGCTCACATTTTGGAATAGCTGGAGAGGTTATTTGATCTGAGCATAAACATGAAAGTTGTAGATTATCATCTTGGCGTTCCAATGGATTTTGAATTGTGCAATTCAAAGCTATATTAGGGAAGTTATGGCTGTTCTAGTGAAATCCATCCAGAATTTTTGGTTAGGGACAATTTGGTCCTTTCAACCCACTAAATTTGATGTATTTAGGGCTAATGGGGAGGGTTTTGCTGGCATTTTGGGGATCTAGTAGAGAAAATTTGAAGAGGAGAAGAAGAGAAGGAGGGGAAGTAGAGAAGGTGTAGGTGAGTTTGTGTGTGTATGAGGTTATTCTCCTCTCTTTGTCCTCCTCTAGCTCTCTTACCCTCTCTCTTGCACCCTCCTCTCTTTGTGTTTCAGCCATGAAGGTATGCTGTGAAGAAGTGAAGGAGATGGTGGTGAAGTGGTGGTGGTGTGTGTTTGGTGCACCTTCCTTTCTCCTCCCACTCTCTTGGTAATCTTCTTCCCCTTCTTTTATGTTTACCAGAATATTGTTGAGGGCATGCATGCGAGTGTTGTTATGTGTAATTATGATGCACATGAGGTGTTTGTGTTTATACATGAATGGTGGTGGCTTTGTGTTGTAGTAAGAAAATTTTCTGTCTTGGGAAGACCCTTATAAATTTGGTACCTAAAATCATATTTTAAAGCTTGTGTCATCATGTAATATAATAATCCATGTGTCAAAATATTATATATAAAATTTAGTGTCATTGTGATATCTGTGTTATGAGTTAGAACCTGTTTTGCATGAAGTGTCCAGATTCATGAGGGAACTGACCAGTTTTTGAAATTATTTTATTTTGGTTACATAGAGGCTAAATCAACAATTAGGGCTGGTTGCAACAAATATACTAGTTTTGCTTGATTATGTGTCAAGGAGTTGTTATGCATGTTGTGGAAACTATAAGGTGTTAGGGTCTTCATGATGTAGGCTTATATGTGTGTCAGGAGGTTCCATATTTTAATTGAGAATCATTGGTTGTGTCTTGCAAATCTCGTAGACCGAACGAGCGATGATCCAAGTATCTGTGAGTGGTTCGATCCAACCCTTCGGGAAGCGCTCAATGCACATAGTCATGAATCGCGCATCCATGGGGCATTTTGACACCCATATTAAGTTAGATATTGCATGTTAGGCATATATAGCTCATACATTGCATAGAACCCTCTATTCTACCAGGTACTTGCCTATGTATTGTAATCATATGTGAATGAACATGTTTGCATGCACCCTGCTTGTATGAGCATCTACGTCCTTGCAATTATATGGATGTATAGAATATGGCATGTCTTGTATTACTACACCCATAAATTAGTAATATGTAGCAGGATTAAGCCTAGGTTAATGATCGGATCATGCTTGCCAACAAAGAAGACTCTGGCTTGGTGGTTGAATCGGCCTCCAAAGTTCTTCTGCCCAGGTAGTTTGAGGTCCTTTCTTGTGAATCTATTCCCAAGCAGAAGAGTAAGACATCTTCCCTGATTTTTGAACCTATCGAGATCAGAATGTCATTTCTCTCTCCTCCAATTTCAAGTTTTGTGATGACATCCCACACTGAGGCATGTTCAGCTGGCCACCTATGTGGTTTATGCCATTTGCCATCTCAGAATAGAGTACTAAGCATAACCTCCCTTAGAGGTTCAACTAAGCAGAGGTGGGCCCTGGAAACGATGTTGGAGACCATGTCCTTGAAACCATGGGTCAGACCATAAATTGATTGTTTTCCCTGAGAAAATGACATACTGTGTAGCCCATTTAACCCAAGAGCCAGCATTGATAATAGATTTTCACACACTAGAGGCTGTGGATTTTGAAGAAATAGACCAAATGCTCATTTTGGAAAGATATTTTTTCCTCATCCAGGAATCCCATAGCGATTGATGATCACAGGCTAGTTCCCAGAATCATCGAACTCCCATAGCAGCCTTGTTCCATTCTTGCAAACGGCGGAGACCAAGTCCTCCCTCGGATTTGGGAAGACAAATTGCCATCCATTTAACTGCACATTTTTTTGAGTTGTCACTATCTCCTGCCCAAAGCAAAATCCGGAGAATTTTTTTGATAGCTTTGTGGGTCTTTTTTGGGAGAGGAAACCCCGCAAGCCAATAGTAACTAAAACTCTGTAACACCAAGTGAACTAACTCAAGGCGACCAGCTTTGGAGAGGAGTGAGGAAGACGAATAGTTAATTTGTTGCGCATTTTATCAATGAGAGGCATACACATAGCATGAGAAAGTGATATTTGCATGAGAGGGTAGAAGAGGGGTCCCCATCAGTGAAGATAACAATATCATCAACAAAAGAGAGGTGAGAGATGTTCATGTCAGCCTTGAGAAATAGACCAACCGATCCCATAGTGATAGCATATTCGATTTGAGCTGAGAGGGCCTGCATTGTGATAAAAAATAATAGTGGGGAAAGTGGGTCTCCTTGTCGAAGGCCACATCAAGCTCTGAAGAAGCCTTGTCGGCTGCCATTGATTAGTATTGAAAAGGATGCTGTTTGAATGCATTGAAGAACAAGGTGTATCCAGTTGGGGGGGGGGGGGAAATTCTTACCTCTCATGACTTCCACCAAGAATTCCCATCGAACACTGTCGAAAGCTTTTTGAAGGTCAATTTTGATACAAGAACGCCCTCCTGTTGAAGGAGAGTTCAAAGCCCGGGTGAGCTCGTGCGCAAGTAGTGTGCTATGCACAATGTTCTGCCCCCTTACAAAGGTCGACTGGTTTGGGCTAATCACTTTGGGGCGTACTTGTTGGAGTCTCTCAGCCATAATTTTCGTCTTGTAGGCCACATTGCTGAGAGACATCGGGCGACAGTTTTCAAAAGAGTCCGCAAGCTTAACTGTTGGGATGAGGGAGATGAATGTGTGGTTCCATTGCTTAAGGAGATGTCTTGTTTGAAAGAAAGAGGAAACTGCCAGAAGGAAATTTTTCTTCACCGTAGGCCAGAAAGTTTGGAAAAAATGGGCTGTAAAGCCATCAGGTCCAGGACTCCCGTGTGGCTTCATAGAGAAGAGGGCCTTCTTAATTTCTGCTTTAGAAACCGGTTTACATGGAGTTACTATCACCCTTAGAAAGCCATAATTGGTGGGATTTTTGCCTCAGAAAGGACTCTTCACGCTGGAGCAAGAGAAGATATTTACTTTTGGCGTCTCTTTCAAGGGTCAGAAGACTTTGGTTGGCAGGATCCACCAGGGTAGAATTTTGGGCTGATTCTAGCTGTTGCCTACATAGCTGAAGAGAGGAATGAATGGGACCAAAAATCTCCGTGTTCCTGTCTTTAAGAACTATCTTCAGGTGTGTAGATACCCTAACTTTGACCGTCCACAGAAAGGAAATTTACTTCAAGTAATATTAGGAAACAACCACTTTTGGACATTAAATAGAAAATAATCTTAGAAAAACTAAAACCGGAAACCCTGGCCCAAACAATTAGAAGTTTAAGAACCCTAGATAGGGGCGGCTACTTGGGAGTAGCCGTCCCATCTTGGACGGCTAGTTGCAACTAGCCGCCCCCCTGATTGACCCCAAGACGCTTCCCAAGATGGGACATAAAACAACATTAAATACTGATCAATGCAGCGGGTTGTGGCCTTTGGCTACCCCATCTCGGCTGGGTCATCCCCAGTGACCGACCCAAGCCACCGCTTGTCAGAGATTGTACGTTTGGCAGGTCACGATGGGGGCGGCTACCCGAGAGTAGCCGCCCCATCCTGGGTGGCTAGAGTCAACTAGTCACCCTTCACCAGGTCTCTCACAGAAGAACAGAGTTTTAATGGGGGGTCAAATCAATCACCCTATTACCCAAATCATTCTATTACCCACTGAACACTCCCCTGCTTCTCTTTTACTATAAATAGAGGGGGTCCAAAACATTTCCAAAATATCCTCAATCCACAATAATTTCCATTCCCAATTCACATCCACAATCCTCCAACACAACCTATACCCACTACTTAAAAATCCTTGAGAGAGAGAGAGAGAGAGCTCCATTTGTGAAGAGAAACATATTCCCTACACAAATCCATCATCCCAATCCACTCTGCAAAACTTGGGTTAAACTAGGTTTAACCTTTGCCAAAGCAAAAACCCATTTCTACCCAGGTTCTGCCCAGGTTGACCCAGGCCACGAACGGCCAACCTAAACTAGCCGTCCCATACCCGACGTCTCAAACCCACTAGCCGCCCCTTATCTACACTCCATTTGACCCAATACTCCTCTAGTCAGCTCAGAAGCAGAATAGGATACATGTTTTTTACCTCTGTGTATGATATATCCGTATCCCAGAGCGGAGACCCCACAAACTCTCCACGTAGGCGATCAAATCTGACACAACTTTTCCTGCTTTTTGAGAAAGCAGGTGGCGATCACACACACCCTGGAATCCTCTTGAGCCACTGTCGGGCGCCTCAACTAGGAACGACACCCCCACCACCCTTCCGAGAGATGATCTGACCAACCCCACCAAGGCGCGCACCGGATCCGAATCCCCGATGAACCCCCACACACACACACCCATGGATTTTTTGATCCCCACACCGATGAATCTCCGCAACCAAGAGGAAAAGAAGAAGGCCCCCCCCCCTTGAATTTCGATACCGACAAGGTGATGCAACTTTTTTGGTAAGAATAAACATGGGGGAGCCATGAATCATGATACGCCATGCCTTTTGGATTACCTCAGCGAAGTCCGTATGAAGTTCCCATGCAGAGAAATATTTGAAAGGGCGAGGACCTAAAGGGGCAGGAGGGTTTGCAACCACATGTAGAGGGGTGTTATCAGAGAGCCCGGCTGGAAGATATTGCATATAGCCATTCGTGTTGCTGTGCAACCATGATAAATTAACTAGAACCCTATCAAGTTTATAAACGATACACTGGTGTTGGTTGTTACTCCAAGAAAAAGGACCGAAGGCCCTAAGGTCATGAAGATGGCAGCTTGTTAAGCAGTCATTAAATCTTAACATACATCTTGAATGGACCATACTGTTACCTTGTTTTTCATGACAGAACCGGATCTCAATGAAGTCTCCTTCGACTAGCCACTGATCCTAATAGATAGATTGAGCCAAACCACATAGATCATGCCATATGATTTGCCTCTTAGAAGCAAGATTTGAGGCGTAGATAGCAGAGAGGAAGAAGCTCGGTGAACCAGACACAGGGGTTGCCTTACAGTGCAGGAATTGTGAGGAGAATGCTAGAAGTTGAACATGAACCAGCTCCGGTTGTCATAAAATTCAGAGCCTGCCACCTTGATGAGGATTGAGAAGACTATAATTTGATAGGATGTTACGTCGGATCCTTTCAGCATTTTGGAGATCAACTTTTGTTTCAACAAGACACAATAGGGGAAAGAATTCTCTTCAAAAAGTCTTTGACATCATGCTGCTTTTCTCGGCTATTAAGACCTTGAACATTCCAAAATAGACAGTTCATGAGGATAGTTATTAAGAGGTGGCAATTCATGCCAAATATGACTTGATGCTCTTCTTTAGAAAAAGAGCACCTTTGGAGGCTACTTTACTTTTCTTGGAGGATTGGGAAGAGGCACCAACTTTGTGTTTTGTTTTTTATTCCGATCACCTTCCTGTTTTGCGCGGGCAACACTACTGATCAAGGAAGTCTCCAGGGTAGTGGAGAAGAGATCTATCTCAAGTGGGATGTCCACCATGAGGACATGCATCACTTCACTGATCAATTTAGGAGATTCAAAAAGATAGGGAAGGGGGAATACCTCATTTTGAGATGAATTCTGCAATGTTTGAAAGCGTTGAACAGCAGAAGTCGACTGTGCATTTTGGTTCTGAGTATGGGATTTGGAGTGGTCCCCATTTGCGTGAGATCTAGTACAGATCCTCGGGCTTGACCCCACCACAACCACTGAATTTGTCAAAGCACCAAACTCTGTTGTAGACTGTGTGTTACGCATCAGGGCGGCCGTCCCCGAAACGTGATAATAATATAAAGTATCAGCTATCATACAATAGGTCAACAATGACTCCAATAAATAAATAGACAAGGCTAACGAAGCAATGACAACTGATAACTTAACTGAATTGTGGTAGCATAAAAATATCAATATGTCTGTAAATCAAAAACATTATTACAGACCCGAATACACAATCATTGTCCTGTGAGAGCCAAGTCTATCCAAATAAAATACAACTAGTGCAACACGCACGATTTCAAATACACAAGACTCTAGGACTGCTGACAGCCTCGCACTCGTCAATCCGTCGGACAGAACGCTTCCACGCACGCAAGACCATGCCATAGGAAAACTCTAGCTCCATGCCCAACAATGCCCCTGTAAAAGAAACAGTACGCGAGGGGTGAGCACAAGCTCAGTGAGTGATTGAAAAGCAAACACCATTTCAAAAATCTAATGCTAAGGCAATTTCCTTTTCAGGAAAATATGGGTGGAAACCCAATGGACAACAGGGTCACGCGGCAGCGCAACCCACCTCACTCTCACCCTCACCCCCGAAGGGAGACTCTTGGAACTCTTGGGGAGAGACCATACCGTTTGTTAAGGAGACGCGAAATTACTGGTCTACACAACACTATTGGATCATCTACATAGAGATAATTGCCTATCGATGTCTCTCAACATCGATACCAAACCGGATCCAACAATTATGGGAATGGATGAACAAACGAGTGGGTCACGTAGCGACATGACTTCAACACATCCCCTGCCCCCGCCCTGGAAGGGAAACTCCAGGAAGACCCGGGGAGAAACAAGGGTTAACCATAACACCTTGTGTTACTCATTAACGAGACACAACGCGTCCATCTGCTACGAGGTAGAGATATACTTCGATACCTCAAGCGTTAGGAGTAGCATACCCAGAGTATACTCGATTGGTATTAGGGTCACCTGGCGACGTGACAACAATTCATCCTCACCCGATCCCCCAGAGGGGTGACCCTAGGGACTTTTGGAACAAACTCAGTACTACACCCTTCGTAATCCGGTAGCCCTCTCCCGGGGAGCTTCTACTTGGTAGCCTCTCCATGACTGCTATCTCTACCATCTGGGCGCACCAACAGGTGTCATGAATAGCATCTGGGAGCACCCCGTAGGACAGCTACAATCCAGACAGCTTCGACACGGATCCGACGAAGGGGATAACAACTTCAAGCCTGCCATAACACTCGGTAGCCCTCTCCCGCGCAGCCTCTACTTGTCGGCCTTCCACGATCAGTACATTCACCAGATGTGTACCACAATACACATCGGTAGCACCTACAAGTGGGGGCACCATACATGACAGCTTCTATGCCGGGTAGCTTCGACTCACGATGATGTCAGGAGGAAGCACCCCTCGTTCACAATGCGAATCCTATGAGAAAGCCAACTACCTTTGATGTTTACATATATATATCAATGATATCGAATACTCTTGTATTCCTACATGGAGGCGTTACCCAATAGGCGGTTCATACACACGCCTAGCACGGGAGGCCCAACTTAAATGCCGTTGCTATCGGTTTAACAAAACTGATGCAACGATGAATTCTTCTGAATTCAATACGAATGCATCACTCAGATGCAAGAGGGCGATTACATCGCTAGCGCTTTAACTAATAGGGTACGATCCGACAGCGGGTCATACCCTCGTCTATTACGGATAGGCCAAATTAGTTAATATGCGCATATATATATATATATATATATATATATAAGGAGAATCATAACGTAGTTATATGTGCCACATGCACGATAATATATATAATTAACTATAGGGGTCCTCCCTAACATGCTTATTCATAATAACTAACATAGCATACAAAGTATGGCCTAACTACGCATGCATACAAGAGCATTAATCATGCAAACACACAAGGTAACGACCTAACATGTGTTGGATATCACCAACTTAAAAGGGAAGGGTCAAGCACGGTCTCGCGCACTAACCGGTGCATGCCGATAATCCTAAGCGGACCTGAGTCAAGTAAGAACCGCATCTACTTACTCAGTTTACGCAAATACGAGGGAGGGCGAGAGAGAGGGAAAGCCTCAACCTCTCTGGAAGCTGGTCATAGCTTTGCCCCAACAGATGGGTGCAAGAACTATACCACGTCCTCCAGTCTTTTGACCAGGGAATATTAGTTATGCATCCGGTTATTAACCCAGGATTAAGCATGTTGGATATAATTAATATAGTGGGGTATAAGGCATGCCATATTCTAATACATCCACACACAATTCAGAAATACATGCCAAAACACGAGGGCGCATGAAAACACGATCATTTAACATGAATAGAATACATATGCAAATACGATCATTCAAGATTAATACGATACGTAGGCACGTACATGGTAGAATAGGGGGTTCTACCCAGTATACGAGCCTTACAGTCCTAGCATGCAATATCTAACATATTTGGGGTGCAAGGATGCCTCATGGATGCGTGATGCACGACTACGTGCATCGAGGGCATCCTGAAGGGCTGGATCAAACCACTCACCGATACCCGGTTTGATGCGCGTTGAGTGACAGCACGCGAGTAGGGCAAGCGGGGCAGCACGCACGTGGGACAGCACGCACGCGAGACAACACGCACGCACGGGGGAGCACGCACGCGCGGGGCAACATCCGGGGTGTGCAAGTAGGGCAGGGCGTTGGGCATGCCGCCGGACATGCTGGGAACAGGTGTCGGGCACGCAGCCGGGCACGCTGGGAACAGGCGCTGGGCATGCAGCCTGACACGTTGGGAACAAGCACCGGGCACGCAGTCGGGCATGCTAGGAACAGGTGTTGGGAACGTCGCTGGACGCGCTGTGCACAGATCTGGGAACGCCGCAGGACGTGCTGGGCACAGACACTGGGAACGCCACAAGACGCGCTGGGCACAGACGCTGGGAACGCCGCAGGATGTGTTGGGCACAGACGCGGGGCGCACTGGGCACAGGTGCTGGGGCTGGTAGGGCAGCAGGCAGGGTCTACTGGGCACAATTGTTAGTGCTGGCAGGGCAGCAGACAGGGAGAGGGGAAGGGAAGGGGGAGGTGTGGGGCTCGCAAGCACGCCCATGACTACCTCAACCACCACCACCACAACCACCATCTCATCCTCCACATCTCTTCTTCTTGGCTGGAAATAGGGGAGGGGGATTCATGGAATTCAAGTGGGGGAGTTTGAGGAGGAGGAGAGGAGAGGGAGGCCAAACAAGCACAACACATCCACCTCTTCTCTCCTTTATGTTCTCTATCATTCCTTTATTTCTCCTTCTTCATACACACAAAGAGGGAAAAAAGAGAGATCAAACAGAGGGAGAGAGAGCTCCACGAGAGGGTTTTCTTTTACAGCCAAAAGAGGGATGGAAAGACCAACCCGTCATCGGACTAGAAACTCTGGACAGCCTTACTAGAATGGACATAACTTCCTCAATACAGCTCCGAATTGTATGATTCTAATGTCATTGAAAATCTAAGAAGATTATCTACAACTTTTATGTTTATACCCAGATCAAATAATCTCTCTAGCTATTCTGACATTTAGGCTAAACATCATACAGGGCTGCTGCCAGGATTTCTCATCCCCAGGGTATAATCGGAAAAATACCCATAACTTTTGATATACGAAGGTATTCTCGATTGTGGATGTATTGATCTGTTCCACCATAGTGAGAGCCTTTTTTCATGTTAGGGGATCTGCCAAGGGAGTAAGACAAGGTGACGAGAGCATTTGAGGCGTAGCACCAGCATCCTCATTTGCAGTTTGGAGAGTAAGGTCAGTTTCAACAGTTGCTTTAATTGTTAACTCTTCCGATTCAGAAATGTCTTGAAGGATGAAAAATCTATTTGCTAGAGCTTGTGCTAACTTGTTGTTTAGCTGGGAGGTGGAGGCAACATTTGGGGTTTGGGGAATGAGATCAGGTCCAGTGACCGCTTCAGTAGTTCGCTCTCTTGAAACAGAGATATCATTGGGAGTAGAGGTCATATTTGGTAGAGTTTGGGAAACGATGGTATTCGGCTGGGAGGTGGAGATAGGTTTCATAGCATCTGCAAGCAGTTTTCCCTTGAAACTGTTGATGGATTTGGAAATCTAAATCCATTGAGAGCCTACCTTTTCTTTGCCCTTATTTTTGGTTGTAGTAGCCCTTACCTTTCCCACCTTGTCTATATTTTGGGGCTCCACATGTGGTTTCATTACGCAAGACGCCTCATCATGCCCAAAGGTTTGACAATATTTGCATGTAGTTGGTTTCCAGTCATAGTCTACCTTAAAGGATTCTCGAGCTCCCGGAGCAATCTCAACAAGAACGGAGTCCGGAAGAGGCGTTGAGGCTTGCACTTCCACACAGATTCGGACATAAGATGCTCAATTACACCGAAGCGTGGCAGAGTCTGCATAAAGTGGTACCCATAGAAGACTTCCTATCCGCTAAGGCAGTCCTCCTCCCACAAATGGAGAGGAAGATTCAGGAGTGATCTAGATAGGGATGCTACTTAGTCTCTCCTATTCCATTCGGACCTACAGTGACCATTTGCACAAGATGAAAGGGCGGTGATCCATTATCCACGGACTGCCTTCAAGGATGGAGTCCATATCTTAAGCCAAATAAAATTTGACTATGAAGAAGGCATTTCCATGGAGGAAGAGACGAAATTCTCCCTTTGGGTTCCACAATTTCTTTAGAAATTGAAGGAAGGGGAGGAAGACAGGTAGTTTACTGATAACATAGCCGACTATGGCACGATCCCATTGTTGAATATTCTTTGCATAAGCTTCAGGTTTGAGAACTGTCATTGTGTCTGTGCCACGTTTGGATGAGGCTTGTTGTAATAACCCGAACCCTCTTATGCCAGTTTATGCTAATATTTACGTATTTAGATTGCAGAATAGGATAATTTTATGTTTTTGAGCTTTTGGTGCTTATTACTCTTGAAGCCTTGCATTTGGTTTCATTTTTAGAAAGCATATTTGAGGCATAATTGGGATTCATGCTAAACAAATGAAGTTTTCATTTTTTAGTCTCCTTTCATATAAAATTGGTTTGGCATTAGTTGGAGCTATATTAAAAAAGTTATGGCTGTTTTACCGTTTCTCCCTTAGAAGAAGAAATCGCGAGGTCTTCTATTCGTCGCTATTTTTAATATAGTTGGAGGCTTCTTCTGATATTGGCCTAAACATAGAAATTGTAGATTTTTTTGTTATCGTTCCAACAAAAGTTGTATCATTTGAAGTTACTTTCCTACAACAAGATATAGCGGTTAGAGTCGAGGATGCGCAAAATTCTAAAGGGGGGCACTTTCGTCATGCACTTTCGTCATTTGGCGGAATCCAAAGTTTTAAATAATTGGTGAAGTCGGTGGGTGGTGTTGGTTATATAATTGTGAGTGAGTGGTCCGAGACTCGTATTCAGCCGCGGGAAGAGATTGAAAAATTTGGGAAAAAGTAGGAAAAGCTTCGTGGAGTATTTTTCGTGCTGCACTGGATAAAGATTCTTGTTCTTTTCATTGTTATTCTTCATCTAGGTTGTTCTATTTCAGTTTTGAACCAGAATTGTGATTTGGGGCTGAGATATGAATATGTTTTTGGGGCTGGATAAATAAGAATTAGAGAGTTGTTTTTATTGTGTTAATTTAGGATTAGTAGTGGGGATGTCATGTTTGTCTTGGTGGATTTGGGAATTGCGTGATAAATGGGGTTATGTTTCAGTATCTGATTGAGGCTATATTTTGAATAGTGGGTTGCGTAGTTTAGGAGTTGGAATAGGGTGAGTTCAGTTTGGGATTATAAATTGTGAGGTAAGTAACATGATCGACATTATTTGTTTCATTCCATTCCACGTGGTATTGTTGATTTGACATTTACTCATTGCATTCCATTCCATACTTTATTGGTGTTGAGGCTATTCAATTGTATTTGATAATCCACGTGATTTCAATTGTGAGCACTGCATTTAAATGGCCTATAATTGAGACATATTCCTTCATTGATGTTAGACTGTAGTTGTTCGAGATTCTAAAATATTCTTATAATTGGTCTATTTGTATCTTGAAGTTGTTCTTTATTGATTTCCAGCTTATTTTCCTTATTTATATCTCGTGAGTTTATAATTGACTTGTTAGTATCATGAACCTTCATTTGATCATGATGTATCCATCCAAGTATCTTGCCATGAACCTATGATCTGTATACTCGTGTTGTTTGACCATGAAGCCTTGTAGTGTGATTGACATCTCTTCTTTTATATTACCTATTGTGTACTTGGAGTTGGATGAACATAGACCTTACAGTGAGGGTTGAGAATTACCTCCCCAGCGCGCATAAGTACGTACAGCCCAACGTGGGGGACTTGAGAATACCCTGCCATGCCTGGACATTCCGAGGGCTAGGTAGTGAATCCACGGTGGACGTTTCGAGGGCCACACGCGAGAGGTATTGTGGACATCTTGAAGATAGGGGTCGAGATGGGATCATGTATATGGTCTATCCAGCGCTTTGGACATTTAGGAATCAAAGTTGTGATTTCCTTATCATTCTTGTAGCATTGTGACATCTTGAGGGCCATCAATGATTCAATTGACATTCTTCAATTGATGGATGATTTTGGAGTATGTGCTTTCAGTCCAGTTGTGTTGCTTCTTGAGGATATTTATTGGTTCTATCAATTGTGATGTGTTAGTTTGAGCTATTCATTCCTATTTTTTATATATCAGCGAGGTTATTATTTTCCATTGATTATCATACAATACTTTCATTGTTATTGTGCTTTGACCTAGTATTTACTAAGCTTGACTTTGATGTCATCCCTATTTTCCTTATGCGTGGAATGTCTGGGTTACTTACTTAGCATCTTTCGCTCATTCTATTCTCTTTTTCTATTATTGCAGAGCAGAGGTGAGGTTTTTGGGCGTTGGCTTTGTTTTCTTTCGGCGTCATATTCAGTTGGTGATAGGTATATATAGATGTGTATATTTATGAGGTTTTGGATCTGTACATTATTATTTTGGTGTTCAATGAACCATGCCTATATTAAAATTCTCTGTATATAAGGATGACTGTTTATATTAGATGTGTTGGTGCTCTATTGACTGCTTAAACTTTTCTGGGCGTGTTGTGATATAGGTGATTATATATATCTTGTTGATTATCTGTTATCTGAGGGTTGTTACCATTTGAGATTATATAGGTTGGATATTTCGATGTTTTAAAAAGAGGAAAAATTGTGAGTTTTGAGGCATGTGACGTGCACGTGCCATCATTTTTGGACGCGGCCCGTCACAGTTGGTATTATAGCTTAGGTGGCGTGCACGTGTCGACGGTTTGGGACACGGACTACCACACTTGTCTGTTTGAAATAGAGAGTCCCAGGAGCGAATCTGATGAGAAGATGAGGCCGGGGGAACTTGCACTCCGTTGCTTTCTCTGAGTAGGAAGAGCAGGAAAGGAATTTGGTGGGATTCGAGGGACTTGAGTGTTACTGACGGTATGAGATGCTGATGGAGGAGTTGGGTTTGTAGAGGTAGGTGGATTGGTGACAGAGGAGGTGGATATAAGGATGAGTTTTGGTGCTGCATTTGTGATGGCACGTGTGGAGACATGTAGCAGGGATGGGTTTTGGAGTTGCTCTATTTGTGGAGGAAACAGAGGCTGAGGAAGGGTTTACACCCAATGCCCTAGATTTTACCTTGAATGTCTTAAAAATGCTATCGATGGTTCCCCCATGAGGAGGTGGGGGAGGTTTCAGAGAAGAGGGTTGATCCGAGGTGGAAGATGGAGCACCAAGAGAAAAAGGAGGAGTGGCCGGAGAGGAGCGCTCCTCCGGTGCGGCCATTCTGCCGGCGGAAGGCGCGGGAAAGGTAGGTCGCACCAAACTTTTCCGTCCCAACCAAACTTTTTCGTTTTTCAGATCATCACAACTTCATCATGTTATTAGGGTCAGAAATGCCGATAGAATGATCACTGGTGATGTTGGACTGACCGCAACTTGGGTGGAGCAAGTGAGGGAATTAGCATACCAAATTGAAGATATGGTTGATGAGTTCACTTATTTTGTGGGTGAGCCAATGAGTTTTGGTTTCTATAAATTCTGTTGGATAATTGTAGGCATTTCTATTTTAATAAACCATATAAAATTAGACAATAGACGAAGGAGATGATCATCTAATTCATTGTACTTTGGTCAAACCAATTAGTAAAGCTGTGAATGTAGTCCAAGCAAACTAATAGAAATCCAATTCGTTGAATTTTGGTCAAACCAATTAGTAAAGCGCTATGAATGTAGTCCAAAAATAATTCCTATCATTTCCGTGTGTATTTGTCCCATGGGACGCTGGATACTATGAAGATTTTTTTATTATTTCGGTGTTAAGGCCCTAATTAAACTGGGCTAATATAATCAAAATGTCAAAGCTAAGCTAGAGTTTACATCATGTACACATTCAAGGTATACCCTTGCTTGATCTCCACTATACACAAATATGTAGTCTATATATAGTGTTATCCATGAAGCATCTGATTCCTCACTGCCCAGGCACTTGAACAAGAGACTATGAAAATGAATATGATCCGTTTTCAAATTCATTTTTGGAATCTGAGTTATACAGTAACCTTCATGTACCGAAAATGGCACTACTTGGTTGACTCCTTAGAGTAATTAATGCATCCTCCTCTTTGACCAGCACCACCCTCTTGGGTAGGGTGGCTAGCAGGTGAGCCACATCCGAGACTTCCTCTTCCGCGATGATGCGTCTCAAATGCAGTGACCGGTCCCTTGCGTTGTTCGAAGATAGCCAGCGATAGCTAATGGTGCATTCCTTGTCTTCAGCCAACCTGAATAAGCATGGGAATGAGTCACAAAGTGGCACTTTGCTACACCATCTTGTCGGTGTCGAAAAAAAAAATTCCTCGTGTGTGGGGGTTCTTCGGGGATTCGGATCAGATGCGTGCCCTAGCGGGCTCGGTTGGATCGTCTTCTCGGAAGGGGTGAGGGTGTCGTTCCTGGTTGAGGCGCCCGACAGCGGCTCAAGAGGATTCAAGGGGTTTTGTGATCGCCACCTGCTTTTTCTAAAAACAGGAAAGGGTTTGGGTTGGATTTGATCGCCTACGTGGGGAGTTTGTGGGGTCTCCGCTCTGAGACACGGATGTACCGTACACAGAGGTGAAAAACAGGTAATCCTATTCTGCCTCCGGGCTTGACTAAAGGAGTTATGGGTCAAAGGGATGTTGATATGGGGTGTTGATGGGGGGGGGGGGGCTAGTTGTGTTTAGCCGTCGGCCATGGGGCGGCTAGCTAGGGTTAGCCGTCCAGGGTCTGGGGGAATTTGGGCAGGGGCTAAGCTAGGTTTAGCCTGGGTTTATGGAGGGTGGGATGAGAGGGTATTTTATGTGGGGAATGGGTGTTTCTCTCACAAAAGGGGCTCTCTCTCTCTCCCTCTCTCTCTTGGGATTTCTAGTGGTGGAAGGGTTTTGAACTAGTGGGGATGGTGGGTGGTGATGAAGAGGAATTGGTGATTTTTGTGGATATTGTTGAAGGCTTGGGACCTCCTCTATTTATAGTAAAAGAGAGGCAGGGGTAATGGAGTGGGTTGGCTTCGATTGGACCACTCATTAATGCTCTGGTTCTTCTGTCAGAGACCAGGTGAAGGGTGGCTAGTGCTAACTAGCCGCCCGGGATGGGGCGGCTACTTCCTGGTAGCCGCCCCTATCATGACCTGCCAAACGTCCCATCTCTGACAAGCGGTGGCTTGGGTCGGCTATTTGGTTTGATCCGGCCAAGAGAGAGCGCCTAAAGGTCATGACCCGCCGCAATGATCAGCATTTAATATTGCTTTATGTCCCATCCAAGGAACTGGTCCAAAGTCGGCCAGGGGGCGGTTAGGGGGGCGGCTAGTTAGGGCTAGCCGCCCCTTTCCAGGGACTTTAGGTTTTTAGGGTTTTGGTTTTTAGGGTAGGTTTAGGTTTAGGTCTGGGTTAGGGTTTGGCTTAGGTTTAGGGTTTGGGCTAGGGTTTGGGGTTAGGTCAAGGTTTAGGGTTTCCGGTTTAGGTTTAGGTCAAGGCTGGGGTTAGGGTTTAGGGCTAGGTCAAGGTTCTAGGGTTTCCGGTTTAGGTTTAGGTCAAGGCTAGGGTTTGGGGTTAGGTCAAAGGTTCGGGCTAGGGTTTGGGTTAGGTCAAGGTTTTAGGGTTTCCGGTTTAGGTTTAGGTCAAGGCTAGGGTTAGGGTTTCCGGTTTACCGAACCTTTGGTTCTCTATTGGTGTCCACTTGTGGGATATTTCCGTGTGTTACTTGAAGTATTTCTGTCTCTCTGGACGGTCAAAATTGGGGTATCTACAATTGTCCCTCATCGGACGGAGTCTTTGTGCGAAGCATGAAAGACTTCGACCGATGATAAGGAAAGAGACCCCTATTTTGGCCGGCCCGACCTTCAAGAAGTTATGCCAACACGAACAGTACTTTTCGGGGAGTTGATTTAGGCTGTCAGAGGCTAGGTCTTGACTTAGAATTTTTATCCGAGAAGATGATCCAAGTGGAAGGCGGGGAAAAGTAAATGGTGAGTGATCCAACCCGCGGTCGGGGTTCTTAGCTATCGTGCACGGAGCAGCCCAGCGTCAGTTTCCTCGTGCCTATCGTTCCCGTGCTTGGGAAAACTCAGCAAGGAGGGGATATCACCGACAGAAAGCAAGTAAAAGTTGATTTGGGTGAATTGGATCATCCGAGAGATAAGAACTCTGGAAAAGAACCAGAACTGAAGAAATTTGAATCTGAATGGTACTGGACGTGTTGCAAAACTTCGGGAGAGTCGTGTTTGATCAAGTAATGTCTGGAAATAAGCCAATACATGGCTGTTTGGTATGGAGAACCTTGAATTTTAGGGCTGAAAAGATTGGAAAGGGGTTTTTAAGTAAAAGAGAAAAACTGGGAGGGGCGGCTAGTTGTAACTAGCCCCCCGAGAGGGGGCGGCTACTCGCGGGTAGCCGCCCCTGGACTGGGACCCTCTCTCTTCCCATTTTTCAAAAACGGTTTCTCTCCCTCTTCTTCTTCTTTTCTTCGGTTTCAAACCCAAAAAACCTGATTTCTTTGCCTTTTTCTTCCTCATTTCGTCTTTAATCCTCTCTCTTTCTCTTGATTTCGAAACCCTAGTTTGGGTTCTCCCTTTTCTTTTTCAAACCGAGGAGATGACGAGGTCGAAGGCGATTGCTTCGAGGGGGAAACGACCACGGGTGGCTCGTGGAGAGCGTAGCCCGAGCTCTTCATCATCGGAGAGCGATAGGCCGGAGGTTGAGGCCGTGGGGGAGGGTATGGGTACGACGGAGGTGCCGCCGGTGGATATTGGCGTGGGTAAGGTCGGGGATTTGCCTTCGGGGGCTGTCCCGGAGGTAGGGGGGAGTGTGATAGGCTATATACGCAAAAGGAGGCGTGGGGATCGACCGGTGGTGGCCGAGGAGGTGGTTCCGGGGGTTGGAGGATCGATTGAGGGTGCAATCGAGGGGGTAGGGGTCGAGGGAGTTAGCGAGGAGGTGAGGGCGTCGTTGGATGCTCTCGTCGGGATGTTGGATAGGGAGGCCACAGAGGCCAGGGCTGAGGAGGAGGAGAGTAGGGCTATGGGGGCCTTTGCGGAGTTTATTTCCGGCGTGGGGAGGGTGGAGGGGATAGGAGAGGCTAGGGACGGGGCCGGGGAGGCCGAGGGTATGGGCACTGGGGCCGCTGAGGCCGGTGTGGGTGTTGGGGCTGAGGCCGAGGAGGCCGTGTTTGAGGAGGATGAGGAGGAGGATGACGACGGGATGGACGATCCCGACGAGGCCGAGGTGGACGCTCCTGGGTCCACACGGGCCGTGGTATGTTCCTAATCCTTTAGTCTTTAGCCTTTTATTTTGGTTTATATGCATGTGTTGGTGGTATGAACAGGTTGTATGTGTGTATTATACTCGTATATGTGTGTTATTTTTTTAAATTTTTTTAAATAGGCATGCTTGTGTATAAGTTAATCACGGTGGGATGTGTAAGCATGCTGTCATGGGTTTGTTTTTATAGGGAGGGGGCAATTTCTATATATATACATACATGTTTGTTTATATGCATATAAAGGAGAGAGAAATGATATAGCTAATATGCTTGCATGCGATACTTTTCTATGTGTGTGTGGTTTCGTACGTGTTTGATCGTGGTAGGGCATGAGGGAGTGTATGCATGCATTTCATGGGTTCGAGTTCTATATTGCTGTATTGCTTAGGTGTGTTTAGGGGAGGTATAAGCATGATAGGCTTGATGTAAGAAAGTGTGTGAGTGGTGACCACGGTGGGATGTGTTTGATATTTGTCTAGCATGCGTGATCATATGAGGAGTGTAGTTTCTTACTTTCATGCTTTCGTTCCTTTTCTTTTAGCATGTGGGAGTTTTGATTTCGCTAAGCATGGTTTAAAATGATTTCGTAGATTTGGACTCTTACCTCTCGCTCGCTTTTAAACTAACCCATGTTCCCTTCGTTTGTTTTGTAGAGGCCGAATCGTATCCGGGCTTTATGGCACGGGACGAAGAGATGGTACGACGCCTTGGGGCAGGAGGAGCGGAGTTTGGTGGATGGAACGGGCTTCCGTTCCTTTTTTCTGATCGAGCCATTCCACGTCCACCGTCCATATGTGGAGGCCTTGGCGGAGAGATGGGATCCGGAGAGTTGCACGTTCATCCTCCCTACCGGTGCTGTCATGCCGACGCTCGAGGACGTCTATCGGATCACCGGCCTTCCGGTTCTGGGGGAGGCGGTGATCGCGGCCACCCTAGCTGGCTACAGGGGGCTTTTCCGAGAGTTGATCGGGGAATGGGAGTTCGTGGAGCGGAAGCGGACGCTGAACCGGATCCCTTTGGAGCGGCTTTCGGGGCAGTACGGCCTCGGTTCCTTTACAGAGCGCCAGAAGGGCGAAGCTGCAGCTAGCTTCGAGAGGCGGCGGGTAATGATCGAGGCGAGAGAGGCGGCTGCGTGCCCACAGAGGGCACGGAGGGAGTTGAGAGCGTTCTTCCTCTACTTCTTTGGCCGGGTCCTCTTTTCGACGGCCTCTGATAAGGTTTCTTCGCACTCCCTTCTGCTGATGAGGGACCTGGAGGGCATGGGGCGCTATGCTTGGGGAGCGGCGATGCTCGCCCATCTCTTTGCGGAGCTCTCGAAGAAAGTCATGAGGGCCGGGGGAAAGAACCTTGGTGGCTTTGCGCCATTTCTTCAGGTACGTGTAAGTGAGCGGTAAATGTCTTTTCTTTGGCTTTAACTCTCTTTGATCGTGACGATTCCCCTCTTGTTTTGCCAGATCTTTGGTTAAGAGAATTTCTCCATTGATCGCCCGACTTTGGCTCCGTTCGATCATGCCCTCCCTTGGGCCATGAGATGGGAACCCCGGGGATCTTCCCGCTTGCACCGCCTCGCCCAATTCCGAGAGGCCTTCCGCGTTTTGTCGGAGGAAGAGGTATGAGTTTTCTTTGAATCTCTTTGGCTTGTACTTGGTTTTCTTTTTGACTAAGCGCTCTTCCTATCTTTCGATGCTTTCTTAGATGACGTGGAGGCCTTACTCGGAGGAGGTTCCCGAGGCCCTGGCGCGAGACGTCTGGCTGATCTACTTCAATGAGGTCGTGTTCCATGCGATCAGCCGGGTCGTCCGCCAGCTTGGGTACCATCAGTGGGTGCCCGATCCTCTTCCGCGGCGCCCTTCGATTCCGGTGGCCGGGATTCCTCGGGACACGAATCTCCCGAGGAATTACGCGACGTACGTGGCGGGATGGATGAGTCGAGGTGTCTTGGTGGAGCGTCGTCCTGAGGTGACTTCGAGTGACGAATACCTAGCTTGGTATCATCGGGAGCATGCGGATATCCTCGGGACGATGGAGGAGGAGATCCCGGATGCTTATGTAAGTTAAAAATTCTTTTTTTTTTCTTTCCTCGTTCTCTCTCTTGCTTGAGCATCTTCTGAATGGTATTTCTTTTTTGTAGGTTGAGTTGAATGAGATGGAGAAGAGGCTCAAGACCGCCAATGAGCACCTCCAAGCGCGGGCCAGACAGATAGAGGCCTTGCGGGAACAGAGAGGACGCTTGCAGGACCAGGTCCGGGTCCTCGAGGCTCAGGTGGATGCTCTGTCGAGAGCGAGGGCCGATGGCGCTTCTTCTTCTTCCGTCCCTCCTCCTTCCGTGGTTTCCGAGCAGGAGCTCGAACTGACGAGGGAATTGGATGTGGCCCGAAGTGAGTTGGCGGCCACAAGGATGGAGTTGGGCCAGGCGAGGGGCAGGGCTTCCCGGGCTGAGGAGGAGGCGGACCGGCTGAGGTCCATGATAGCCTCGAGGGAGGAGGGGTTCATTACCCTAGGCCGTGAGAGGGACTCCCTCCAGATGAGGGTGTCGGAGTTGGAGGCTTCGGCGGGTGTTCCCGGAGGTTTGATGGGAGACCTGGTTCGTTCTCTCCAGGCGGCCGGGGATAGGGACCGAGAGGCACTCAGGGCGTCGGAGGTGAGGGCACGGGAGTTGGAGGAGAGGTTGAGGGTTGCTGAGGATCGGGCCAGAGGGACAGAGAGTCGCCTCCGACAGAGATTGGAGAGGAGAGACAGAGACATGCAGCAGGTCCGTCTCTAGGAGGCCACTATGAGGGGGAAGTTGGTTGGAGGGGGCTCTATGACCGAGGCGGACCTTGATCTTCTTCCACTTGAGCCTGACCATTCTCTCTCGGCTTCCTTGGCTACCGGGGCCACCTTTAGCCGTGCCTCTCGTCCTTCGGCGTCTCAGAATCGTGGGATATATGCGAGTGCCGTGTCTTCGGTTCGAGAGACTCCTGCTGCTCCCAATGCTCCAGAGGTTCAATCTTCTCCTCATCCGCCGCTCCCTTCTCAGCCAAGTCAGTACGTTCCTCCTACTCAGCCTCCAGCGGACGACGATACGCCGAGGTATAGCTTTTTTTGTGTCTTGGTTTTAAGTAGAAGAATAGTATATATGCGATGAATTCAAGCTTTTCTTCTTTTATTTTGGTTTAAGGTGATATTTCGGTGAGGTATAGCTCAAGACTTTTGGGGTTTGGAGCGTCTCGAAGGAAAAGATTCCCTTTTTTATGCCCTCTTTTAGTTTTTAGAAAAACAGTCTATGCTTGTGGTTTTGGGTGGGACAATTTAATCATTCTCCTTTATATGCATGTGTTAGAGTAGTTTAGCATGGATGGTTCATGGATATGTATGTTTGTGTAGATGAATCTTGGTTTCATAGGTTTGATTCATGGATGGACATATGATTTTGAGATATGGTTGTTTTTCGAAGTGTATTTATATTGGTTTTATGAATGTATATGCGTATGAAATGTGTGTATGCAATTTTTGGAATGAAAATGTTCTTAACAGGTATTTGGAGACATGAAGATTTGATTAAAATAGGGCTGACAGCACTGGAAGAGGTGCAGGCAGGGGGCGGCTAGTGTGAACTAGCCGCCCAGTGAGGGGCGGCTAGTTGTGTTTAGCCGCCCCCTGCCTGGGGCATCCTTACCTGGAACAAGGGGGAGGGGCGGCTAGTACAAACTAGCCGCCTAGTGAGGGGCGGCTAGTCGAGCTTAGCCGCCCCCTGCCTGGGGCAGTTTGGACCTGCTGCTCCTGTCTGCTGCGGTCGCTGAAAGTTTTTGCGACCGTTCTAACCTTCAGTACCTATAAAAACATTCTTTCCATGGACCAAGTATTAAATCTGTCCAGATTGTGCCCCTGCACTGACTTTCGAGCCCTTCTTGCTTGAATTGTCAAGGGCTACAATCCATCTTAAGGTGGAATGGAAATATAAATGCGAGAAAGTAAAGTGCGGGAGACCAGGCTTTAGTGCGCAAGGAAGGGATTCCAAGTGCGTGAGTGAAGAAGAACTTATGTGTAGGAGTTGGGGACAATTTCTTCTCACGCATGTGCGGAAGGGCATGAGGTGAGTGGGGACAATTCTCACATGAGTGGGGATAATTTTGAATTTTGTGGGGACAATTCTCATATGAGTGGGGATAATTTTAAATTCGGGGGGGGGGGGTTAACTTTAATGTTTCAAGAAAATCAGATGCCAAGGTGTTTTGAGAAGGAAAATGCAAGCTTATGCGTAAGTATAAGTGGCATAAGGGGGCATTTTAGTTCTTCAATGACTTTTTAGGTGAGAGGGCAATGTTCTTGATTTTCATAAGTAAAAGACGCCAACAAGTCCCCGTGGAGGAGCCCTTGTGGTCACTTATGTCTAAACCAGGATTGTATTTGAGAGGTATAAGCCTTAGGCGTCGATTTTCCTAGGTTCATGGTTCTCAAATGCTTAATCGTATTATTCTAAACATGCTGAAAAATCCATGAATGTACCAAGAGTCAAGTCAAATAAGCTTCCTTTGGATAGGCAAGTTTCTAAATGAACTCACGTGAGTGTGTGTGTAGGTGTAAACCTGGACGTGATCTACCCTTGGTCAAAATTTCGCTTTTCCCAGTGGACATAGCTCAATTTTGAACCCCCATTGCAAAAAAAAATAAAAAGGGGAGAGGGTGAATGAGGTAAGAGTAATATCTTCCTTTCGGGCAATATTTTAGAATTGTCCCAGTCTAGCACATGTCTTACTTCCTAGGTCCCTCTGGCTTTCTTCTTTTTACAACTTCTTTATTTTTGGGTGGAAAGGTACAGTCCGTTGTTTGGATCTGTACTGGTATAGCCATTGTTTAGCGTATACCGTGCGTAAAGGCGTGAAAGCCTGCTAAATCGAGAGTTTAACCCGTTCACTTGGGTGTTTGGCCTCTCCTTGCCTGACTTTCTCTTCTTTTTTTTTTCTTTTTTTTGTGTTGTGTTTTGATTTGAGGGGGGGGGCTCTTCTGTTTTTCACCCCGATTCTTTTCATGCTTCCCCTCTAGAAGTGTTTATATAGTGCCAGAGCCAATTTTTGGGACATATGCTAGGTCCGGGTAACTCCTCATTTTGACCTAGGGTTAATACGAGCGGGGCGGAAATAAGGGACATTTTGCTTTGGGGAGTTTTTAAATTGTCCCAGTCTACGGGGTAGGCAATTTTTCTTCCATCAGGCAAATCTAGTCCAGTCATACGTGTGCGAAGGGAATGACATGATTTGGCGGAAACGTGTTCAAATAGATACGAGTTTATCTTTGAGAGTCTTACAATTCTATCATCAAGTACTAAACGCTGGAAATCGCAGGAAGGAAGAATAATAGTTCTTAAGTATTGAAAGCTTTTCATGCATGGAATTTCTTTAGATAAAGTGCATTCCACGAACCTGGAACCTCGACTCCTTCAGCATCTACCAGGCGGTAGGCATTCCCGGAATAGGCATGGGTGATCACATAGGGCCCCTCCCATGTGGGTTGCAGCTTTCCTCTCGGGTGAGGCTGTCTTGATGGCATGATTTGCTTAAGTACTAATTCCCCGATTTTGAATTTTCTTTTTATCACCTTCTTTTTAAATGCCCTTGCCACCCTTCTTTGGTAGGCCAGGGCATGGTCTGTCGCTCTTAATCTCTTCTTGTCCAGTAGTTCGAGGCGTAGTAAAGATAAATGTTTTTTTTTTTTTGAATAGAAAAGACACTTATTATTTACAACCTACTGGATTGGTGGAAGTGCTTCAGCCGACTTTCCTTCAGCAGCTGGCGTTCCTTTGTTGCGATGCTTGAGCACTGCGAGAAAAGGAGGCTGGGTCAGCTGGAGTTTTGTCATCTGGTGGCGAGTGTGGATTCAGGTGTTTATCAGGGAGTGGGAACAACCATTCTAGGGAGCCAGAGAGGTAGTCTAGCTCGCTTTCCCGGATAGGGTCTAGGGGGCGGGGGCATACGGTTTCTTCGGAGGGTTCTACAATTATTTCCCTCACGAAATGTTCGTACAACTTCCAATTATATTTTCCCTCTAATTTAGATTTGTGTTTGGGTGAGCCGATCCCCCTCTTGTCTAGCCATGCCGGGAGGTCGATGGCGTCCAGGATCCCATTTTTGTGTCCCAGAGTTTCCCCAGGAAGGTAACCCATGGTCCCCATTATACGCCAGCCAGGATTTTCAAACCTAGGATGGCTTGTCTTTGAGGTAACGGGGGGAGTGTTCCGGGGATTTAGCCAATTGGCCGGGAAATCTAAGATGTGGATGGTGGTTTCCATGGGTTTTGAGCTACTGGTTTTTATGGCGGTGGTTTCATTATCGGCGAACCTTGGCTTAGGTTCTCTGATTGCATCCCCTTGTATTTTGATTATCCGACCTCCCAAGGGAAATTTCAAGCACTGGTGCAGGGGAGAGGAGACCCCCTTTATGAACTCTAGTCATTTACGTCCTAGGATCATATTATAATCTGAATCCATTTCTAGGACATAAGCTTTAGTGCTAGTTTCCAGCGGCCCCACTTTTAACCGGAAGTCCTTGAAGCCTAGAACTGGACGAGCCGTTTTGTCATAGGCAAATATACGGGTGTCCGTTTCAAAGAGTGTGGTTATGTGCCCATCGATGTGCTCGAAGGTTTGTAATGACATGAGGTTTACTCCTGCCCCGGTGTCAATTAGAACTTTATCCACCGGGTGTCCTTCGAGGTTGATTGTTATACATAAGGTTGAGGTGTTGACGACTTTATCATGAACTTCTTCCTTAGGTCTAAAGGTGATGACGGGCCCTAGTCCTGCGGTGGCTAGAGCTATTGGTATGCCTAGGGTAGAGATTTGCGGGTCGACTTGAGTTCTTTCTAGGAACGTTCTTAGAGCCTGCTGGTGGTGTTCCGAGGTTTCGATCAGCTCTAAAATGGAAATTTTCACGGGGATTTTTCGGAGTTGGTCTAGGATGTCGATCCTATCCCCGGCGCGGGGCTCCTCAGTTTCGGTTTCAGGCAGGGGGTGTCTATAAGAGGGTACAGTGTTGAAGATTCTGCCTGCTCTGGTAGTATGATGGTTTAGTGCGTCAATGGTGGTTCGGGGGCTTTGTGTTATTGGGCGCAGGCTCTTGTTGATTTGTAAGGGGGATATTGGTCGGTCTTTTTTGGGGGAAAGAGTCTTGTGGGTTTGGGGAGAATAGGTGAGGGGGTTGGTAGGATGGGGGAAGAGGCTGGTAAGATTATGCCACCTGGAACGATTCTGGGTGACTCTTCATGGTCAGCGACTTCTATGGTGTAGACGCTTTCATAGCTCAGGTTTTCTGGTTCTTTCAAGGGAGCCTTCGTAGCTGGCCTCGGGTTTTGGATTGTGGTTTCTACGGGGTTTGGGTTTCTGGGACCTTCTTGACTTCTAGTGATCTCGTAACTGGGTTATTGTTGAGTCCCCTAATGGTGGCCCAGTCTAAGCGCCTCTCTTCGTCAAGGGTGTAGACAATGTCTCTAAACAAGGAGCATTGCTCGATGGTGTGGCCGTGATGCCGATGATACTGACAAAAACGGGTTGGGTCAGCACCGATAAGCGAAGGTCTAGCCGTGGGTAAGGAAATGCTATTGACCTTTAATAAGGCTCTGAGGATGTTCCCTAGGGTTTCCGGGAGGGGGGAACAGCTATCTCTTCCGTTTGGCCATCTTGGGCCGTAGGAGGGGGAAGGTGTGGCCTTACCATGCGGGCCGTACGCGGGTTCTCTGAGGGCTATACCTTGCGTTCTTGGGGGATAGGATAAGAGGATCTCCTGTTTTGGTCCTGGTTATGGATTGAGGGGGCCTGAATTGGGGAATCATGGGTTGTGAGGTTTTGTCGTATTGGCATGGGGACGGGTGCTGATCGAGGGGTAAAATGTTGATTCGCTTGCCGAGGTGGTGCATATTCGGATGAACCGGGCGTGTACTGTCTCGGAGCTGTTCCTCGGTCAGGAACTCGTGCTCCGTTTGGGTAGAGTGCCGATACTTGGCTAATGATCCCCTCTACCGTGGGGGTTTGTGCCTTACGAGGCGGTTGTCCAACCCTATGGCTGATAGGTGGGGACTGGGTTTGGACTGCTGGGGCTGCACAACGGGAAATCCTGTTGTGGCGGTCAATCAGAAGTTGATACGTAGTGCAGTCTCCGTACGAAAGGCTCGTGTGGAGCTCTGGACTCAGGCTCTGTAACATCATGTCAATTTCTTGACATTCTGTGAGTTGCAGGCCGGTTCGGTGGACAAGGGTGCGCCACCGAGACACGTATTGTTCGAATTCCTCCCTAGGCCTCATTCTCTCTACGCTTAAATCTGAAATAGAGGGGGTCCTAATCCTCTGGTAACCGTAGCGGCCCATGAATTTCTCGCTTACAGCCGAGAAATTCGACAAGTGATCTACAGGGAGGGTGGAGAACCATTGTAGTGCTTCTCCTTCCAATGATTTCTGGAAGAGGAAGACTAGTAGAGGTTGATTATCTAGAAACGGGCGTGCGTCTAGATAAAAGGCAGTTAAATGAATGTCTGGGTCTCCACGACCGTTGTACCGGCGGAATTTGGGGACTTTGAATCCCTCCGGTAGGTGGACTGACGGGATTTGTCTCAGGTTATGTAGAGACATGTGTTTGGGGGCCGAGGGACCAGTCTCGGAGAGAATTCTCCGGATGGTATCGTCTAGTGTTTCTCCCCGGGGAGGGCTGCCTAGCGGTCCCGGGTTTGGGGTTGTCTGGTAGGGGCCTAGGGTGGAAACAACTGGGAATTTTGGATTCGCGGGGGAAAGGGGGGTGAACGAAAAGACGCTCGGGTTGACCGAGTGATTGGGTGTGAATGGGGTTTTGGGAATGGATTTAGGGGTTTCGACAGGGGTTTCCTGTCTCGAGATCTTGGTATGACGGTAGTCAGCGAGGTCATGAAACATGTCCTCTACCGTTTGATACCCTAGACTAGCCATCCTTTCTTCTAGATGGGTCAGGAACTGTGTGGCCTGATCCTCTTGGTGATTCCTTCCTCTAATATCTCCTCTTCTATGTGGGATTCCATGACGTAGAGTGGGGGGATGAATGCAGATTGAAAGCGGTAAATAAAGCAGTAAAGGATTGCGTAGCTGTGTGCGACTTACGAAAGCGGTAAGGGATTGCGCAGCTGTGTGCGGCTTACAAAGCAATAAAGGATGTTATAATGCACGGTAGAAGAGAATTTAATTCGAGGAGTGAGAAACTCTAACCTTCCTAGAGGGTTGATAGCATTCTAGTCAAGCTTGTAAAAGGGGGCAGAAGAGGATTACCTTTTGTTGTTTTTCACGAGTGAGGTCCCACCGTGATCGCCAGAATTTGTCGGTGTCAAAAAAAAAAAATTCTGCGTGTGTGGGGGTTCTTCGGAGATTCGGATCGGATGCGTGCCCTAGCGGGCTCGGTCGGTTCGTCTTCTCGGAAGGGGTGAGGGTGTCGTTCCTGGTTGAGGCGCCCGACAGCGGCTCAAGAGGATTCAAGGGGGTTTTGTGATCGCCACCTGCTTTTTCTAAAAACAGGAAAGGGTTTGGGTTGGATTTGATCGCCTACGTGGGGAGTTTGTGGGGTCTCCGCTCTGAGACACGGATATACCGTACACAGAGGTGAAAAACAGGTAATCTTATTCTGCCTCCGGGCTTGACTAAAGGAGTTATGGGTCAAAGGGATGTTGATATGGGGTGTTGATGGGGGGGGCGGCTAGTTGTGTTTAGCCGTCGGCCAGGGGGCGGCTAGCTAGGGTTAGCCGTCCAGGGTCTGGGAGAATTTGGGCAGGGGCTAAGCTAGGTTTAGCCTGGGTTTATGGAGGGTGGGATGAGAGGGTATTTTATTTGGGGAATGGGTGTTTCTCTCACAAAAGGGGCTCTCTCTCTCTCTCCCTCTCTCTCTTGGGATTTCTAGTGGTGGAAGGGTTTTGAACTAGAGGGGATGGTGGGTGGTGATGAAGAGGAATTGGTGATTTTGTGGATGTTGTTGAAGGCTTGGGACCTCCTCTATTTATAGTAAAAGAGAGGCAGGTGGTAATGGAGTGGGTTGGCTTCGATTGGACCTCTCATTAATGCTCTGGTTCTTCTGTCAGAGACCAGGTGAAGGGCGGCTAAAGGTCATGACCCGCCGCAATGATCAGCATTTAATATTGCTTTATGTCCCATCCAGGGAACTGGTCCAAAGTCGGCCATGGGGTGGTTAGGGGGGCGGCTAGTGCAAACTAGCCGCCCAGTGAGGGGCAGCTAGTTAGGGCTAGCCGCCCCTTTCCAGGGACTTTAGGTTTTTAGGGTTTTGGTTTTTAGGGTAGGTTTAGGTTTAGGTCTGGGTTAGGGTTTGGCTTAGGTTTAGGGTTTGGGCTAGGGTTTGGGGTTAGGTCAAGGTTTAGGGTTTCCGGTATAGGTTTAGGTCAAGGCTGGGGTTAGGGTTTAGGGCTAGGTCAAGGTTCTAGGGTTTCCGGTTTAGGTTTAGGTCAAGGCTAGGGTTTGGGGTTAGGTCAAAGGTTCGGGCTAGGGTTTGGGGTTAGGTCAAGGTTTTAGGGTTTCCGGTTTAGGTTTAGGTCAAGGCTAGGGTTAGGGTTTCCGGTTTACCGAACCTTTGGTTCTATATTGGTGTCCACTTGTGGGCTATTTCCGTGTGTTACTTGACGTATTTCTGTCTCTCTGGACGGTCAAAATTGGGGTATCTACACATCTGTTCATCCAGAACCGCACCCGCTCTCCTCTACCCACCTTCCCCCGAAGTGCAGTCAGAAATGTTTCCCTCAAAGCAAACCATCCCATACACATAAACGACATTCTTATTGAAGGCGTCAGGAAGCAGTTGTTTGCCATCCCCTCCCTGTAGTGCTCCTTGAACAACCTTAACCATAGCTGGTTCGGTTGAGAAGACCAGTGCGAGAGCCACTTCACCGGTAGGGCCTTCTTCAAGGCGAACAACTCCAGAACTCTTGAGCCTCCGAGCTCGCGCGATTGGCAAATGTGTTCCCATGCCACCAAGTGGGGTTGAGTCTCGTTACTTCCCCTGCCTTTCCAAAAAATTGTTGTCTCAACAATTCGATCTTGTTCAAGATCATGCGAGAGATGCTTGAGAGGACAGGGATATTACACAGGGATACTTGAGAGGACCGACTTCAGCAATACCAGTGTATTGCTAGCATTGAGGATGTGGAATTGCCAACCATCTTGCTGCCTTTCAATTTGTTCCACCAAGAGCGTCCAGTGTTTTTGAAGTAGACAGCAATGCACCAAGGGAAGGCCTAGGTGCATCGGGGGCTCCCTGATCAGTGTGCCCCCAAAAAATTCCTCTGAGGCCACTACCCTAAGGCCCTCCTGGTTGACCGTCCACATCAAACTCTTCGACCAATAGATTCTGAGACCATCAAACACATTCTTATAAGGTGTGGCGAACACCATTGTGTCATTAGCATATTGAAGGTGGGTGACCAGCGTGCATGCCATCACACACGGGATGCCAATGCAAACCCTGCCTCATCGCCTTCAAGAACATTCGGCTTAGCACGTTTTCCACCAATTTGATTAAGGGATATAGGGGATCCCCTTGTCCCAATTGCGGTTGATCGGGAAGAATCCGCAAAGAACACCACCAATGTTCATCGAGGCTTTTGCGAAATCGAGGAAGAGGTGGTTGATCATGTCAATCCAATTAGGGCTACAGCCATGCAGGGATAGAACATGAAGAGGAAAGGCCCATGCCACATTGTTGTAGGCCTTTGCGAAATCGAGCTTTAGGACCATGCCACTCCGGTTGTCCGTGTGAAGATTAGTGATAATCTCCTGGGTGATTGCAAAACCACATTCGAGGCCTCACCCGGGAATGATCGCCGATTGATTTTCCTCGATAATGTGTGAACACGTCCTTTTAACCGGTTAGTGAGAACCTTTCGTGATAGTCATGTAACACCCATTTATCAGTTAAATTTGTCTGTAATCCGCTAGGCGTTCAACGCATTCTCATTTTGGTATTAGCACAAAGGAGGATATGTTGATGCATACACTGCCCCGTCTCCCCGACTGGAATTCCGTCCATGATATCCTCTTTGACAATCTCCCAATAATTCCCATCCACTTCCATAATTGTGTGTGGACCTCGTCTTCTGTGATCCGCATGTTCAGGCCCTCCAAGCACTCAACCAGAATTCATGGGAGTTCCGGTCCACCCACCGGAGACACCAGCCATGTTCTTTTTTTAAAACCACAAGTAAGTGTTGCACGATTCCCTCTTGAATATTCCGTCCATTTCGCAGAAGCACGATGTCCACTGAAATCTGAGTGATGGCGTTGAGACGTTGGCATTGATTGATCGCTTTATGGATGAATTTGGTGTTCATGTCGCCCTCCTTCAACCACAGAGCATTGGACTTCTACCTCCACTCCCTCTCCTCTTGTTCGAGCACAGTGACGATGAGGATTTTAACCACACTTCTTTCCTTGGTCTGGTCGAGCGCTTCAATGCATGCTAGGAAACACTCTTTCTCTCCACCCGGCTCAAGCTTTTTGTTGCTGCTCCACCCCTTTAGAGTGCTCTTTAGTCGTCTGATTTTGAACGAGATCCTATGTGCCCCCCGCAGACCACTTGATGACGTCATCCATCAGGCTCGATTGTCTTCTCTAGGTTTGTGCAGTCAGACCACTAGGTTTTGAATTTGAAGTTACGAGGGCCAATTAGTCTACTTGAGGTGGAAGAAGAATGAGCGTGTGATCAGACACTGTGGGGGAGCCCCATTATGCAACAATTTGGGAACTCGTCTTCCCAATCAGGGCTAACCAAGAACTTGTCTAGTTTTGTCAAGGATGGAATGTCCTTCATTTTTGAAAAGGTATAACTGAGATTGGGGGAAGGGATATCCAATAGCCTCTCCAACGCAATCCAATCTGAGAATTGTTCCATAGTAGGCATGATTGATGCACCTCTATTTTGGTCGAGAATCTCATCACGTTGAAGTCTCCAAGGATGTACCAACGCACCAGCCAAACAACCCAAATCATTGAAAGTTCTTCCCACATTGCCTCCCTATCCGCCCCCTCATGCGGCCAATAGACATTGGAGACAGTCCACTTCCAGCTTGTGGCAGGGTCTTGTAGCAGAATGGATAGGGAGAATCTCCCCGTCGCCTGGGTTATCATCGACTAACAACCCGAGTTCCAACAGGTCACGATACCACCTTGTCGGTACCGTCGGGGAGGCCTCCGAATGTCGGTGTGTCAGAGCGGATCCCGGCGGGGTGCGCGGTGAGCACGTGTGCGTGTGTGTGGGTTCTTCGAGGATTCGGATCGGATGCGTGCCCTGGCGGGCTCGGTCGGATCGTCTTCTCGGAAGAGGTGAGGGGTGTGTCGTTCCTGGTTGAGGCACCCGATAGCGTCTCAAGAGGATTCAGGGGTTTGTGTGATCGCCACCTGCTTTTTCTAAAATCAGGAAAAGGTTGGGTCGGATTTGATCGCCTACGTGGGGAGTTTGTGGGGTCTCCGCTCTGAGACACGGATATACCGTACACAGAGGTGAAAAACAGGTATCTTATTCTGCTTCCGGGGCTTGACTAAAGGAGTCTTGGGACAAAGGGGTGTGGATATGGGGTGTGGATAGGGGGGCGGCTAGTTGTGTTTAGCCGTCGGCCAGGGGGCGGCTAGCTAGGTTTAGCCGTCCAGGGTCTGGGTTGGTTTGTGCAGAACTTCGGTAGGAAATGGGTTTGGTTTTGGACAGAGGCTAAGTTAGGTTTAGCCCGGGTTTCTAGAGGGTGGGATGAGAGGGTATTTTATGTAGGGAATGGGTGTTTCTTTCACAAAAAGGGGCTCTCTCTCTCTCTCTTGGGATTTCTAGTGGTGGAAGGGTTTGAGGATGATGGATTGGTGGATTGAAGGATGTTGGGATTTTTTTTGGTGATGTTGTATTTGGGCTTGGGACCCCTCTATTTATAGTAAAAGAGAGGCAGGGAAATATCCCGGGGGTAATGGAGTGGGTTGGCTTCGATTAGACCCCTCATTAATTCCCTGGTTCTTCTGTCAGGACCAGGTGAAGGGCGGCTAGTTCTATCTAGCCGCCCAGGATGGGGCGGCTACTTCCTGGTAGCCGCCCCCATCATGACCTGCCAAACGTCCCATCTCTGACAAGCGGTGGCTTGGGTCGGTTACTTGGATTGATCCGGTCAAGAGAGGGCAGCTAAAGGTCATGACCCGCCGCAATGATCAGCATTTATTGCTGCTTTATGTCCCATCCAGGGGACTGGTCCAAAGTCGGCCAGGGGACGGTTAGGGGGGCGGCTAGTTCAAACTAGCCGCCTGGTATGGGGTGGCTAGTTAGATCTAGCCGCCCCTTGCCAGGGACACAGGGTTTTTGGGTCTTTAGGGTTAGGGTTAGGGTTTCTGGTTTTAGGTCTAGGTCAATGCTAGGGTCAGGTTTAGGTTTAGTTTTAGGGTTTTCGATTAGGGTTTCTGGCTAGGTTTAGTTTAGGGCTGGGGTTAGGGTTTCCGGTTTCTTGAATTTTGGTTCTCTACTGGATGTTCAAAAGTGGGATATTTCTGGGTGTTACTTGAAGTATTTCTGTCTTTCTGGACGGTCAAAATTGGGGTATCTACACACCTGACACCCCTTTAGATAGCTTGAAGGCCATGGCGTCCAAACATCCACCCCCACAGCACTGAGGTACCTGTCCTCCACCAATTCTAACATTGTTTCCTAAATATTGCATACCTCCACGTTATTCCTACGGATCAAGTCCGCCAAAGCACATTTTTCTTCGGGTCGTGCAATCCTCAGATGTTTCAGGAGAGACACACTAACATGGGTCACTTGGGAGACCAGTGCAGTGGCTGGGGGGACTACCCTTCCACCAAAAGTTAGCGACCTCGATGGCAGGTCCTCCAAGACCACCAATTGCAACGGGTGCCGTGATGCAGCCCGTTTGCTAAAAGCCTTCTTCAAGCTTGATAAATTGTGACTGTGCCTGATGTACCAGGAGCTAGATATCAATCTCCCTTGCTCATGCGCACCCTTGTGCAACTTTTGGTAGTGCCCTTCGAGAGCACCACCCTGACGTTGTCCCATGCGTCTTCTGAGCCCAACGCACCTCAATCACTGGGGACACAGGAGGGAGAGGTAAGCCATTCTTAGAGGAACTGGAGCACAATGTGCAAACTCAAACGGATTGGAAAAGGTTTGACCCGGTGACCAGATCTTTCCCTTGAAACTCCCGCCACCACCAATGCCAACCTGTCGTGAGAAGACTCCCAAGACCCTGTAGAGTCTCCGCTCCCGGCTCCCCTGCGTTGTTAGGCCTTTCTGTTTGTATTAAATGTCAATCATTGGTGATGAATGTTAGTGTTTGTCACCTTTTGTTCACATTTTGTCTATTAACAGTGATAAGCGTAGACTTTGATATAAGTTATGTATGGTGACATGCAAGTTTTGACAATCGACCAATCAAAAAAATAAAAGTTTTGACAATCGCACTGAAACCTCTGATCAATGGTTTGGTGAATGGTTTGGTCGTGATGGTCATCTGAGCGTCATCATATGTTCCAAGGACGGTTAAAAGTGTTTTGTTGTGGTTTGTGACTGTTGCTAAAATGTGTATCTTTTTTTTTTAATAATAGTAGTAGTGTGTGTCGTGTTTGTGTATGAAAAGCTAGCCGACCGTTGTAAAATCACTCACCTGATATGAGTGTGGTAGTGATGCAAGGTGGATGTGTGTTTTGTTTTACGGTGGTGTGCCTTTGGATAAGTAAATGAAAGGAGAAATAATGGTTGGTTTTATTGTTCTCTGTTCATCATTCACAAGCATAGGTAAATTTTTCCTTGACTTTTGCACAGTGATTTTTGGGGTAAATGTTATTATATATATCAAAAGAGTTTGTTTTAAACAAAAGGCTCCTACAAGTCTTATACACCCTTTAACAAAAGACCCAAAACACGAACGCTGCTCTGCTACTGCTACTGCCCCTAGGGGAGCTCCTCCCTCGGATCTGACTTAGCGACAACTGGAGGAAAACATATGCGAGGGGTGAGCCACACGCTCAGTGAATTGAGCAATCTATGCAACACAACTCATATTAATCATTCCAATTAAATTAAATTCCAACAGATAGAATCAACTACTTACGCTGGTAGGTCAAGTATCAACCCAAGCCCACCACACCCGCACCCTCACCCCCACAGGGTGACATAGGACTTTAGGGATAAGGTTGACTGTTCCTACACCATTCGTTGTTCGATAGCCCTCTCCTGGGGAGCCTCTACCTGGTAGCCTCTCCATGACTGCGACCTCTATCATATGGGCACACCAGCAGGTTTCATCTAAGCGTCTGGGAGCACCCCGCAGGATAGCTAAAAGTCAAGCAGCATCAACACGGAATCGACGAAGGGAGAACACTCAACACTCGCAAATACGATCCTCATGGATCTGTCATCATCGATAGTTTAGACATCGAAAAGGGATAATGAATTCTCATGAATTCCCTCCAGGGTGCATAATTCAGATGCGGGGAAAACATATCATTTGTAGTGTCATTTGCCATGGTATGACCCCATAAGTGGTCATACACTTGCCTAAACTCATCAGGCAAGGTTCATGGCTTAAATAAGCATATAGATAATATACGACATATAAATTAATTACACAAGAAAATAGTATAATAACAAGGTTATAATATTTTAAGGCATGCTTACACTTATGCTTTTCATAGATAGGCTAAGGAAATGCTTAGGCAAAGTGGGAGTATGTAAGAATCAATGTTATGCTAATATGGGACATGATGTATAGATAAGCATGGGTTCCTACACATGGTACTAGAATGTACAGTCCTAGCATATTATACCTAATATGGCATGGATGCAACCTAGCACGGCAAGCAATGACATATACATGCAAACAAGGTCAATATGCACTTATGGTGTCCCAGGGGAGGGCAATGCACGCCTATGTGCATCGAACGCCTCCCAACTGGGTTGGATCGACCTACTCACCGCAACCCGGGTCATTGCGTGACCGTTCGCCAAGATCTGCAAGACAAGGGCATCCAAATTGGTGAGTATAACTACATAAAAATACTTAAAATTAACTAGTAATGCCAAAGACTCAGATATGCACGCATACGGGCTCGCACGCATGCAAGTACGCACGTGCGCACGCATATCTGAGTGCCACGGCACCGACCCAAGCCCTCGGGCAGCCACACGCGTGGCCCCCGCACGCGTAGCACACGCATGCTCGTACGCGCCCACTGGCACACTGCCCCGCGCACGCTCGCGCGCATCCCCCGCGTGCACTGCGCGCCTGTTGACCCCCCTCCCACGCACGCCCGCTTGCCAGCGTGTACACGCAGGTGCTTGCCTACGCTATCGGACCTCTCCAACCCCTCACCCACCCTCTCACACACCCTAACCCAAATACCTAGCATGCATGACCTCCCTAACATCCCCTTAAGCAAGAAAACCAAAGAAAAGGAAGGGAGAAAGCTTACCAAGAGAGTGGAAAGGGAAATGGGAGGTTCGGTGCCCTCGATGCGCCCACGGCCACCCCTACCCTATCACCTCCTCCAATAGCCTCTCCACCAGTCCTTCTTGGCTGAAAAACAGGGGCAAAGGGAGCTTGAGAGGGAGCCAAAGAGAAGGGATGGAGAGAAAGAATCAACAACAACAACAACACCCACACAAATCTTCTTGTGCTTCTTCTATACCTTCTTGTGCTTCTTCTACACCATTACCATCTCCACTTCACACACACTTAACACACACACACACACACATAACCAAACAACAACACAAAGAAGAGAAGAAAAAGGAATTGCACGCCTAAATGGGGGGGGGGGTGATGAGAAGGGAAAAAGGAAAGGTAACCATAAGCCTAAACTCACCTTCACACACCCACAATAACCAATGCATTGCTTCATCCCTAAGCAATGGGTGGTGAGGTTACCAAAGGTGACCATAACCACCAAAATATCTCAACACTATTCCACCAAATAAACCAGTAACGACCGAAATCCGGATACGGTTAAGAACTGCACAATATTTAAAACGTTATCAGAATTCGATGAAATTTTGTGGGTAGTACTAAATGGTACCAGGACCCATAATATGCAGTTAGATTTTCAATCGGAGTACTCTAACTCACGAATATAACTAAGAATTTAAAATTTTAGCGACTCCGATCGAAAAAGAAAATGGCCAGAAATAACCCAAAAATCATAAACAGGCTAAAAATGACACATATATAACATTCTTCCCCCCTTAGGAAATTTTGTCCACAAAATTAAAACAAAAACATGTAGGAAGGGAAAAGATGTGGATATGCATCACGCATGACGTCCTCGCACTCCCACGTGGCCCTTAGCACCAGAGCGGTGCTGCCATCGCACATTAACCAACTGGACGGTCTTGGTGCGGAGCTTCTTCTCGCGTTGGTCCAAGATCTCGATCGGCTGCTCCACGAATGACAAGTCCAGCTCGAAGACGAGCGGCTCGAACGGGATGACATGAGCAGGATCGTGGACGTAACGCCTCAACTGCGAGACATGTAAGACGTTATGGGCTTGAGCCAACTGTGAGGGCAAGGCTATGCAATGGGCTACCTCTCCAATCCGCTCAAGGATGAGAAACGGGCCAATGAAACGTGGACTCAGTTTGCCCCGCACACCGAAATGGAAGATGCCCTTCGAATGGAACACCTTAAGGAAAACATGGTCACCAACCTCGAAGGAAAGCTCACGGCGACGACGATCGGCGTAGCTCTTCTGATGATTCTGAGTGGTGCAGATACGCTCACGAATCGTCTTGACCTTCTTTGAGGTCTGGCGGACGATCAATGGTCCCTCCAACTGGCGCTCTCCGACCTCGTCCCAATACAAGTGAGACCTGCAGCTGCAGCCATAGAGCGCCTCATATGGTATCATCCGAATACTCGAGTGGTAGCTGTTGTTGTAGGTGAACTCCACCAATGAGTGATGCCTCTCCCAACTACCCCCAAAGTCAAGAATGCAGGCACTAGCATGTCCTCCAGAGTCTGAATCGTCCTCTCCGACTGACCGTCTGTCTGTGGATGAAATGCTGTACTGAAGTGGAGGTTCGTATCAAGGGCGTGCTGGAGGCTGACCAGAGAATCGGTGAGTCGGATGGGGAGGAAATGAGCGGACATAGTCAGTCGGGCGATGATCACTCAGATGGCATCGCGACCCGAACGCGACTTCGGTAAACCAGAAACAAAGTCCATGGTAATCTGCTCCCACTTCCACTAAGCAATCTCAATGGACTGCAGCTTCCCTACAGGACGCTGATGCTCCGATTTCACCTGCTAGCATACCAAGCAATGGACAATGAAACGGTCAACATCCGCCTTCATCCTGCGCAACCAGTAGCCACGATGAAGGCCCCTGTATATCTTCGTGCCACCAAGATGCACTGTGTACCTCAAACGATGTGCCTCGTCCAAGATCTTCTGCTTCAGCTCTGTGTCGTCAGGAATACATACCCGACTTCTGAACCATAGGATTTCGTCCTCACGAATCTGGTAATCTGGTCGCTCACCCCGGGCGACGCCTTTCGAAAGGACCAGGAAGTGAGGGTCCCGCCCATGTGCTGTACGGATATCATCGAGGAGAATGTGCTACACCACTAGCCTAGCCAAAAATCCATCAGCAGGCATCTCCCGAACACTGATCCAGCAAGCGGTCTCCTCCAGAAGCCTCCAACGATGTACAGCTAAGTGGGCCGCCATGCCCAAGGGCTGCCTAATGAGAGCGTCAGCCATGACATTCGCCTTACCCAGATGGTAAGCAATGTCACAATCATAGTCCTTTAGTAACTCGACCCAACGTCGCTGACGCATGTTGAGCTCCGGCTGGGACTGCAAATAAGTCAGGCTCTTGTGATCCGTGAAGAGCTCGAACTTCTCGCCATAGAGGTAATGCCTTCAAATCTTCAGCGCAAAGATGATCGCTACTAACTCCAAGTCGTGGGTGGGGTAATTCTGCTCATGGGGCTTCAACTGACGCGACGCATAAGCAACAACCTTACCATACTGCATTAGGACGCAATGCAAACCCAGCCACGACGCATCGGAGTAGACTGCGAATCCACCACTCCTAGACGGAATGGTAAGAATTGGCACTGAGGTGAGTCTCCGCTTCAACTCCAGGAAGCTCTCCTAGCAAGATGGGGACCACTCGAACCGGACATCCTTCCGTGTGACGCGGGTCAGAGGGATGGCTATCTTCGAGAAACCCTCGACAAACCTCCGATAATAACCCGCCAAACCCCGGAAGCTCCGAATCTCAGTGGGATTCGACGGTCGCCGCCAATTCGACACGACGAGCGTCTTATCCGGATCCATAGATATGCCCTCGTCGAAAATCACATGGCCAAGGAAAGCCACACGCTCCAACCAGAACTCGCACTTACTGAACTTGGCGAACAACTGATGTCGAGCCAAAGTCCCCAAGACAATGCGAAGATGGTCAGCATGCTCCTTAAGACTCTCGAGTACACCAGAATATCATCGATGAAGACTACCACGAAGGAGTCGAGGAAGGGCCGAAACACCCGGTTCATCAGATCCATGAAGGCTATCGGTGCATTCATAAACCCAAACGGCAGTACTCAAAACTCGTAGTGCCCGTAACGGGTACGAAAGGCCGTCTTCAGAATATTTGACTCCCGGATCTTCAGCGATTAGAAGCTCGAACGGAGATCGATCTTCGAAAAGACACGCGCTCCCAGAAGCTGGTCAAACAGATCATCAATCCGTGGCAATGGGTACTTGTTCTTCACGGTCCGCTTGTTCAACTGTCTGTAATCAATATAAAGACGCAATGACTATCCTTCCGAACGAACATATCAGGGGCTCCCCACGGAGAGACACTTGGACGTACGAACCCCTTCTCGAGCAACTCCTCCAGCTGCTCCTTGAGCACCTTCAACTTTGCTGGGGCCATCTAGTACGGAGCCCTCAAAATCGGCTCGGTCCTAGAATTTGATTAATCTCAAACTCGATCGCGCGATCAGGTGGCAGACCTGGAAGATCATTGGGAAAAACCTCGAGATATTCTTCTTTAGCTCTGTGTCGTCAGGAATACATACTCGGCCTTTGAACCGCAGGATTCCGTCCTCATGAATCTGGTAATCCTGCGGTTCGAAGGTATGCGAAATTCTGACTCTCTCTCCCACTGATTCTCAAGCATTCCAAACTCTTTCTTCTTTGGAGGAATAGTTCACTAACATGAGCATCGGAGGGCCGCTTGCCGTCACCACACTAGTGTGAGTTGCAGATATCCAATTGAAGAGGAAGGAGACGACGACGGAGACTGGACATCTAAGGTGGATTGTTGCAGAGAAGGATCCGAGCCCACACCATCTCTGGTCCACATTCAAAGCCCGTATCAGAGAAGATCCGGCTCAAGAGGGGTTAAACAGAATTCACCCCCCACGTATAGTATAATAAATAACAAACTCACCCAAAATTTTATTTATATATATATATATATATATATATAAGAGGGGAAAATTTTTGGGTGAGTTTATTATATATAGTACATCTCGATCAATGTCATGTGGAGAGGTGAGAGAAAATTTGTTATTTATAGTACTTAAATGGTTTTTTTTAAATTTATAAAATTTCATAAGGGTATTTTTTACAAAATATCAATTTAAGTAAAAAAAACTCAGGAAGAGAAGTGATAATTATCAGGTTCTCAAACGCAATCATTTCTCCTTCTGTAGTACATCTCGATCAATGTCATGTGGAGAGGTGAGAGAAAAATTGTTATTTATAGTACTTAAATGGTTTTTTAGAAATTTATAAAATTTCATAAGGGTATTTTTTACAAAATATCAATTTAAGTAAAAAAACTCAGGAAGAGAAGTGATAATTATCAGGTTCTCAAACGCAATCATTTCTCCTTCTGTAGTACATCTCGATCAATGTCATGTGGAGAGGTGAGAGAAAAATTGTTATTTATAGTACTTAAATGGTTTTTTAGAAATTTATAAAATTTCATAAGGGTATTTTTTACAAAATATCAATTTAAGTAAAAAAACTCAGGAAGAGAAGTGATAATTATCAGGTTCTCAAACGCAATCATTTCTCCTTCTGTAGTCGTGCAGAAGCACTTCTAAGCAGTTGCCAAACGTTAAACTCGGTAAAGAGGAGATTTTGAATCAAAATGACAGTTTTTCAAAATCATTGTATCCACAGCTTTTCAAATGCTAAAAAAATAGACCTGTGAACTAAAGAAACACAAAAAAACTGTCACATTTAAGAAAAAGCATTTGAATCCGCATTAGGCAAAAAATCAACAAGATCTGACCAAATGCGAATTAACATTGTGCTTAAATTACTTTTGGGCTTTTAGAAACACCATCGATGGGTTATTTTATACTCCAAAAACCAAGCGGTTCATAAGGGTCAGAAACGGGCCGGCCAGACCTGGGCCTAGGCCCACGGGCCTGCTTGGCCAGTCGGCCCGTGGCAAAAAAAGGCCCAAATCCTACCACGGGCCCGCGCATGAATGGGCCTGACGGGCTGGGCCTGGGCTTCGGGCCCAGATTTTAAACATTTGTATATAAATATTAAAATAACACAAAATTGAAGTATACTATTCAGAAAAATATTTATATCTATTAAAATAAAAATATTAAACAAATTAATTACTTAAAAATTAAATAACTACATATACCTAATTAGGTTGACACCTACATAAGTATCAATGATTTGTATAATTATACAATTCAAATAAAAATTATATAAGATTACATGTGACGCATTTGTTGTATTGCCAACCATGGGCCTACGGGCCGGGCCTGTGGGCAAGACTGCGGGCCAGTCCGAACGGGCCCAGTTTGACCGGGCCTGGGCCCCAGAATCAAGCCCGAGCCCGGCCCGCCTTAAAAACGGGCCGGGCCAGCCCGGGTCGGGCGAGTTGGGTTTTTGGGGAACCTTAGGTTCATGTAACCCTGCAACTGTTTATAAAACCCGACACTTGAGTGAGTATTTTTATTTTAATCATGGTGAATAATCTATTTCTATGGTGATGCCAAGATAAGTTAAAATAAGATTTGATAACTATTCCGAGGGAGACTTGATTGCTTATTAAAACTTACTTATTCCAATTAATAAAAATATTGTTTTATGTCAATTAAAAAAAAAAACATATCACATCTATCATATCACATACACAAACATATCTTTTATAATTATTCATAGACATAAATAATTCATGCAAGAGGTATATAGTTGTCTTTTAGCCCTCATTTAGAACGGGAATATAATTTATTCTTGGGTATACATTTATTCTGTGAGTATAGATAAGGATAAAATGATTTTGTATTTGATTGCGTTTTGAATTATTTTTATTGATAAATGTAAGAATAAATGTTTTGTTATTTGTGTAAAATGTATATAAAGTATGGATAATGATTTATAAAAGGTGAAAAATTAATCATAGTTGATTTGAAATGTGATTTATAAGAGATAATGACAGTTGATTTAATAGTGAATCCACATATTCTTTGGGTATAATAACCTAGGATAACTTTAATTCTAGGGATTGATTGGAATCCATATACCACTTTATACTAGTTTGTTCTGCATAAAATATCCTAGGTTATACCAAGTAGTCTAACGGATTAAAACCTCTATTCCAGTCAATACCAGGTTATCCAGTGGCTTATTCCCGTTCTCAAAGTCAATACTTTTATCCATCTTTTATCCACTAGTTATCCACAACTTATCCAAGGTTAATCAAACAAAAAAAAAATCACTTTTACATTTTTAATAAGAATAACAAAAAATACAATCAAACAAAAAATCATTTATTCTATATGAATAATTATCTATTTCGGTGTAGCTATAGGGGCGAATAACTTTCTATCACACCACAAATGGGGGTAAGACGATGCTTATAATGCATCTTATTAGAAGGGTTTAAAAAAAGAAAAAAATAGAGCAAGAATCTACCTTGACAATTCCGCAACCACCAAAAAAGTGCACCAAGATATGCAATATGCCAACATTTAATCCATTATAATCCACAGCATTCATGTATTTACAAATAATACTAATCAACAGGACCACCACTTGATATTCAAAAACTGACAAAAAGAAAAGAAAAGAAAAGAAAATCATCAGGAAAGCAGATAGAAGGTAATATGGAAATCTTTCCATTCCATCTATCAAAAGTAGGTTGATAAAAGAGGTTGATAAAATGAAAACCAATTTTCAAAGAAATGTTGATCAGTCAAATCATACATTCACAGATGAGAAAAGTTCTCACCAGTTGGGGATGGATATCGACCTGATATACTGTTTGAGTAGCGCCTTCTCTTCGTCGATTTTCTTCTTCTCCACAGGATTTGCGGGTTTGACTTTCCTCTTTTCTTCCAGCATCCACTTCAGTGCTCCACTCCACTCATCCTGCAATACCGTTTCTGACACCTTGGCCGGCCTTGTAACTAATAGAGGCACTGCGATATTGTCAGCAACTGGGACCTCATTTTTCTGAGGAACATCGGTCCAGCTTGTTGTTTTTTCATTTGGGGAAGCAGGGACTTCACCAACTGCTTTTCCACTATCCTCCACACCTGAATCCTTATTCCGCGTCCTCAGGAAGAGATAAGCTGCATGACCACACGATTGTCAATATGATTTTTTTCAGTTTCTAATAAACAAATAGAAGTTTATAATTTTATCAAAAAAATTAGAAGTTTATAATTTTGTCAAAAAAATTAGAAGTTTATAACATAACGACCGCTGGGATATGGTTTCTGTCAGTGAACAACTTCCCACGTGACAATAGCTACTATCACACTAATGAACAGCCCTTCATAAAGCTTGCCACCAAGAACAGTTGTTGCTCAGGAAGGAATTTTTTTCCTCCGTTCCAAATTGGGATCATTTGAAATTCCCTATGCAGAACCACAAACGTATTTGAATTTTCTATCAAGTTGACCTATAGATCTAATGAAATATTTATGGAACAGTTCACATCTGTATTTTGTAAAAGATGACCTAATTCATTTCGAAGTAGCAAGGACTGGAACAGGCTGCCTTGGGAGTCCTGTTCTGGGAAATTGCATCAAACAAAGAGGTACCCCGGGGGTAACAGGGTCCCCAAAAAAAAAAAACATACCTAAAAGAAATCCATTTGGATCAGGAAGTCAGAAGCCAATCCTCTTGGGCATGGAGAAAAATTATGCAATGGGGAGGACATAAAGATCAGGATTCTGGAGGCTGAAAACATATTTTGCAGGGAGGAGAGTTTCCCAATATGGAACACAGGAAGATCCAAAGGTCATAAACACATACAGAATGGTAGTTGGAGAAAGCCACCTCGCTGGCCTCCAAATTAATCCAAGTAAGACAACTAATCACTTAGATCCTCACTGGTAGACATGGCAAGGACAGCAGCAACACTGTGGAAGTGTCGATCAGGTAAGCATGGACTAAAATCAAAACAAAACACCAAACCCTCCTGAGGGAAACATGGGTTTGGCAAAGGACACAGGTCCCCAGATACAGTTTCAGTGTTTAAAAGACTCCGAAGACAGTTGCCCACATTGCTCTGGCACTAGAGAAAAAAGGCATTCTTAGTGATGATATTACTTGGCCCCAGTGCAGTGTAGACAGAGAAGATGTAACCCATATTTCTCTTGTAGCTATTCAATCTATATCTATCATCACAAGGATGAGATTAAAAAGGAGTCACTGTCATACCCTAGTTGAAGAGATTCTACTACTTGGACAAGAGTTCCAATCTGGCTCCCTAAAATAATACAAATATCCTCAGTACATCCGTATAACATGAATACATAGACATATCCTGCTCACTGTGCGTAATGGCGGAGGAGACAGTGTCCCACCTCTTTATCGAGTGTCCCTTGGTGAGGTTGCTATGGCGGCGCTTAAAGGAGTCAACGGGGATTTCTGATAGTTTTGACTCTCTTGATGGCCTGTGGGAAGCGGGAAGAAGGTTAAAGCAAAAAGGAGATCGTAGCGTGACGGCCAATATCTCTCAATTCTTCGTCCCGGCTGTCCTATGGGTTGTATGGTTAGCCCGTAACCATCGGTTATTTCGCAACACAAGCATATATTTTGAGAACTTGTGGGACTCGGTGGTGAACTTCATCAAGAATTGGGGTCTTGCGTGTGCGGGGGCAAGGAAGGTTTTGTTGATTAGGGAAAAATTTGTGGTTGAGGAATAGTTTCTTTCAGCTCTTTTGTGTTTTGTTGGTAGAATACTCTTCTACCTTCTTTTACTGCTTTGGGCATGTTGTGTCTTGATTCTAATAAAATTGAGGCCAATGCCCACCTTTCCATCAAAACAAAAAAACATGAATGGATAGAAAGGTATAACAGAATTTTCAGAGGCAAGGCATTAGTCACATTACACAAAAACATCCTGCTGAGGCTAATATTGGCAGACATCAAACTCAAAATGTCACATAAGTTGAAGCCACTTTGACTCGTATAATTGCAAAAGTGGCTGCTAACTTTGCTGTCTGCATCACTGAAAAACCACAGAAATCCACACAAGTGGGTCCACCTGAGAATCAATGGATAAAAGCAAACAACTATGACTAAAAGCGAACTTTGATGGCTCTCTTAGTAGCAGAAAGGCAGGACATGGAGATCTCATTAGGGATCATAAAGGCTCATTCATAATGGGCTGTAGCCAGATGTGAGCTGCTTTCATTAACATCTTACAACCCCCAGGGGGTGCTGCAAAGCCAAAAGATCTCTTGCAGGGGTACACTAACATATGGCTGGAATCTGACTCTGCATCACCAGTGGAATAAATCAATAAACATAAAACCATACCGTGGTAAGCCATCATAACTAGAGGGATAATATAGCATGTTCTGTGGATTTTGGCAGAAACTTTCACATACATATAGAGAGGCAAATCAACCTGCAGACCTTGCAAGCAAGAAGAAGAGGCTGGGAACAGTTACTATCTATCCAGTTAGTTTATGACCCAAACTCTAAGAACTGCCAAATAGAGAGAATAGGGGGGAAGCATATGACAGGATCAGCAGATGAGCTACAGCACTTCTCCAAGACACAGCATGGTGTATGCATGTGTTAGATTAATGTAACAATCCATGAATGTATGATATTTCACAGCTCTCCTAGAGGTAATGAGGATGCACTCACAACACAGTGTCCCTCTCGTTGTACCTAGGAAAAGGAAAAGCTATCTATCATACTGTGTAACGATATTGTACATTCCCCTTAATGAAATACACATAACAGTTCCAACCAACCAAAACATAATCTGTTGAGATACAAGTACATCTGGAGTTCATTCTAAGGGTTTTTAGACATGTCGAAAAAGTTTGGCATCCATGGTTTGAAAATTTTCACACCATATAGAGGTCGCTGAAATGATGATTGAACTGTTTGAAAATAATAGGATATGTTTATTTAAAACCAAAGTTTGTTCAAATGGAATACCTAATTGCTCGAAATAACAAATGTCAGGTTCTTTGTTTGGCTAATGTACCAAGAAAGACTCTTAACGAAGGCATACGGGGATCGATGGGTGCCGCTCGATGATTGCACATGTGTGTTTTGTGTGGAGCTGGGGAGGAAACCGTAGTCCATCTGATGGTGGACTGTCCACTGTCCAAGGAAATACGGAGGCATCTCAGCTTGGTGACGGACTTCTCCAACGGCTTCACTGATCTGGAAGGAATGTGGGCAGCGTGTCGTCGTCTCAAGGCGAAAGGTGACAGGAGTGCTAAGGTGAAGATCTCACCATCTTTCGTTCCTGCGGTTGTTTGGGCCATCTAGCTCACTCACAATCGTTGTATTTTTCAAAACGAGAGGGCATACATGGAGAATGTATGGGACATGGTTGCAGCTTTCATTTCAGATTGGGGCACCGCATGTGTAGGGGCACGTCTGATTTCTTTTATGAAGGGGAGAATTGTAATATAAGGGTAGTCCCTATGTGTTCTATCTCGCTTTGGTAGACCCCTCCTCCACCAAAGCCTTTAGATGTTGTAATCTGCTTTGGGCATGCTCCCTTAATCAATAATATTGAGACCATGCCTACCATTCCATCAAAAAATAAAATAAACAAAAAAAATATATGTATATGGGCATTTGAATGTCAGTTAAAACAGTTTTACATAAAGTTCAAAATTACAGAACCAAGCATGTGTCTTTTGAACATCCGAGTATCGTTCAAATGCCTAAGATCAAAATACTCTCTCTGTCACAACCTAGCGTGATAACCTATTCCAAGGCATTTGCCTTCTCAATTACCTCATTGAATTTATTATTATTAACTATTCCTTCAAGCTTTCCACATGTGGGTAAGAATCATGCTCCAATGAAACTCCAAGGCTCAAAGCTTATTAAAAAAACATGAAAATGTTAATTAGAGTACAAGAACCTGATATCAGTTATATAAATGTTACAACTATGAAGAAAAAGCAAATCGAGCCCTCTATAGAAGATTTAAGGGAAAGAATACAAACTAGAAAACAAATCACAACCGGTAATGAGGAAATAAAGTTCAAGAAACTCAAATACAGCCATATTATAACACAAACCAAAACAAGAAGGGCACATCAACTAAAAAAGAATAATAAAAATAAAAAAAATCATATCAATTCATATCTACCCCATCTCCTCATCAGTGGTAAATCTAAAAACCAAAATACAGCAGGCATCCCAATGTGAGAAGAGCTCAAATCCGCTATCAATAAAAGGTAAGAATTCGGGGAAAAAGATAAGAGAGAGAGAGAGAGAGAGATCGACCTCCGACAGCGAGATTGATGGTGAGGAGAACCGGCCAAACGAATTTGAAGCGACGAGCGAAGGACTCCTTTGGAGGAGGAGGAGGAGGAGGAGGAGGAGGAGCAGAAGCCGAAGTAGGGTCCATCGGACGAGTGGGGAGAGGGGGAGACTTGAGAGATGATGATGATTCTTTTGCCTTTCTTTTCAACTCACCTAATAAACCAGATCAAACAAGACACGTTTGTATAGAACCATAGATTGAACTTGAGGAGGGAGAAAAAAAGGGAGGGGAAACCTTTGGGGGCTTGCGAGTTAGAAGCTTCGGACCATCGGTCATCTTTGATGTTTGTTGGTCGCTGTTTATGTCGAATAACTTGGAATACAACTATACAAGTTTACAAAAAACCAAAAAAACACAAAGGTTATATCCAACCTGGTTTCCAAATTGGGCCATCTTTTCCCCCCAACCTAATAAAAACTTAGAATATCTAAAATTGATTTTCATTTAAGGCATTAACCCCCCTCCCCCCAACCAACCTATCCCATCAACTTTTTCTAACAAAAGTTCTCTCCCTACCTCTACCACATCAAAATATATACAATCCCTTCCCTTTCAGAAATTATTCTCCCTCTTCCCGCCATTTCAAAGGGAGTCGACCGCGACAAACCCGCTCAAGAGGCTCGTCGGATGATCACACACCTTCTGCGTCCAACTATATCGGCGACATTGCATCCACCCCCGCATCTCCTCAATGTAAAAATCAATGCCCTAATTGAAGTGAAACCATAGAGGTGAGGGTCCACTCTTCATTTTCATTTTTTTCCCTTAAATATGGTGGTTGTCATGTTTTATGGGCATTTTATGATGACGTTTGTGTTTGTGGTTGCAATAGTGGTGTTTGTATGTCTAGGGTTTATTGTTGTCTTAGTGGTCATGAGGTTGGAGGATGTATCATTTGTTATTATGATGGTGTATGACATTGTTTTGTTTGTGGTTGTCAAGTTTGAGGAGGTATTTGTGGCTGGGGTCATGATGGTGTTTTTGTCCTAGTTGTAATAGTGAAAACATGTAATTACATTATTATGTAGTAATGACATTAATATGCTCATTAAATTGTATGTTATTGAAATAATACGGTCACAATAAGCATCATTTTTTTATAAGCATCCTCCGCGTTTGAAGCATGAATATAATAGTGAGGTTAGTTTGTGTAAAGTAAGTTTTAGTTTGACGATTGGAAAAATATTTCTTATTAATGACATTCAATTTCTTGCAGAATTATCACCTAGTACCTTTTGATGAAGATGTCGAGGCACCCATCTATTTTGATTTCAACGACATCCCCCATTGGTCAATGAGGAGATCACCAACAATGACACCACTGAACATTTCACTACATCTATGGTAATTTTAGCTCTTTAAAATTCATATATAAATTAAGCACAATGTTACACGAGCGATGGATTGATTTTGTAATTGTTTCAGGTTTTTGAAAATCAAACAGAACTGGTTGATTGGGTCAAGAGAGTTGACAGAAACATCGGGGTGATTGTAGTCATTGGTCGATCGGGACAAGAAAACCCTTGTAGATCAGCCCGGGTGGATCTCATTTGTAAGAGGGGTAAATATGATGCCAGACTTAGGAATAAAGACAAAGAGAAGAAAAAGTCTTCGAAGCGCCAAACCGGTACAAAGAAGAGTGAATGTCCATTCAAATTGCGTGCTATTAAACATTCAGGGAGATGGTCATTGAGAGTATTGTGTGGTCTACACAATCATCCACTGATAATCAATTTCGAGTATCACTCATTTTCTAGGAAGCTTCTCGAGGAAGAATACACCATTTTAAAAGGAATGTCAGTAAGGCACCGACATAGCCTTGGTTGACACCATTGATCTCAATTAGATTTCTTCTAGTGTTTTGTTGACATTTTTTTTGCATATTTTGCATATAACAGAAGCAATGTGTGAGGTTAATATTTTTTTGTAAATCTCACAAGGTCGCACCGATTCACTTTTGTAAAGCCAAAACGATGAATATGTGTAGAAGCAATGTACATGCTAGTATAGTGTAAAATATAATATTATCATATCAATGTGCTAAATGTAAAGTTCTAATAATGCAAAGTGTTGAATATATTATCCGTTTGTGTCTATTGCAATGTGAACTTCTTGTATGTCTAGGAATGGTTAACTTGTACTTCATTTTATAACGGACGCAACACACCTTGGGTCATGGGAAATTGTTCAGTTTGACATAAACCCAGTCATACTGGGGTGTCAACTATGACCCAAGGTATGTCACACAGCACTTTTCAACTACAATATTTTAAAACTGGCGCGGCACACCTTGGGTCACGAGAAGTTGTTCGATTTGACACAAACCCAGTCATATTGGGGGTGTTCACTGTGATCCAAGGTGTGTCACACAACACTTTTCAACTACACTATTTTAAAACTGACACGACACACCTTCAGTCACAAAAAGTTGTTCAGTTTGACACAAACATAGTCATACTAGGGAGTGTACTGTGACCCAAGGTGTGTCACACAAAACTTTTCAACTACACTATTTTAAAACTAGCGTGACACACCTTGAGTCATGGAAAGTTGTTATGTTGAACACAAACCCAGTCATACTAGGGGTGTCCACTGTGACCCAAGTTGTGTCACACAACACTTTCCAACTATTTCATTTTAAAAGTGATACGACACACCTTGAGTCATACAGGAAGGTGGTCGGTTTGACACAAACCCAGTCATACTGGGGTGTCCACTGTGACCCAAGGTATGTCACACATCATTTTTCAACTATAATATTTTAAAACTGACACGACACAACTTGAGTCATAGAAAGGTGTTTAGTTTGACACAAACTATATCATATTGGCGAGTCTAGTGTGACCTAAGGTGTGCCATCCAACACTTTTCCAAATGCAATCTTTTAAAAGTAACGTGACACACCTTGAGTCACGGAAAAATGTTCAGGTTGACACTAACACAGTCATATTGATATGTCTATTGTGACCCGAGGTGTGTCACCCAACACTATCCAGTTGACAATAAGGATAATTTTTTTAACCACAAAAAAGTCATTAATATCATAGCCAATAAACAGACATTTACATTCACAAATTCAATACATTCTTTTAGGCAAATGAAACCTACTATTGACATAACAGTCTTCGATATTCAACATTCACATATACTAATTACATATTCAATACATCCACATTAATAGCTTTTTGACAACTACACATTGTTCAAAAGCTGAAATATAATACATCATTGACAACTACACGTTGTTCAAAAATCAAAATATGTGAATGTTGTTAACGGACAAATACACGACAATCATTTTAACTCAAGCTCGAGGATTGTGCCACTGCTTTGCGATTCGATGACTAGATGCTGCATCAGGAAGTGGTGTGCCATTTTTGCAATAGTGATAGACATTTGATATGACTCTTTTAAACCACTCCAAGTACTCTGGAGTCATGTCCCACGGCCTAAACACTATGTTTCCACTGAGCTTCACTCTATCATAGAAAGTAACAGATTTTTTCTCTAGATTCCAACCGCATAATGTTTTGACCGGTTGACGACATCGCAATGATCGATCACCCTACGCAACATAAGAAATTGATAATGATTACTCATTTAACTAGTTATATAAAAAAAATTGGTCAACTGAATGACACTTAAATAATGTATACCTTGCCGTTCCACACAGAGAAAGCAATATGATGTCTGTAATCCACTAGTAGTTCATTGGTTTCAGGCCCCCCAAGAAAAGGACCATGCACACTGTCATCTTCTATGTCTGAGTCTACAACTTTCGGTGAATGTCTCTTTACCACCTCCTCAATCTCTTCCTTGGACTGGCTTGATGGATCGTCCACAACGTCCTCCTCGACATATGGAACCACTGAGGTTGACGGAGCCTCTTTCACCAATCTCTCGGTTGGAGGCTGTTTGAGGAATGCGTTTCTTGGGAGCCATACTGCAAACAAGAAATGGTTCACTAGTTAGAACTCACTACCATGATTATAGGGACTTAACATTGGTGTTCTTTCTTGTGCTATTAAATAAAAAGGAAAAAATGTTGATGAAAGAAAAAAAAACATGCAGTATTGACAAACACAACAACTTATTAACATATAATTTGCATTGTCATTGACGTTGGTATACATTGATATAGTCAAAGTGTTATTTGACATCCCCCCCCAAAAAAAAATGTGCTTTATTTTTAGACATAAAAAAGAAATAATACTAGATAGAGGAGGATTAAATGCCATTGGTGACTTGTGATGGTGTAGAGCAATTCATTGGTTGGCTCCTAATTCAATGCCCTTTTAACCAAGACATGTGGGGCCGCTTGCTCTATGCTGGGGTAGGAAGGTGGTGTTTCAATGTGTCCACCACCATATGTTGATATTTTTCTAGCATCTCAACAAAAAAAAATTAAATCTGCAAAACAGAAGTTTAGAAATCCCATCCACCACCAAGTGTATGGTCATCCAAAAATGAATTGATATGACATGGGAAGTGAGCAGACATTTTTATAGGAAGATTGATTTAGTATATGGTGGAGAGAGTGTGGGATTGATGGGTTTAATATCTCAAATTGTATATGATGGGGGTTTTCATGTTCTTGGGTAAGAATCACATTTGTTAACATTATTTTACAACTTTTCCCCTTCAATCTTCTTATAATGAGAACACCTGAATTTAAACCGTCTTATGGACATTAAACCATACATTATTATTAATTATTCATTTTATTTGTTTACTCATTTTCCTTTTCTATTGTATTAATCTATTCTGCAGGGTCCTTCCAAAAGCCCTTATACCTCTAGAGGTGTGTATGATGTGCATCATTTCATACCTTTCTCTTTTGACCAATTGCTTTATGTTCTTAATTTATTCATTTCTTTTTTCTTGAGTGTCTTTGGATGCTCATCCGGCCTTGAATTTAGATATTGTTATTAATATTTTTAGAATATAAATGTGCTCATCATTATTCACACCACAGGACTGAGATGTCTCTAGAAAATTATATTTAGTCTTATTTGCAGCCCATAAATCACATGATTATATTAGTAAAATTCATTTGAGATGTCTCTAAAAAATTATGTTTATCCTCATTTGTAGCCCACACATTTGTATTAAGTATGTCATATGTTGTTGTCTCATCATATTGAACCTTGAACGCAAACAAATTCAAACATAACCCTAGGTATCTAAGAAAAGCCCAAAACTTTATTTTTATGGAATAACCAAGTTTTCATTCAATATATTGAACCCTAAACACAAGCAAATTCAATGTAAACCATTGGTTTCTATGAAAAACCCTAAGTACTATCCAAAACACTTTTTTTTGGGAATTACATGACATTCAATCCACACTTCAGTTTCCCTAAACCTTAAAAATAAGATATGAACAATAACATTAATGTTTTAATTATTCAAGAAGAAGGAGTGATAGTTTACTCATAATATGGTTTGTGGGGATGATGATACAGCTCCTAATGGATGACCGTCAGTGCATGGGGATAATGGGCGGTGGTAGCTTGGACTGTGAGAAGAGAGAGGAGAGGGAGGGAGAGAATGGCTGGGAGAGGAGAGGAGAGCGAGGGATTGGAGAGGGATTTATGTTTTTTCGGGTGAAATGGTGGAGGAGGGCATGGGATGAGAAGGGTTATGGATTAATTTTTATATGGTGGTGGGCTTAGGTTTAATATTAAGTGAGGGTTGTGGGGAGAGTTGGTTGAGGGGGAGAGAGTTTAGGTTGGTGCTAATAGACCAGCCCTTCCAAATTTCACATTTTTATTTTATTTTATGAGTCAGCAAAAAGATTAGATTATTACTATCAATTTTATTGATAATTTTAAAGTTACATTATCTAATTGTGAAGTAAAAAGATAAGAGAACATAGCAGGAAAATCACACATCTGATAGAGGACTTGTGGGTTATCAATGCAAGGGGAAAAAAACCCATTCATTTCAATGATTGCGTCCGCCAGTGTCTACAAACTACACCGCTCCCACTAGCCTTTGCCAAACGGGACCTTAGTAAGTGTAAAAACAAATGAGAGAATAAGACATCGTAATGACTCAGGGGGAGAAGAATAAAAGAGAAACTTGAACACTCACTGCTCAATACATAATGTGCCCTGACAAAATTCAATGCATTTGATACCTGCAATGATTGTTCTCCAGTCTCATCATTTAGTGCAAGTGCGGAACGAGGAATTATAATGGAAGGTAGGAGTTAAATGATTAAGGTAATGTCTGAAAACATGTTTGAAAAATAAGATTTTCAATAAAGTGGCTTAAATAAACTTGATATCTAAGAAGCGTATTTTCAGCGCTTTTTAAAAAGTAACACTTTTGTATTAAAAGCTGTAAGTAATTTTTTAATTAAGCCTATTTTCTAAAAGACATTTTGTAACACGTTTGTGTTTTTCGCTTTATTAAAAAGTAGAAGCGCGTCTAAACACGTTACCAAATGCCCCTTAAGTATGTCAGATAATTTGTTAACGGGTCATAACCAAAACAGTGAAGTAATGCACTATTGAGATTGAAAATATTTTTTTCACATATTTAGAGATTTTGACCGAGTCATTGAAGTAGACAGTTGAGATCAGAAGTTATTTTTCCTTTCAGGAGATGAAAAAATATATTGAAAAAGTCATTAATTCTTTCAATAAAATAGAAAAATCAATATAAAAATAGTTAACATCCTTGTGTCTACCCCTAATTCACTGGATTCCCACAAATTTTCTACATAAACCGCTGACCCCTGAACAACTATGCGTTTGGGATAGCAATGGGGTGGGTTGGAACGGGTTTGGTTAACTCTCAATCCCAAATCCGCTAACAAAATCTCATTTCAAACCGATCCAAAACCCGTGATGAGTTTGAGCATTTCATCTCAAATCCATCCTAATGTGTTATATACGTGTCACTTTTTAGCCTATTGGTAATCTTTGGGTCATTTCTGGCCATTTTTGAAATTTTCTTTTTTTGATCGGAGCCGCTAAAATTTTAGCTTTTAACCAACTGCGTGAGCTTGAGTACTCCGATTGAAAATCTGACTGCATATTATGGGGCTTGGTACTATTATATACTACCTATAAAATTTTTATCAAATTCTGGTAAAGTTTTAAAAATTATGCAGTTCTGAACTGTATTCGGGTTTCAGTCGTTACTGGTTTGCTTGGTGGAATAGTAATTTGAATAGTTGGTGGTTATGGTCACCTTGGGTAATCTTACCCCCCCCCCCCATTACTTAATGGTTAAGAAATGTTTGGTTATTTTTGGTGTGTATGGGTGAGTTTAGGTTAGAATCACCCCCAACTTTTCCCTTCTCATTAACCCCCCCCCCCCCATGTGAGCATTTGTGCTCACTCACTCTTCCACTCCCTCTCAACGTCTCCTATCCTCTCCATCCCCTCTTCGTGTGTGTTTTGTGTGTTTTGTTGTGAAAAAAATCAAAGAGAAGAAGAAGATCATGAAGGGTTAAAGCACAAAAGGTGAGTGTTGTTGTTGTTGTTGTTGTTTTCCTCTCTTTGGCTCCCTCTCAAGCTCCCATTGCCCTTGTTTTTCAGCCATTAGAAGGCACTGGGGAGGCTGAGGAGGTGGTGGTAGTGGTGGTGGCGGTTGTGGTGGTTGCGGGTGCACGGAGGGCACCGGATCTCCCCCTTTCACTCCCCCTCTCTTGGTAAGCTCTCTCCCTACTTTATTTATGATATTCTAGGGTTGGGTAGGTGTTAGGGGACCTTGCACACCATGTGTCTGTGTTTGGGTGTGTGTGGAGTGAGGGAAAGGGGGTTTTTGGGACCTGGGCGTGCGCGCTGTCGGGGGCTGGCAGGCAAGGGCGGACGCGGAGGGGCGCGCGTGCGCGTACGCGCGGGTGTGCGTGTGCGGGCGAGCGGGGCGAGCGGGCGTGCGCATGTGCGTGGTCGGGCGTGTACGGGCGCGTGCGCGCGCGCGGCTGGGTGGTCTGGGAGCAAGGCAGGGCGCGGGGGCATGTGCGCACGTGCATACACGTGCGTACGCGTGCGGGGCCACGCTTGTGGCACTCGTATGTGCGTGCATACGTGCGAGCCCATATGCGTGCACATCTGAGTCTTTGGCATTTCTAGTTAATTTTACGTGTTTTTATGTAGTTATACTCACCATTTTTGATGCCCTTGTCGTGTAGATCTTGGCGAACGGTCACGCAACGACCCAGGTTGCGGTGAGTAGGTCGATCCAACCCAGTTGGAAGGCGTACGATGCACGTAGACATGCATTGCCCTCCCGTGGGGCACCATAACTGCATATTAACCTTGTTTGCATGTATATGTCATTTGCTTGACTTGCTATGTTGCATCCATGTCATGTTAGAGATAATATGCTAGGATTATACATGCTAGTGTCATGCATAGGGACCCGTGCTTGTCTATGCATCATGTCCATGCTAGCATAACATTGATTCCTACATGCCCCACTCAGCCCAAGCATGTCCTTCGCCTATTTATGAAAAGCATACGTGTAAGCATGCCTTAGAAAATATTATAACTTGTTATTATATTAGTACATGCTCCCATAATTAATTCTTTACTTAAATTGTATATTTAATTCCAATTTTCCTGCTCAGGATTAAGGGACCTTGCGAGGTCATCAATGAGATCCGGGTTAGGGTGCTCCATGTTCCTTGTTTGGCTGTCGGGATATCCTATATCGGGACCTCAAGGTGCCCTCCCAAGAGGTTCTTTCCCCCAGGCAAGGAATATCTTATACCTGTATGACCCATAAATCTTGTCAAAATAAGTTTGGACAAGAGCATGACCTATTAGGGGGTCATACTGGCATAGTCACTACGAATGATATGTTATCCCCGCATCTGAGTTATGCGCTCTGGAGGGAATTCATGAGAATTCGATACCCTTTTTTGATGTTTATCAATCGACGACGTTGGATCCATGAGGATCGTATTTGCGAGTGTCGAGTGTTCTTCCCTTTATCGGTTCCGTGTAGAGACTGCCCGGCGTAGTAAAGTCCGGTGGGAGTGCTCCCAGACGCTATTAATGACGCAGTGGGGCGCGCATGAGGTAGAGATAGCAGTCTTGGGAGGCTAACCGGTAGAGGCCAGAACCCTTTGAGATGCTCCAGGTACTATCAACTACGCTTGCTGGTCTATCCACATAGCAGAGATAGTGGACGTGGGAGGCTACCAGGTAGTAGAGGTCACACTGGAAGAGACTACCGGATGACGAATGGTGTAGGAACAGTCAACCTTATCCCTAAAGTCCTATGTCACCCTGTGGGGGTGAGGGTGCGGGAGTGGTGGGCCCGGGTTGATACTCGACCCACCAGCGTAAGTAGTTAATTTCATCTGTTGGAATTTAATTTACTTGTAATGATTAATATGAGTTGTGTTGCATGGATTGTTCCATTCATTGAGCGTGTGGCTCACCCCACGCATATGTTTTCCTCCAGTTGACGATGAGTCGGATCCGAGAGAGGAGCTCCCCTTTGCGCAGTACGAGTAGGGGACCATCGTTCGAACTTAGTCGTTTGAGCTTCCGCTATTTGTATATATTTGATGTCATTTACTTGGTTATTGCTTTATTGCCTTTGATGTTGTGGAGTCCTTATTTGATCTCGTGTATGAATTGCTAATATCATATATATATTTGTCACATCTTGGGGACAGCCGCCCTGGGGCGTGACTGTTATACATGTGTCATTTTTTAGCCTATGGGTAACCATTGGGTCATTTTTGCCATTTTTGAAATTTTCTTTTTTCGATCGGAGCCGCTAAAATTTTGGCTTTTAGCTATCTGCGTGAGCTGAAGTACTCTGATTGAAACTCTGACTGCATATTATGGGTCCTGGTACTATTCTGTACTACCCATAAAAATTTCATTGAATTCCGGTAACATTTTGAAAATTATGCACTTTCGAATCGTATCTAGGTTTTCTTCGAAACTGATTCGTTAAGTGGAATAGTGTTGGGATATTTATGTGCATATGGTGACCCTAGATAACCTTACCCCCCCCCCCCCACTTAGTGAGTAAGAAATCATTGGTTATTTGGTATGTGTGTGGGTGAGGTTAGGGTTATGTTCACCCCCACCTTTTTCCCTTGTGTTCACCCCCCCCAAAAGTGAGCATTTGTGCTCACTTTCTCTTCCTCTCCCTCCCTCAATGTGGCTCTCCCTCTCCAGCCCCCCTTGTGTGTGTTTGTGTGTGTTTTATGGAGAAAAACAAAGAGAAGAAGAAGATCAAGAAGGGTTGTAGCACAAAAGGTGAGAGTTGTTGTTGTTGTTGTTTCCCTCTCTTTGGCTCCCTCTCAAGCTCTCATTGCCCCTGTTTTTCAGCCATTAGAGGGCTGTTGGAGAGGCTGAGGAGATGGTGGTAGTGGTGGTGGCTGTTGTGGTGGTTGTGGGTGCACGGAGGGCACTGGATCTCCCCCTTTCACTCCCGTAAAAGCTCTCCCCCACCATGTGCTTGTGTTTGGGTGAGTGAGGGGTGAGGGAGGGTGCTTTTGGAAGCCTGGGCATGCGTGCGGGTCTGTCTGCGCGCATGCGCGCACAGGCGCGCGCAGTCTGGCAAGCAGGCCTCTAGTGGGTGCAGGCGCGGGTGCGCGGGAGTGCGCGCGTTGTGCGCACGAGATTGGCAGGCGCACGAGTGAGCGCGGGTCTGGCGCGCGGGTGCGCGCGGGCTTGCACGTGCTTGCGACAGCGTATCTGGGCGCGCAGATGGGGCCACGGCAGTGCACCAACGGGTGCGGAAGCGCGTGCGCGCATGCGTGCACATGCATATGTGTGCGGGGGCCATGCGTGTGGCTGCCCGGGGACTCGGGTAGGTGTTGGGGAGCTCAGATATGCGTATGTACATGCGGACTCACATGCGTGCGAGCCCATATGCGTGCATATCTAAGCCTTTGATATTTTTAGTTAATTTTAAGCGTTTTTATGTAATTATACTCACTATTTTTTATGCCCTTGTCGTGCAGATCTTGGCGAATATTCACGCATCGACCCGGGTTGCGGTGAGTGGGGCAATCCAACCCAGTTGGGAGGTGTTCGATGCACGTTGGAGTGCATTGCCCTCCCCGGGGGCACCATAATTGCATAAAAACTTGATGTATGCATGCATGTTGTTACCTAGCTTGCTAAGCATGTAATCATGTCATGCTAGATATTGAATGTTAGGGATTATATGTCTATGTATCATGTATAGGAGCCATACATGCTAGATATCATGTCATATGTTAGGATAACCCCCACTATGCATGTCCCCACCTAGTTAATTTGATTAACTTATATGATTATGCATAGAATAGCATGTCTTAAAACAATATGTTGTTGTATTGTATTAATTCATTTAAGATGCGACTATGATTAATTCCTTAATTTATTCTTCATTATATATTAATTCCTATCTTCCTACTCGGGATTAAGGGACCTTGGGAAGTCACCATTGAGACCCGGGCTAGGGTGTTCCGTGTTCCTTGTTTGATTGTCGAGGTATCCTATATTGGGACCTCAAAGTGCCCTCCCAAGGGGTTCTTTCCCCAGGCAGGGAACATCTTATACCTGTATGAGCCATGAATCTTGTCTAAATGAGTTTGGACAAGTGTATGACCCATTAGGGGGTCATACCATGGCATAGTCATTACGAATGATAGAATTTCTCCGCATCTGAGTTATGCGTCCTGGAGGAAATTCTTGAGAATTCATTACCGTATCGGTGCGTAGTCACGGATGATGACGGAGATAGGGATCGTATTCGCGTGTGTCGAGTGTTCTTCCTTCGTCGGCTCTGAGTAGAGACTGCCCGACATAGTAAAGTCTGGTGGGGCGTTCCTAGGTACTACTCATGACGCGTGTTGGTGTGCCCATACGGCCGAGGTAGCGATCATGGTAGGCTACCCGGTAGAGGCCAGAATCCTGTGAGGTGCTCCTAGGTACTATTCAGGATGCTTGTTGGTGTGCCCATATAGCAGAGATAGTGGATGTGGGAGGCTACCAGGTAATAGAGGCCACACCGGGAGAGACTATCGGATGACGAGCGGTGTAGAATAGTCGATCTCTTCCCCAAGAGCCTAGGTCACCTCGAGGTGAGGGTGAGGGTGAGGGTGTAGCGGGTCGGCGTTGGTTCGATCTTCCAGTTTTTGCAATTTCCCAAAGCCTAAGTCATCTTTAAGGAGGGTGAGGGTATTGCTCCATAAAGTCATATGTCACCCTGTGGGGGTGAGGATGCGGGAGTGGTGGGCTCGGGTTGATACTCGACCCACCAGCTTTAGTAGTTGATTCCATCTGTTGGAACCTAAATTACTTGAAATGATTAATATGAGTTATGTTGCATGGATTGTTCCATTCACTAAGCGTGTGGCTCACCCCTCGCATATGTTTTCCTCCAGTTGACGCTGAGTTGGATCCAAGAGAAGAGCTCCCCTTGGCGCAGTACGAGTAGGAGACCCGCGTTCGCGTTGGATGTCTTGCGAGTGAGAGGCCATTAGCATTCCCTTTTCCTTGTATGTATTATACTTGTGCTCGTGCATGATATGTGGACTGTTGATGTGTTTTGTTGTGTATATTGGCTCTCACAGGACAGTTGATTGTGTACTCTAGTCTGTAAATATGTCTTTGAATTATAGACTTAGTCGTTTGAGCTTCTGCTATTTGTATATATTTGATGTCAGTACTTGGTTATTGCTTTATTGTATTTGATGTTGTGGAGTCCTTATTTGATCTCGTGTATGGAATGCTGGTATCATATATATATTTGCCATGTCTCGGGGACGGCCGCCCTGGGGCGTGACAGTGACAAAAGTTGGTATGAGAGCCATGTGCCAATTGTTTTCTTAGAGATGAGTCCTAGGATTTCTATATGAGTATTCTGATCCTAGTGCTGGTTCCTTAGGTTGCTAATATGCCTCCTCGGAGACGGGCGCGTGGACGTGATCGCCCTCGGGCTTCGGAGGTTTCCGAATATACCGGAGGCGAGGAGTCTACTGACGAGTCCTTGACTATTGGGCCAGGACCTGCACAGGAGCCTCCAACATGGGAGCGTGCTTATGCTCATATAGCAAAATTACTAGAGACTCTGACTAGTGTATTTGAGGTCCAGACTGTGGCGTTTGCTGAGCAGGCGCGAGTGATCCAGGTGCTGCGGGCGGCCTGCGGGGCGGCCCCGCGGGTACCCTTAGTTTTCGATCCACCAGTGGTACCAGTTGTACCCCCTGTACCGAGGGAGATTCCTGTGAAGGAAGTACAGAGACGTTGTAAGTGCAAGCGGCCCCGCGAGGATCGATCAATGGCCGCCGCTACCCCAGTTGAGGTGGTGCCAGTTCGGGGTCCTGCACCCATTGCTGCCATTCCAATCCGTGCTACAGGACCGGAGACGCGACGATGTTACCACTGCTAGGGAGTCGGGCATCTGGCCCTTGCTTGCCCCGATGCGGACCGACCTCCTGTGCCTCGACCGCAGCCGCAGCAGCCACAACGTCAGCAGCAGCAACCACACGGTGGCCGTGTTGATCAGAGGAGACAGCCAACGCAGCCTGCGAGGCGTGCCCCTGCTCCTCAGCCGCAGCTTGTTCAGGGTCGTGTTGCATCAATTACGGTCGACGAGGCATAGGCTTCGGGTAGCATTGTCCGAGGTATTGTGCTATTTGATTCCGAGGCCACACACTCGTTCGTGTCTCCCACTTTCGCGAGACGGATGAGTGTGGTGTCGACCACTCTTGATGCATTGCTGGAGATATCATTGCCGACCGGAGACCGTATTCTCCTCCATTCTGTTTATCGAGGGTGTACTTTGGAGTTTGAGAGTGATGCCGGTTTCAAATTTTGAGGGTGTGGCGTATTATCCATTAAAGGGTGATGTCTTCTTTCAATTTTCTGCTCAGGATTAAGGGGTCTTACAAGGTCATCATTGAGACCCGGGCTAGGGTACTCCGTGTTCCTTGTTTGGTTGTCGGGATATCCTATATCGGGACCTCAAGGTGCTCTTCCAAGGGGTTCTTTCCCCTAGGCAGGGAATATCTTTGAAACATTCTTTGGATGATTGCCTATCCCTCTCACTTGGAAGGTGCTGAAGCGAGTAGTAATGCTTACGATCGGGATTGGGTGTTACGGTATGAGGTCGAGAGCGTGGACTCCCTGTGATGTATCTACCCATTTAGTGCATGATGCTGGAGTCCCGATGGTTATAATTGGACGACCTGTCGTTGGCGGCATGTGAAGCACAGTTGGCGGTACTGTTGTGTTGTGCCCCCACGTGGGTCGTAAATGAGGAGATGCGATGCTAGAGTTCGTGATGAGACTCAACTACCATTTTAAGTAGATGATATTCCATAGGCGTCGTTGGGAAGCGACAATCTCCTGTTGCGCGTCTTACGGATTAAGTGTGGTTGTGTCGCTTACCCAGCGTGTCTGGGTCATCATGAGCACTAGGCCGAGGAGCGGCCGCAAATTAAATATTTGACCTTACGGTAGCCTGGATGGTTCGTGTGTGCCTCTGCACCGCCCTAAACCATCAGAGGGCTACGTAGGTCATCGTCGCCAGGAGCTACCTTCAGTTTTGGCGACCACTTTTTCCTGAAGGTGTCCCGGTTTAAGGGCATCCTCAATTTTGATGTTCGGGCGAGCTGAGTCAGCCCTTCTTGGCTGTTCCTCATCCTTGAGCGGATTGGAAAGGTGGCCTATCGCAATAGCCCTGCCCCCACAATTGGCTCAAGCCATGACGTCTTCAATGTCTCGCAACTGAGGCGCTAAGTCCACGATCCTGCTCACGTCATCGCGTTTGAGCCGCTCGTCTTCGAGCCGGGATTGTCATTCGTGGAGCCGCCGATCAAGATCCTGGACCGGCGGGAGAAGAAGCTCCGCGCCAAGACCATCAAGTTGGTTAAGGTGCGATGGCAGCGCCGTTCCGGTGCCAAGGCCATTTGGGAGCGCGAGGACGCCATGCGTGACGTATATCCACATCTTTTCCCTTCCTAGATGTTTTTGTTTTTAATTTTGTGGACAAAATTTCCTAAGGCGGGAAGAATGTTATATATATGTCACTTTTTAGCCTATTGGTAACCTTTGGGTCATTTCTGACCATTTTCAAAATTTTCTTTTTTTGATCGGAGCTGCTAAAATTTTAGCTTTTAGCTAACTGTGTGAGCTTGAGTACTCCGATTAGAAATCTGACTACATATTATGGGTCCTAGTACTATTCTGTATTACCCATAAAAATTTCATCGAATTTCGGTAATGTTTTAAAAATTATGCAATTTTGAACTGTAACTGGGTTTCGATCATTACAGGTTTGTTTGGTGGAATAGTAATTTGAATAGGTTGTGGTTATGGTCACCTTGGGTAACCTTACCCCCCTATTGCTTAATGGTTAAGAAATGTTTGGTTATTTTTGGTGTGTGTGGGTGAGTTTAGGTTAGAATCACCCTCACCTTTTCCCTTCTCATTACCCCCCCCCCATGTGAGCATTTGTGCTCACTCTCTCTTCCTCTCCCTCTCAACCCTGTTTTTTCAGCCATTAGAAGGCCCTGGGGAGGCTGAGGAGGTGGTGGTAGTGGTGGTGGCGGTTGTGGTGGTTGCGGGTACACGGAGGGCACCGGATCTCCCTCTTTCATTCCCCCTCTCTTGGTAAGCTCTCCCCCTTCTTTATTTCTGATTTTCTTGGGTTGGGTAGATGTTAGGGGATCTTGCATACCATGTGTCTGTGTTTGGGTGTGTGTGGAGTGAGGGAGAGGGGGTTTTAGGGGCCTGGGTGCACGCGCGCTGTCGGGCGCGTACGTGCGCGTGGGGATCTGTGGGCGAGCAGAGCGAACGTGCGTGGGTGTGCACATGCGGGTGCTAGCAGGCAGGGGCATGCACGTGCCCGTGCGGGCGAGCGGGTGCTGGCAGGCAGGGGCGTGCACGTGCACGTGCCCGTGCGGGCGAGCGGAGCGAGCGGGCGTGCGTGTGCACGTGGTCGGGCGTGTACGGGCGCGCGCGAACGGTAGCGTGCACGCACGATTGGGCGCCTGGATGCGCGGACAGCGCGTCCGGGTGCGCGGCTGGGTGGTCTGGGTGCAAGGCTGGGCGCGGGACAATGCACCGGCGAGCACGGGGGCGTGTGCCCACGTGCATACGCGTGCGTACGCATGCGGGGCCACGCGTGTGGCTGCCCGAGGGCTCAAGTAGCACTCGGATGTGCATGCATACGTGCGTATTTACATACGTGCAAACCCGTATGCGTGCACATCTGAGTCTTTGGCATTTCTAGTTAATTTTAAGTATTTTTGTGTAGTTATACTCACCATTTTTTATGCCCTAGTCGTGTAGATCTTGGCGAACGGTCACGCATCGACCCGGTTGCGGTGTGTGGGTCGATCCAACCCAGTTGGAAGGCGTTCGATGCACGTAGACGTGCATTGCCCTCCCTGGGGCACCATAACTGCATATTAACCTTGTTTGCATGTATATGTTATTTGCTTGACTTGCTATGTTGCATCCATGTCATGTTAGAGATAATATGCTAGGATTATACATGCAAGTGTCATGCATAGGGACCCGTGCTTGTCTATGCATCATGTCCATGCTAGCATAACATTGATTCCTACATGCCCCACTCAGCCCAAGCATGTCCTTCGCCTATTTATGAAAAGCATAAGTGTAAGCATGCCTTAGAAAATATTATAACTTGTTATTATATTAGTACATGCTCCCATAATTAATTCTTTACACTTAAATTGTATATTTAATTCCAATTTTACTGCTCGGGATTAAGGGACCTTGCGAGGTCATCATTGAGACCCAGGCTAGGGTGCTTCGTGTTCCTTGTTTGGTTGTCGGGATATCCAATATCGGGACCTCAAGGTGCCCTCCCAAGGGGTTTTTTCCCCCAGGCAGGGATATCTTATACCTGTATGAGCCATAAATCTTGTCTAAATAAGTTTGGACAAGAGCATGACCTATTAGGGGGTCATACCATGGCATAGTCACTACGAATGATATGTTTTTCCCGCATTTGAGTTATGCGCCGTGGAGGGAATTCATGAGAATTCGATACCCCTTTTCGATGTTTATCAATCGACAACGTTGGATCCATGAGGATCGTATTTGCGAGTTTCGAGTGTTCTTCCCTTTGTCGGTTCCGTGTAGAGACTGCCCGGCGTAGTAAAGTCCAGTGGGAGTTGTTCCCAGACGCTATTAATGACGCAGTGGGGCGCCCATGAGGTAGAGATAGCAGTCTTGGGAGGCTAACCGGTAGAGGCCAGAACCCTGTGAGATGCTCCCAGGTACTATCAACGACGCTTGCTGGTCTATCTACATAGCAGAGATAGTGGACGTGGGAGGCTACCAGTAGTAGAGGCCACAGTGGGAGAGACTACCGGATGACGAATGGTGTAGGAACAGTCAACCTTATCCCTAAAGTCCTATGTCAACCTGTGGGGGTGAGGGTGCAGGAGTGGTGGGCCCGGGTTGATACTCGACCCACCAGAGTAAGTAGTTAATTCCATCTGTTGGAATTTAATTTACTTGTAATGATTAATATGAGTTGTGTTGCATGGATTGTTCCATTCACTGAGTGTGTGGCTCACCCCTCGCATATGTTTTCCTCCAGTTGATGTTGAGTCGGATCCGAGAGAGGAGCTCCCCTTGGCGCGGTACGAGTAGGGGACCAGCGTTCGCGTTGGATGTCTGGCGAGTGAGAGGCCATCAGCATTCCTTTTTCCTTGTATGTATTCTACTTGTGCTTGTGCACGGTATGCGGATTGTTGATGTCTTTTTTTGTATATATTGGCTCTCATAGGACAATTTATTGTGTACTCTAGTATGTAATATGTCTTTGAATTACAAACTTAGTCGTTTGAGCTTCCGCTATTTGTATATATTTGATATCAGTTACTTGGTTATTGCTTTATTTCTTTTGATGTTGTGGAGTTCTTATTTGATCTCGTGTATGGATTACTGATATCATATATATATTTGCCACGTCTCAGGGACGGCCGCCCTGGGGCGTGACACAATGGGTTTTTAAAAAACTCAAACATGTCTTGTCTTATCTCATTTAGAAGGGAACTTGTTTAAGAATCTTAACTTTTCAAGCATTTTTTTAAATTTAGCTTATAACGTAAATAATTTTTTTTATCCGTTATGTTATATAATATTATTTAGTACATATTTAATAAATTTATCAATTCACTACAAGAAAAATTATTTTTTGCGATGATTTTAAGCTGTCGAAAATAGTCTCCGTAACCGTCGCAAATAGCCTTTGCAACGGTTCTGCGGCGGTTTGGGTTATGTCGTATCAAACGGCGTCGCAAAAGATTAGCAGCGGTTTTTAGCCGCCGTAAATATCTTTTATAGCGTTTTTTCTACCGTCGCAAATAATCCGTCGCAAAAAGTATATGTTTTGCGACGGATAAACTAGCCGTCGCAAAAACAGTTTTTTCTTTTTTTTTTACTTTTGCGACATGGGCCTAAACCGTCGCAAATAATTTTTTTTTTTTGTTTTTTAGATTTTAGAAAACTTGTAATATATGTATTCACATAAAGACTTGCCGTAGATCTACATCCAAAATGGGGTTATAATATATAGCTTAAATATCAAGTCATGTCTACATCCAAAATGGGGTTATAATATATAGCATAAACATCAAATCATGTCTACATTCAAAATAGGAATCTCTTCCATTTGTTCCCAAAGTGAACCTTGCTTGAATGAGATTGAGCGAAGTTCTCTCCTCCGTAATAGTCATTCATGTCAATATGCAAAACCTGTTCTACATAGTAGAAAATCAGTGAGCAAAACCTGTACCACTGTAAAACAACTACATGAAAACCTTTTATTTAATTGAGTGTAATTATGCAACTATTAACTTAAAAGTTGCACCGAAGAGAAATGTGGTATAACAAGATTAGTATTCAAATTTGAAACGGAGTGCATTAGACTTTATGCAACAAGATAGTTAAAAGTGAAAACAAAAATGCTAGCGACTGTTTCAATTTTAAAATTTCATGGGACAAATCTCTACAATAAAAACATAAACAAATATTTTAATAAATAGAGTGGTGCATATTTCTAAAAGAGTAGCTGGATATTACATAAGTGGACATAGATAGCTTGTTTACCAGTAAATAAATGTACATATTATGCTAAAATAATCCTTGGTTAGCTGTGATCTACTTGGACATTTTAACAGAAAAATAATGTATATAATTCTTCCTTTTGGGGTGGTCCACCACCTGTCTACATTTCAACACCATTGTGACCAGCATACAAACCAGAATTCTAGGCAACCAAAAGGAATCTCTACATTGAAACCTCAATTTAACAGATCCTCTCTACCTCTATCAGGCTCTCAATTTGTCTAGTAGATAGCTCAATTTGTCTATCAAATAGAGAGTGTGGGATAGAGACCAAAAGCATTTCATTAAAACAAAACTCACATCAAAAAAATGTTATTTCAACACCCATTTCCCTCACCAACCAACACAACAAAAAAAGTAAGAGAAAGTGACAACCCAAACCCTTAAAACCAATGAGAGATCAACGAGTAAAACAAATAAATTAAAACAATAACCATCAAAATCACCTCTATCAAATCCATTTGAGAGAGACAGAGACTTACCCCACTAGCCAGAGTTGGACCTCCAGTTGATTCTCTATGTATTGGGGAGCACACCAGATCTCTGTGCCTCAAAGAAGAGAAGGCTCTTGCTGAGTGCCTTCCCATAGTCATGCCCTCCTCCACTCACCAACAATGGCATCATCAACATCATCCCCATCAAAATCATTGCACCTCCTCCCATCACAATCTGTACTTGAAACAATAAAAACATAAATACCCAAAATGGAGAATGGAAAAAAAAAAAAAGTGCAATGTGGGTTAGTAGTTGTCTTGGGTGATAGGAAAAGAATTGGCAAAATTATGTATAATTTCACAAATGAAAAAATGGTCATCACATTATCACATACACAATAGTTGAGAGAAAAGATGATCAAATAAAAAGTATTGGAGACGCACACATTGACATGTACACAGCATTGATGACAATCTGTGGCCAAATTATTTACCAGATTAATGTTCTCTAAAATATAGAGATGCTGAACAAGCACATGACACACAATCACACAGACACAAAGACACACAAACACATGGTTTTTATTATTCACCCACATCAGATCATATATACGTTTCCACTCGGTTCCTTGATTTCGTACTAAACATTAATCAATCGAATAACTAATTAGCCTTCCCAAACCCAAACACTTAGAAAGGGTGAGAGAGTAAAAGAGAAATTGGAGGAGGCAGAGGTGGTGAAGCCCCACTATATATGGAGGAAATGCAGGGGCAACAGCGGCAGCAGCTCTTCTTGTGTATCTGAGATTATTCAATGCTCATTAACGTGGTAACCAATAGGAATAAATGAGTTTGTTTGGACCTTCAAATCCCATTAATCACCAATGAAATTGTTTGCAGTATGTGAAAACAAGTTTTACAAATTAAAACCAACTTACACCAATTTATAAATTTTTTTACCCCCATCTTAATCACCCTCAATATGTTTATACCTAGATGTAACGCCCCACATTTACCTAACCGCTTATCGGACGGTAAATGGATCGCTACTAAACTTAATCCAAATACAAGACCAAAATTTGCAGCTCTTTTTTTTTCCCTTTTCTTATATGATACCAATATAATATAAATATAATAAAACCAATAATAATAAAATAATAATACCAATGGTTTTAAATCATCAATAACTTTACAATATATCAGAGTTTTTGCGGAGACAATATATTAAAAAGAAAATACATAACAAACTACCCCTGTGGGAGCCATCTAAACTAAACAAACATAAATAGTCAGTCGTAACTATAATTTACTCTCGAACCGCTACCTCGGAGCAATTTCTGAAAGACGCGAAAAGTCCAAACTTCATCTTAATCCTCAGAATACGCAATACCTGGTTATGAAACAACCAGCCCATATCGAATAAGGTGAGTGATTAACTCAGTGAATAAGCTCACTGACAAATTATCTCACGTGACAGTATATATAAAAATAAAGTTTTATGAAAATCAATTTTATTTAATAAATCTTTTAAATTCATGAGCTTAATAGAAAATATATTTTAATACAATCACGTGCCCCAATCCTTTGTCCACGTCATAGAAATTATGCAGTTTAAATGATATGACCGGGTAGGGTTCTCAATCGGAAGAACCGTTTCCCAAAACAGGTGTGTCAAGCCCCAAGCGACTAAATTGCTCAAAAAGGTCCCTCGAGGAGACGTCGGATCTAGAAGACGCTGATGGGTCGCCGCTGCCATCACTACGAGAACACCAGCACAGGATGCCCCAGTTGCTGCAGACTTCAAACAAAGGAATCCGCCGCTGCAAGGAATGCTTTACCACACCCCTCACCGATCTTGGGACTCTTCGAGTCCTAGACCTTCCTCCCCAAAGGCGAAATACTACGGGGGATTTATTCCAGAAAATATGTCATGATATGCATCTTGATAAAATCTCCTAGGACTAGGTTGTCCCCACTAGTCCTAAATTTTTTCAAAAGTCTCGAAATGAAAATCTTTAATCCAAATGTTATTTCGAAAGCATAAGCATCAAAAATGTATTATGTTAATTATTAAAACATGAATAACATAATTCATGCTATTTTAATGACATGATGAAGGAATTAAATCATGCAACTTCATTCAACAAAATACAATTTGATCAATATGAAGAAAATATCCAAATCATGCAAATTTATCAAAATATAAATGCATGGATGACACATAATATCACACAAATATGATTGGTATATGAAATTCAACGTTATAGAGCAAAAGGTCACACGAAATAAATCGATAGGCCTACTCACTTCGAATGGACCCTAGGTCCGGAGAATGAAGCCCACAACAAAAAAATATAACCTAAATAAACCAAATAAGTTATTAATCAAAACCTATAATTTAAGTCTAGACCTAATTTCCTTAATCATAATCAATAGGCATAAATCTTTATACCCAATGAGCTAAATTTATCTCATATAAATTATACAAAAGAAAATATAATATAACCTAAGAAGAGGATAAAAACCTATCAAACATATAACCAGTCACTAAAAGACAAAACCAGAAAAGACAAAAACCAGAAAAAGACAAAATCCAGAAATTCAATATAACAATATAATAACGAAATTGATAAAATAATATGAAAACACACTTTTTTTTCTTTACTAAAATAAGCTATTTATTAGTAAAAGTCTAAAATAAATAAAACTTATCATGTGTATGTATAAATTATAAACCTAGCTTTATTAAAAATAAATTAAATTTTAATAATCTAACATAGCTCTAATCATTAAAATAAATAATAAATAAATAAAAACCCTAGGTTTATCAAAAATCAAAATCCAATAACACAAACATATACCCAATAAATCAAAACCCTAGTTTTATATAAAAAAAAATCAAAATACAATAACATAAAAGTATATCTAATCCTTAAAGAAAACTCAAAACCAAATGTTAACTAAAACTCAGAAATTCACCTAAGCATAGATTTATTATATAATAAGAAATCAAAAGATTGAAAGCAAAAGAAAATGAAATGAAATTAAATACTATACCTCACATTATCTTTTCTTTTCTAACCCTTTCTCTCTCCCACGGATGCTCTCTCCCAAACCCTTCTCTCTCTCTCTCTCTCTCTCTCTCTCTCTCTTATATTCATATTTATTTAATCTAACATCTTGATTTGATTTAAAAATTAAATTTAAAAAAAGTGGTTATTAAAAAGATTTGATAGGATATGGATTTAAAAAAATAATATTTCAATAAACAAAATAGGAATTGACAATTAAAATGATTTAAAATTTAAAATTTATGTCTCATGTATCTAGCAAAACAAATCAAATCAAATCCTCAAATCTAACAAAAATGATAAAACAACCCCTGGATTGTTTTAGATTTACAAATAGGTCCCTATCCGAATTACAGATAGGTCCCTGCAGCATATTATAGGAAATTCACAATTCAAAACTGGGTCCCTCAAAATCAATAACAATGAAATCTCAAAACTTAATCTTTTGAGCTCCAATGTTAATGAAATTGTAACCATTTAAGATCTTGAAAATTTTAAAAAAATATAAATATAAAAATTTCAATATAACAATTAATATTTAAAATTACAAACTGAAATGGGCCTATAAGGATACATTAAATAAGCCAAAACTTAAAAACACACAAAATACACTAATTTTAATTTAAATATCTTATTTATATATTTAAATCAAATATATAAATAGATAAAATTCACAGGTGTTACACTAGAAGTCCCGCATATGTCACAGTTATCAAGAGTTTCATCACTGCTTCTAAACAACATACAATTATTGGGACATGCATCCTAAGTCTTATAATTGAAACACAAATCTGTTGTTATCTTATTTGTTTCATAGAAGGATTTGAGCAATATTGTTCCCTTGGGGAATGCCTCGTTCAACAGCTCAAGCAACATAGTGAATCACTTGTTTGTCCAACCAAAAAGCACCTTTAGATGCAACAATTGGAAAATGAAAGAAAGTGTTGTGAACTTTTCACACCGGGATATAGCTCACATTTTGCTTCTTGCAAAAGTTTAAAAAAATTTTGTGTTTCCTCATCCGGTCCATCCACATGTTCATCTATAGGTGATTGGCTAGATTCTATTCCCGCATTCATGTTTGAAATTCCCATCATCTCGTGTATCATTCCAACCATATCATCCCTAACAGTTGACTGTATTCCTATTCCAATGTCTTGGTTCTCACGTATATGCACATAACGTTCCCCATGACTAGTCCAAATCTTGTAATTCGACAAAAGCCTATTTATAATAATATGTTCTCTCGCAACAACTCATGTCACCAAGTACCGATTGTAACATTGCTTACATGGACAATAGATCATACTTTCGAGAGGCTTATCATTATATGAAAATTCTACAAAATTTTCAACTCCATGCATGTATGCCTGAGAGATCCTATTTTGTGAATCGATTCAACTCTTATCCATTTTTTCACTATATAAATAAACAAATAAGGAGACTCATGAATATTCAAGGAAAAAAAATACAATATTTAGAATATTCAGCGATATTCAGAAAACATGAAGCCACACAAAATATTAAATCAAAAGTAATCCAAATAAAAACAAACCTGCAATTCCAAATAAAAATGATCTGGACATTAACAAGGGTATCAATCATAAACTCACAAACATATATGTGAATTGGCGATTTTTGAATTTGCATCGGAATATAATGCTTCATCAGACAAGGATATGGTCAGCACTCCCTATACTTCATCAGACAAGGAAATTTCACTCTCACAATCTCCTTATCTTTTCAGTCCTCAATAGACCATTTGGTTCCCTAGCTTTTCGTTACTATTTTATTTTCCTTTCCCATTTCTTCTCCCCTCACAAATTTGAAGCATTATTAATAGTATTTTCATGGATTTATTTGTCCAGACAGAACCACATCTCCATACCATTGCCAACTTCGAGCTACAATCACCAATCAGGTCAAAAGGACTAGAGTTCAGAGTCCAGTAAGGGACAATGAGATGATTTTTTTTTTTTTTTTTTTTTGGGGGGGGGGGGGGGGGGGGGGTGGGGTTGTAGTCATTTCAAAACAATTCAACCAAACCACTATAATTCAACAACATTTTCAATGAGTGCAAAAGTACAAAGAATGGATGAACTCCCTATTTATTGTTTGCCTTTTCTTAAACTATTTTACATACCTTCTTTATCAAATGTAGGCTAATACAAGCATTGTAGCGTGTCTCCGTGTAACACACCCTCCCCCCTCTTTTCTTTAAAACTATTTAAAGAACATATGTTTTCAGGATTATATAAGCATGTTTTCAAGATCATATGCTAGAACAAATGCCCTAATGAACCTGGTAATCTAAATCTTTTTAAGGATAGTGGGCATTTGTTTGACAATATCAAGATCCTCTTCTTCTTTAAATGTTCCCATATAAACACAGAAACTCCTTCTAATGGGCATTTCTTCTTCAATATCCCAACTAGGAATCACAATAGAAAATATTTAGCAATACCAAACACAAATCAAGACAAATGCAAGCAAATCGTTGCATCAAGTCAACCAAGTGAAATGAAATGTTCTTATGGAAATGCATAACAGTAGCTAATATCAACAAAATGAGATAACAATAGCTAATAACAGAGCACATCAGAATTGAAATATAAATTCCATGGGTCATGATAGATCAATGAATGATGCTTTCAACCGTACATCAATCAATAATATCAACAAAATGAGATAACACAGAGCACATCAGAATTGAAATATAACTTCCAAAGGTCATGGTAGATCAATGAACGGTACATTAGAGGCATTCGACTATGTGTTCTGAAATATTTTGTTGGACTTTCAAGTGTTTATATGATGTAAAGTTATGAGCATCACCTTTGGACTTTATTGGACTTTCAAAGTTGAACAGCGTCAGCAGATGATCCGCAAAGCGACGGCGTCGGCGGTGGATCGCAGTTCGAAAGAGTTGGTGGGGGATAGCGATGATGAAGCGATGCCGTCGGTGGAGAATTGCAGTCCGACAACGTCGATGGGGGTCGAAGATGGTGAAGTGATGCCATCGGTGGAGAATCGCAGTCCGACAACGTCGGTGGGGGGTCAAAGATGGTGAAGCGATCCCGTCGACGAAGGATCGCAATCGAATGGCGAACAGCTGACTGCGTCAACGGAGGATCACAATCGAATGGTGGACAACCGACGGCGTCGACGGAGGATCGCAATCGAACGGCAGACAACCGACGGCATTGGGGAAGGATCGGAGTCCGGCATTGGAGGATCGAAGTCCGACGGTGGAGACGATGAAGCGACGCTGAAGAATCACGAGCTGTCTAAAGCGATGACATCGGTAGGGCTTTCGACAGTGTTGAGGGTAAAGTGCTAGGGCTTTTCGACGTGTGAGGATTTATGTTTTTTTTTTAATATGAAGAGCAGACAATGAATTAGTTGCGATGGCCCAAAACACGTCACAAATACAGTTATATTTGCGACGGACTAAAATAACTGCTGTAAAAACTTGTTTTAACAATGGCTCAACTCAGTCGTCACAAAAGCAGATAAATATTTGCGACGGTCAAACATTTCGTCAAAAATAGAGTATTTGCAACAGTTTTAGTGATCCGTCGCAAATACATCGTTGCAAAAAATACTTTTTCTTGTAGTGATTGTAACAATAATAAAATATGATAGGTTAGTTTCATTTATGTATTATATCAATTTTGAATGATACATGATTTACATGGAGTAAATGGGATGGGACATATTTTTCACTTGAATCTCAAACTCATCACATATCTTCATCGGGGTGGGATGGGTCGGGTTCAGGTTTAAAATTTAGGAGATCAAATCCATTCCAATAGAATCGGATGAGGGCATTTTTTTCATTTATTTCGTTCCACTACCATCCTTGGATGCATTAATCGCAAACCAAATAATCCACATATTGGTTGGCGTAGTGATTGACATGTCTACCTTACTAAAATCAACATCAGTCACTCGAGCCCCAAAAGCCCTCTCTTATACACACACACTCTCTCCAATGAGAAGTGAGAAATGCCTGAGCCGCCTTGTATATAGAATGCTAATAGCTATTCACATCCATGTGCACACTGACATCTCTATTTCTTTCATTTATTTTTATAGTTACAAATACAATCATGTGTATCGAGTTATATCTCGTTAGATATATTTTATATTTTTTTATAAATAATACCATTCAATGCATTTAAATATTTATTTTACTTTTTATAAATAATAATACCTCATTAGATGAGGTACATTATATAAAATAAAAACATCGGTTGCCTGTATTTTAGACTGTGAAATAAATTGAGTGACTTAGCCCCCGATATGCGACATGGATTTAATTGGAGTAGCACAAATTAAAACTGATCCTGCAACCCTTGTTTGAACTACACTTCCATTTGTAAGCATCATGATTTCAGTTGTTAGAAATCTCATTCACAGGTATGAATGAGGAGCATGTACTTTACATGCGAACTCAAACCATCCAACATTGCTAGAAGCTTCTGATATACGTCCTCGACATTTCTTGCATATGACCACCCCCATAAATGTGCAAGAGTCTGTACATGAACTTTAAATATCAAGATATTGAGGGAATTCCATATTTGCCCCAATGCAATACTATACAGCAGCTACCACTACAAGAAGAAACACTTTTTACGATAGTTTTTTTGCAACAACTCACAAAAACCGTCGCAAATGTTTATGCTTTTACGGCAACTAGTTGAGCCGCTATTAAAAATATATAGTTGCGGTAGGGACACTTCTGCCGTCGCAAATAATACATATTGCGATAGAAAACTATCTATTGCAAATACATAATTATAGATCCAACAGTTCATTTTTTCACTCGTGATCAGAGTTCAATCTTTCCATATATATTAAAAAAAACCTAACAAAAACTTTGATCAAACATAGCCGCTGTTGTCCGCTTCGACCCATTTGACCCATCCGACTTCGATCGCCATCCAACCTGTTTGATCTTTATTCAAACCGTCATCGCTGTCCATTTCGATCAAACTGTTGTCACCGTCCACTTTGATGGAACCACCATCGCCGTCCGCTTTGATCAAACCATGGAACATTCACTGGTGATCTAAAGCAGGAAAGCATCGGCCGCTAGTGGATCTGAAGGAAATACACCGCTGGTGGATTTAAAGGGGGAAATACACCGTCGGTGGATCTGATCCTTCCATTTCCGAATTGTTTGGACTCACTCCGGTATTACACGCTGACATCCTCCGAGCTCGAAATATCTCAGAAGATCGTAACTACTGTATTGCTCTTAATTAGTTGATGCATAATGTCTTGACCGAGGGTAAATAGGGAAGGGAAAACATTCCATGTCAAGCTGTATTTTATAGTGTGTTATGAGTTGTCTTGTATTCTAACATGAAGCCTATTTGTGAAATTCTAGAGTCAGACATTTTTATAATTTTGAATAATTGTACCTTATTTATTTAATCACTTCCTTGTTAGGGTTTATTGAAAGAGACTTTATTTCTATGAGAGGCGGCCGTTCTAGAGTTCTTCTCCGAGAGAAAGAGACGGTGCTGAGAAGAGAGGTTGAGAATTTTGTACTCCGATTACTTATTTGATATAGTGAATCATTTTTGCTCTTTTCTATGGATGTATGCATATTTTGTCAAACCACACGTAAATCTATGTGTTCTTTGAGTGCTAATTTGTTCACTTAATCGTTCAACAGGTGTTGAGATCAAATTTTATAAGCATCTCTGCATCAACACAATAGAACATTGGAGGCCCTTATAGAGTGAGGCCAAGAATGGTGCCTTGGAAGTAGTGTCTTTTCAAAATCATTGAGAACATAGAATTTTCTACAAGGTTGGGACGGGGAGTTATGTACTCAACTCAGTGGTCCAAAAAGAGAAGGCATAGCATCCCCTATTTCTAGCCATTCTCAACCACAAAGTCTATCAATCATTGATCCCTTTGAGTCTGTATGGGGTGACATATGTTTATTCACCCCTGATAGCGATACTAGGATAGATAGTGATTCATGCAGAATAAGAAAATTATTATGTGGTTGTCATTTCTGTTATTCTCATTGGAAAATATAAACGTGACATTTTTGTTATTTGATTCACCTTGGATAAAGTGATGATAAATGGTGGATAAGAGATAAATAAAAATTTATGACTTTTTAAATGACAACTATAAGTGAGAAAGATGTGTGACTGATTTAATAAATGTGACAGTTTTTGAAATGTGTGTGTGAGACTATTAGGTGAGATAAATTTTTTAAATGACAGAGAAATATATTTTAATTCATTAGCATAGATAAGCCCTGATTAATTATCAGACATTATCTTAGCTTATCCAGAAATAGTTATTAGGATTTATCCAATGAAAACAAACAACGAATAATGACTATTCTCTGATATTCACCCATATTCTCTATTAATTCTCCACCACAACCGGGGGTACCAAAATAGTTCATGTCGATGAGGGTGGGAATACATGAAAACAGGATAGAGAAGAGTCAAGTGTCTCACAGAGCACCTATGCGTGGAGATCTTTCAATCCGTCTAGAATAATCTAAATTGATTGATGTATTAGAATCATCGATTAAAATTCTTATTATAATAAGCGTGGGCGCCAAAACTCTTGGCCCTTTGGACGGGTCGAATCCCAGAAAGCACATTGTCCGACCCGACTACACCACGGCCCAATTGGCCCGAGCCCAATCAGGCTCAACCCACTGGCCCATAGATAATTACCAACATTCAAATTCAATTAATGACAATATATGTCATAGGATCAAGTTATTATTGACTGAATCCAGGAAATCCCAATTAAATATGGATATGTAACGCCCAGGCTTATACAGCAAGAATTGTCAACTTAACCCTTAAATGGGCTCACGGATTTAAAACGCGTCATGGTGTGTAAAAGTTGTGCTCATATATAAGCATAGACTATCTCCTCCCATTAGGCGATGTGTTACTAAACACAATCACCCTCACCCAATCCATGGGCCTCTTATGACTGAGTCAGGCGTCATAATCACCCCCTAATAAGCCATATGTTCTCGTGTGGGGCCACCCACAACCACCATTGCGTAATGGACATGCTCTGATACCAATTATAACACCGAAGCTTACATAGTAAGAAATTGTCCGCTTTGTCCCTAAATGGGCTCATGGCTTTAAAATGCGTCTCAGTGTGTAAGAGCCGTGCTCACATATAAACACATATTATCTCCTCCCATTAGGTGGCGTGGGACAAAACACCCTCACCCTCACCCTCACCCAATTCATGGGCCTCTTGAGACTTTTAGGCCTGAGCCAGGCATCACAGGATGTGTATGTCAACTTATAATTGACCAAATCCTGAGTGTATTGGCCAAATCCTGAGAGTATATCTTTGATCTCCTCATTGATGACTGGGGAACTCTTGTAACGTTTCGGTATTTTTTCGGCCTTATATATTTATTTTAAATATATAATGGAAATTTTAAATTTGATTTTTTATATTTCATTTTTTTAGATTTGGCGGTGGGTCCAAATGAGTCCAATTTGATTTATAATTATGACAATTATAAATTGATGTTGAAATAATTATTTTATATTTTTCTGTAGATCTTTATAGTGTCAAGATACTTTGGTTGAAATTTGGTGAGATTCGGAGTTTGGAAAATTTGATTTTTAGGCTTAGTGTCAAGTTATTGGACCTAGGGATCTAGTTGCGAATCCAGAATACATTTTTATAGCCTTCTGGGATCTTTCTGTAAATCGGATAGGGATCTGTTTGTAAATCGGATAGGGACCTCATTGTAAACTGGAAACACTTCAGGGGTCGTTTTGTAATTTCGGTAAACCCCTTCTATATTTTGAAATAAATATATAAGGCCAAAAAAATACAAAGATGTTAGAGCTCCCCTCTAGCTTGACCATATATCTAGTTCATATATGAATGCATGATATAAAGCATGTCTTAGATAATATCTTGTAGTTTTACTACCATGTCTTGCTTTGCATGATTGACTTCCATGTGTAGTATTATTATGCATGTTGTATTCCTTGATCGTATTGTTAAAATGTAAGCCCTGTCTAACTAAATTAGGCATGTATATGACCCACCCTTAGGGTCATATTAAGATAACGGTCATTACGAATTATGTTGCGTGTCTGAGTGATGTGTCTTGATGGGAATTAATGAGAATTCAATACCATATCGGTGAATGATAACCGATGATGGTTGATCCTGAGGATCATATTGCGAGCCTAGAATGTTTATCCCCTTCATTGGCTCTGAGTTGAAGTTGTCCACGTTGAAGCTGTCCTGTGTGGTACCACCAATTGTAGGTGCTACTGATGCATATTGCTATACTTATATGACAGATGTACCAATCATGGAAGGCCACCAAATCAAAGGCTACCAGGGAGAGGGCTATCGATGGATGAAGGGTATATATGAGATGGATATCTCCCAATGGTCCCATGTCACCCTTTCAGGTGAGGATGAGGTAAGGTCATGTCACTACATGACTCATTTACTTGTTTTGCTTCACACAGTTGTTGGAATTTTAATTGCATTACTGTGTTAATATGAGATATGATGCTTGGATTGTACCATTCACTAAGCGTGTGACTCACCCCTTGCATGTTGTTTCTGTGTCTTTGATTTTGAGAGTGAGAGGCCATCAACACCTCTTGCATGTTGATTCTCCCCTAGTCGACGCAATGCCATGTCGTTCTGATGCTGAATCGTCTGCGCCACCAGGTTGGTCAGAGTCTGGAGGTCCTAACACAGAGTGCTGCCATTACCCGCCATTTCAAGTTTCTCTCCTAAATGATGTAACACCCAGTTAGAACGCGACCTATATGAATGCATACCTAATAATCTATCCTAAGTCCTTAGCCCTAATCGAAAAAACGCAGGCTCTGATACCATCCTGTAACCTCCCCCCGTAACCAAAGCTCTATTTTTAAGCTTTGATACATGTCGTTACCCTCTAACTTTCCACAAAACACGAGACATTTAAAAACATGAAGGGGTTTATTTAAAATCATACCAATTAAAAACATAACCAGGATCTAAACATAATTCATCCTAAACACAGATGATTACATTCGAAATGAACTTAATTCAAACATCTAACTGTTTTTGCTGAAAGGGACTATGAAAAACTATATGCCAAAGAAAATGCTTATTCAACCACCTAAATGCAATGGAAATAAAACGCAAGTACGATCTCCACCACCGAGGTCAACGATCACCAATGACTATCCTGAAAGTTTGGGGAAAGAGGGGTGAGCAACCACAAACTCAGTGAATGGACTTTTGAGGTCCCAATAATAATTGATATAAAAATAATGGTCTTTAATAAAATATCATAAGAAATAATTTGCAATATACAATAGTATAATTTCTGCAATATCATAATTTTCAATAAAAATATAACTTATACAAAACACCTTCCAAATGCATGATCTAAAATAACTGTCAAAACTCATGATGCGCATGAATGCAACGGACACGCATGCCCGTATGATGGCACCTAGCTATCTACAGCACCTAGCCGTAAGGATTTCGCATAGGAAATCGTGTTACCTAGACTGTTAAGCCTGTGTCATTTAGAGTCTTATTTTTTCGATCGGAGTCGCAAAAATTTTAATTTTTAGCTATCTGTTAGAGTTTGAAGACTCTGATTGAAAATATAACTGCATATTATGGGTCCTGGTACCATTTAGTACTGCCTATAAAATTTTCATTAATTCCGATAACATTTTTGGAATATGCAGTTTTGACTGGTATTCGGATTTGATTTTGTAAAAATCCAAGATGAAGTGGTTTAAATCTGATATTATTATGCGATGTTCAGTTCTGAGCTAGCTTTCATATGAAAGCAGAATTGGATCAACTGGATTCATGTATCAAAAGTTATGGTATTTTTTCGATTATACCCTAGGGATGTGAAATCCCGGCAGCAGCCCTGTATGATGTGTAGCCTAGATTGTGGAATAGCTGAAGAGGTTATTTGATCTGGGTATAAACATGAAATTTGTAAATAATCTTCTTGGCTTTCCAATGACATTAGAATCATACAATTCAGAACTGTATTGAGGAAGTTATAGCTGTTCTAGTGAAGGCTATTTAGAGTTTTAGTCCGAGGACGGCTTAGTCATTCCATTCCTCTTTTGGGCTATAAATTCCCCCCAAATCCCACGTCCATGGCTCTCTCTTTTCACTCTTTTGATTTGATCCAGCCCCCTTCGTTGTGTGTTGTTTGGGTGGAGGAAGTGAAGGTGTTGGAGAGGATGGAGCACAAAAAGGAGTGTGTGTATGGTGAGTTTTTGTTGTTGTTGATTCCCTCTCTCTTTCTCCATCCCTTGCTCACTTCCTTTCCCCTCTCTTATCAGCCCCCCATGTGTTTGTGTTTATGCCACAATGAAGAAGATGATGGAGCGCATGGAGGAGATGGAGCAAGAAGAGATGATTAAGGTGTGCATGTTTGGGGGTTGTTGCCTCCTCCCTCTCTTCCTTCTCTAGCCCCTCTCATGGTCCCCTCCCCTATTTCTAGACAACAAGTGATGTGGAGGCTGAGATGGTGGTAGTGGAGGTGGCAGTTGAGGTAGTTATGGGCGTGCTTGCGAGCCCCCACACCTCCCCCTTCCCTTCCCCTCTCTTGATAAGCTTTCCCCTCTCCTTTTTCAAGATTTTAGCACATTTGGTGTGTTGGGAGGTGGTGCATGCCATGTGTTTTATTTATGTTTGTATGGTATATGAGTGTGCTTGGTTACTTGGGTGTAAGGGTGTCAATGTGCCCGCATGCGTGCTACCCTGTGTGTGCTGCTTATGCCCCAACAAACCCTGCCTGCTGCTCTGCCAGCACTAGCACCCATGCCTGGCACCTGTGCCCAGTATACCCAGTCTGCTGCCATGTCAGCACTAGCAGTTGTGCCCCAGTAGACCCTGCCTGCTACCCTGCCAGCACCAGTACCCATGCCCGACACCTGTGCCTAGCAGACCTAGACTGCTGCCCTGCCAACACCAACAGTTGTGCCCCAGCAGACCCTGCCTGCTGCCCTGTCAGCGTGCCCGGCAGACTGCCCAGCACCTGTTCCCAGCGTGTCCGGCAGCGCGTCCAGCACCTGTTCCCAGCGTGCCCGGCAAGGTTCCCAGCACCCGTTCTCTGCGTGCCCTGCAGTGTTCCCAGCACCTGTTCTCAGCGTGCCCGACAGCGCGCCCAACACCTGTTCCCAGCGTGCCCGGCAGCGTGCCCGGCGCCTATGCCCGGCGACATGCCCAGCACGCCCTGTTATGATTAAGCATTGTTTCTTGCCTAATGAGCTTTAGGCAAGAGTATGTCCACTTATGGGGTCATACCTTGGCAATTGACATTACGAATGAAATGTCTTCCTCGCATCTGAGTTATGCGCCCTGGAGGGAATTTACGAGAATTCGATGCGCTTGTCGGTGGTTGATAACCGATGATGACAGATCCATAGGGATCGTATTCGCGTGTGTCGAGTGTTCTTCCCTTCGTCGGCTCCGTGTAGAGACTGTCCAGCGTAGTAAAGTTTGGCGGGGTGCTCCCAGACGCTATTCAGGACACTGGGAGGCTATTCGGTAGAGGCTGGAACCCTGTGAGTGTAACCAAATCAAAAGCCATGGTAACATCTTCAAAACCATAGATCTATCTTGAGTGAAAAATACAAATATGGATCTATGTTCAAACCTTCCAAATCATGAAAATACTTCATTGGTTTTGACATAAGTATACAAGGTTTAAAATAAGGCTTCAAGGATAAAACAACACGATTCCATTTAAAACAAAGAACCTTAAACATGATATGTATTCTTAAACGTATTCATATCATGAAGGCTTATAAAGAATCTAAAATCTCATATCATAGTTATAACATCCGGTCTGAAAATCATTTAAATCTTATTAAAGATCATGAAAATCTAACAATGAAACTTAAGAAATAAAAAACTCCAAAATATATATGCATTGAGATTCAGTATTAACACCAAAACTTGTAAAAACTTCATAAAAACACTAGCAGCACATTGGTATATCACAAGACCCGAAATCAATTAAAAATCTAAAGAAAAACAAGAGATAACTAATTCTTTTATTTAAAAATCATTGAAAACGAGATCATATTCAACATAACAACTAAAGGGACTCACTACTATTCAAAACCCTTTATAAACCCGAAAAATATGCTCACCAAGGTCTTAGATCGAACACTTCCCGAGCCCCCTCACCACAGTAGCCGAAAACAAGAAAAATAAATTTAAGGTTTGGAGTTTCAATACCAATAGGAGAGAGAGAGAGAGAGAGACTTAATAAGTTTCGCACACACGTGGGGACAAATTGTTCTCAAAGTACATTGATGCTGGTTGGGCTGGAGATACGCTCTACCACTGGGTTATGTGTATTTCTCGGAGATTCCAACCTCTCTTAGCGTAACAAGAAATCAGAATTTGTTTCCCTATCTAGCATTGAGACTGAGTATTGTGTCATGGCTATTACCACCAAGGAGATTGTTCATCTTAAACATCTCTTGGTGGACTTAGTAGTCACTATGATTGGTCCTACTCTTAATTGTGGTAAAAGGTTGCTATTTTGATAGCCAGCAGTCTAATCTTTCACGAAAGGATCAAACACATTGAGATCGATTCTTATCGTTCATCAGCACTTCCTTGGAGAGACAACTCACTGATTTCTATACGGAGTCGCAGGCAGTTCCTCGATTTTAGTTTCTCATTCGCAAACTCACCTTGTATAATCCACCGTAAGTTTACAGATGGCTATTTGATTATATGTGTTATGTCATAGTATATTACACGTGTAATCCTATGGGTACTTGTATATAAAAGGATTAAATCCTAAATGCAATACAAGATTCCCATTATTTCATTATTTGATTTTAATAGATACAAATCTCAACAACTAAATCACATTAATTTGGGATTTTAGCTATTTCAATTACATTATTTCATAACACATGAATTTTACTTTTAAAAAGTTCCCGAATTAGTTTTCCAAAAACAAAAAGCTCAAAGTTTGCTCGAAATGTTTTCCATGACTAAGGGATCTTTTGTGTGAACCTCAATGATAACTATTAAATTAATAAGCTCGATGGATTTGGCCTCTACTTTAATGTCATGTCAGTTGTGGTGTTCTAGCTAGTTGGAATTTTTTAATGTCTCAGTGGAAGATAACATCAAGAATTCTATATTCCAAAGTTCAAAAACAAATTATATCTTAGGTAGTGGGCATCCCAGTTAACCCAATCTCTAGTAAGCTTATAGTTTAAAAACATAACACTAAGATGTAGGGTTTCATTTAAGATATAAAACAAAGTTCATATTCTTTTACATGATCTTCGAATCATAACCATCATTGAAGTGATGGGCATCACAACTGAGTGTCATTTGCTGAGCAAAAGGTGTAAAGGAACCTCTCACAGCGAGGCCCAAGATAATCACAATTTCCAAAGTTCGATTATTTTCAAAAAAAGTGAGAGATCTTAGCACTAATGGACTGATCAACAGACCATGTGGCATTATTCAGTGTTACATAAAGGAGCAGTCAGAGAAATTGTTAAAAAAAGAAAGAGGCAATTGGAAGTTCTTCTAAATTTGGAGAAGAATTTTTTGAAACTGGGATGGAGAAGTGGGAGCCACATGTGGATGATTGAACATGGGTTGAACATGAAGAACTGCAAAGACAAGATGAGCAGTAACATGCAGTTGAGTGAAGTGTAATTATTATATTTTTTTATATAATCAAAGGGGACTGGATCCGGTCAGTGCTCGTTACCATCAGTTTGGTCAGTACCGAACTGTACCATGTGCAAATCAAACTGCACCACTTATAAATCGAACTGCACAACTAATTGTTGGGTATATTTTTTACTCTCTTATTGGATTCAATCAACTATTGGAGAAAATATGAATTCCTAAGTACCATCAATATCTAATAAGAGAGTGAAAAATATACCCAACAATTGATTGTGCAGTTCGATTTATAAGTGATGCAGTTCGATTTGAACGTGGTGCAGTTCGGTATTGACCGAACTGACGGTAACGAGCACTGATCGGATCCGGTCTCTAACCAAAGAGAAGGTGATGTAATAAACAATTTTGATTGAATCCTAAAAAGTATTATTTTTCTATTTTAAGCAGTGTTATTCAATTATAAGTTTTAATATTGTAAATTTTTTTTATCAAAAATAAAATACTAACTGGCTGTTTGGATAGTGATTTAGTGTTGGAATAGACTAGATAAGCTGGAATAAGATCAAAAAACTGTTTGGAATGATGGAATAGAATGGTATTTGGATTGCCTATAAATTAGAATTAGATGATATAGCCAGATGATATAGCCATTCTACCTCCCTTGGAATTAGGCTATTCCAGGTAATAGAATAAGTGGACCCGACTGTCAACTCAATTGTCATCACCTCTTGTAAATCAGGGGACTCACATGTCAAATCACTTTTCACTTTTAATAAATCATTATACAACATCTTATTTACATTGTAACCTCAACTTATCCATAGTCAACCAAACAATAAATATTTTTTCATTATGATTCACAGTAAGAATAATTAAAAGCACATCCAAACAGAAAATCACTTATTTGCCCTTGATAGCTATACTGGGATAGATAACAATCCATGCTGAATAGGTAAATTTTTATTTGGTTGTCTTTTCTGTTATTCTCATTGGGAAACGTAAAATTGATCTTTTTGTTGTTTAGTTCACCTTGAATAAAGTAATGATAAGTGGTAGATAAGAGATGGATAAGAGTTTATGACTTTTTAAATGACAATTATACCCCTAGATAAATTATTTGTGTTTGGGAATAAGTATGAGAGATATGTGTGTGATATGATAGATGTGATAGTTTTTGGAATGTGTGCAGAGAGTGTTAGGTAAGATAAATTTTTTAAAATGACAGAGAAGTGTATTTTTATCCATTGGTATAGATAAGCCCTGATAAGCAATTTAGCCTTTTCTGAGAATAGTTATCAGGCCTTATCCTAGCTTATCCAGACATAACTATCAAGGTTTATTCTTGTCAAATAAACAGCTGTTTGGGAGCTATTCTACTGTATTCTCTCTATCAAGCGTTTATTCTTCACGCCAAACGGGGGGTCAAGGATGTCAATTTTGTTGTCAAACGTAAGATAAAAACTCTCCAAAATGTTATAGAATCACTTTCGTCTCAACATGTTTATCTTCATGTATTTATGCTAGTATGGTCACTACATTCAACTCATTTTTTAGTTTTATATTTAGTACAATAAAATCATAACAAGGCATATAAAATTATATTTTAAAATATAAAAAAAAATTGAGTATAGGAATGCCCTTTTTTTTCTTTTTGTGTTTTTTTTATATAGGAGTTTAGTTTTGTGGATTGAGCAATGATTAGGGCGAAAAGCAAATGGAGAGGGGGAGAAGGTGATTTCTATTCTAAGAAATGGATACCACATTTGTTTTTTTTCTGGGGACACTCAAATTACTGTGAAGCAGTTGGCACTGTTTTTTTTTCTGGGGACACTCAAACAAGGGAAGCAGTTGGCACTGTTTTTTTTCTGGGCACTCAAATTACTGTGACATATATCAATATGTCAAACAATCATGGTCGTGGGCACTGTTTTAAAGTCTCTCCCCTGCCGCACGTGTAGAAAGCCTAACATCTTTATATTTTTATTTTTTCATAACTATAAAACATTATCTTGTTTGGGGTGCGGTATCTTGTGTGTAATTCTATCACCTTAGTTCAATTTTTAACAAACTCAAATTAAATTAAATTATAATCACATCTACCCCAAAAATTGAATGGAGCCAAAAATCCAAATATGGAACCAAACATATGTTGTCCTATTAATTAACAGGAACTAAATTGAACGAAACCCAACTATTTGAAACATATGAGTTTTTTTAGAGTTGATTTATAACATTACATAAATATCTAAAAAGTTTGAAATTGATAGTGTAAATTAGTATATTAATTTTTTTATGAATATTAATGGTATAACAATAATATATTTTAATATAAATGAATATTGAATCTCAGTAATCATGTCGTTAAATTTAATTATGTTTGGTTAGTTCTTTCTTTTAAGTAAAATCAAATACAAACCAAAGTAGATCAGTTTATTATTTTTTCAATCCATAACCAAATCAAACTAAAAAAACTATTGGCCCAAATCTGAAAAAATTTGATTTAGATTGGTTCGGATTCGATTTAACCGATCAAAATTGCACCCCTAGCAGCATTACAGGGTAACAAAGTATACTAAAAAAATATGTTTCGATAAGTTAAGACATGACTTGATTACTATTCCAAAAGCGGTTGTAATTGCTTAATAGGTCTGTTCTATGCTAATAATGGATGGAAAAATATTTTTCTATGTTATTTAAAAAAATTATTTCACCTAATAGCAACACACATCACAAAAGTATTTATGTCACATCTATTATAACGCATATGTCACATCTATTGTATTGAGAAATGACAATTCTCAATACAATTCATGTTTTTAGAGCTTTAATCCATTAAATAAAAAGATAAATATAGACTTTTTACATTACAAATACGAAAAATGAGACCACATATGTGTATTGATGGGTGAAAATAAACGCCCATGGATTCTCATAAGGCCCCGTTTGGTACGTGTCATTTTTTTTTGGTGGAATTAATTTACCAGGAATCAGTTTATCAGGAATTAAAATACCAGGAATCCTGATTCCATCAGACTGTTTGGTTCGCTAGTGGATTTCTCCAAATAATCATTTTCAAGTGTTTGGTTTATACATGAAAAATGACAAGGAATTTGATTTAAATGTCTAAAATACCCTTACTATTATATATATACTTGTAAAATTTATTTCTATATCACAATAATAAAAAAAGAATAATTTTTTTTATAAATATTTAATGAATGTAAATAAATAAAATAACCGATTATGTAATTAAACATATAATAATAGTAATTTTTCTAAATAAGTTGAATATTATAAACTCTCTTAAAAACTAAATAACCAATTTTATTAGTTAAGATTCAAAGACATTGCTTTAGGCCTAAACTCACATCACACATCACATTATTATACCAATTATAATAATATCTAAACCCATCTACAATAATAACACTAAATTTAAAAATATAAATTAATATTTAATACACAGTTAAGATTTTTCACATCACATATAAAAATTATAACAAACATTTTTAGTTAAAAAATCAAAATAACTATATAAACTCATTATATGATTGGTGAAAAAAAAAGAGGCTATTTATTTTAAAAAGGATATACATAGTAATTTTATTAATTTATAAATGGTATAATAATAATCTAATTTAGGATTCCTTGTGGAATTTGAGATTACCACCACAAACGGTGGGAATGTGATTCCACCCTATTTTCCCACATGGATGGATTTTAATTCCATTGGGACCCACAATTACCATCAAGATTATCACCAACCAAACATTGGACTTTATACACTTTCCTGATAATGTCACATGGAATCAAATTCCATCCCAGATTACCACGAACCAAACGGGGCCTAAGGGTGTTTAATTTTTTAAAATATTTTTTATTTAATTTTAAAGGACTTTAACTCCATATATATTGTGATTTCTCCTTTTCAAGTAGTTTCATACCCACTTCCATAAAAAAAAATGATTCAAAGAATTTAAAAAACATCATAACTACCCAGTGAAATAAAACAATTTATTTTTACGTTATTCCATATAGAGCAACTAAAATATTGATAAAAAAAAAAGATGACATAACTGTGCATTCATTGTTGATTTAAAACATGTTTTATTTGGGTGGTGTTGATTCTCTCGGCATGGGGCACACCGTATGAGGGAGGGCTCAGGGCACATGAAATTTTCCTAAACTATCTTTTGTGATTTCATTTTGCATGTGCAGTATCATTCATATGAAATTATATGTCAATCATATTTCACATACGTTTTTCTGCTGTTGCATTTTTTTGTAAATGCAAGTATTGCATATGCCTATCACAATCATGTTTCATGTATCGATTAAATTAAATTTATTTAAAAATTAAAATATTTAAAAGAATGTTGTAATGATCAACATATGAAAAATGCCATAATGTTCATTATCATTTAAAGGCCCACATATTACAAGGTTTATTGATGGTAGTAGATAGGCTAACCACCCTTTTTTATATAAGAATAAAAAAGAACCTGCTGTTGTCTTCTTCTACCTACAACTTATCTTCTTCTCAGTTTCTTCCATGTATGGCCTATATATCAACAGTGTCTTCCTGGTGACTATGCTCTTATACAACTTCACACAAAGCCAGAGACTATCTATGCTCTTTGAGATGGACTACAAGTTAATGATAGGATTATTGGCTGTGATGATATCATCAATCGCGGCGATGTTGTATGAGAGTTGGAAGCGTGTGACGAAAGGGAGAGACCATGGCCTCCCTCCGGGGGATATGGGATGGCCTCTTATTGGGGAGACGCTTGAATTCATGTCGTGTGCGGTCTCGCCTCGTCCCGAGAGTTTCATGGATAGAAGGCGTGCCATGTAAGTCCAAGCTTGTGAGAGTATCTATTTTGTTGTTCATCTTTAATTCGTGGTTGAAGTACAAAATATATTAACAATTTGAGGATGTTCTATAAGTATTTTTGTCGCTTGTTATGTTTGTGTAGTGTGTTTGAAATTTGGCATTTGAGAAATCATGTAACATGCATGCAAAATCATAGTGAACCAATATATATGAACCTTTATAACAAATGGTTCCTTATTGAAAATTTTCATGTATAAATTTTGATTTATTTCAACTTGAACTAGGTATGGAAAGGCCTTTAAATCCCACATCTTCGGTAGCGCTACAATCGTCTCTACGGATGAAGAGGTTAATCGATATGTCTTTCAAAGTGATGCGAAGACATTTGTTCCTTCATACCCGAGGTCAATCATGGAGTTGATGGGGAAGTCCTCCATATTACTCATCAATGGGAGCCTACAGAGAAAGATCCATGGCCTTGTTGGAGCATTTTTAAAGTCATCCCAACACAAGTCACAAATCACAGTATATATGGAGAAGTATATTGAAGAAGCCATGGATAGTTGGAAGAATGGTCAGCTTATCCACATCCAAGAAGTAACCAAACATGTCAGTCATCACAATCTCTCTCCCTCTAGATTATTGAAGTTTAATCACTTGCTTATACTAGATTCCATGACTAGCAAATGTTGCATTTGGAATTAATTAAATGATTTAATTGATTTGTTAATACTAGTTAGATATTTCCTTATTATGTTGTTGATAAATTAATTAATCTTTGGAGTTATTTCACATGTGATTGGGTGCATTATATGATTGAAGAAACATAAATTCCTTTGACTGTTGTGATAGATATATTAAGATAAATTGCAAATTAACTATATATAGGACTGACTGCAGATAGCATTTCAAGTACTGGTCAAGAGCTTGATTAATCTGGACCCTGGGGAAGATATGCAGTTCCTAAAGAAGCAATTCCAAGAATTCAATGCTGGGTTGATGTCTTTGCCCATAAAGTTGCCTGGGACTAGACTCTATAGGTCACTGCAGGCAAGATACACTCTTGTACAATTGATGCTATTAACACTATTTTAAACTTCTATTTTTCCTTCCCTAATTTTAAGTAATTCAGGCGAGAGAGAAAATGATCAAATTGATACGAAAATCATCAAAGAGCGGAGGAGGATTAGTGAAGCCACTTATTTTACCACTCCAAGAGATGTTCTTGATGTGCTGCTGTATGACAATGGCGATCAATTGACTGATGATTTAATACTGGACAACATGATAGATATGATGATTCCAGGGGAGGACTCAGTGCCTGTTCTTATGACTCTTTCTGTCAAATACCTGAGTGACTGTCCTCTTGCACTCAAACAATTGGAGGTTTAATTTGCTAACTTATAGTCCACTTTTTTTTTATTCTATCAAATGCTAAATTAAACATGGCATGCATCCTAGCTTCCTAGACCCTTGCTAAAAACAAAAAAATGGCCATCACATCTTTTAATGGTATTCAATAGGTTTATCCAAGTTGAATTTCACGACCACAACGTAGGAATCCAATGCTTGTAAGATTTTGGAAATCTTTATGTTCCACAATTGCACTTCTTCTTATCTATGGGTATATATATACATAGTTGGACCACATGAAATAAATGAAGAACAGTATTGCTACAAATAAAAACCAGGTCATTGTATTTTTTAAAGCTACTTTCTTGGTATCACATGATGCAACAGTTACTCCATTTATACTTACTAGAGTAAGTGTGAATCTTGTAGGAGGAGAACATGGAGCTCCACCGACAAAAAGCTCGGCTAGGAGAACAATTAGATTGGAATGACTACATGTCATTATCATTCACACAAAATGTAAGTTTTCACTCATGTTTAGAAATCTTGATATATGTGATTCATGTGTGGTTTTTATAACCCGTTTATTAAAAATGTATTTAATTTGATGGTGATCACACGTAAATTTAAAGAGAATGGTGATCGCATCTTATCATTTCAATATATATATATATATATATAGATAATATGTGAATTAATGGCACATGTTGCTCAATTAAATAGGTGATCACGGAGACATTGAGAATGGGAAATGTGATCATAGGTGCCATGCGAAAAGCAATGAAGCGCATGGAGATAAAAGGGTATACAATACCCAAAGGATGGTGTGTTTTCATGTATTTTAGATCGGTTCACCTTGATGGGAACAACTATGCTGATCCATATAAGTTCAATCCATGGAGGTGGCAGGTAAATTCACTTTGTCATGGCATACTTTCCCATGAATATACATTGATAAAACAAAGTACAAAAAATAATGTTCATTCAATTCAATTGAGTATAAGCCCCACAATACTATTTTCAACTCATTTTTTATCTTATAAATCTTGTTAAGTTGTTTATACTCACATTAATCATGTATATACTTATATTAGAATTTTTATATTTTATATAAATAAATAAATAAAATTAATTAAAGTATACGCTTCTTCTCTTATAAAAGCATATACTATTTTTTTTTAAATCAAAAGAATATATTGAAATGGGACGAGTGGGAAATAAATGTTTATAGCATTGTTCTTTGAATATATATGTTTGATTTATTTGAAGAATATGTATTTGGCTAGTATATATCTTGAAATGAATTTAAAGCATCTTAGAGAAGACTGAAAAATGATTCTCCCCTAGACAAATTTTATTTTGTTATTTTACTTTCATGCCACACACAAAACAAGGTTGGTTGTTTGTAGTTTGTACAAAGTGGTTGTAGGCATGGCCCTGTTGCTATCTTTATGTCACTGACATCAACTGTTCTCTTGTTTTTCTGTTTGAAGTTTATTTTTATTTTTTATTTTTAATGATGAAACTGATGGTAACTAAACAGGACAAGGACATTGGTACTTGTAGCTTTACCCCATTTGGAGGTGGGAAGAGGCTGTGTCCAGGGATGGACCTGGCTAGGCTGGAAACCTCTATTTTCCTCCATCAATTTGTCACTCGTTTCAGATAAGCATTCTCATCAACCCCTTCATTCCCATCGTAATTGAAAGAAGAAAAAAATCATCACAGTTATACTCAGTTATTTTTAAAATATTAAATATATTTTTATATACTTTATTAATCATGTATACTCACCACAACAAAGTATATCTATTGTTAAAAAAATGTAATATTATTTTAAATGAAATCTTTCAATTTATTAAAGTATATATATATCTTTATATATAAAAATATATACTCATTAAATAATGTATATGATTTAAAAAATAAAAAATTTGTGAGGATGCGTTTGTGACTATAAAAGGGATTGTGTGTAACATTTTTCTCTTTTTTTTTTATGAAATCCATCATCATTTAACTTGGTGATTATAATTAAATTCTTTATTTATTAGCATTCAATATGGAAGGAGTGCACCAAGTCCTTCATTCCACCATCCTTGCACATACTTTGCTTATGGAGGTTTAGATTTTCAAAAAAATACCATAAATAGTGTTCATTTAGGTTGTGAACTGAGATAAGCTATTTTGTAATAAATAACTATTTTAGTATCAATGAAAATAAGTCTTTTTTTGTTTGAGTGTGTTTTTAACAAATCATCATATTTGGAAATGTAATAATAAAATTTTTGTTGTTTTATTTACCTTAGATAAGATAAATGGTGAATAAGATATAGAAAAAAATTTATAAAAAATAAAAAAATGATGGGTTTTTACATATATACCCTCAAAATTTCTTCTATTTTCAAAATACCAACATGGGATGGAAGTAGGGCTCTCCTGTCATGGTTTTTTTTTTTTTTTTTTTTTTTTTTTTTTTTTTTTTTTTACATACAAGAGCTCATCCTAAATATCTATAAAAAAAATTTATTCCTATCTTTATTTTATTTATTGAAGGGTCCTAAATAAACTTGTTTTTTTATTTTCCAAAAACATTAAAAAATTCCTGAGAGCTCCAACATAATAATATAAAACATACCAATTGTGCATTCACATGCTTGGGCTTTGATAAAGTGTTTTGATCTTGTGGCCAAACACTTCAGTAATTGTTTAAACCAACAGTATGAACCAATAAAAGGGAACATATCATCTCATCATCGTTTTGTTGGGGTTAAAGGAATCGTCCCGTTCTTATTGGGTCGTGTCTTTTGGTCATATTTTGGGTTACCAATTCATTTCCCTTTGGAAAATTAAACTTTATGGTTGAGAAAAATAACCATGATGCCATTAATTACTTCGTCAGTATGATAACACACGTACATTGTATATCAAAGTGATTGAAATTGTTTGGGACAATCAATTTTACAGTCACATTTTTTTAAATTTTTTTGTAAAGTAATATATTTGTTAATGAAAATAAATACTTTAACAAAAAATATGTATAAACTTGATACATTTTCTCCATTTGTGATAACCTATTATATATTTTTCTTGGGAAATTACTATTACCTTATAACTACAAGAATGACCGAGTATATCAACATCATCTTCGTTAATTCTGACATAGATATAATCATATGTGACAAGCTATCAAATATTCAATGAAATCATGACTCAAAAATATTTATTATTATGCACAAAAAAATCCATTTGACAAAGGCAGATGTCTAAATGGTATTAAGAAGATAAAGGACTATCAAATTGACTGATCTCTTCAATATTCAATAATGCAGGTGGGTGGCTGAAGATGATTCCATCATCAACTTCCCAACAGTGAGAATGAAGAAGAGAATGCCAGTAAGGGTCCACAAAAAAGAAGAAAAAAATCTCAATCATATAGTGGAGACGATCAATAAACAATCATACAAACAATAATTGAAGAGAGAGTGAGAGGTCATCATCCGCACGCGTGTTTGGTGATAAGGTGAATCAGGGACCGGGGTTGTCCATCACTCTCAATTCTTATTGTTTCATCAACCAGTGCATAAATGTGGGTCCCTGTACATTCAAAGATGAAGACAATCAATATAAATGTATGAATTGATAGACTTAGTGATTTATTTGAATATTTAATTTTCTTCTTCTTCTTTGTAATATATAGATCAATTTAAAAATAGTTGTTTTTACCCTTTTTTTCTCTTGGGAATTTGGCTTTTGTATTTCTATGAACAATGATTACAAATGTACATCAAAATTGACAAAGTTGTAACACTGTTACCCTCTCTATGAGATGTAGCACGATTATATATTGTTCGATTGACATTGAGGACTACTAAATGGATGATGATAATTGATTTACAATTTAATAATTCTAAGTTAGTTAGGATTTCTTTCCCTATTTTAGGATTTATATTTGATTTGAATTTAAATTTAAATTTCATTCCTTGCTGCATCGTTGGAGCTTGCAGATCTCACATCCTGAAGGTTGATCAAGTCAGTAAAAGAGCATAGTCCACTATGTATGTGAGATATTTTCCATGCTTCAAAAGCTGACAGGCCATGAAGGATTCAATAGTGGATCCAGAAATTTGTGCATGGCATGCCCCGTCCTTGTAGCTTGACAATCACTGTGGTGGAGTCAGCTTTGAACCATATCTTGGATGTGCCAATTTTGAGATTCAAGGCCGGATAGGATACATTGGCACTCCATAAGATTTACAAAGATGGGATCTGTGGATGCTAATTTTCTAGCCCACCAAAGCGGGTCGGATCTGGGTACCTAGTACCCGACTACACGGATCCACGGCCCACGCAAATCCGACAACAGCATCATAAGTCAGTATACTTTTAATGGTTGTTACAACAAAGATCATCAGTGCAGATTTCCTGAATCCCCTATATATACTCATTTGATTCGGAATTATGACCATTTAATTCTCAAATCACAATCATATATCACTGATTCAAAATAATCATTACTGATCCATGAAATCCCAACAAAATCTATATCTTTGACCAAGATAAGCAGATGCCAGAAGCGGGGCGGAAGAAAGCAAGAGTGGATAGATCTGAGAGCTCAAACCCAGTACATCAGTTTTTGTCCTCCAGCTTGGCACCGTCTGTGGGAACCAAACTAAAAGCCTAACTCTTCGCCATGCCTCCCAAGAGAATTCTTCCACCCACTTCTGTCCTGGCCAACACATCGACCGTCGATCTCGATGCGATGGCAGGAGACAACCCCAATCCTGAAGCTGTCACCCTGCAGCAGATATGTGATGAAGCCCTGGTTCGAGTGGCACATGTCGAACAGGGCGTCAAGGAGCTTGTTCGCACCATCGAGGTGATGCGGGAAGAAAATGAACGCCTTCGGGCAAAACGAGACAACGTTGATCGGTCCACATCGTTCTATTCCTCCCACAGCCCATGATCACCCGCACTCTAACGATAGAATCCATCATCCAGAGGAAGAGCTTCTGGCCCCAGATCGATTCACGGTTTCCTCCAAAATGGTCATAACCTCCAAGCACCCGCAAGAGGTAGACCAGGTATGTGACAACTGAGACTTTTAGACCACAATTAAACTGATTTTTAGTCATGTTTCTGATATTTCAAATTTTTATAATTTGGCATGGTTGGGATCCTTGTTTTGTTAGCTTTCCAACGCTTTTTACGAATCATGAATCAGACTTGTATCGAGCAAGTTATAGCCATTTTTGTGCCCTAGGAAAATTGCCCAGAGGCGGCTACTTGAAAGTAGCCGTCCCTGTCGAGAGGTGGCTACTCGAAAGTAGCCGTCCCTCATCAGGCAGCTCAATTCAACTAGTCATCTGGCATCTTAGCGCAGAAACGCAGAAATTTAGGGATTTGATGAAACTGTCGAATATTTGATCGTTTTCTTCGAGGGTAAGTCATTGCATGTGTTTAACCTTATAAATGCCTAGTTTTGGATGCCCTAGGACCCATTTGAAAACCCTAATACGAGTCCTCTCTTTCTCTTGTTTTATCAAACCCTAAAACAGGTCTTTTGGGTAATTTTTGGAAGAAAGTCCTTTGTGGAATAAGATGGGTTCTTTTATTTCATTTTTCTTTAATAATATTAAAGTTTTAATTGCTACTGATCACCAATGATGGGTTCATCCCGAGGTGATTCGGGTTTGGGTGATTTTATGGATTTTCCTTCATGTTATTTCATGATTTTATTTGATATTGAATTGTTTTGGATGTTGATGTTATATTAATCCATTGATGAGGTTTTTAAGATGCTTTTACAGGATTTACACGCTGTTTTTGAATATTTATACATAGATCATGGTTAGGGTTATTTTTCTTAAGATAGAAAGCATGTTTAGGGTTTCTAATGCCTTGTTTTGGGTACCACCTTGCATGAACCCGAACCTCATATGATTTCATCACTGTTTTGATGATTTTTATCGCTGAACCATGTGATTTATTCGTATATATATTAGATGTTAGACCTATGTCCTCATTTCAATCGAAGTCGCTAAAATTTTAGTTTTTAGCTACCTAATAGGGTTTGAGGACTCTGATTGAAAATATAATTGCATATTATTGGTCCTGGTACCGTTTATTAATGCCCATAAAATTTTCATTTAATTATGATAACGTTTTTGGAATTATGTAGTTTTGATTTGGTATTCGAATTTGATTTTGTTAAAATTCAAGATGAAGAGGTAAAAATCCGATTATCATGAGATGTTCAGTTTTGATCTAGCTTTCATACAGAAGTGGAATTAGATCGACTGGATTCATGTATCAAAAGTTATGGGTATTTTTATGATTATACCCCGAGAATGAGAAATCCAGACAGCTGCCCTGTATGATGTTTAGCCTAGATTTGGAATAGTTGGAGAGGTTATTTGATCTGATATAAACATGAAAATTGTAGATAATCTTCTTGGCTTTCCAATGGCATTGGAATCGTGCAATGCGGAGTTGTATTGAAGAAGTTATGGCCGTTTAAGTAAAGGTTGTCCAGTGTTTTTAGTCCGAGGACGGGTTGGTCTTAACAACCCTCTTTGGCTATAAATACCCACCCAAAATGCATGACTTGGGGCTCTCTCTTTTCCCTCTTTTTGATCTGATCCAGCCCCTTGTGTGTGTTTTGGGTGGAGGAGGTGTAGGTGATGAAGAAGAAGGAGTCAAAGAAGGTGAGTTGTTGTTGTTGTTGTTGTTGATCCTTTCTTTCTTCCCCCATCTTTTACTCTCTTCCTTCCCCTCTCTAACCAGTCTCCCCCCCGTGTGTTTGTGTTTATGTCACAATGAAGTAGAAGAAGCAAGGGAAGCAAGTTGGAGGTGGTGGTAGCGGTGGTGGCAGTCGAGGTGGTCAAGGGTGCGCTTGCGAGCCCCTACATCTCCCCCTACGCTCCCCCTCTCATTTGGGTGAGTTTTCCCTCTTCTTTATTTTGTTTTATACATAGTTGGGAGCTTGGGAGGGCATGCATGTAAGGTGTTTGGGTTTGGGTCCATGTGGGGGGCATGGGAGGGGGTTTGGAGGCTCGGGCGCACGGGTCTGCACGAGGGCGCGGGGGAGGGGGGGGGGGGGCGTGCGCGCGGGTGCAGGTGCCCGAGTGCACGCGGAGCGTGCTCGGGGGCGCGCGGGAGTTCATGCAAGGCCGCCCGAGTGCGCGCGGTGTGCGCGCGCGGGGCTCAAGGGCTGCGCGCGGGTGCTGCCCGGGCCCGGTTTGGGCATGCAGAGGGTCGGCACTCTCGGGTGGGTGTCTGGGGGGCTTGGGCACACGTGCATGCGTGCATGCTTGCGTGCGTTCGAGCCCGTATGCGTGCTTGTCTAAGTCTTCGGCATTTCTAGTTAATTCTAAGCGTTTATATGTGGTTATACTCACCCCTATTGATACCCTTACTTTGCAGACCTCGTCGGATGAGATGCGCGTCGATCCGGGTATCGGTGAGTGGTTCGATTCCAATCCTTCCAGGAGCGCTTGATGCACGCAGTCGTGCTTCGTGCTTCCATGGGGCTTTATTTGCACCCTAAATATGCTAGATATCTTGCATGCTAGGTTGTAAAGCTCGTATATTGCGTAGGACCCCTTTTCTATCATATACTTGCCTATGTATTGTATAGAATATTGCATGACTTAGATAGTTTTGTTTGAAATACTACCCCTATTATTAGACATATCAAGCATGTTTAAACTTGGGTTAACAATGGGGAACATGCATAATATTCCTCTGATTTAGGACTTGAGGGTGTGGTATAGTTGTTGCACCCATCTTGTTGGGGCAAAACTATGACCCGTTTCAAGAGAGGATGAGGCATTCCCTCTCTCTCGCTCTCCCTCTTTTCGTGAACTGAGTAAGTAGATGTAGTTCCTACTTGACTCAGGCTTGCTTGGAATTATTGGCATGCACCAATTGTTGCGCAGATCGCGCTTAACCCTTTCCTTCTAGGTTGATGCTATCCAACGCATGTTAGGTTGTAACTTGTGTGTTTGCATGATTGATACCATGTATGCATGTTTATGTAGGCCATCCTTGGGAATTAATAGTATGTTGTATATATATATGTTAGCATGGCCATGATCTTACCTAATGTGTTAGACAAGCGTATGACCTCTTAGGGGTTCATACCATGGCATCGACACTTAGAATAAAATGTCTTCCCCGCATCTGAGTTATGCGCTTTGGAGGGAATTCATGAGAATTCGTTGCGCTTATCGGTGCTTGATAACCGATGATGACGGATCCATAGGGATCGTATTCGCGTGTGTCGAGTGTTCTTCCCTTCGTCGGCTACAGGTAGAGAATGTCCGGCGTACTAAAGTCCGGTGGGGTGCTCCCAGGTACTACTAATGATGCGTATTGGTGAGACCATACGGCCGAGGTAGCGGTCATGGGAGGCTACCCGGTAGAGGCTGGAACCCTGTGAGATGCTCCTAGATACTATTCAGGACGCTTGTTGGTGTGCCCATATAGTAGAGATAGTGGACGTGGGAGGCTACCACGTAGTAGAGGTCACACCAGGAGAGACTACTGGATGACGAGCGGTGTAGAACAGTCGACCTCATCCCAAAATCCTACATCACCCATCGAGGTGAGGGTGAGGGTGTTGGTGTGAGTGTGGTGGGCTCGAGTCGATACTCGACCCATCAGCTTGTGTAGTTGGTTTTCCCATAGGGTTCGCGTTGCAAACATGTGGTGGTTCCTTCAAATATCGTTGTATACTGAAGCCCTGGCATTGAAGCTGTCCTGATAGAGGGCTCCCACTTGTAGATACTCCCGATGCATTCGGCAGATGTACTGATCATGGGAGTGTACCAGGTACAGGCTACATGACGGTGGGCAACCAGACGATATTGCGAGCGTAAATCGTTCTCCCCTTCACCGGATCCGTTTATGAAGCTGCATAGGTTCGAGCCGCCCTGGGTGGACCCCCACCTGTAGGTACCATCGACGCTGTCCACAATGTACTGACCATGGGAGGCTCCAAGTAGAGGCTGTCCGGGAGAGTGCTACCGGATGAAGAATGGTGTAGAACTGTAAGTTTTGTCCTCTAAGTTCCTAGGTCCACCCCTGCAGGGGCTAGGGTGAGGGCGAGTGTGTGTTGTAGTCACATCGTCACATGACTCCTATACCCATCGAGTATACTCTGGGTATGCTACTTCTAATGCTTGAGGTATTGAAGTATATCTCTACATCGTAGCGGATGGATTCGTTGTAACTGTTACACAGTAACACCAAGTGTTATGGTTAACAGTTGTTCCCCCCTGTGAGTCCCAAAAGCCTCCATCTTGGGAGTGAGGGCGAGGGCGGGGTATAGTCGCTCCACCGCGTGACCTTGTTAACTGTTGGGTTTCTATCCATGCTTTTTCCTGGTAAGGAATTTGCCTTAGGGTTAAATTGTTGTGTTGGTGTTTGGTTTCTGACCACTCACTGAGCTTGTAGCTCACCCCTCGCATACTGTTTCTTTTACAGGGGCGCTGTTGGGTGTGGAGTTGGAGCTCCTTGTGGCGTGGTCTTGCGCGCGTGGAAGCGTCCTGTCCGGCGGATTGGCGAGTGCGAGTCTGTTAACAGTCCTAGAGTCTTGTGTATTTGTAAATCGTGCATGTGGCACTTGTTGTATTTTATTGGCTAGACTTGGCTCTCATAGGACAGTGATTGTGTATTCGAGTCTGTAATAATATTTTTGATTTACAGACTTGTTGATATTTTTAAGCTTCCACATTTTAGTTAAGTTATCAGTTGTCATTGCTTCATTAGCCTTGTGTATTATTTATTGGAGTCATTGTTGACCTCTTGTATGATAGCTGATGCTTATATATTTGTCACGTCTCGGGGATGCCTGGGGTGTGACATTAGATCTATGGTTTTCAAGGTTTTTCGGATGGATTATAAAGCTTTCGATGCATTACTCATTGCCTTGCATGGATCTAGGGTTAGGAAGACATGATCATCATATTAAATTTATTAGATCTAGATCTTGTATGGTTATTATGTTTTCTGATTTTTATATATTCAAATTTATATTATTTATTACTTGGGTTCTGTCGATTTATCGATGTTTCAATAGAAATCATGTCTAGGTCTACACAAATTTTTCATGCTTCATAGAAACATGTATTAGGATACATTATCACCATCAACCTACTGTTATTAAATATTTAAACATTACTTTAAGGCATGAAAATATATGGTGTTAATATTACCATATTTCAAATTTGTTCTATAGAGGTTTCATCGTTTTTTCAGTATTTTGATTTATCATCGAATCGATCATTTAGGGGATCAAATTTAAATGTTTTCAATGTATTTTTATTTGTATTTTCTGTATGAGAGAGAGTAGGTACGTGTTTTTGAATGTTTGGGTGGGAAGTCGGGGTCATTAAGGGCATATTTGCTGTTTTGTGTCTGTCGGGGGTGGCTACTTGAAAGTAGTCGTTTGAGATCAGGCGGCTAGGTTTGAGTAGCCATCGGAAGCCAGGCGGCTACATTTGAGTAGCCGGCTGAGCCCAGTCTTTTTGGTGATCTTTGATTTAGTTAATCATTATATTCCGTTTCTGATCTGGTTCATTGGTATGAAAATCCTCAGGAGCAGTAGACTCTCGTTAGCTTCCTTGTTAGTCCGGTAGTCTTGCGTAGGATCGGAAGTGAGTGGGTCTAGTCTCTAGTAACTTTTAAAAAACTACCTATATTTATCATATCGCATCATGCTTATGTTATGAATACGACTGTTATCTTGAATATAGAATTGCATGAGCATGGCATTATGTTTTAAGACGTTATTTTGCGTATGAACTGTATAATGATTATTATGTTATTCTTGCATGCAAATATGTGAATTGTGGAGGTCATCTTGCATGCATATCATTCGTCTGCGTGACATTGTCTACGTGACGAGGGTCTGCGTGACTCAGTCCAATGGGACCGTGTCTGCGTGACGTCATCTGCGTAACCATTGGTCTGCGTGATCAAGCTCTAGTTGGAGCATTTTTGGCTGCGTGCCATATGGGCATGCGTGTCCGTTGCATCATACGCATCATGTAGATAGTATGAGATGGTGGTTAATTCCTCTAAAGAGATGCATTCAGTTTATCGAGATATTTGTAAAAATTTATGTTCTATTGGTTCAGATATTTTGGATTATACTCTGAAGGTTTTAAATATTATTATTATTATTATTGAGACGCTAAGGTCCATTCACTAAGCATGTGGTAGCTCACCCCTCCTTTTCCCCAACTTTTCAGAATAGTCGTTGGCGATCGTCGATCGTGGTGGGCGCTGACGGTTTAGTTTTCGTTGCATAGTAGGTGTTGAATAAGCCTTCTTCTTGGCATGTAGTGGACGTCCTTAACTTTAGCAACAAAACCAAGAGATGTTTTATTTTAGCAAATAAAGTACTCGTGTGTAATCATTCGTTTGAGAATGAATTTTTGAGATCCTGGATTGATTTATGTTTTAAAAACTTTTGTGTTTTGAATTATTATGTTAATCTTTTAAAATGAAAAATTGAGGTTGACATGACGCACCGTATCGCATGTCTTAATAGAGGATAATGGGTATCGGGGTGTTACAAGGTATGGCAGGACAGGTAGGACAACTTGATGAAGGAGGTTGATCGACGCATCCTCCACAACCTGAAGCCTCGGATCCCCGTGGACCTACTATGCAGACCGCAGTTCTCATCAATCATTCTCCCTTAACCGAGGACATCACCCAAGCGCCGAAGCCTGACAAGTTTACGCCACCTAAGTTCAAGCTATTTGAGGGTAAGTCGGACTCGACCGAGCACATCTTCCTTACCAACAACGAATATGTCTCGATTCCAGGGACGATGCACTCCTCTTCAAGATATTTTCACAAAGCCTGGGCGGTTAGGCCTTGACATTTTTCACGAAGCCTTCATCAGCCACTACATATGCCATTGCAAGCCCAAGAAGGATGTGGCGAGCCTATTCAGGATGAAGCAAGCTGAGGGTGAGCGACTTAGAGATTACCTCACACGGTCCATTGAGATGACCCAAATAGAGTTGTGTGACCCTCAAACTGCACCGATGGCATTCCACGGGGGCCTAACCCTTCCAGACACCTCTATGAGTCGTTGGTCCAAAAGCATCCAACTAGCATGGTCGACATCCTCTCTTGCGCTGAAGGACCCATCCGCCTCGAGGATGACATATCCATAACCGCTTGCAAGTCAGCCACCCTCATCACCTTCAGCACAGTATCAAATGAGGGATCCACTTCCAAGAAGAAGTCATCTACTACATCCCAAAATGGCAAGGACAAACCTAGCGGGTCTCGTCCCCAAAAGGGAAGAGACCTTCAAGCCCTCATTTTCAATTCGCACTCCGATCGAGAACCGTGGCTAGACACGCGAGTGCGAGTTTCATAACGAGGTTGGCCATACCATTGAAGAGTGCAGGATTCTCTACAGCTTGGTCGAAAGCCGATAAGGGACAGATGCCTCACACACCATGTGGTAACACAACCGAATCTGGTTGCGCCCAACGTCAACCAAGGAGATGCCATCCCAAAACCTGGGTACCCTTTGACCAGATTCATCGCGGTCATTCATGGCCGGCCTGTCCCCGACAACGTTGAACCGAAGCGAAGAGATCTCCTTGGTTGACAGTAACAGTTGTCATCCGCATCTTGTGTGTCGAATTTACCATAATATATTCCTCATCGGTGTACAATGTCATCATGTGCGGGAATGGATCCTTCAGATGGAGGGCTTCCTATCCATTTTGCACCAAGTCATGCGGTGCCTCACTAAAGATGGACGCTCGACCATCGACATCAGCAAAGATCAGGTCATGGGCCGAAAGTGCTACGCCCTCGCATCCCAAGCCTCAGCTCGTCCTGCACAGTGATAGCCACCCCCGAACTTGTAGCAATTAGCCGACCGGCTATTGAAGTGGACCCAGGTGTAGATACCCCAATTTTGACCGTCCAGAAAGACATAAATACTTCAAGTAACACCCGGAAATATCCCACTTTTGGACATCCAGTAGAGAACCAAAGTTCAGGAAACCGGAATCTTGTAAGCCGGAAACCCTAAACCCCAGCCCTAGACCAACCGGAAACCCTAAACCAGAAACCCTAGCCCTAACCCTAAGACCCAAAAACCGGAAACCCTAAACCAGAAACCCTAAAACTAAACCTAAACCTGACCCTAGCATTGACCTAGACCTAAAACCAGAAACCCTAACCCTAACCCTAAGACCCAAAAACCCTGTGTCCCTGGTAAGGGGCGGCTAGATCTAACTAGCGCCCCATACCAGGCGGCTAGTTTGAACTAGCCGTCCCCCTAACCGCTCCCTGGCCGACTTTGGACCAGTCCCCTGGATGGGACATAAAGCAGCAATAAATGTTGATCATTGCGACGGGTCATGACCTTTAGCCGCCCTCTCTTGGCCGGATCAATCCAAGTAACCGACCCAAGCCACCGCTTGTCAGAGATGAGACGTTTGGTAGGTCATGATGGGGGCGGCTACCAGGAAGTAGCCACCCCATCCTGGGCGGCTAGTTAGCACTAGCCGCCCTTCAACTGGTCTCTAACAGAAGAACCAGAGAATTAATGAGGGGTCTAATCGAAGCCAACCCACTCCATTACCCCCGGGATATTTCCCTGCCTCTCTTTTACTATAAATAGAGGGGTCCCGAGCCCAAATACAACATCACCAAAAAATCCACAACAATCTTCAATCACCAATCCACCATCCTCAAACCCTTCCACCACTAGAAATCCCAAGAGAGAGAGAGAGAGAGAGAGATCCCCTTCTGTGAAAGAAACACCCATTCCCTACATAAAATACCCTCTCATCCCACCCTCCAGAAACCCGGGCTAAACCTAGCTTAGCCTCTGTCCAAAACCAAACCCATTTCCTACCGAAGTTCTGCCCAAACCAACCCAGACCCTGGACGGCTAAACCTAGCTAACCGCCCCTCACCAGACGGCTAGATCCAACTAGCCGCCCCCCATATCCACACCCCATATCCACACTCCTTTGTCCCAAGACTCCTTTAGTCAAGCCCGGAAGCAGAATAGGATTACCTGTTTTTCACCTCTGTGTACGGTATATCCATGTCTCAGAACGGAGACCCCACAAACTCCCCACGTAGGCGATCAAATCCAACACCAACTTTTCCTGCTTTTTTTGAGAAAGCAGGTGGCGATCACAACAAACCCGTCTTTTCTGAGAAGCAGTCGGGCGGCTCAGGAACGACTCTCCAGGCGGTGACCTGATCTGTCGTGAGACGGACCAGGACCAAGTTGGCAGAACCCCCCAGTTTTTACATGTCGACAAATCTGGCGATCATGGTGGGACCTCCCTCGTGAAAAACAACAAAAGGTAATCCTCTTCTGCCCCCTTTTACAAGCTTGACTAGAATGCTATCAACCCTCTAGGAAGGTTAGAGTTTCTCACTCCTTGAATTAAATCCTCTTCTACTGTGCATTATAACATCCTTTATTGCTTTGTAAGCCGCACACAGCTGCGCAATCCTTTACTGCTTTATTTACTGCTTTCAATCTGCATTCATCCCCACTCCACGTCATGGACTCCCACATAGAAGAGGAGATATTAGAGGAAAAGAATCACCAAGAGGGTCAGGCCACACAGTTCCTGACCCATCTAGAGGAAAGGATGGCTAGTCTAGGGTATCAAACGGTAGAGGACATGTTTCATGACCTCGCTGACTACCTTCATGCCAAGACCTTGAGACGGGAAACCCCTGTCGAAACCCCCAAATCCACTCCCAAAGCCCCATCCACACCCAGCTGCTCGGTCAATCCAAGCATTTTTTCATTCGCCCCCCTTTCCCCGCGAATCCAATATTCCCAGCCGTTTCCACCCCAGGCCCCTAACAGGCCACCCCAAACCCGGGACCGCTAGGCAGCCCTCCCAGGGGAGAAACACTGGATGAAACCATCCGGAGAATCCTCTCCGAGACTGGTCCCTCAGCCCCCAAACACATGTCTCTACATAACCTGAGACAAATCCCGTCAGTCCACCTGCCGGAGGGATTCAAAATCCCCAAATTCCGCCGGTACAACGGTCGTGGAGATCCAGACAATCATTTAACTGCCTTTTATCTAGACGCATGCCCGTTTCTAGATAATCAACCTCTACTAGTCTTCCTCTTCCAGAAATCATTGGAAGGAGAAGCACTACAATGGTTCTCCACCCTCCCTGTAGATCACTTGTCGAATTTCTCGGCTGTAAGCGAGAAATTCTTGGGCCGCTACGGTTACCAGAGGATTAGGACCCCCTCTATTTCAGATTTAACCGTAGAGAGAATGAGGCCTAGGGAGGAACTCGAACAATACATGTCTTGGTGGCGCACCCTTGTCCACCGAACCGGCCTGCAACTCACAGAATGTCAAGAAATTGACATGATGTTGCAGAGCCTGAGTCCAGAGCTCCGTACGAGCCTTTCGTACGGAGACTGCACTACGTATCAACTTCTGATTGACCGCCACAACAGGATTTCCCGTTGTGCAGCCCTAGTAGTCCAAACCCAGTCCCCACCTATCTGTCATAGGGTTGGACAACCGCCTCGTAAGGCGCAAACCCCCACGGTAGAGGGGATTATTAGCCAAGTATCGGCACTCTATCTGAACGGAGCGCGAGTTCCTGACCGAGGAACAGCTCCGAGACAGTACACACCCGGTTTATCCGGATATGCGCCGCCTCAGCAAGCGAATCAAAACTTCACCCCTCGATCAGTAGCCGTCCCCGTGCCGACATGACAAAACCCCACAGTCCAAAATTTCCCACTCCAGAGCCCTATAATCCAGAGCTAAACTCAAACTCGGGCTCCCTTTTACTCTGCTCCCCCAAGAGCACAAAATCCAACCCCTAGGCAGCCCATACAAAGCTCTTATAATGAGGTTAGACCTCCCACATCCTACGACCAAAGACGAATGGGAAAGAGGGACTCTTACCCTCCCCTCCCAGAAACTTTAACTAGGATCTTTAGGGTGATGTTGGACACAAATAGTATCTCCCTCCCCGACGCCAGGCCTTCACTACCCGGGGCCAGCACGGCGCGTTACTGTCAATATCATCAACAATATGGCCATACCGTAGAACAATGCATTGTTTTTCGGGACTTCGTTTATGATCTTAATGATGACAGGCGCCTTGAGTGGGCCATGATCAAAGGCCATCTGAACCAGGGAAATCCCCAAGCACCCAAGCCACTTGGCATATTAACTGACCCCTTACCAGGTCACACCCAAGCCTCCACATCTAGAGCCCACGCGGTCAACATGATCAGGAGAGGGAGACAACCATCGCCAGAACTAAGCAGCTCGGAAGATGCTACTGATGGCAGCCTATCCGAAGAGTCCGAGGAGGAAGAGCAGAACGAGCCCTTCCAGCTGAACCTCGACGACCATAACCTCGCCATACTCTATGGCGAAGAAAAAGACGCAGTCCTCGCCCTTCCCGCAGTCATCAACATCGAGTCCGACGAAAGCGGACAAGAAAACCCGGGAGGAGACGAAGAAGAAGAGCCGTTTGAGGGGATCCCCGAAGGAGCTAGCGAAGGACCCGAAGGAGGGGAATGTACGTCGGATGATCTGCATCCGGACGACAACGGGTCCTCCAAGAGTACCAACACTGTCAATGGCCCCCGTTGCCCAATGACCATTTCATTCACTGACCAAGAACTCCCGGATCCCAGACTGCGAGCCTACCCCTTACACATCCACGGACGACTCCAAATGTTGTGGCTAAACAACATCTTTGTAGACCCAGGGTCAGGAATGAACATAATGACGTGCTCCACCTACAAAAAGATACCCGGATTAGGCCGTCCTCCCGTCCAACCGGCCCACCATACTATTCAAGCTTTCAACCACACCGGGAAGACTCTACGCGGCCCCGGAACATTCGAGTTATCTGTCGGCCCTCTTATCTGTAAGGTAGCCTGCTTCGTGGCCGACATCGACACAAGGTACCCATTGATGTTGGGGCGACCATGGTTAGACAGCATCCAAGCTATCTGTTCCCCCCGGCACCAATGCCTTCGACTGCCCTTCTTAAGTCATATCCTGACAATCTGGGGAGAGGCGCGCCTCCAGTATGAGAACGAGAACAATTGGGCGATACATTATATGTTCACACTAGCCCTACGACCGGGGAACGAGGACGAAGGTGATAGCCCACCTGGGTCCCCTTACTACTATCCCTCAGAAGAAACGGCTAGGACCCCGCATCCACCCAGCGATCCTATGGAGCCCAACTCGATCACCTTCCTCCCCCATGAAGTCGCAAAAACCGGAGCACGTTCCGCACCCCTCGCTATCACCGCCATACTCGGGGGAAGGGAATTCCGGCACATTCTCATTAACACGGGAGCGGAAACTAACGTCCTTACATATTCCACCTACCAAAAGCTAGAAGGCCGGGTTCCCAGATTGGAGCCCTCAGACGAATATATTTATGCCTTCGACAGCACACGCAAGAACGCTTGCGGACTGGTCACGCTCCCACTGAAGATCAGCCCAGTCTCCACCATCGTTAACTGCATGGTGATGAACATTCAATCGCCCCACCCTCTGATTGTTGGGAGGACATGGCTCAACAGCATCGAAGCCGTCTCATCCACCCGACACCAATGTCTTCGCTTCCCGTACCGCGGGAAAGTAATCCATCTGGGGAGAGGCGCACTCTAAAAATACTCAGGCCCGGAATTGGAGCGTCTGTGCCATGCGCATCCGGCTAGAGGTGCTCGCATGTGTCGGTGCTTTGAAAAATCCGCGTTTGTGGGGGTTCTTCGGGGATTCAGATCGGATGCGTGCCCTGGCGGGCTCGGTCGGATCGTCTTCTCGGAAGGGGTGAGGGTGTCGTTCCTGGTTGAGGCGCCCGACAGCGGCTCAAGAGGATTCAAGGGGGTTTTGTGATCGCCACCTGCTTTTTCTAAAAATAGGAAAGGGTTTGGGTCGGATTTGATCGCCTACGTGGGGAGTTTGTGGGGTCTCCGCTCTGAGACACGGATATACCGTACACAGAGGTGAAAAACAGGTAATCCTATTCTGCTTCCGGGCTTGACTAAAGGAGTCTTGGGACAAAGGAGTGCGGGTGGGGTGTAGGTATGGGGCGGCTAGTGGGTTTGAGCCGTCTGTATTGGGGCGGCCGGGTAGGGTTAGCCGTCCAGGGTCTGGGGGAATTTGGGCAGGACTTTGGTAGGAAACGGGTGGGGTCTCGGGCAGAGGCTAAGCTAGGTTTAGCCTGGGTTTCTGGAGGGTGGGATGAGAGGGTATTTTATGTAGGGAATGGGTGTTTCTCTCACAAAAGGGGCTCTCTCTCTCTCTCTCTCTCTTGGTTTTCCTAGTGGTGGAAGGGTTTGAACAAGTGGGGATGGTGGATTGGTGGTGTTTTGTGGATTTTGTTGATGTTGTATTTGGGCTTGGGACCCCTCTATTTATAGTAAAAGAGAGGTAGGAAAATATCCCGAGGGTATTGGAGTGGGTTGGCTTCGATTAGACCTCTCATTAATTCTCTGGTTTGTCTGTCAGAGACCAGGTTAAGGGCGGCTAGTGCTAACTAGCCGCCCAGGATGGGGCGGCTACTTCCTGGTAGCCACCCCATCATAACCTGCCAAACGTCCCATCTCTGACAAGCGGTGGCTTGGGTCGGTTATTTGGATTGATCCGGCCAAGAGAGGGCGGCTAAAGGTCATGACCCGCCGCAATGATCAGCATTTATTGCTGCTTTATGTCCCATCTAGGGGACTGGTCCAAAGTCGGCCAAGGGGCGGTTAGGGGGGCCGCTAGTGCAAACTAGCCGCCTGTCATGGGGCGGCTAGTTAGGGCTAGCCGCCCCTTTCCAGGGACTTGGGTTTTTTAGGGTTTTGGGTTTTAGGGTATGTTTAGGGTTAGGGTTTGGCTTAGGGTCTAGGGTTTGGCTTAGGGTCATGGTTTCCTGTTTAGGATTTCCGGTTTAGGTTTAGGTCAAGACTAGGGTTAGGGTTTCCGGTTTAGGTTTAGGTCAAGGCTAGGGTTAGGGTTTTCGGTTTACTGAACCATTGGTTTCTCTATTAGATGTCCAACTGTGGAATATTTCCTTGTGTTACTTGAAGTATTTCTGTCTCTCTGGACGGTCAAAATTGGGGTATCTACAATTGTCCCTCATCGGACGGAGTCTTTGTGCGAAGCATAAAAGACTTCGACCGATGATAAGGAAAGAGACCCCTATTTTGGCCGGCCCAACCTTCAAGGAGTTGTGCCAATACGAGCAGTACTGCTCGGGGAGTTGATTTAGACCGTCAGAGGCTAGGTCTTGACTTATAATTTTTTATCCGAGAGGATGATCCAGGTGGAAGGCGGGGAAAAGTGAATGGTGAGTGATCCAACCTGCGGTCGGGGTTCTTAGCTATCGTGCACGGAGCAGCCCAGCGTTAGTTTCCTCATGCCTACCGTTCCCGTGCTTGGGAAAACTCAGCAAGGAGGGGATATCGCCGACAGAAAGCAAGTAAAAGTTGAGTTTGGGTGAGTTGGATTGTCCGAAGGATAAGAACTCTGGAAAAGAACCAGAACTGGAGAAATTTGATTTTGAACGGTACTGAAAGTGTGGCAAAACTTCGAGCAGGTCGTGTTTGGTCAAGTAATGTCTGGAAATAAGCTAATTCATGGCTGTTTGGTATGGAGAACTTTGAAATTTAAGGCTGAAAAGTTTGAAAAAAGGGGGGTTTTTAAATGAAAGAGAAAACTAGGAGGGGCGGCTAGTTGTAACTAGCCACCCGAGAGGGGGCGGCTACTCGTGGGTAGCCGCCCCTCGACTGGGTCCCTTATAACCGAAAAGGGACCCTCTCTCTCTCTCCATACGTTTTAAAACGGTTACTCTTCCCTCCTCTCTTCTTCTTTTTCATTTCAAACCAAAAATCTTGATTTTAAAACACCTTGAATCCTTTGTTTAAGCCTTCCATCATTCCTTTCTTCTTGATTTCAGAGCCCTAGATTTTCTTTGGGGTTTTTCTTATGTGCGAAATCGGAGGAGATGACGAAGGGGAAGAGGACGGCTTCGATGATGAAGCGCCTTAGGTCTTCCCGAGAGCAGAGAGGGGCTGTCTCGGGGTCTAGTTTGTCGGGGAGTGATCGGGTGGAGGAGGAGGTCGTGAGGGAGGTTGTGGGTACGGTGGAGGTGCCGCCGGTGGTCATTGGCGCGGGTGAGGTCGAGGATTTACCTTTGGGGGTTGTCCCAGAGGTAGGGGGGAGTATGATAGGTTACACATGCAAGAGGAGGCGTGGGGATCGACCGGTGGTGGTCGAGGAGGTGGTTTCGGGGGTCGGGGGATTGGTTGGGGGTGCAACGGAGGGAGGGGCCGAAGCCGAGGCCGAGGGGGTGAGTGAGAGTGAGAGGGCGTCGTTGGACGCCATTATTGGGATGTTAGATAGGGAGGCCATGGAGGCCAGGGCAGCAGAGGAGGAGAGAAGAGCTATGGGTGTTTTTGAGGGTTTAGCCTCCGGTGCGGCGGGCACGGAGGAGGTAGGAGGGGCTGATGTTGGGGAGGAGGCCGGGGAGGCCGAGGGTATGGGTATGGGGGCTGCGGAGGCCGGCGTTGGTGCTGAGGCTGAGGCTGAGGCTGAGGAGGCCGTGTTTGAGGAGGACGAGGAGGGGGATGATGATGGGATGGACGATCCCGACGAGGCCGAGGTGGACGCTCCTGGGTCCACGCGGGCCATGGTATGTTCCCAACCTTTGTCTTACCCTTTTACTTATATGTGTATATCTTTCGTGGTATAAATAGGTGATAGTGTGTGGTATGTGTGTCTAATATGCATGAGTAGGTAATAGTGAGTGATGTGTGTGTCTAAGATGCATGTTTGTATGTATAGTTTGATCACGGTGGGATATTTGTAAGCATGCGAACGGGTTCGTGTTTGAAAGAGAAAAAGGAAGGGGACAATTTTTTATATGTACATCCATGCTTGTTGTATGCATATAAAAGAAAGAGGAGTGATACGGCTAGTATGCTTGCATTTGATACTTTTCTACCTGTATGTGACTTCGTATGTGTTTGATTGTGGTAGAGCATGGGGGGTGTATGCATGCATTTCATGGGTCCAAGTTCTATATTGCTTAGGTGCGTTTAGGGAATGTATAAGCATGATAGGGCGTGATGTAAGAAAGCCTGTGAGTGGTGACCACGGTGGGATATGTTGGTGTTTGTCTAGTATGCGTGATCATATGAGGAGTGTAGCTTCTTTCTTTCATGCTTTTGTTTCTATATTTAGCATATGGAAGTGTCATTTTGCTAAGCATGGTTTGACATGATTTTGTAAACTTGGACTCTTACCTTTCAATCGCTTTTGAACTAACCCGTGTTCCCTTCGTTTGTCTTGTAGAGATCGAACCGTATTCGGGCTTTATGGCACGTGACGAAGAGATGGTACAACGCCTTGGGGCAGGGGGAGAGGAGTTTGGTGGATGGAGCGGGCTTCCGTTCCTTCTTCCTGATCAAGCCATTCCACGTCCACCGTCCATATGTGGAGGCCTTGGCAGAGAGATGGGATCCGGAGAGTTGCACGTTCATTCTCCCTACCGGTGCTGTCATGCTGACGCTTGAGGACGTTCATCGGATCACCGGCCTTCCGGTCTCGGGGGAGGCAGTGATTGCGGTCACTCTTGCGGACTACAGGGGGCTTTTCTGAGAGTTGATCGGGGAATGGGAGTTCGTGGAGCGGGAGCGGACGCTGAACCAGATCCCCTTTGGGGAGGCTTTTGGGGCAGTACGGCCTTGGTTCCTTTACCGAGCGCCAGAAGGGCGAAGCCGCAGCTAGCTTTGAGAGGAGGCGGGCGATGATTGAGGTGAGAGACGCGGCCGCGTGTCCACGGAGGGCACGGAGGGAGTTGAGAGCGTTCTTCCTCTACTTCTTTGGCCGAGTCCTCTTTTCGACGGCCTCTGATAAGGTTTCCTCGCACTCCCTTCTGCTGATGAGGGACCTGGAGGGCATGGGGCGCTATGCTTGGGGAGCGGCGATGCTCGCCCATCTTTTTGCGGAGCTCTCGAAGAAAGTCAAGAGGGCTGTGGGAAAGAACCTTGGTGGCTTCGCTCCATTCCTTCAGGTATGTGTAAGTGATGAGTGTCTTCTTCTTGGTTTAGCTTACTTTGGTCATGATAATTTCCCTCTTGCTTTGCTAGATCTTCAGGTATGAGCATTTCGCCATTGATCGTCCGACCTCTGCGCCGTTCGATCGTGCCTTCCCTTGGGCCATGAGATGGGCGCCCCGGGGATCTTCGCGCTTGTATCACCTCGCTCAGTTCCGGGAGGCCTTCCGTGTCTTGACGGAGGAAGAGGTATAAATTTTCCTTCGAGGTTTGTTTTGGCTTGTATTCGGTTTTCGTTTGACTAAGCGCTCTTCCTGTCTTTTGATGCTTTATAGATGACTTGGAGGCCCTACACGGAGGAGGAGGTCCCAGCGGAGTTGTCACGGGATATCTGGCTGATCTATTTTAATGAGGTCGTGTTTCATGCGATCAGTCGGGTCGTCCGTCAGCTTGGGTACCACCAGTGGGTGCCTGATCCCCTGTCGAAGCGCCCCTCGATCCCGGTGGCTGGGATTCCTCGGGACACGAATCTCCTGAGGAACTACGCGACGTACGTGGCGGGATGGATGGGCCGAGGTGCTTTGGTGGAGCATCGTCCCGAGGTGGCTAGCAGTGAGGAGTATATGGTTTGGTATCGCCAGGAATATGCCAGTATCCTTGGGACTATGGAGGAGGAGGTCCCGGATGCCTATGTAAGTCTTTTTCCCCTTCTGTTTTTTTCTTTTCTTCTCCTTGGGTATATTCTGACCGATGTCGCTTTTGTAGTTCGAGCTGAATGAGATGGAGAAGAGGCTCAAGACCGCCAATGAGCACCTCCAAGCGCGGGCCAGGCAGATAGAGGCCTTGCGGGTGCAGAGGGGACGCTTGCAGGACCAAGTCCGGATCCTTGAGGCTCAGGTGGATGCTCTGTCGAGAGCGAGGGCCGACGGCGCTTCTTCTTCCTCCGCCCCTCCTCCTTCCATGGTGTCCGAGCGAGAGCTCGAACTGACGAGGGAGTTGGATGTGGCCCGGAATGAGTTGACGGTCATAAGGATGGAGTTGGGCCAGGTGAGGGGCAGGGCTTCCCGGGCCGAAGAGGAGGTGGACCGGCTGAGGTCCATGATAGCCTCGAGGGAGGAGGGGTTCATTACCCTAGGCCGTGAGAGGGACTCCCTCCAGATGAGGGTGTCAGAGTTGGAGGCTTCAGCGGGTGTTCCCGGAGGTTTGATGGGAGACTTAGTCCGTTCTCTTCAGGCGGCCGGGGATAGGGACCGAGAGGCGCTCAGGGCGTCAGAGGCGAGGGCGTGGGAGTTGGAGGAGAGGTTGAGGGCCGCCGAGGATCGGGCCAGAGGGACGGAGAGTCGCCTCCGGCAGAGATTGGAGAGGAGGGACAGGGATATGCAGCAGGTCCGTCTCTGGGAGGCGACTATGAGGGGGAAATTGGTCGGAGGGGGCTCGATGACCAAGGCGGACCTCGACCTTCTTCCACTTGAGCCTGATCCCTCCCTCTCGGCCTCCTTGGCTACTGGGGCCACCTTCAGCCGTGCCTCTCGCCCTTCGGTGTCTCAGAGTCGTGGGATATACGCGAGGGCCGCGTCTTCGGTTCGAGAGACTCCTGCCGCTTCCGATGCTCCAGAGGTTCAGTCTTCTCATCAGCCGCCGCTCCCTTCTCAGCCAAGTCAGGACGTTCCTCCTACTCAGCCTCCAGCGGACGACGATACGGCAAGGTATAGTTTCTTTGTGTCTTGGTTTTAATAGAAGAATAGTATATACGCGATGAATTCATGCTTTTCTTCTTTCGTTTTGACTCAGGTAATCATTTCGATGATGTATAGCTCAAGACTTCAGAGTTTGGAGTGTTTTTTGAAGGAAAAGATCCTCTTTTATGCACTCTCTTAGGTTTAGAAAGACAGTCTATGTTTGTGGTTTTGGTGGGACAATTTAACTTCTCGTTTATATGCATGTTTTAGAGTAGTTTATCATGGATGTTTCATGGATATGTATGTGTGCGGATGAATGAACTTGGTGTTTATAGGTTTTGATTCATGGATGGATGTAGAATTCTAATATATAATCATTATAGCATGGTATCGATACAGGTCTTGTGTATGAATATGTGTCTAAAATGTGTGTATGCATGTTTGGGAAAGGAATGTTTTGACAGGTATTCAAAGGAGTCGAAGAGTTGATTGAGATTGGGACTGACAGGGCAGATGGGGTAGCAGGTGAGGGGCGGCTAGTTGCGTTTAGCCGCCCAGTGAGGGGCGGCTACTTGCATTTAGCCGCCCCTTGCCTGGGTTTTTACCTGGACAAGAGGGCAGGGGGCAGGGGCGGCTAGTATATATTAGCCGTCTCCAGGGGGGCGGCTAGTTGGGTTTAGCCGCCCCCTGCCTGGGACAATTTCCTGGTTTTGCTTCTTGTCTGCTGCTGCTGAAAGTCCTCCTGAGTGCTTTATCCTTTGAGACCTAAAAAAAACATTCTTTCCATGGACCAAGTGTTAAATCCGTCCAGATTGCGCCCCTGCACTGACTTTCGAGCCCTTCTTGCTTGAATCGTCAAGGGCTACAATCCATCTTAAGGCGGAATGGAAATATAAATGCGAGAAAGTAAAGTGTGGGAGACCAGGCTTTAGTGCGCAAGGAAGGGATTCCAAGTGCGTGAGTGAAGAAGAACTTATGTGTAGGAGGTGGGGACAATTTCTTCTCACGCATGTGCGGAAGGGCATGAGGTGAGTGGGGACAATTCTCATATGAGTGGGGATAATTTTAAATTTCGTGGGGACAATTCTCATATGAGTGGGGATAATTCTAATATTCGGGGGGGGGGGTTAACTTTAATATTTCAAGAAAATCGGATGCCAAGGTGTTTTGGAAAAGGAAAATGCAAGCTTATGCGTAAGTATAAGTGGCATAAGGGGGCATTTTAGTTCTTCAATGACTTTTTTAGGTGAGAGGGCAATGTTCTTGATTTTCATAAGTAAAAGACACCATCAAGTCCCCGTGGAGGAGCCCTTGTGGTCACTCATGTCCAAACCAGGATTGTATTTGAGGGGTATAAGCCTTAGGCGTCGATTTTCCTAGGTTCATGGTTTTCAAATGCTTAATCGTATTATTCTAAACATGCTGAAAAATCCATGAATGTACCAAGAGTCAAGTCAAATAAGCTTCCTTTGGATAGGCAAGTTTCTAAGTGAACTCGTGTGAGTGTGTGTGTAGGTGTAAACCTGGACGTGATCTACCCTTGGTCAAAATTTCGCTTTTCCCGGTGGACATAGCTCAATTTTGAACCCCCATTGCAAAAAAAATAAAAGGGGAGAGGGTGAATGAGGTAAGAGTAATATCTTCCTTTCGGGCAATATTTTAGAATTGTCCCAGTCTAGCACATGTCTTACTTCCTAGGTCCCTCTGGCTTTCTTCTTTTTACCACTTCTTTATTTTTGGGTGGAAAGGTACAGTCCGTTGTTTGGATCTGTACTGGTATAGCCGTTGTTTAGCGTATACCGTGCGTAAAGGCGTGAAAGCCTGCTAAATAGAGAGTTTAACCCGTTCACTTGGGTGTTTGGCCTCTCCTTGCCTGATTTTCTCTTTTTTTTTTTTTTTTGTTTTTTTTTATTTGAGGGGGGGGGCTCTTCTGTTTTTCACCCCGATTCTTTTCATGCTTCCCCTCTAGAAGTGTTTATATAGTGCCAGAGCCAGTTTTTGGGACATATGCTAGGTCCGGGTAACTCCTCATTTTGACCTAGGGTTAATACGAGCGGGGCGGAAATAAGGGATATTTTGCTTTGGGGAGTTTTTAAATTGTCCCAGTCCACGGGGTAGGCAATTTTTCTTCTATCAGGCAAATCTAGTCCAGTTATACGTGTGTGAAGGGAATGACATGATTTGGCGGAAACGTGTTCAAATAGATACGAGTTTATCTTTGAGAGTCTTATAATTCTATCATCAAGTACTAAACGCTGGAAATCGCAGGAAGGAAGAATAATAGTTCTTAAGTATTGAAAGCTTTTCATGCATGGAATTTCTTCAGATAAAGTGCATTCCACGAACCTGGAACCTCGACTCCTTCGGCATCTACCAGGCGGTAGGCATTCCCGGAATAGGCATGGGTGATCACATAGGGTCCCTCCCATGTGGGTTGCAGCTTTCCTCTCGGGTGGGGCAGTCTTGACGGCATGATTTGCTTAAGTACTAATTCCCCGATTTCGAATTTTCTTTTTATCACCTTCTTTTCAAATGCCCTTGCCACCCTTCTTTGGTAGGCCTGGGCATGGTCTGCCGCTCTTAATCTCTTCTCGTCTAGTAGTTCGAGGCGTAGTAGGAGTGCCTCCCTCTTTTCCTCAATTTGGAGATCTTCTTCTAGTACTATTCTCAAGGATGGGACGAGGATTTCGTAAGGTACTACTGCTTCGGTCCCAAATGTGAGTGAATAGGGGGTTTGACCAGTGGGCGTTCTAATGGAGGTTCGGTATGCCCAGAGGGCGTCTACCAGTTTATCAGGCCAATCGGTAGCCTTGTGGGTTTCTACCGTTTTCTTTATAATTTTGAGCAAGGTTTTGTTGGTGGCCTCTGCTTGTCCGTTCCCTGTGGGTAGTATGGCGTGGAATGATGAAGTTCTATATGATGTTTATTGCATAGGTCTTGGAATTCTTGGGAGATGAACTGGGGGCCATTGTCAGTTATAATCACTTTGGGGGTGCCGAACCGTGCCAGGATGTGAGTGCGGACAAAACGAGATAGGGTAGAGCTTTTAATTACTACATAGGACTCGGCCTCAGCCCATTTGGTAAAATATTCTGTGGCGGTGAGGATGAAGGCTTTTTGGGTGGTGTTTTCTATAGTGTCCCGGAATGGTCCTATTACGTCTAATGCCCACATGGAGAAGGGCCATGGTGAAGTCATGGGATGTAAAGAAGATGCTGGTGCGTGTATTTTGTTGGCATGGGTTTGACATTGGATACAACGCTTAACGTATTTGTTACAGTCCCCTTTGAGCGTGGGCCAATAGTAGCCCATTCTTAATACCTTCTTTGTTAGCATCTGGGCGTTGACGTGTCCTCCGCATACTCCGGAGTGAGCTTCTTCTACAATGGTGTATGCTTCTTCGTCGTCCAGGCATCTGAGTAGTTCTCCGTTGAAAGATGCTCGGAAGAGTATACCCCCTCGGAGGCAGTACTTGACTGCTATCCTTTTAACTATTTTCTGGTCGTCGTTGGTAGCATAGCTTGGGAATGAAGCGTCTCTAAGGTAGTTTTTAATATCAAAGTACCATGGGTTTCCGTCGTCTATATTTCCTAGTTCAAGAGTTAGGATTTCCGCGGTACCAACATTTTTGTTGGCCTGGTTCGTTTTTAGGAGACTTTGAGTTTTAGGGTCACCGAGTTCGGTGGCAGGTGTTTCCAGTCTCTGGATAGTGACTGTTTCAGATGTCCTAGATAAGGGGAAGGCGAGCGATGAGGCTAGGGAGGCTAGAGAATCTGCAAGAATATTGCCAGTCCGGGGTGTGAAAATGTGAGTAACCTCACGGAATTGTTTTAACAGGACTATGGCTAGTTCTCTGTATGGCTTCAGCTTTGGGTCTCTAGTCTGATATTTTTTAAGAGTTTGGCGGATCACTAAGAGGGAGTCTCCAATGATGTCTAAATTTTTAGCTCCTAAGGCTAGGGCTGCCTTCAAACCTGCTATCAGGGCCTCGTATTCAGCAATATTGTTGGTGGCTCTGAACGTAAGCTGAAACGCTTGTGGGATAATGACGCCTTCGGGAGAGATTAGTGCTATCCCTATTCCCTTTCCCTTTTGGTTGACTGCTCCGTCGAAGTATAGCGTCCATGTCTCTCTATTTTTCTCTTCAATAAGCGCAAATATTTCTTCGTCCGGGAAGTCAGTTTTTACTGGTTCGTAATCGGGGAGGGGTAGTTGAGCGAGGTGATCAGCGATGGCTTGTCCTTTGACGGATTTTTGAGTGGCGTACGTGACGTCAAACTCGTTTAACTGTACTTGCCATCGGGCTAAGCGTCCCGTCAATATGGCTTTCTCGAATAAGAACCTTACTGGGTCTATTTTGGCAAAGTATTTGACTTTGTGGGCGAGAAAGTAATGTCGTAATTTTTGGGAAGCCCATACTAATGCTAGACAAGTTTTTTCTGTAGGAGGGTAGGCTTTTTCGTATTCAATCAGGGTTTTACTCAAGTAGTAAATGGCCTTTTCCTTTCTTCCCATGTCGTCGTGTTGTGCAAGTACCGCACCAATGGCTTCTTTAGTTGCAGCTATATAGAGGAGTAGGGGGCGCCCGGGTACCGGGGCCGAAAGAACTGGGGGTTTAAGAAGGTACTCTTTTAAATTATCAAAGGCCTTTTGGCATTCACTATCCCAATTAAACCGGACTCCCCCTTTTAGTAGTTTGTAAAAGGGGCGACATCGTTCAGCATGTTGAGAAATAAATCTCCTAATAAACTGCAACCTTCCTATAAGCCCTCTTAGTTCTTTTAGGTTCTTGGGTGGGGGCATTTGGGCGATGGCTTTTGCCTTGGTCGGGTCTATTTCTATCCCCCGTTTACTTACCATGAATCCCAAAAGTTTTCCCGAGGAGACACCGAAACGACATTTCTTTGGGTTCATTTTAAGTGAATATTCCCTGCATCTCTGCAGTACTTGCCTAAGTATTTCTGCGTGTCCTATTCGAGTTCTAGATTTAACCAAGATGTCATCCACATACACTTCTACTAGCTTGTGCATCATATCATGGAATATTGAGGTCATTGCCCTTTGATAGGTTGCCCCTGCATTTTTGAGCCCGAAAGGCATCACTATGTAGCAGTAGGTTCCCCAGGGTGTGGTGAAGGAGGTCTTTTCTTGGTCTTTTTCTGCCAGCCGGATCTGGTTGTATCCAGAAAAGCCATCCATGAACGAGAGCATCTCATATCCTGCAGTGTTGTCGACAAGGAGGTCGATGTGTGGGAGTGGGAAGTCATCTTTCGGGCACGCTCGGTTGAGGTCCCTGAAGTCGATGCATATTCGGATCTTTCCATCTTTTTTTGACACTGGAACGATATTTGCTATCCACTTTGGGTATAAGACCACCCGGATAAATTTAGCCTGGTGGAGTTTGTCCACCTCATCCTTGATTTTTAGAGCCACCTCGGGATGGAGGCGCCTCAGCTTTTGTTTGACTGGTTTTGCGTTTGGTTCTAAGATTAACTGATGTTCGACTAACGAGGTATCGAGCCCAGGCATGTCCTTGTAAGACCACGCAAAGACGTCTTTATACTCGTGTAATATTTTAATCAGTCTCTCTCGTTCATCGTGATTTAGTTCTGCGCTAATCGAAATGATTTTGGGGTCAGTCTTTGTCCCTAGGTTTAGCTCCTCTATCTTCTCATCTGCTTCCTCTGTCTTTTCATCGAACCTTTGAAGGCTCTGCTTGAATTCCTTAGACAGGTCTTCTCTTTCTTATCGTCCTCATCACAGATTTCGAAGACTCCTAGACCGTCATCTGGGTTTTCTATGTTATCTAGGTCTGGTTCTTCTAAACCGCTATTGATTCAAATTTCTCTAAACCTAGTATGGCCCTGCTATATCCTTCCAAGTTGCTAATGATCTGGTCAGGTACTTGGCTCCTAGTGGGTTTTACCGTTTTGGACGAGGTACTAGGGTTGGGGTTTTTGGCTTGACTGGCGAGACGCTGTAGTTCGTTCAGGAGATCAGAGTCGTCACTGAAGGGGTGCCATGCTGGAGTGAAGTCATCTTTGTCGAACAGGGATCCTAGGGTTCTGGTTTCCATTTTTTTTTTTTTTTTTTTTTTTTTGAACAGAAAAGACACTTTTTATTTACAACCTACTGGATTGGTGGAAGTGTTTCAGCCGACTTTCCTCCAGCAGCTGGCGCTCCTTTGTTGCGATGCTTGAGCACTGCGAGAAAAGGAGGCTGGGTCAGCTGGAGTTTTGTCGTCTGGTGGTGAGTGTGGATTCAGGTTTTTATCAGGGAGTGGGAACAGCCATTCTAGGGAGCCAGAGAGATAGTCTAGCTCGCTTTCCCGGGTAGGGTCTAGGGGGCGGGGGCATATGGTTTCTTCGGGGTTCTATGATTATTTCCCTTACGAAATGTTCGTACAACTTCCAATTATATTTTCCCTCTAATTTAGATTTGTGTTTGGGTGAGCCGATCCCCCTCTTGTCTAGCCATGCTGGGAGGTCGATGGGGTCCAGGATCCCATTTTTGTGTCCCAGAGTTTCCCCAGGAAGGTAACCCATGGTCCCCATTATATGCCAGCCAGGATTTTCAAACCTAGGGTGGCTTGTCTTTGAGGTAACGGGGGGAGTGTTCCGGGGATTTAGCCAATTGGCCGGGAAATCTAAGATGTGGATGGTGGTTTCCATGGGTCTTGAGCTACTGGTTTTTATGGCGGTGGTTTCATTATCGGGGAACCTTGGCTTAGGTTCTCTGATCGCATCCCCTTGTATTTTGATTATACCTCCCAAGGGAAATTTCAAGCACTGGTGCAGAGGAGAGGAGACCCCCTTTATGGACGCTAGCCATTTACGTCCTAGGATCATATTATAATCTGAATCCATTTCTAGGACATAAGCTTTAGTGCTAGTTTTTAGCGGCCCCACTTTTAATTGGAAGTCCTTGAAGCCTAGAACTGGACGAGCCGTTTTGTCATAGGCAAATATACGGGTGTCCGTTTCAAAGAGTGTGGTTATGTGCCCATCAATGTGCTCGAAGGTTTGTAATGACATGAGGTTTACTCCTGCCCCGGTGTCAATTAGAACTTTATCCACCGAGTGTCCTTCGAGGTTGATTGTTATACATAGGGTTGAGGTGTTGACGACTTTATCATGAACTTCTTCCTTAGGTCTAAAGGTGATGACGGGCCCTAGTCCTGCAGTGGCTAGAGCTATTGGTATGCCTAGGGTAGAGATTTGCGGGTCGACTTGGGTTCTTTCTAGGAACGTTCTTAGAGCCTGCTGGTGGTGTTCTGAGGTTTCGATTAGCTCCAAAATGGAAATTTTCACGGGGATTTTTCGGAGTTGGTCTAGGATGTCGATCCTATCCCCGGCGCGGGGCTCCTCAGTTTCGGTTTCAGGCAGAGGGTGTCTATAAGAAGGTACAGTGTTGAAGATTCTGCCTGCTCTAGTAGTATGATGGTTTAGTGCGTCAATGGTGGTTCGGGGGCTTTGTGTTATTGGGCGCAGGCTTCTGTTGATTTGTAAGGGGGATATTGGTTGGTCTTTTTTGGGGGGAAAGAGTCTTGTGGGTTTGGGGAGAATAGGGGAGGGGGTTGGTAGGACGGGGGAAGAGGCTGGTAAGATTATGCCACCTGGAATGATTCTGGGTGACTCTTCATGGTCAGCGACTTCTATGGTGTAGACGCTTTCATAGCTCAGGTTTTCTGGTTCCTCCAAGGGAACCTTCGTAGCTGGCCTTGGGTTTTGGATTGTGGTTTCTACAGGGTTATGGGTTTCTGGGACCTTCTTGACTTCTAGTGATCTCGTAACTGGGTTGTTTTTGAGTCCCCTAATGGTGGCCCAGTCTAAGCGTCTCTCTTCGTCAAGGGTGTAGACAATGTCTCTAAACAAGGAGCATTGCTCGATGGTGTGGCCGTGATGCCGATGATACTGACAAAAACGGGTTGGGTCAGCACCGATAGGCGAAGGTCTAGCCGTGGGTAAGGAAATGCTATTGACCTTTAATAAGGCTCTGAGGATGTTCCCTAGGGTTTTCGGGAGGGGGAAGGTGTAGACTTATCATGGGGGCCGTATGCGGGTTCTCTAAGGGCTATACCTTGCGTTCTTGGGGGATAGGATAAGAGGATCTCCTGTTTTGGTCCTGGTTACTGATTGAGGGGGTCTGAATTGGGGAACCATGGGTTGTGAGGTTTTGTCGTATTGGCACGGGGACGGGTACTAATCGAGGGGTTAAATTTTGATTCGCTTGCCGAGGCGGTGCATATCCGGATGAACCGGGCGTGTACTATCTCAGAGCTGTTCTTCGATCAGGAACTCGCGCTCCGTTCGGGTAGAGTGCCGATACTTAGCTAATGATCCCCTCTACCGTGGGGGTTTGCGCCTTATGAGGCGGTTGTCCAACCCTATGGCTGATAGGTGGGGACTGGGTTTGGACTACTAGGGCTGCACAACGGGAAATCCTGTTGTGGTGGTCAATCAGAAGTTGATACGTAGTGCATTCTCCGTATGAAAGGCTCGTACGGAGCTCTGGACTCAGGCTTTGTAACATCATGTCAATTTCTTGACATTCTGTGAGTTGCAGGCCGGTCCGGTGGACAAGGGTGCTCCACCGAGACACGTATTGTTCGAATTCCTCCCTAGGCCTCATTCTCTCTGCGGTTAGATCTGAAATAGAGGGGGTCCTAATCCTCAGGTAACCGTAGCGTCCCAAGAATTTCTCGCTTACAGCCGAGAAATTCGATAAGTGATCTACAGGGAGGGTGGAGAACCATTGTAGTGCTTCTCCTTCCAATGATTTCTGGAAGTGGAAAACTAGTAGAGGTTGATTATCTAGAAACGGGCGTGCGTCTAGATAAAAGGCAGTTAAATGAATGTCTTGGTCTCCACGACCGTTGTACCGGCGGAATTTGGGGATTTTGAATCCCTCCGGTTGGTGGACTGACGGGATTTGTCTCAGGTTATGTAGAGACATGTGTTTGGGGGCCGAGGGACCAGTCTCGGAGAGGATTCTCCGATGGTTTCATCCAGCGTTTCTCCCCGGGGAGGGCTGCCTAGCGGTCCCGGGTTTGGGGTGGCCTGGTAAGGGCCTAGGGTGGAAACGGTTGGGAATATTGGATTTGCGGGGTAAAGGGGGGCGAATGAAAAATGCTCGGATTGACCGAGCAGCTGGGTGTGGATGGGGCTTTGGGAGTGGATTTAGGGGTTTCGACAGGGGTTTCTTGTCTCGAGGTCTTGGCATGACGGTAGTTAGCGAGGTCATGAAACATGTCCCCTACCGTTTGATACCCTAGACTAGCCATCCTTTCCTCTAGATGGGTCAGGAACTGTGTGGCCTGACCCTCTTGGTGATAACTTTCCTCTAATATTTCCTCTTCTATGTGGGATTCCATGACGTAGAGTGGGGATGAATGCAGATTGAAAGCAGTAAATAAAGCAGTAAAGGACTGAGCAGCTGTGTGCGACTTACGAAAGCAGTAAAGGATTGCACAGCTGTGTGCGACTTACGAAAGCAGTAAGGGGTTGCGCAGCTGTGTGTGGCTTACAAAGCAATAAAGGATGTTATAATGCACAGTAGAAGAGGATTTAATTCAAGGAGTGAGAAACTCTAACCTTCCTAGAGGGTTGATAGCATTCTAGTCAAGCTTGTAAAAGGGGGTAGAAGAGGATTACCTTTTGTTGTTTTTCACGAGGGAGGTCCCACCGTGATTGCTAGATTTGTCGGTGCTTTGAAAAATCCGCGTGTGTGGGGGTTCTTCGGGGATTTGGATCGGATGCGTGCCCTGGCGGGCTCGGTCGGATCGTCTTCTCGGAAGGGGTGAGGGTGTCGTTCCTGGTTGAGGCGCCCGACAGCGGCTCAAGAGGATTCAAGGGGGGTTTTGTGATCGCCACCTGCTTTTTCTAAAAATAGGAAAGGGTTTGGGTCGGATTTGATCGCCTACGCGGGGAGTTTGTGGGGTCTCCGCTCTGAGACACGGATATACCGTACACAGAGGTGAAAAACAAGTAATCCTATTCTGCTTCCGGGGTTGACTAAAGGAGTCTTGGGACAAAGGAGTGCGGGTGGGGTGTAAGTATGGGGCGGCTAGTGGGTTTGAGCCGTTTGTATTCGGGCGGCTGGGTAGGGTTAGCCGTCCAGGGTCTGGGGGAATTTGGGCAGGACTTTGGTAGGAAACGGGTGGGGTCTCGGGCAGAGGCTAAGCTTGGTTTAGCTTGGGTTTCTGGAGGGTGGGATGAGAGGGTATTTTATGTAGGGAATGGGTGTTTCTCTCACAAAAGGGGCTCTCTCTCTCTCTCTCTCTTGGGATTCCTAGTGGTGGAAGGGTTTGAACAAGTGGGGATGGTGGATTGGTGGCGTTTTGTGGATTTTGTTGATGTTGTATTTGGGATTGGGACCCCTCTATTTATAGTAAAAGAGAGGTAGGAAAATATCCCGAGGGTAATGGAGTGGGTTGGCTTCGATTAGACCTCTCATTAATTCTCTGGTTTGTCTGTCAGAGACCAGGTTAAGGGCGGCTAGTGCTAACTAGCCGCCCAGGATGGGGCGGCTACTTCCTGGTAGCCGCCCCCATCATGACCTGCCAAACGTCCCATCTCTGACAAGCGGTGGCTTCGGTCGGTTACTTGGATTGATCCAGCCAAGAGAGGGCGGCTAAAGGTCATGACCCGCCGCAATGATCAGCATTTATTGCTGCTTTATGTCCCATCCAGGGGACTGGTCCAAAGTCGGCCAGGGGGCGATTAGGGGAGCGGCTACTAGCCGCCTGTCATGGGGCGGCTAGTTAGGGCTAGCCGCCCCTTTCCAGGGACTTGGGTTTTTTAGGGTTTTGGGTTTTAGGGTATGTTTAGGGTTAGGGTTTGGCTTAGGGTCTAGGGTTTGGCTTAGGGTCAAGGTTTCCGGTTTAGGATTTCCGGTTTAGGTTTAGGTCAAGACTAGGGTTAGGGTTTCCGGTTTAGGTTTAGGTCAAGGCTAGGGTTAGGGTTTCCGGTTTACTGAACCTTTGGTTTCTCTATTGGATGTCCAACTGTGTGATATTTCCGTGTGTTACTTGAAGTATTTCTTTCTCTCTGGACAGTCAAAATTGGGGTATCTACAACATGTTGGCAACCAGGCGCCACAGACGAAGAACTGCTCCATCAAGGGAGGCCCCTGAAGAGACTCAGGGAGGGAGAATTTGGGAACAGGGGACCCCCACCGGACATCAGCCGGCCGACCAAGCGAAGCCGACTCGAGGAAGCAATGCGAATCCAAGAACCAGGTACTGATCCCCCCGAGTAAGCCTTTGTTGCACCCTGTACATATTTGTTTACAGCCTTTTTCTAAACAAAAAAAAAACTCAAAATATTTGTTTATCAGCTTTCACTTCCAACTCAAACCCTGTACATATTTGTTTACCTGCTTTCCTAAAAAGAAACCAAAATCCAACAAAAATACATGCCGATCAGCTTTCATTACCCAACTCTAAACATACTTATTTCCAGCTTTATTTCCACTCTTCTTTAAAAACAAAAAAATGTTTTTATAAAAAAATGTTTTCCACGCTCCCCTTCAAAACAAAGGTTTCTTTTTTTTTTGTTTTTTTTACAAAACCATATTTCCATACTTCCAAAGAATTTTTCAAAACTTTCTTTACTTGTTTACCAAAACAACGAAAATATTTACAAGCCCCATTTCCAACAAAAACATTTTCCGAATCTGCGCTTCCACACCTTTCTTCAAAGCAAAATATTTTACGAAGCCGTACTCCCATGATTTCCACCGAAAACATTTTTTTTAACTACCTTTCCATACTCCCCTTCTAAAAAGAAGACCGTTTCCCAAACTTTATCCCCATTCTCTTTCCAAAAACATATCCATTCGCCGACACAGGCCCCTTTTCAAAAACATAAGTATACATTTGTCTTCACACTCCTACTACGCCTCGAACTACTAGACGAGAAGAGATTAAGAGCGGCAGACCATGCCCAGGCCTACCAAAGAAGGGTGGCAAGGGCATTTGAAAAGAAGGTGATAAAAAGAAAATTCAAAATCGGGGAATTAGTACTTAAGCAAATCATGCCATCAAGACTGCCTCACCCGAGAGGAAAGCTGCAACCCACATGGGAGGGACCCTATGTGATCACCCATGCCTATTCCGGGAATGCCTACCGCTTGGTAGATGCCGAAGGAGTCGAGGTCCCAGGTTCGTGGAATGCACTTTATCTAAAGAAATTCCATGCATAAAAAGCTTTCAATACTTAAGAACTATTATTCTTCCTTTCTGCAATTTCCAGCGTTTAGTACTTGATGATAGAATTATAAGACTCTCAAAGATAAACTCGTATCTATTTGAACACGTTTTCGCCAAATCATGTCATTCCCTTCACACACGTATAACTGGACTAGATTTGCCTGATAGAAGAAAAATTGCCTACCCCGTGGACTGGGACAATTTAAAAACTCCCCAAAGCAAAATATCCTTTATTTCCGTCCCCTCTCGTGCGGCTAGTTACAACTAGCCGCCCCTCCCAGTTTCTCTGTTTTCATTCAAACCCCTTTCCAATCTCTTTTCAGCCCTAAATTCCAAGATTCTCCACACCAAACAGCCATGTATTGGCCTATTTCCAGACATTACTTGACCAAACACGACTTTCCCAAAGTTTTGCCACACGTTCAGTACCACTCAAATTTGAATTTCTTCAGTTCTGGTTCTTTTCCAGAGTTCTTATCCTTCGGATGATCCAATTCAACCAAACTCAACTTTTACTTGCTTTCTGTCGGCGATATCCCCTCCTTGCTGAGTTTTCCCAAGCACGGGAACGGTAGGCTCGAGGAAACTGACGCTGGGCTGCTCCGTGCACGATAGCTAAGATCCCCGACCGCGGGTTGGATCACTCACCATTTACTTTTCCCCGCCTTCCACCTGGATCATCCTCTCGGATAAAAATTCTAAGTCAAGACCTAGTCTCTGACGGTCTAAATCAACTCCCTGAGTAGTACTGCTCATATTGGCACAACTCCTTGTAGGTCGGGCCGGCCAAAATAGGTGTCTCTTTCCTTATCATCGGTCGAAGTCTTTCATGCTTCGCACAAAGACCCCGTCCGATGAGGGACAATTGTAGATACCCCAATTTTGACCGTCTAGAAAGACAGAAATACTTCAAGTAACACCCGAAAATATCCCACTGTTGGACATCCAGTAGAGAATCAAAGTTCAGGAAACCGGAAATCTTGTAAGCCGGAAACCCTAAACCCCAGCCCTAGACCAAACCGGAAACCCTAAATCGGAAACCCTAGCCCTAGACCAAACCAGAAACCCTAACCCTAACTCTAAGACCCAAAAACCCTGTGTCCCTGGCAAGGGGCGGCTAGATCTAACTAGCTGCCCCATACCAGGCGGCTAGTTTGAACTAGCCACCCCCCTAACCGCCCCCTGGCCGACTTTGGACCAGTCCCCTGGATGGGACATAAAGCAGCAATAAATGCTGATCATTGTGGCGGGTCATGACCTTTAGCCGCCCTCTCTTGGCCGGATCAATCCTAGTAACCGCCCCAAGCCACCGCTTGTCAGAGATGGGACGTTTGGCAGGTCATGATGGGGGCGGCTAACAGGAAGTAGCCGCCCCATCCTGGGCGGCTAGTTAGCACTAGCCGCCCTTCACCTGGTCTCTGACAGAAGAACCAGAGAATTAATGAGGGGTCTAGTCGAAGCCAACCCACTCCATTACCCCCGGGATATTTCCCTGCCTCTCTTTTACTATAAATAGAGGGGTCCCAAGCCCAAATACAACATCACCAAAAAATCCACAACAATCTTCAATCACCAATCCACCATCCTCAAACACTTCCACCACTAGAAATCCCAAGAGAGAGAGAGAGCCCCTTTTGTGAAAGAAACACCCATTCCCTACATAAAATACCCTCTCATCCCACCCTCCAGAAACCCGGGCTAAACCTAGCTTAGCCTCTGTCCAAAACCAAACCCATTTCCTACCGAAGTTCTGCCCAAACCAACCCAGACCCTGGCTGGCTAAACCTAGCTAACCGCCCCTCACCAGACGGCTAGATCCAACTGGCCGCCCCCATATCCACACCCCATATCCACACTCCTTTGTCCCAAGACTCCTTTAATCAAGCCCGGAAGCAGAATATGATTACCTGTTTTTCACCTCTGTGTACGGTATATCCGTGTCTCAGAGCGGAGACCCCATAAACTCCCCACGTAGGCGATCAAATCCAACACCAACTTTTCCTGCTTTTTTTGAGAAAGCAGGTGGCGATCACAACAAACCTCGTCTTTTCTGAGAAGCAGTCGGGCGGCTTAGGAACGACTCTCCGGGTGGTGACCTGATCAGTCGCGAGACGGACGATGACCAAGTTCGCAGAACCCCCCAGTTTTACATACCGACACCAGGAACAATTGAAAGTTGAACCTAAGCCACCCACTCTGGAGCTGGTCGACACCATCCTGTTGGATGGGAATGATCCGGATAAAACAATAAAGGTGGGATGCCTCCTCCCCAACAATGAGAAGAAAGCCTTCCTGTCTTTCCTACAATGCAACCGTAACGTGTTTGCCAGGGCTCATAGTGACATGACTGGAATCAACCCCGCTATCGCCGTCCATGAGTTAAACGTCTGCCCCGACGTGATCCCGGTGAAGCAAAAGCAGTGATGATTCGTCCCCGAGCGAAACAGGGTGATCTCGGACAAGATCGAACGGCTCCTAGAAGCGGGATTCATTCGGGATGTTCGGTATCTGGATTGGATCTCCAACGGCGCCCTCGCACAAAAGAAAGGAAGAAGGTGGTAGTTTTGCATTGATTTCATGAACCCCAACAAGGCATGTCCGGGCCTGAGTCAATCGGAGCCCAACATCGAGGTTGTCTTCAAGCGCCCGAATCTCCTTCAAGCTCCAATGCACCCATCTACGATCGCGTCGCCGACCAGTGAAGGAATTCGTGTTCCATTGCCATTGAATAGAGACTTAGGGCAACTTGGAGAGCTGATACCTCTACTCGAGCGACCATCTTGAGAGAAGGCGTCCTCCAACCCATAGAAATGGGAGCTGAAATGTCCTCATATCTAGACTCGGATTCATCATCATCTCTCTCGATGATGAGTCAATGTTTCCCTCGATGATCGACAGTCCACGAGGATCGCTCACCAGCGCCGCCACCACGGGCCAGAGATCAGAAACAATTGGCGCCTGCAATGGCCAGTAGCTCCCTTGCATCCAGAATAGGCGTATCCATGGTGATCAGGTTGAATAAAGCTTGGTTCCACATTGGTCCCTTCACGACCTCAAGAACAGTGTCGGTTAGGAACCAAACTAAAGACTTAGACATCCCCATGGTGTGGTCAAGATGTCCTATGAAAACAATAGCATGCAAGTTATGAAATATAAAAAAAGAGAAGAAAAGAAAATGATGCCAACTAGAAACTCAACGTACTGAGTTCGTCAAAAGTCGTTCGAATAGGGGGAACCTCAGCTATCGGGCACTGCCACGACCCCTCGTCCCCTAGGATCTTCTCCTTCCAACCTCGGTCTTTGTCCGGAATGCCGAGCATGAGGAATCGGCTCTCCCTCATCATGAAGTGGTACCTCTATGAGCTCCCTGGACATCGAAGAATTTGTAGATGAACATCACCTCCTGTATCCCAGGCCGTATCCCGCATCTCGTTGAGATAGAGAGTGGAAGCCAGAATCTGGGATACATTCGAGTGGACCAGCATTGGCGCTAGCCCAAAAAATGAGAGGAAGGTGGGGATGAACGGATGGAGGATAAACTATATCGCCGTCAAATGGAAGACGAAGAAGTATGCCTCCCTAGACCAAAGGCCAATTCCTTCAACGGCGGGAGCCTTTTCTCCACCATCTCGACCGGATGACAAAAAGTGGGAGGAAGTTCTAAAATGGGCAATGAAGGAAAGGAAAAGAAAGGAAAGAGGCGACAGGGGTGTCTCCACCCTCTTTAAAATATTTATAGGCTGACAATCTGACCCTTCATCTTCGATGTGCCATTTCACGAACCTAGACGACGAATGATAATGAAACCTCATCACAAGCGCCCGACGTGTCATCCGAAGCATCGTCCCATCAGTTCAGTCGACCTGACTAACAGACAATCAGACGCACGTATCCCCCGGAACCCATCGCATCACCAGTCAAGAGAGGTGCGTTGAAATCTTGCGATATCATTTCGATGGGACAGGGGTCACGCCAGACACGTGGCACCTCGAGTAGCGTTATTCCTATTCAACTGGAAGTGCTCCCAGCAAATGAGAAAAATGGGACATCTGTGGGTGCCAATTTTTTGGCCCACCAAAGCGGGTTGGATCCGGGTAGCCCAAGTACCCAACTGCATGGATCCGTGGCCTAATCGATCTGAACCTGACATGACCCAGCCCATCAGCCCACTCAAATCTGACAGCAGCATCACAAGTTAATATATTTTTAATGGTTGTTCCAGCAAGGATTTTGCCTTTCATAATCATGGATTTTTGTGGACTTTTGTAGACTTTAAAGAGAGAAATATAAAGAAAAAAGTCATTTCAAAATCCCACCCAAATGAGTGGGATTCTCATGGACTTTTATTCTAGCATTCTAAATATCTCTTCTTTTTTCTTTTAACATTACTCATATTTTTTATTGATGATGGTTATCGTATGCCTTTCATATTTTTATTCTCGTATCAGTCTTTTACCCAAACCAAGTTCCATCATATTAAAATCCAACTTTAGAGAAATAACACCCTCAAAAAACAAAAATTCATGCAACTAATGAAATGTTCACAACATATACTACATAATAATTTTTACTTTGTCCTGAACTACAACATTATAATAATTCATTCACAATCACTATGAATTTAGATCACTCATATATGTCATACAAAACCATCCAATCGGTCATATGTTAACAACATTCCAACAACAAGATTATTCACTAGACCCCAATGAAAATGCATTCATGATTGAGGCATTTGGAAACAGGTTTGAAAAGTAACTCTTCACTTAAAGCTACTCTGAAAATTAGATTCACAAGAAGTATTCTTTTGTTATATTTAGGAAAAGTTCAATTTTCCTTGTTTATAAATAAAAGTTGTTTTCTTTTCTTCTTTCCTTTTCCTTATAAAAATCAAGATCGCTTGGGGCATTTGAAAACATGTTGAAATTATATATGATTCCTACAAAAGCATAGCCATCCAAACATATGTCTAAACACTACCTTTAAAAATGGTTGTTTTTATTATGGCATTCTAGCAATGTTTATTATATTAAATTAAATTTTATGTTGGGTATGAATAATTCATGTTGAATTTGAATATTTGAGTTTATTATTTATGATTTTCAAAATTCGAAAACAAGTATACAAGAATCAATAGAAATCCACCTGTGAAAGTCTACAAAAGTATATGAAATTCCATGAGAGTCGATATGTAAGAGTATGTAAAAATCCATGAGAGTTAATCTATGAAAGTTTATAAAAGTTTGTGAAAGTTCATGTGAGTCAATCTGTACAAATTTGTAAAAGTCTATGAAAGTTCATGAGAGTCAATATGTGAAAGTAAGTTTACAAAATTCTGTAAACGTCTGAAAGACCATGAGGGTCAATCTGTGAAAGTTTGTAAAAGTCTGTGAAAGTGCACGAGAGTAAATTTGTGAAAGTCTGTAAAGTGTACAAAAGTCTATCACTTAAATAATGTCCACAAAAATTCATCAAAGTTCGTATTGACTACCCCCGTAAGATGGTCTTAGCATTTTGATGTGAATCATTACTGGCAAGTGCTTATATTATTTAAAATATTTTATTTAATAAAATTTTGTCCTTTAATTTGCACTATAGATAATTTGGTGTGTAGAGTTCAGTTTACAGAAGATCAGATTTTTGATTTCTTGTGATTTACAAGTTGAGGTTCACAACCACTAATTGATTTGGACAATCCATTGGATAAAGGTTGTAGTGCAATTCATCTTACTTAGTCTATATTAACTATGAGAGATCGGCTCTTAGGTTTTGGGTGATTGTACTGTTGCACTTTGTGTGTATTAAATAGATCAAGTTGGGGTAATCAGTTTTATATTGACTAGAAAATGGTTTACACCGCATGTTTATTATGATTGCTTACGCTCTTAATCCTGAAATAGTTCATAGACTTGTGCATTTGTTATTTGTCATTTTTCTTCGTTAAAGAATTAGACTTTTTCGTTGATCAATAGGCTCAGTGAGTTGAATAACAGTGACATTTGTATGACATATATTGGCTATTCATGGAATTCAAGTCTCATATATGAGATTGATGATATACTCTTGAGGAAGCTTATAAGTTTTAATCATGTTTATCCTGGCCGGTGAATTTAATTATCCGATATGTCAAATAAGTTAAACAGAAGATCTCAAGGAAAATAAGATATTGTAAAATAATTTTGTCAGTAATGATTATTTCATAACGAGTATTGAAATATTAATTAACATGGGAAGATATTAAGCATATAATAAAAGGGAGCTCGAAATGTAATTTTGATATTAGTGTATTGGAGTGTAGTCAAGTTTCTTTAGTGGACTGAATTATTACTTATGGGCCCACGGAGTTTAACTCTGGGTTGAGTTATGATGATAGGTTGATATGAGCCAATTATTGATTTCTCCTTTAGGTCCCTGCCCTAGCCTATAAATATATGGCTTCTCTATCTCATAAGGACAATTGATTTCTGCCAAAATCAAAACCCTAACTTGGAAAATCTTTTTTTACTATAAATAGAGGTGGTCCCAATCCTTTAAACAACATCCACCATTGATATCCATTTCCTTCCCCCACTAGAAATCCCAAGAGAGAGAGAAAGAGAGCACCTTTTGTGAAAGAAAAATCCATTCGCTACACAAAAACACCCTCTCATTCCACCCTCCAGAAACCCGAGCTAAACCTAGCTTAGCCTCTGTCCAAGACCAAACCCATTTCCTACCGAAGTTCTGCCCAAACCAACCTAGGCCCCGAATGGCTAAACCCTAGTAGCCGCCCCATACCCGACGGTTGGATCCGACCAACCGCCCCATATCCACACCCCATTTGCACCCCTTTGTCCCAAGACTCCTTTAGCCAAGCTCCAAAAGCAGAATATGATTACCTATTTTTCACCTCTGTGTATGGTATATCCGTGTCTCAGAGCGGAGACCCCACAAACTCCCCACGTAGGCGATCAAATCCAACCCAGCCCTTTCTTGCTTTTAGAAAAAGCAGGTGACGATCACACAAACCCTAGAATCCTCTTGAGCCACTGTCAGGCACCTCAACCAGGAACGACACCACCCTTCTGAGAAGACGATCTGCCCAAACCCGCCAGGGAACACATCCGATCCGAATCCCCGAAGAACCCCCACACATGCAGCCCCCACCGCAGATTCTTTCCGACACCGACGGAACCCGATGCCGACAAATCTGACGATCACGGTGGGACCTCCCTCATGAAAAATAACAAAAGGTAATCCTCTTCTGCTCCCCTTTAGGAAGGTTAGAGTTTCCCACGCCTCGAATCAGATCCTCCTCTACTTCGCATCACATCATCATTTACTGCTTTGTAAGCCGCACACCGCTGCGCAATCCTTTACTACTTTGTAAGCCGCACACCGCTGCGCAATCCTTTACTGCTTTGTAAGCTGCACACCACTGTGCAATCCTTTACTGCTTTATATCTGCATTCATTCCCTTGAATCATTTCACACACATCATGGAATCCCACATAGAGGAGGAGATACTAGAGGAGAGAATCCACCAAGAGGGTCAGGCCACGCAATTCCTTACCCATCTAGAGGAAAAGATGGCCAGTCTAGGATACCAATCTATAAAGGACATGTTTCATGACCTCGCCGACTACCATCAGGTCAAGACCTTGAGACAGGAGGCCCCTGTCAAAACCCCCGAGGCCATTCCCAAAACCCTGTCCACACCTAGCCACTTACTCAATCCGAGCATTTTTTCGTTCACCCCCTTCCCTCCGCGAATCCAATGTTCCCAACCATTTCCACCCCAGGCCCTTACCAGGTCATCCCAAACCCGGAACGCTAGGCAGCCCTCCCAGGGGAGAAACACTGGATGAAACCGTCAGGAGAATCCTATCTGAGACTGGTCCCTCAGCCCCCAAGCACATGTCTCTACATAACCTGAGACAAATCCCGCCAGTCCACCTGCCGGAGGGATTCAAAATCCCCAAATTTTGCCGGTATAACGGTCGTGGAGATCCAGACATCCATTTAACTGCCTTTTATCTAGATGCCCGCCCTTTTCTAGAAAATCAACCTCTGCTAGTCTTCCTCTTCCAGAAATCATTGGAAGGAGAAGCCTTACAATGGTTCTCCACCCTCCCTGTAGATCACTTGTCGAATTTCTCAGCTGTAAGAGAGAAGTTCTTAGGCCGCTACGGTTACCAGAGGATCAGAACCCCCTCTATTTTGGATTTAACCATATCGAGAATGAGGCCTACGGAGGAATTTGAACAATACGTGTCTCGGTGGCGCACACTGTTAGAGCAGTGTTCTAAAAGCATGACTTATGTAATAAACTCTATTATTAAGATGGTCTTACATTTTGATGAGAATTATTATTGGTAAATGCGCATTATATTGTTTGACTTATTGCTTGTTTTTAATTTAATCTTTAATTTACATTGTAGATAATCAGAACACACAGAGGATGTTATCGGTTCCTTGTGAATTATAAGTTGAGGTTCAAACCTTGATGGACTTGGATAATCCATTGATAAAGTTAGTGCAGTTCATCTTACGTAGTTTATCTTGACTATAAAAGAGTTGATAGGTTTTGGGTGATTGTACTAGTACACCTGTGTGTAGCGGACCAAGTTGGGGTAATTATTTTTTGTACATAGATAAAATAATTTACACCCCATCTTTATTATGAGCTTATGCTTTCCTAAAATGTTCTTACGGCATTTGTTATTTGATTTTGATTTATTAAAGAGTGAGATTCTACTATGTAATAGGCTCGGTAAGTTGGGTGACAATAACGTATGATGAATAATTGCAGATGGAATCCACGTTCCAATAATTGATGATACCTCTTGAGGATGCTTATAAGTTTTGATTATGTCACCCGGCCGGTGGATTTAATTATCACATATCAAATAAGTTAAGCGGAAGATTCAAGGAAAATAAGATGTTATGAAATAATATTGTCAGTAATAATTATTTCATAACATTGGAATCTTAGCGTGGGGAGATATTAAGCATATAATATAAGGAGCCGAAATATTATTTTTGAGATTAGTATGTTTGGAGTGCACTAATCCTTTAGTGGAATGAATTATGACTTATGGGCTTTTGGTTTTAATTCTAGGTTGAATTATGGTACCCAAGCCCATGGAGCCAATCTGATTTCCCTTTAGGTCCTGCCCTAGCCTATAAATATGTGGCTTCCTCTCTCTCTCAGTGATATATGATTTCCATAAAACCCTAACCCTAGAAATCCTTTAGGTTGGACAAAAAGGTGAGGAAAGGAGAGAAGGAGAGCGAAGGGATTCGCCTCGTTCGAAGCAAGAAGGAGACACACTCCGCCGCGGATCTGCACATAGAAAGGACCCAGAAGATATGGTATTCATCGTCGTCCAGATCCGATCTTCTTCTACGGAGAACTTACTGAGTTCTGAAGGTAAACAATTCCGTATCGTTAAAAAGGTTTAATAAAATTTTTGTTGTTTGATCACTCTACGGATCTTGGCAGTCGGGAATTTTTCCAACACACACTTGAGCCGGCCTGCACTCACAGGTCAAGTTCATGATGTTACAGAGCCTGATCGAGCTTCATACGAGCCTTTCGTACGGCTCCGAGCTTCTAATTGACCGCCACAACAGTTTCCCATTGTGCACCCCACTAGTCCAAACCTGGTCCCCACCTCAGCCATAGGGTTGGACCGCCTCGGGCACAAACCCCTATGGTAGAGGGGATTACCCAAGTCACCTCAGCCGGGTTCCTGAAGGAACGGCTCAACTAACGTCCGGTTCATCCGGGTATTCACCTCGCTACTAAAATTTCGATTAGTACCCGTCCCCGTGCCGACACAACAAAACCCGGTAATCCAAAGTTCTCCGGTCCAAGCCCTGTAATTTCAAGACAAGGCCAACCTAGGACCCCTTTCCATTCCACCTTCCTAAGAAGTCATAACCTAAATCCTAGACAGCCCACCCAAAATACTTATAATGAGGTCTCCCCTCCGACATCCTATGATCAAAGACGAATGGGAAAGAGGGACTCTTACCCTCCCCTCCCAGAAACACTAACTAGGAATTTTAGGTTACTAATGGACACAAATAGTATCTCCCTCCCAGTTGCTAAGCCTCCACTCCCTGAGGCCAGCAGACTACGTTACTGTCAATACCACAACAGCATGGTCATACCGTAGAACAATGCATTATTTTTCAGGATTTTATTTAGGATTTAAATGATGACAGACGCCTTGATTGGGCCATGATCAAAAGCCACTTAAACCAGGGCAATTCTCGAGCCTCCAAGCCACTTGGCTTATTTACTGACCCTTTGCCAGGACACAACCAAGCGTCGACATCTGGAGTCCACATGGTAAACATGGTGAGGAGAGGGAGACAACTATCACCGCAACCAAGCAGTTCAGAAGACGTCACTGATGGCAGTCTATCCGAGGAATCTGAGGAGGAGGGGGAGAACAAGCCCTTCTAGCTGTACCTCGACAACCATGACCTCGCCATACCTATGGCGAAGAAGAAGATGCAGTTCTCGCCCTGCTCGCAGTTATCAACATCGAGTCCGATGAAAGTGGACTAGAAAACCCGGGAGGAGACGAAGAAGAAGAACCCTTTGAGGAGATCCCCGAAGGAGCTAGCGAAGGACCCGAGGGAGGGGAATGTACTTCGGATGATCTGCATCTGGACGACAATGGGTCCTCCAAGAGTACCGACACTGTCGATGGCCCCCGCAGCCCAATGACCATATCATTCACTGACCAAGACCTCCCGGATCCCAGACTGCGAGTCTACCCGCTACACATCTGCGGATGACTTCAAATGTTGTGGCTAAACAACATCTTCGTTGACCCAGGGTCAAGAATGAACATAATGACGTGCTCCACCTACCAGAAAATACGCGGACTTGGCCGTCCTCCCGTCCAACCGGCCCACCATACTATTCAAGCTTTCAACCATACAGGGAAGACTCTCCGTGGCCCCGAAACATTCGAGCTATCCGTTGGCCCTCTCATATGTGAAGTAGCCTGCTTCGTGGCCGACATTGACACAAGGTACCCATTGATGCTAGGACGACCGTGGTTGGATAGCTTCCAAGCTATCTGTTCCCCCCGGCACCAATGCCTTCGACTGCCCTTCATGAGTCATGTATTGAGAATCTGGGGAGAGGCATGCCTCCAGTACGAGAACGAGAACAACTGGGCAATACGTAATATGTTCACACTAGCCCTGCGACCGGGGAACAAGGATGAAGGTGGTAGCCCACCTGGGTCCCCTTATAACGACGACTATCCCTCGGAAGAAGCAGCTAGAATCCTGCATCCATCAAGCGATCTTACGGAGCCCAACTCGATCACCTTCCTCCCCCATGAAGTCGCAAAAGCCGGAGCACGCTCCGCACCCCTCGCAATCACTTCCATACTCAGAGGAAGGGAATTTCGTCACATTCTCATTGATACGGGAGCAGAAACTAACGTTCTTTCACATTCCACCTACCAGAAGCTAGAAGGCAGGGTTCCTAGATTGAAGCCCTCGGACGAATTCATTTACACCTTCGATAGCACACGCAAGAACATTTGCGGACTGGTCACGCTCCCACTAAAGATTGGCCCGGTCTCCACCATCGTCAACTGCATGGTAATGAACATTAGATCACCCCACCCTCTGATTGTTGGGAGGTCATGGCTCAACAGCATCGAAGCTATCTCATCCACCCGACACCAATGCCTTCGCTTCCCGTACCGCAGGGAAGTGATATCCATATGGGGAAAGCACGCTTTAATGAGACACGGGCCCGAAATTGGAGCATCTGTGCCATGCTCATCCGGCTAGAGGTGCTTGCATGTTGGCAACCGGGCTCCACCGATGAAGAACTGCTCTGGCAAGGAAGACCCTTGAAGAGGCGCAGGGAGGAAGAGTTCGGGAATAGGGGACCCCCACCAGACATCAGCCGGCCGCCAAAAAGAAGCCGACTCGAGGAAGCAATACGAATCCAAGAACCAGGTACCGATCCCCCCGGTTGAGCTTTCAACACCCTGTACATATTTGTTTACAGCTTTTTCTAAAAATTGAAAATTGAAAAACATTTACTTACCAGCTTTCGCTTCCTATACATATTTGTTTACGGCTTTCCTAAAAATCTAAAATTAAAAATAATAATTTACCAGCTTTCATTTTCATCACCCTATACATATTTGTTTACCCGCTTTCCTAAAAAGAAACCAAAATCCAAAAATACATGCTAATCAGCTCACATTCCCCAACTTTAAACATACTTGTTTCCAGCTTTATTTTCACTCTTCTTAAAAAAAAATGTTTTCTAAAACGTATATTCCACACTCTTCTTCAAAATAAAAACGTTTTACAATGTGCGCTTCCGCACCCTCCTTCAAAATAAAAGTTTTACCAAAACCATATTTCCATAATTTTCTCCAAAACAAAAAAAAAAAAACATTTCCCATACTTTCTTAACTTGTTTACCAAACACCGAAAATATTTACAAGCCGCATTTCGACACTCTTCTTCAAAACAAAAACTTTTTACAATCTGCGCTTCCGCACCCTTCTTCAAAACAAAATGTTTTACGAAGCCATATTTCCATGATTTCCGCCAAAAATGTTTACGAACTGTCTTCCCATGCTATCCTTCTAAAAACAAAATCGTTTTTCAAACTTTATCTCAATTCTTTTTCCAAATATATATTTATTCGCCAACGCAGCCCCTTTTTCAAAACCATAAGTATGCAGCTGTTTCCACACTTTCAAAAACATAAAATATCAAAAAATACCAGAAAGAGATAAAAGGAAAAGACGAGAAAAGATTAAGAGCGACAGACCATGCCCAGGCCTACCAAAGAAGGCTGGCAAGGGCATTTGAAAAGAAGGTAATAAAAAGAAAACTTGAAATCAGGGAGTTAGTACTTAAGCAAATCATGCCTTCAAGACAGCCCCACCCAAGAGGGAAGTTGCAACCCACATGGGAGGGACCCTATGTGATCACCCATGCCTATTCCGGGAATGCCTACCACCTGGTAGATGCCGAAGGAGTCGAGGTTTCAGGTTCGTGGAATGCATTTTATCTAAAGAAATTCCATGCATGAATAGCTTTCAATACTTGAGAACTATTATTCTTTCTTGCTGTAATTTCCAGCATTTAGTACTTGATGATAGAATTATAAGACTCTCAAAGATAAACTCGTATCTATTTGGACACATCTCCTTCAAATCATGCCGCTTCCTTCTCACACGTATGACTGGACAATAGATTTACCTGATAAAAGAGAAATTGCCTTCCCCGTAGATTGGGACAATTTAAAACCCCAAAGCAAACCTCCCTTATTTCCGCCCCACTCGTATTAACCTCAGGTCAAAATGAGGAGTTACCCGGACCTAGCATATGTCCCAAAACTGGCTCTAGCACTATACAAACACTTCTAGAGGGGAAGCATGAAAAGAATCGGGGTGAAAAACAGAAGAGCACCCCCTCAAATCAAAAAAAAAAAATCAGGCAATGAGAGGCCAACAAAAGAAAAATAACACCCAAGTGAACGGGTTAAACTCTCTATTTTAGCAGGCTTTCATGCCTTTACGCATAAGTATATGCCAAACAAACGGCTATACTAGTACAGGATCCAAACAAAGGACTGTACTTTCCACCCAAAATAAAGAAGTGATAAAAAGAAGAAAGCCAGAGGGACCTAGAAAGTAGGACATATGCTAGACTGGGACAATTCTAAAATATTGCCCGAAAGGAAGATATTTCTCTTACCCCATTCTCCCCCTCCCTTTTATTTCGCAATGGGATTCAAAATTGAACTATATCTACCGGGAAATGTGAAATTTTGACCAAAGGTAGATCATTTCCAGGTTTACAACTACACACACTCACATGAGTTCACTTAGAAACTTGCCTATCCAAAGGAAGCATATTTAACTTGACTCCTGGTACACTCATGGATCTTTCAGCATGTTTAGAGTAATACGATCAAGCATTTGAGAACCATGAACCTAGAAAAACCGACACCTAAGGCTTATGCTTTCAAATACAACCCTGGTTTGGACATAGGTGACCACAAGGGCTCCTCCATAGGGACTTGATGGTATCTTTTACTTAAGAAAGTCGAGAACATTGCCCTCTCACATAAAAAAACCATTGAATAATTAAAATGCCCACTTATGCCACTCATACTCACGCATAAGTTCGCATTTTCCATTTCCAAAATACCTAGGCATCCGATTTTCTTGAAAAGCTAAAATTGACCCCCCGTGCCAAGATTAAAATTACCCCATCTACACTCATTTTATGCCTTTCCGCACATGCTTGAGAAGAAATTATCTCACTTTCACACATACTTGAGAGTTTTTTTTGCTCACGCAATTGGAATCCCTCCATTGCGTACTAAAGCATAGTTTCCTGCACTTTACTTTCTCGCATTATCTTTCCATTTACCTTAAGATGGATTGTAGCCCTTGACAATTCAAGCAAGAAGGGCTCAAAAGTCAGTGCAGGGGCGCAATCCGGACAGATTTAACACTTGTCCATGGAAGGAATGCTTTTATAGGTCTTGAAGGTCGAAACAGTCAGAAAGGCTTTCAGCAGCAGCTGACAGGAGTAGCAGGACCAAATATTGCCCCAGGCAGGGGGCGGCTAAACCCGACTAGCCGCCCCTACCCAGACGGCTATAAAGGACTAGCCGCCCCTGCCCCTTCTTTTCCAAGTAAGACCCCCAGGAATGGGGCGGCTAACTTAAACAAGCCGCCCCATCTAGGGTGGCTAAATGCAAGTAGCCGCCCCCACCTGCTGCCCCATCTGTCATATCAGTCCAGTCTCAATCAACTCTTCAAGTTTTCGGATACCTGTCGAAACATTTTCTTCCATAACCTGCATACACACATTTCATACACGTATTCATACACAAAACCTGTATAGATACCATGCTAGAACAATTATATATCAAAATCCTACACCCATCCATGAATTAAACATATAAAAACACCAAGTTCACCCATCCACGAAATACACATCTCCCAAAATAAATAGAGCTCTTTAAAAATACCCAAACATCCATTCTAACTACTCCAAGCCATGCGTACAAAAGAGAATTATAAAATTGTCCCACCAAAACCATAAACATAGATTGTTTTTCTAAAAAAAAAAGAAAACCCAAGAGAGTGCATAAAAGAGAATCTTTATAAAAGAGTGAGGTCCAAAACTCTGAAGTCTTGAGCTATACTTCACCAAAATATCACCTGAGTCAAAACAAAAGAAGAAAAGCATGAATTCCTTGCATATATACTATTCTTCTACCCAAAACCAAGACACAAAGGAGTATACCTTGGTGTATCGTCATCTGCTGGAGGCTGAGTAGGAGGAACATCCTGACTTGGCTGAAGGGAGCGGCGGCTGAGGAGAGGACTGAACCTCTGGAGCGTCAGGAGCGGCAGGAGTCTCTCGAATTCATGACGCAGCCCTCGCATATATCCCACGACTCTGAGATGCCGAAGGACGAGAAGCACGGCTGAAGGTGGCCCCGGTAGCCAAGGAAACCGAGAGAGAATGGTCAGGCTCAAGCGGGAGAAGGTCGAGGTCCACCTGGTCATAGAGCCCCCCTCCAACCAATTTTTCCCTCATAGTTGCCTCCCAGAGATGGACCTGCTGCATATCTCTGTCTGTCCTCTCCAATCTCTGTCGGAGGCGACTCTCTGTCCCTCTAGCCCGATCCTCAATAGCCCTCAACCTCTCCTCCAACTCCCGTGCCCTCGCCTCTGATACCATGAGCGCCTCTCGGTCCCTGTCCCCGGCCGCTTGGAGAGAACGAGCCAAGTCCCCCATCAAACCTCCAGGAACACCTGCTGAAGCCTCCAACTCCAACACCCTCATATGGAGGGAGTCCCTCTCGTAGCCTAGGGTGATGAACCCCTCCTCTCTCAAAGCCATCATGGACCTCAGCCGGTCCGTCTCCTCCTCATCCCGAGAAGCCCTACCCCTCACCTGGCCCAGCTCCATCCATGTGGCCGTCAATTCACTCCGGGCCGCTTCTATCTCCCTCCTCAACTCGAGCTCTCGCTCAGAAACCATGGAAGTAGGAGGGGCGGAAGAAGAGGAAGTGCCATCGGCTCTCGCTCTCGACAGAGCATCCACCTGAGCCTCGAGGACCCGGACTTGGTCCTGCAAGCGTCTCCATTGTACCCATAACGCTTCTATCTACCTAGACCGTGCTTGGAGGTGCTCTCGGTGGTCTTGAGCCTCTTCACCATCTCATTCAACTCAGCATACAAGAGAAACACTATTTAGAAAATATTCAAGTAAGAGAGAAAGAGGAAGAGGAGAAGGGTTTCAAACTTACAAAAGCATCCAGGATCTCCTCCACCATCATCCCGAGGATACCCGCATACTCCTGACGATACCAAGCCAGATATTCGTCACTCAAAGTAACCTCAGGACGACGCTCTACCAAGACAGCTCGACCCATCCATCCCGCCACATACGTAGCATAATTCCTCGGGAGGTTCGTGTCCCGAGGAATCCCAGCCACCGGGATCGAGGGGCGCCGCGATAGAGGATCGGGCACCCACTGGAGATATCCAAGCTGACGGACGACCTGGCTGATCGCATGAAACATGACCTCATTAAAATAGATCAACCAGACGTCTCGCGCCAGGGCCTCGGGAACCTCCTTCGAATAAGGCCTCCACGTCATCTAAAAGCATCAAAAGATAGGAAGAGCGCTTAGTCAAAAGAAAACCAAATGCAAGCCAATGAAATTCAAAGAAAAACTTATACCTCTTCCTCCGACAAGACGCAGAAGGTCTCTCAAAATTGGCAAGGCGGTACAAGCGAGAGGATCCCCGAGGTTCCCATCTCATGGCCCAAGGGAAGGCATGATCAAACGGCGCGAGAGTCGGGCGATCAATGGTGAAGTAAACCAAGAAAAGCAAGAGGAAAATTTTCATAATCAAAGTGAACTAAACCAAGAAAAGGACATTTACCACTTACACATACCTGAAGAAATGGCGCGAAGCCACCAAGGTTCTTTCCACCGGCCATCTTGAATTTCTTCGAGAGCTCCGCTAAGAGATGGGCGAGCATCGCCGCTCCGCAGGCGTAGCGTCCCATGCCCTCCAGGTCCCTCATCAGCAAAAGAGAATGCGAGGAAACCTTATCAGAGGCCGTCAAAAAGAGGACCCGGCCAAAGAAGTAAAGGAAGAACGCCCTCAACTCCCTCCGTGCCCTCTGTGGGCACGCAGCCGCCTCTCTCGCCTCGATCATCGCCCGCCTCCTCTCGAAGCTAGCTGCAGCTTCACCCTTCTGGCGCTCTGTAAAGGAATCGTGGCCATACTACCCCGAAAGCCTCCCCAAAGGGATCCGGTCAGCGTCCGCTCCCGCTCCATGAATTCCCATTCCTGATCAACTCTCGAAACATCCCCCTATAGTCCGCGAGGGTAGCCGCAATCACCGCTTCTCCCAAGACCGGAAGGCCAGTAATCCGGTGAACATCCTCAAGGGTTGGCATAACGACACCGGTAGGGAGGATGAACGTGCAACTCTTCGGGTCCCATCTCTCCGCCAATGCCTCCACATGTGGGCGATGGACGTGGAACGGCTCAATCAGAAAGAAGGAACGGAAGCCCGCTCCATCCACTAAACTTCTCTCCTCTTGCCCCAAGGCATCGTACCACCTCTTCATCCCATGCCATAAAGCCCGGATACGGTTCGGCCGCTGCAAGCAAAAGAAGAAGACATGGGTTAGTTCAGAGAGCAATCGAGAGGTAAGATTATAAAAGTCTAAGATTCGTTTAAATAAAAATCATGCTTAATAAAATAAAAACTTCCATATACTAAATCAAAGACGAAAGCATGAAAATAAGAAGCATAAAACACGTAAAGATTCCCCTCCCATTTTTTTACAAAACACTCTTCAAATGATCACACTTGCTAAAAACATTAAAACATCCCACCATGGTCACCATTTATAGCCTTTCTTGCATCACACTATCATGCTTATATACTTTCCCTAAACACACCTAAGCATATGGAAAACACTTGGACCCGTGAAACACATGCACTCTACCACTATCAAACGCATGCGAAGTCACACCCTAAAAACTATATGCACACAAAAAGGTATCGCATGCAAGTATACTAGCCATATCATTCCCCTCTCCTTTATATACATATAACAAACATGGATATATATATGAAAAATTGCCCCCCCTTTCTAAAAGACAAACCCATGCCAACATACATCATGTTTACACATCCCACCATGATTAGCTTATACATCAAGCATGCTTATTAAAAACACACATATACAAGTATTATACGCTCAGTCACCTGTTCATACCACCCAAAAAACATGCATATATACCAAATAAAAGTTAAAAGCTAAAAGGGGTCAAGGAAACTACCACGGCTCGTGTGGACCCAAGAGCGCCCACCTCGACCTCATCGGGATCGTCCATCCCGTCGTCATCCCCCTTATCCTCATCTTCCCCAAACACGGCCTCCTCAGCCTCAACCTCAACACCAACACCGGCCTCTGCAGCCCCGATGCCCATACCCTCGACCTCCCCAGCCTCATCCCCAACCTCTCCAGTCCCCTCCACCCTCCCCACGCCAGAGATAAACTCCTCAAAGGCCCCCATAGCCCTACTTTCCTCCTCCTCAGCCCTGGCCTCTGTGGCCTCCCCATCCAACGATGCCCTCACATCTTCACTGACTCCCTCGGCCCCTACTCCCACGGTTGCACCCTCAATCGGTCCTCTGACCCCCGAAACCACCTCCTCAACCGTCACCGGTCGATCCCCATGCCTCCTCTTACGTGTATAACCTATCATACTCCCCCCTACCTCCGGGACAGCCCCCGAAGGCAAATCCTTGACCTCACCCGCGCCGATGCCCACCGGCGGCACCTCCATCATACCCATAGCCTCCCCCACGGCCTCAACCTCTAGCCTATTGCTCTCCGATGTTGAAGAGCTCGGGCTACGCTCTCCACGAGCCACCCGTGGTCGTTTTTCCCTCAAAGCGATCGCCTTCGACCTCGTCATCTTCCTCGGTTTGAAAAGAAAAAGGAGAACCCAAAACTAGGATTTCAAAATCAAGAGAAAGAGAGAAGATTGAGGACGAAATGGAGGAAGAGAAGGCAAATAAATCAGGGTTTTTGAGTTTGAAACCGAAGAGAAGAAGAAGAAGAGGGAGAGAAACCATTTTTTTAAAAATGGGAAGAGAGAGGGTCCCTTTTCGGTTATAAGGAACCAGTCGGGAGGCGGCTACTCGCGAGTGTCGGTATCGTCGGAATCTTCCCCCAAAGTGTGGGTGGTGTGTGTGTCGGAGGTGGGGATCCGGTGGGGTGCGCGAGGTGTGCGCTTGCGTGTGTGGGGGTTCTTCAGGGATTCGGATCGGATGCGTGCCCTGGCGGGCTCGGTCGGATCGTCTTCTCGGAAGGGTGAGGATGTCATTCCTGGTTGAGGCGCCCGATAGCGTCTCAAGAGGATTCAGGGGTTTTTGTGAACGCCACCTGCTTTTTCTAAAAGCAGGAAAAGGTTGGGTTGGATTTGATCGCGTACGTGGGGAGTTTGTGGGGTCTCCGCTCTGAGACACGGATATGCCGTACACAGAGGTGAAAAACAAATAATCCTATTCTTCTTCCGGGGCTTGACTAAAGGAGTCTTGGGACATAGGGGTGCAAATGGGTGTGTATAGGGGGTGGCTAGTTGGATCTAGCCGTTTGATGAAGGGCGGCTACTAGGGTTTAGCCATCCTAGGTCTGGTCTGGTTTGGGCAGAACTTCGGTAGGAAATGGTTTGGTTTTGGGCAGAGGCTAAGCTAGCTTTAGCCCGGGTTTCTGGAGGGTGGAATGAGAGGGTATTTTACGTAGGAAAATGGGTATTTCTCTCACAAAAGGGGCTCTCTCTTGGGATTTCTAGTGGTGGAAGGGATTGATCAGGTGAGGATGGTGGGTTGAAGATGTTGTATGGTGATGTTGTGGATTTGGGCTTGGGACCTCCTCCATTTATAGTAAAAGTGAGGCAGGGAAATATCCTGGGGGTAATGGAGTGGGTTGGCTTTGATTAGACCCCTCATTAATTATGTGGTTCTTCTATCAAAGACCAGGTGAAGGGCGGCTAGTTCCAACTAGCTGCCCAGGATGGGGCGGCTACTTCTTGGTAGCCGCCTCTATCATGACCTGCCAAACGTCCCATCTCTGACAAGCGGTGGCTTGGGTCGGTTACTTGGGTTGATCCGACCAAGAGAGGGCGGCTAAAGGTCATGACCCACCGCAATGATCAGCATTTAATACTGCTTTATGTCCCATCCAGGGAACTGGTCCAAAATCGGCCAGGGGGGCGGCTAGTGCTAACTAGTCGCCTGGTATGGGGCGGCTAGTTAGGTCTAGCCGCCCCTAGCCAGAGATTTAGGGTTTTTTGGGTCTTAGGGTTAGGGATAGGGTTTCCGGTTTAGGTTTAGGTTTAGGGTTAGTTCAAGGCTAGGGTTAGGGTTTCCGGTTTAGGTTTAGGTTTAGGGTTCCTGGTTTAGGTTTAGGTCAATGCTAGGTTTAGGGTTTAGGTTCAGGTCAAGGCTTGGGTTAGGTTTTAGGTTCACCGAAACTTTGGTTCTCTACTTGGATGTCCAACTGTGGGATATTCCGTGTGTTACTCGAAGTATTTCTGTCTCTCTGGACGGTCAAAATTGGGGTATCTACAATTGTCCCTCATCGGATAGAGTCTTTGTGCGACACAGGAAAGACTTCGATCGATGATAAGGAAAGAGACCCCTATTTTGGCCGGCCCGACCTTCAAGAGTTTATGCCAACACGAATAGTACCATTTGAGGAGTTGATTTAGACTGTCAGAGGCTAGGTCTTGACTTAGAATTTTTAGCCAAAAGGATGATCCAGGTGGAAGGCGGGGAAAAGTAAACGGTGAGTGATCCAACCCGCGGTCGGGGTTCTTAGCTATCGTGCGCAGAGCAGCCCAGCGTCAGTTTCCTTGTTCCTACCATTCCCGTGCTTGGGAAAACTCAGCAAGGAGGGGATATCACCGATAGAAAGCAAGTAATAGTTGAGTTTTGTGAATTGGATCATCCGAAGGATAAGAACTCTGGAAAAGAACCAGAACTGAAGAAATTTGAATTTGAATGTTACTGAAAGTGCGGCAAAACTTCAGGAAAGTCGTGTTTGATCAAGTAGTGTCTGGAAATAAACCAATACATGGCTGTTTGGTAAGGAGAACCTTGGAATTTAGGGCTGAAAAGAGATTGGAAAGGGGTTTTTAATGAAAATGGATAAACTGGGAGGGGCAGATAGTGCTAACTAGCCGCCCGAGAAGGGGCGGCTACTCGCGTGTAGCCGCCCCTAGACTGGGTCCCTTATAACCGAAAAGACCCTCTCTCTCTCCATACGTTTTAAAATGGTTTCTCTTCCCTCCTCTCTTCTTCTCTTCAGTTTCAAACTCAAAAACCTTGATTTCTTTGCCTTTCTTTCCTCCATTTCGACCTCAATCTTCCTCTTTCTCTTGATTTTGAAACCCTAGGTTTGGGTTCTCCTTTTTCTTTTTAAATCGAGGAAGATGACGAGGTCGAAGGCGATCGTTTTGAGGGGAAAAAGACCACGGGTGGCTCGTGGAGAGCGTAGCCCGAGCTCTTCATCATCGGAGAGCGATAGGCTGGAGGTCAAGGCCGTGGGAGAGGGTACGGGTACGCCGGAGGTGCCACCAGTGGACATCGGCGTGGGTGAGGGAAGTATGATAGGCTATACACGCAAGAGAAGGTGTGGGGATCGACCGGTGGCGGTCGAGGGGGTGATTTCGGGGATTGGAGGATCGATTGAGGGCGCAACCAACGGGGTAGGGGTCGAGGGAGTTAGAGAGGAGGTGAGGGCATCGTTGGATGCCCTCGTTGGGATGTTGGACAGGGAGGCCACGGAGGCCAGGGCTGAGGAGGAGGAAAGTAGGGCTATGGGGGCTTTTGCGGAGTTTATCTCCGGCGCGGGGAGAGTGGAGGGGACTGGAGAGGCTAGGGATGAGGCCGGGGAGGCCGAGGGTATGGGCACCGGGGCTGCGGAGGCTGGTGTTGGTGCTGAGGCCGAGGAGGTCGTGTTCGAGGAGGATGAAGAGGAGGGGGATGACGATGGGATGGACGATCCCGACGAGGCCGAGGTGGACCCTCCTGGGTCCACACGGGCCGTGGTATGTTCCTAACCATTTAGTCTTAGCCTTTTACGTTGGTGTATATGTATGTGTCTTGGTGGTATGAATAATGATTTAGCGTACTTGTGTATGTGTATTTTTAATAAGCATGCTTTGTGTATAAGCTAATCACGGTGGGATGTGTAAGCATGCTGTATGGGTTTGTTTTTTGTAGGGAGGGGGTAATTTCTATATATATATCCATGTTTGTTATATGCATATAAAGGAGGGAGAAGCGATACTTTTCTACGTGTATATGACTTCGTACGTGTTTGATCGTGGTAGAGCATGAGAAATTGTATGCATGCATTTCATGGGTTCAAGTGCTTTCTATATGTTTTAGGCGTGTTTAGGGAAAGTACATAAGTATGATAGGCCGTGATGCAAGAAAGAGTGTGAGTGGTGACCACGGTGGGGTGATATATTTTTGTTTGCATGTGTAGTCATATGTAGTTTCTTATTTCCATGCTTCGGTCTTTTATTTTAGTATATGGAAGTTTTACTTTGCAAAGCATGGTTTAAAATAAATTCACAGATTTTGGATTCTCACCTCTTTGATTGCCTTTTTAACTAACCCATCTCTTCTTCGTTTGTTTGTAGCGGCTGAATCGTATCCGGGCATTATGGAACGGGACGAAGAGGTGGTATGATGCCTTGGGGCAGGGGGAGAGGAGCTTAGTGGATGGGGCGGGCTTCCGCTCCTTCTGTTTGATCGAGCCATTCAACGTCCATCGCCCATATGTGGAGGCATTGGCGGAGAGATGGGACCCGGAGAGTTGTACGTTCATCCTCCCTACCGGCGCTGTTATGTCGACGCTCGAGGATGTCTATCGGATCACTGGCCTTCCGGTCTTGCGGGAGGCAGTGATTGCGGGCACTCTTGCGGACTACAGGGGGATTTTTCGAGAGCTGATCGGGGAATGGGAGTTCGTGGAGCGGGAGCGGACGCTGAACCGGATCCCTTTGGGGAGGCTTTCGGGGTAGTATGGCCACGGTTCCTTTACAGAGCGTCAGAAGGGCGAAGCTGCAGCTAGCTTCGAGAGGAGGCGGGTGATGATCGAGGCGAGAGAGGCGGCCGCATGCCCACAGAGGGCACGGAGGGAGTTGAGGGCGTTCTTTCTTTACTTCTTCAGCCGGGTCCTCTTCTCGATGGCCTCTGACAAGGTTTCCTCAAATTCTCTCCTGCTGATGAGGGACCTGGAGGGTATGGGGCGCTATGCTTGGGGAGCGGCAATGCTTGCCCATCTATTCGCGGAGCTCTCGAAGAAGGTCAAGAGGGCCGGGGGAAAGAACCTTGGCGGCTTCGCGCCATTTCTTCAGGTATGTGTAAGTGGTAAGTGTCTTCTTCTTGGTTTAGCTCACTTTGATTATGATAATTTCCCTCTTGCTTTGCTAGGTCTTTGGGTACGAGCATTTCGCCATCGATCACCCGACTTTGGCACCGTTTGATCATGCCCTCCCTTGGGCTATGAGATGGGAACCTCGGGGGTCTTCTCTTTGGACTGCCTTGCCCACTTCTGAGAGGCCTTCCGCGTCTTGTCGGAGGAAGAGGTATAAGTTTTTTTTCGAATTTCCTTGGCTTGTATTTGGTTTTCTTTTGACTAAGCACTCTTCCAATCTTTCGATGCTTTTTTAGATAATGTGGAGGCCTTACTCGGAGGAGGTTCCCGAGGCTCTGGCGCGAGACGTCTAGTTGATCTATTTCAATGAGGTCGTGTTCCATGCGATCAGCTGGGTCGTCCGCCAGCTTGGCTATCATCAGTGGGTGCCCGATCCTCTGCCGTGGCACCCCTCGATTCCGGTGGCTGGGATTCCTCGGGACACGAACCTCCCGCGGAATTACGCTACATATGTGGCGTCTTGGTGGAGCGCCGTCCTGAGGTGACTTCGAGTGACGAATACCTAGCTTGGTATCGTCAGGAGTATGCGGGTATCCTCGGGACGATGGAGGAGGAGATTCCGGATGCCTACGTAAGTTTGGAAACCCTCCTTCTCTTCCTCGTTCTCCTTTGCTTGAATATTTTTTGAATGGTATTTGCTTTTGTAGGTTGAGTTGAATGAGATGGAGAAGAGGCTCAAGACCGCCAATGAGCACCTCCAAGCGTGGGCCAGGCAGATAGAGGTGTTGCGGGTACAAAGAGGATGCTTGCAGGACCAGGTTTGAGTCCTCAAGGCTCAGGTGGATGCTCTGTCGAGAGCGAGGGCCGACGGTGCTTCCTCTTCTTCCGCCCCTCCTCCTTCTATGGTTTCTGAGCAGGAGCTCGAACTGACGAGGGAGTTGGATGCGGCCCGAAGCGAGTTGACGGCCATACGGATGGAGCTGGGCCAGGCGAGGGGTAGGGCTTCTCGGGCTGAGGAGGAGACGGACCGGCTGAGGTCCATGATGGCTTTGAGAGAGGAGGGGTTCATTACCCTAGGCCGTGAGAGGGACTCCCTCCAGATGAGGGTGTCGGAGTTGGAGGCTTCAGCGGGCGTTCCTACAGGTTTGATGGGGGACTTGGTTCGTTCGCTCCAGGCGGCCGGGGATAGGGACCGAGAGGCGCTCAGGGCATCAGCGGTGAGGGCGCGAGAGTTGGAGGAGAGGTTGAGGGCCGCCGAGGATCAGGCTAGAGGGACAGGGAGTCACCTCCGACAGAGATTGGAGAGGAGAGATAGAGATATGCAGCAAGTCCGTCTTTGGGAGGCGACTATGAGGGGGAAATTGGTTGGAGGGGGCTTTATGACCGAGGCGGACCTCGACATTCTTCCGCTTGAGCCTGACCATTCTCTCTCGGCTTCCTTGGCTACCGGGGCCACCTTCAGCCGTGCTTCTCGTCCTTCGGCATCTCGGAGTCATGGGATATATGCGAGGGCTGCGTCTTTGGTTCGAGAGACTCCTGCCGCTCCTGACGCTCCAGAGGTTCAGTCCTCTCCTCGGCCACCGCTCCCTTCTCAACTAAGCCAGGATGTTCCTTCTACTCAGCCTCCAGCGGATGATGATACGCCGAGGTATAGCTTCTTTGTGTCTTGGTTTTAGGTAGAAGAATGGTATATGTGCGAGGAATTCATGCTTTTCTTCTTTTGTTTTGACTCAGGTGATTATTTCAGTGAAGTATAGCTCAAGACTTCGGAGTTTTGGAGCACTTGGAGAAAAAGATTCTCTTTTTTTTATGCTCTCTTAGGTTTAGAAAAACAATCTATGTTTTTGGTTTTGGTAGCTATGCAAAAACCTCTTTCTTTTTCCTCTTCACAAGCTCAGCACTACCGGTATGTTTCGGGAATATAGTGTAAAAACCCGCAATGGTGTTAAAAGTCTTTTCTGAAAACCAGCTCCTCCCAAGGGTCGCCTCTTGTCTTTATTGACGAAGCTAAAAGTGTATGTACCACTATCCTTTGATTGCTGGAAGCAGGCAAAAAAAGATATAAAAATGATTCAAAACCAATATTTTCTTCAAACGTCGTTGAAACTTCTTTTTCTCAGTCTAACGTCTTGCCTTTTGTTCGTTTCTGTTTAATTCATTGTCTTCCTTCTTCTGATGACTTCACTGCTTTCTTCTTATCGCTCTATTATTCTCGTCCAATCCTGCCCGCTGACGACTTCTCCACTTCGTGCCTTGTTACCATCCTTCCTGTCTTACACACTGGGATCAGATCATGGTCAAAGAAACTGAACTTCGTTTGCCTTTCATTGTTTTAATTTCTCGTTTGTATGCATGGTTTAGAATAATTTGTAGGGATGTTTAGGTATTTAAAGAGCTTCCTTTATTTAGACAAACGCGTATTTCGTGGATGGGTGATTTTGGTGTTTTTATATGTTTAATTCATGGATGGGTGTAGGGTTTTGATATATAATTGTTTTAGCATGGTATCTATACAGGTTTTGTGTATGAATATGTGTATGAAATGTGTACATGCAGGTTTTAGGAAGAATTGATCTCAATAGGTAAAGAAGTGTTGAAGAGTTGATTGGACATGGGCTGATATAACTAAAATAGATGCAGGCAAGGGGCGGCTAGTGTAAACTAGCCGCCATGTTAGGGGCGGCTAGTTGTGCTTAGCTGCCCCCTGCCTGGGGCATCCTCACCTGAAACAAAGGGCAGGGGCGGCTAGTCGAGTTTAGCAGCCCCCTGCCTGGGGCAATTTGGTTCTGCTGCTCCTGTCTGCTGCTGCCGCTGAAAGCCTTTGTGACCGTTTCAACCTTCGGGGCCTATAAAAACATTCCTTCCATGGACCAAGTGTTAAATCTGTCCACATTGCGCCCCTGCACTGACTTTCGAGCCCCTCTTGCTTGGATTGTCAAGGGCTACAATCCATCTTAAGGTGAAATGGAAAAGATAATGCGAGAAAGTAAAGTGCGGGAGACCATGCTTTAGTATGCAAGGAAGGGATTCCAAATGCGTGAGAAAACTCTTAAGTGTGTGTAAAGGTGGGACAATTTCTTCTCAGACATGTGCGGCAAGGGCACGAAATGAGTGGGGACAATTTTAAAATTTAGGTACGGGGGGTCAACTTTAATATTCCAAGAAAATCGGACGCCAAGGTGTTTTGGAAAAGGAAAATGCAAGCTTATGCGTAGGTGTAGTTGGCATAGGGGGGCATTTTAGTTCTTCAGTGGTTTCTTACGTTAGAGGGTAATGTTCTCGACTTTCTGAAGTAAAAGATGCCATCAAGTCCCTGTGGAGGAGCCCTTGTGGTCACCCATGTCCAAACCAGGATTGTATTTGAATGGTATAAGCCTTAGGTGTCGATTTTTCTAGGTTCATGGTTTTCAAATGCTTAATCGTATTATTCTAAACATGCTGAAAAATCCATGAGTGTACCAAGAGTCGAGTCAAATAAGCTTCCCTTGGACAAGCAAGTTTCTAAGTGAACTCATGTGAGTGTGTGTAGTAGTAAATCTAGAAATGATCTACCTTTGGTCAAAATTTCACCTTTCCTGGTAGACGTTGTTCAATTTAGAATCCCATTGCGAAATAGAAAAGGGGGGGGGGGGAATGGGGTAAGAGTAATATCTTCCTTTTGGGAAATATTTTAGAATTGACCCAGTCTAGCACATGTCTTACTTTCTAGGTCCCTCTGGCTTTCTTCTTTTTATCACTTCTTTATTTTGGATGGAAAGTACAGTCCATTGTTTGGACCTGTACTGGTATAGCCGTTGTCTAGCGTATACCCTGCGTAAAGGCGTGAAAGCCTGCTAAAATAGAGAGTTTAACCCGTTCACTTGGGTGTTATTTTTATTTTGTTGGCCTCTCATTGCCTGATTTTTTTTTTATTTGAGGGGGGGGGCTCTTCTGTTTTTCACCCCGATTCTTTTCATGCTTCCCCTCTAGAAGTGTTTGTATAGTGCCAGAGCCAGTTTTGGGACATATGCCAGGTCTAGGTAACTCCTCATTTTGACCTAGGGTTAATACGAGTGGGGCGGAAATAAGGGATATTTTGCTTTGGGGGTTTTAAATTGTCCCAGTCTACGGGGTAGGCAATTTCTCTTCTTTCAGGTAAATCTAGTCCAGTTATACGTGTGTGAAGGAAATGGCATGATGTGGCGGAGATGTGTCCAAATAGATACGAGTTTATCTTTGAGAGTCTTATAATTCTATCATCAAGTACTAAACGGTGGAAATCGCAGGAAGGAAGAATAATAGTTCTTAAGTATTGAAAGCTATTCATGCATGGAATTTCTTTAGATAAAGTGCATTCCACGAACCTGGAACCTCGACTCCTTCGGCATCTACCAGGCGGTAGGCATTCCCGGAATAGGCATGGGTGATCACATAGGGTCCCTCCCATGTGGGTTGTAACTTCCCTCTTGGGTGAGGCTGTCTTGATGGCATGATTTGCTTGAGTACTAATTCCCCGATTTCAAATTTTCTTTTATTACCTTCTTTTCAAATGCCCTTGCCACCCTTCTTTGGTAGGCCTGGGCATGGTCTGCCGCTCTTAACCTTTTTTGTATTATATATTATTTTTTATTTTTTTTGAATGTGTGAAGACAAATGCATACTTATGGTTTTGAAAAGGTGCCTGTGTTGGCGAATAGATATACTTTTGGAAAGAGAATGGGGATAAAGTTTGGAAAACGTTTTTGTTTTTAGAAGGGGAGTATCGAAAGGTAGTTTGTAAAAAATGCTTTTGGCGGAAATCATGGAGATATGGTTTTGCTAAAACATTTTGTTTTGAAGATAGGTGTGGAAGTATAGCTTTGGAAAACATTTTCGTTGGGAACGCGGCTTGTAAATATTTTCGTTATTTGGTAAACAAGTAAAGAAAGTCGGAAAATTTTTGTTTTTGTTTTTTTTTTTTTTGGAAGCACAGAAATACGGTTTTGTAAAAATTTTGTTTTGGAGGAGAGTGTGGAAAACATTTTTGTTTGTTTTTAAAGAAGAGTGGAATTAAAGCTGGAAACAAGTATGTTCAGAGTTGGGGAATGAAAGCTGATCAGCATGTATTTTTTGGATTTTGGTTTTTTTTATTTTTATTTTTTTTTATTTTAGGAAAGCAGGTAAACAAATACGTATAGGGTGACGAAAGACGAAAGCTGGTAAACAAATATTTTGATCTTTTGATTTTTAGAAAAAGCTGTAAACAAATATGTACAGGGTGTGACGAAAGCGAAAGCTGATAAATAAATATTTTTTGATTTTGGATTTTTAGACAAAGCTGTAAACAAATATATACAGGGTGTGACGAAAGCTTACCCGGGGGGATCGGTACCTGGTTCTTGGATTCGCATTGTTTCCTCAAGTCGGCTTCGCTTGGTCGGCCGGCTGTTGTCCGGTGGGGGTCCCCTATTCCCGAACTCTTCTTCCCTGAGTCTCTTTAAGGGCCTTCCTTGATGGAGCAGTTCTTCGTCGGTGGAGCCTGGATGCCAACATGCGAGCACCTCTAGCCGGATGCGCATGGCACAGATGCTCCAATTCCGGGCCCATGTCTCGTTAAAGCGTGCTTCTCCCCATATGGATACTACTTTCCCATGGTACGGGAAGCGAAGACATTGGTGTCGGGTGGATGAGACGGCCTTGATGCTGTTGAGCCATGTCCTCCCAACAATCAGAGGGTGGGGCGATTGAATGTTCATCACCATGCAGTTGACGATGGTGGAGACCGGGTCGATCTTTAGTGGGAGTGTGACCAGTCCGCAGGCGTTCTTGCGCGTGCTGTCGAAGGCATAAATGTATTCGTCCGAGGGTTCCAATATGGGAAGCCTGCCTTCTAGCTTCTGGTAGGCGGAATATGTAAGAACGTTAGTTTCCGCTCCCGTATCGATGAGAATGTGCCGGAATTCCCTCCCTCCGAGTGTGGCAGTGATTGCGAGGGGTGCGAAGCGTGCTCCGGCTTTTGCGACTTCATGGGGGAGGAAGGTGATCGAGTTGGGTTCTGTAAGATCGCTTGGTGGATGTAGGGTCCTGGTTGCTTCTTCTGAAGGATAGTTGTTGTCTTAAGGGGACCCAGGTGGACTACAACTTTCATTCTCATTCCCCGGTCGTAGAGCTAGTGTGAACATATTATGTATCGCCCAGTTGTTCTCATTCTCGTATTGGAGGCGCGCCTCTACCCAGATTGTCAGAATATGACTCAAGAAGGGCAGTCGAAGGCATTGGTGCCGGGGGGAACAGATAGCTTGGATGCTGTCTAACCATGGTCGCCCCAACATCAATGGGTACCTTGTGTCGATGTCGGCCACGAAGAAGACTACTTCACAGATAAGAGGGCCGACGGACAGCTCGAATGTTCCGGGACCGCAGAGAGTCTTCCCGGTATGGTTGAATGCTTGAATAGTATGGTGGGCCGGTTGGACGGGAGGACAACCTAGTCCGGTATCTTTTGGTAGGTGGAGCACGTCATTATGTTCATTCTTGACCCTGGATCCACGAAGATGTTGTTTAGCCACAACATTTGAAGTCGTCCGCGGATGTGTAGGGGGTAGACTCGCAGTCTGGGATTCGGGAGGTCTTGGTCAGTGAATGAAATGGTCATTGGGTGGCGGGGGCCGTCGACAGTGTCGGTACTCTTGGAGGACCCATTGTCGTCCGGATGCAGATCATCCGACGTACATTCCCCTCCTTCGGGTCCTTCGCTAGCACCTTCGGGGATCTCCGCAAATGGCTCTTCTTCTTCGTCTCCTCCCGGGTTTTCTAGTCCGCTTTCGTCGGACTCGATGTTGATGACTGTGGGAAGGGTGAAAACTGCATCTCTTCTTTGCCATAGAGTATAGCAAGGTCATGATTGTCGAGGTTCAGCTGGAAGGGCTTGTTCTGCTCTTCTTCCTCGGATTCTTCGGACAGACTGTCATCAGTGACGTCTTCTGAACTGCTTGGTTGTGGTGATGGTTGTCTCGTCTCCTGACCATGTTTACCATGTGGGCTCCAGATGTGGATGCTTGGTTGTGACCTGGCAATGGGTCAGTAAAAATGCCAAGTGGCTTGGAGGCTCGAGAATTGCCCTGGTTTAAGTGGCTTTTGATCATGGCCCAATCAAGGCGCCTATCATCATTTAAATCATAAATAAAATCCCGAAAAACAATGCATTGTTCTACGGTATAACCATGTTGTTGGTGGTATTGACAGTAACGTAGTCTGCTGGCCCCGAGGAGTGGAGGTTTAGCAGCTGGGAGGGAGATACTATTCGTGTCCATTAGTACCCTAAAAATCCTAGTTAGTGTTTCTGGGAGGGAGGGTAAGAGTCCCTCTTTCCCATTCGTCTCTGATCATAGGATGTCGGAAGCGAGACCTCATTATGAGTATTTTGGGAGGGCTGCCTAGTGTAGATACCCCAATTTTGACCGTCCAGAGAGACAGAAATACTTCAAGTAACACACGGAAATATCCCACAAGTGGACACCAATAGAGAACCAAAGGTTCAGTAAACCGAAAACCCTAACCCTAGCCTTGACCTAAACCTAAAACCGGAAACCCTAACCCTAGCCTTGACCTAAACCTAAAACCGGAAACCCTAAACCTAGCCTTGACCTAAACCTAAAACCGGAAACCCTAAACCTAAACCCTAACCGTAACCCTAAACCAAACCCTAGCCCGGACCTAAACCTAAACCTACCCTAAAAACCAAAACCCTAAAAAACCTAAGTCCCTGGAAAGGGGCGGCTAGCCCTAACTAGCCGCCCCCCTAACCGCCCCTGGCCGACTTTGGACCAGTCCTCTGGATGGGACATAAAGCAGTATTAAATGCTGATCATTGCGGCGGGTCATGACCTTTAGCCGCCCTCTCTTGGCCGTATCAACCTAAGTAACCGACCCAAGCTACCGCTTGTCAGAGATGGGACGTTTGGTAGGTCATGATAGGGGAGGCTACCAGGAAGTAGCTGCCCCGTCCTGGGCGGCCAGTTAAAACTTGCCGCCCTTCACCTGGTCTCTCACAGAAGAACCAGAGAATTAATGAGAGGTCTAATCGAAGCCAACCCACTCCTTTACCCCCTGGACATTCCCCTGCCTCTCTTTTACTATAAATAGAGGAGGTCCCAAGCCTTTAAACGGAGGAACCAAGAATCCACAACAATCACAAAATCAACATCTTCAACCCACCATCCTCACTTGATCAATCCCTTCCACCACTAGAAATCCCAAGAGAGAGAGAGAGAGAGAGCCCCTTTTTGTGAGAGAAAAACATATTCCCTACACAAAAAACACCCTCTCATTCTACCCTCCAGAAACCCGGGCTAAACCTAGCCTAACCTTAGCCCAAAACCAAACCCATTTCCTACCGAAGCTCTGCCCAAAACAAAACAGACCTGGGACGGCTAAACCCTAGTAGCCGCCCCTCACCAGACGGCTAGATCCAACTAGCCACCCCCCATACACACCCCACTTACACCCCCTATGTCCCATAACTCCTTTAGTCAAGCCCCGGAAGCAGAATAGGGTTATCTGTTTTTCACCTCTGTATACGGTATATCCGTGTCTTAGAGCGGAAACCCCACAAACTCCCCATGTGGCGATCAAATCCAACCCAACCTTTTCCTGCTTTTAGAAAAAGCAGGTGGCGATCACACAAACCCCCCTGAATCCTCTTGAGAAGCTATCGGGCACCTCAACTAGGAACGACACCCCTCACCCTTCCGAGAAGACGATCCGACCGAGCCCGCCAGGGCACGCGTCCGATCCAAATCCCCGAAGAATCTCCACACACGCACGCGCTCACCGCGCACCCTGCCGGATCCGCTCCGACACACCGACATCGGTGGCCTTCCCGACGACACCGACAAATTCTAGCGATCACGGTGGGACCTCTCTCGTGAAAAACAAACAAAAGATAATACCCTTCTGCCCCCTTTTACAAGCTTGACTAAAATGGTATCAACACTCTAGGAAAGTTAGAGTTTCCCACCCCTCGAATCAGTACCTCCTCTAATTCACATCACAGCATCATTTACCGCTTTGTAAGCCGCACACCGCTGCACAATCCTTTTTAGCTTTGTAAGCCGCACACCGCTGCGCAAACCTTTATAGGTTTGTAAGCCGCACACCGCTGCGCAATCCTTTATTGCTTTCTAAGCCGCACACCGCTGTGCAATCCTTTACTGCTTTGTAAGCCGCACACCGCTGCGCAATCCTTTACCGCTTTATTTACTGCTTTATATCTGCATTTGTTCCCTTAAATCATTTCACACGCATCATGGAATCCCGCATAGAGGAGATACTAGAGGAAAGAATCCACCAAGAGGGTCAGGCCACGCAATTCCTGACCCATCTAGAGGAAAAGATGGCCAGTCTAGGATACCAATCCGTAGAGGACATATTTCATGACCTCGCCGACTACCGCCAGGTCAAAACCCTAAGACAGGAGGCCCCTATCGAAACCCCTAAGGCCATTCCCAAGACCCCATTCACACCCAGTCACTCGGTCAACCCGAGCGTCTTTTCATTCACCACCATTTCCCCGCGAATCCAATATTCCCAACCATTTCCACCCCAAACCCGGGACCGCTAGGCAGCCCTCCCAGGGGAGAAACACTAGATGAAACCATCCGGAGAATCCTCTCCGAGACTGGTCCCTCAGCCCCCAAACACATGTCTCTACATAACATGAGACAAATCCCGTCAGTCCACCTACCGAGGGATTCAAAATCCCCAAATTCCACCAGTATAACGGTCGTGGAGACCCAGACATCCATTTAACTGCCTTTTATCTAGACGCACGCCCGTTTCTAGATAATCAACCTCTGCTAGTCTTCCTCTTCCAGAAATCATTGGAAGGAGAAGCACTACAATGGTTCTCCACCCTCCCTGTAGATCACTTGTCGAACTTCTCGGCTGTAAGCGAGAAGTTCTTGGGCCGCTATGGTTACCAGAGGATTAGAACCCCCTCTATTTCAGATTTAACCGTAGAGAGAATGAGGCCTAGGGAGGAATTCGAACAATACGTGTCTCGGTGGCGCACACTTGTCCACCGGACCGGCCTACAACTCACGGAATGTTAAGAAATTGACATGATGTTACAGAGCCTGAGTCCAGAGCTTCGTACGAGCCTTTCGTACGGGGACTGTACTACGTATCAGCTTCTAATTGACCGCCACAACAGTATTTCCCTTTGTGCAGCCCCAGTAGTCCAAACCCAGTCCCCACCTATCATCCATAGGGTTGGACAACCGCCTCGCAAGGCACAAACCCCCACAGTAGATGGGATTATCACCCAGGTATCGGCACTCTACCCGAACGGAGCACGAGTTCCTGATCGAGGAACGGCTCCGAGACAGTACACGTCCGGTTCATCCGGGTATGCGCCGCCTCGGCCAATCAACCAAAACTTCACTACTCGATCAGTACCCGTCCCCGTGCCAACACAACAAAACCCGCTAATCCAAAATTCCCGGTCCAAAACCCTGTAATCTCAAGACAAGGCCAGCCTAGGACCCCTTTTTATTCCACCTTCCTAAGGAGTCAGAACCTAAATCCTAGACAGCCACCCAAGATACTTATAATGAGGTCTCCCCCCCAACATCCTATGATCAGAGACGAATGGGAAAGAGGACTCTTACCCTCCCCTCCCAGAAACGCTAACTAGGATTTTTACGGTACTAATGGACACAAATAGTATCTCCCTCCCAGCTGCTAAACCTCCACTCCCTAGGGCCAGCAGACTGCGTTACTGTCAGTACCACCAACAACATGGTCATACCGTAGAACAATGCATTGTTTTTCAGGATTTTATCTATGATTTAAATGATGACAGGCGCCTTGATTGGGCCATGATCAAAAGCCACTTAAACCAGGGCAATTCTCGAGCCTCCAAGCCACTTGGCATATTGACTGACCCCTTGCCAGGTCACACCCAAACCTCCACATCTAGAGCCCACGCGGTCAACATGATCAGGAGAGGGAGACAACCATCGCCAGAACCAAGCAGCTCGGAAGATGCTACTGATGGCAGCCTATCCGAAGTGTCCAAGGAGGAAGTGCAGAACGAGCCCTTCCAGCTGAACCTCGACGACCATGACCTCGCCATACTCTATGGCGAAGAAGAAGACGCAATCCTCACCCTTCCCGCAGTCATCAACCTCGAGTCCGACGAAAGCGGACTAGAAAACCCAGGAGAAGACGAAGAAGAAGAGCCATTCGAGGAGATCCCCGAAGGAGCTAGCGAAAGACCCGAAGGAGGGGAATGTACGTCAGATGATCTGCATCCGGACGACAACGGGTCCTCTAAGAGTACCGACACTATCAATGGCCCCCGCCGCCCAATGACCATTTCATTCACTTACCAAGACCTCCCAGATCCCCGACTGCGAATCTACCCACTACACATCCGCGGACGACTTCAGATGTTGTGGCTAAACAACATCTTTGTAGATCCAGGATCGGGCATGAACATAATGACATGCTCCACTTACCAGAAGACACCCGGACTAGGCCGTCCTCCCGTCCAACCGGCCCATCATACTATCCAAGCTTTCAACCATACCGGGAAGACTCTCCGCGGCCCCGGAACATTCAAGCTATCCGTCGGACCTCTCATCTGCGAAGTAGCCTGCTTCGTGGCCGACATCGACACAAGGTACCCATTGATGCTGGGGCGACCATGGTTAGACAGCATCCAAGCTATCTGTTCCCGCCGACACCAATGCCTTCGACTGCCCTTCCTGAATCATGTACTGACAATTTGGGGAGAAGCACGCCTCCAATACGAGAACGAGAACAATTGGGCCATACACAATATGTTCACCTTGGCCCTCCGACCGGGGAACGAGAATGAAGGCGGTAGCCCACCTGGGTCCCCTTGTGACAACAACTCTCCCTCAGAAGAAGCGGCCAGGACCCCGCATCCACCCAGCAATCCTATGGGGCCCAACTCGATCACCTTCCTCCCCCATGAAGTCGCCAAAGCCGGAGCACGCTCCGCACCCCTCGCTATCACCGCCATACTCGGGGGAAGGGAATTCTGGCACATTCTCATTGACACGGGAGCGGAAACTAACGTCCTTACATATTCCGCCTACCAAAAGCTAGAAGGCCGGGTTCCCAGATTGGAGCCCTCAGACGAATACATTTATGCCTTCGACAGCACACGCAAGAACGCTTGCGGACTAGTCACGCTCCCACTGAAGATCGGCCCAGTCTCCACCATCGTTAACTGCATGGTGATGAACATTCAATCACCCCACCCTCTGATTGTTGGGAGGACATGGCTCAACAGCATCGAAGCCGTCTCATCCACCCGACACCAATGTCTTCGCTTCCCGTACTGCGGAAAGGTGATATCCATATGGGGAGAGGCGCGCTCTAATAATACTCAGGCCCGGAATTGGAGCGTCTGTGCCATGCGCATCCGGCTAGAGGTGCTCGCATGTTGGCAACTAGGCGCCACAGACGAAGAATTGCTCCATCAAGGGAGGCCCCTGAAGAGACTCAGGGAGGGAGAATTTGGGAACAGGGGACCCCCACCAGACATCAACCGGCCATCAAAAAGAAGCCGACCCGAGGAGGCAATACAAATTCAAGAACCAGGTACCGATCCTCCCGGGTAAGTATTCACCACCCTGTACATATTTGTTTACGGCTTTTTTTTTCCAAAAAAAAAAAAAAAAAAAAAAGAATAAAAAAGATCAAAACATTTGTTTACTAGCTTTCGCTTTCACCCCTGTACATATTTGTTTACCTGCTTTCCTAAAAAGAAATCCAAAAAAGAAACAAAAAAAATACATGCTAATCAGCTTTCATTTCTCAACCTTGAACATATTTGTTTCCAGCTTTACCCCCCACGTCTTTCTTTAAAACAAAAAAATATTTTCTAACTGTCTTTACATCACATCTAAAAAACAACGAAAATGTTTACAAACTACATTTCCACACTCTTCTTCACGACGAAAATATTTTCCAAATCTGCGCTTCCACACCTTTCTTCAAAGCAAAATATTTTACAAAGCCGTACTCCCGCCGAAAAACATTTTTTACGAACTATCTTTCCATACTTGTCTTCTAAAAACAAAATCGTTTTCCAAACTTTATCTCCATTCTTTTCTTTCCAAAAAAAAAAACATATCTTTTCGCCAACACAGGCCCCTTTTCAAAAACATAAGTAAACATTTATCTTTACTACGCCTCGAACTACTGGACGAGAAGAGATTAAGAGCGGCAGACCATGCCCAGGCCTACCAAAGAAGGGTGGCAAGGGCATTTGAAAAGAAGGTGATAAAAAGAAAATTCGAAATCGGGGAATTAATACTTAAGCAAATCATGCCATCAAGACAACCTCACCCGAGAGGAAAGCTGCAACCCACATGGGAGGGACCCTATGTGATCACCCATGCCTATTCCGGGAATGCCTACCGCCTGGTAGATGCCGAAGGAGTCGAGGTTCCAGGTTCGTGGAATGCACTTTATCTAAAGAAATTCCATGCATGAAAAGCTTTCAATACTTAAGAACTATTATTCTTCCTTCCTGCGATTTCCAGCGTTTAGTACTTGATGATAGAATTGTAAGACTCTCAAAGATAAGCTCGTATCTATTTGAACACGTTTCCGTCAAATCATGTCATTCCCTTCACACACGTATGACTGGACTAGATTTGCCTGATAGAAGAAAAATTGCCTACCCCGTAGACTGGGACAATTTAAAAACTCCCCAAAGCAAAATGTCCCTTATCTCCGCCCCGCTCGTATTAACCCTAGGTCAAAATGAGGAGTTACCCGGACCTAGCATATGTCCCAAAAACTGGCTCTGGAACTATATAAACACTTCTAGAGGGGAAGCATGAAAAGAACCGGGGTGAAAAACAGAAGAGCCCCCCCCCCCCCTCAAATCAAAACAAAACAAAAAAAAAGAAAAAAAAAGAGAAAGTCAGGCAAGGAGAGGCCAAACACCCAAGTGAACGGGTTAAACTCTCTATTTAGCAGGCTTTCACGCCTTTACGCACGGTATACTCTAAACAACGGCTATACCAGTACAGATCCAAACAACGGACTGTACCTTTCCACCCAAAAATAAAGAAGTGGTAAAAAGAAGAAAGCCAGAGGGACCTAGGAAGTAAGACATGTGCTAGACTGGGACAATTCTAAAATATTGCCCGAAAGGAAGATATTACTCTTACCTCATTCACCCTCTCCCCTTTTTATTTTTTTTTTACAATGGGAGTTCAAAATTGAGCCATGTCCACTGGGAGAAGCGAAATTTTGACCAAGGGTAGATCATGTCCAAGTTTACACCTACACACACACTCACGCGGGTTCACTTAGAAACTTGCCTATCCAAAGGAAGCTTATTTGACTTAACTCTTGGTACATTCATGGATTTTTCAGCATGTTTAGAATAATACGATTAAGCATTTGAGAACCATGAACCTAGGAAAGTCGACGCCTAAGGCTTATACCTCTCAAATACAATCCTGGTTTGGACATAAGTGACCACAAGGGCTCCTCCACGGGGGCTCGATGGCGTCTTTTACTTATGAAAATCAAGAACATTGCCCTCTCACCTAAAAAAGTCATTGAAGAACTAAAATGCCCCCTTATGCCACTTACACTTACGCATAAGCTTGCATTTTCCTTTTCCAAAACACCTTGGCATCTGATTTTCTTGAAACCTTAAAGTTAACCCCCCACGAATGTTAGAATTATCCCCACTCATATGAGAACTGTCCCCACGAAATTTAAAATTATCCCCACTCATGTGAGAATTGTCCCCACTCATCTCATGCCCTTCCGCACATGCGTAAGAAGAAATTGTCCCCACCTCCTACACATAAATTCTTCTTCACTCACGCACTTGGAATCCCTTCCTTGCGCACTAAAGCCTGGTCTCCCGCACTTTACTTTCTCACATTTATATTTCCATTCCGCCTTAAGATGGATTGTAGCCCTTGACAATTCAAGCAAGAAGGGCTCAAAAGTCAGTGCAGGGGCACAATCTGGACAGATTTAACACTTGGTCCACGGAAAGAATGTTGTTATAGGTACTAAAGGTTAGAACGGATGCAAAAACTTTCAGCGGCAGCAGCAGACAGGAACAGCAGGACCAAACTGCCCCAGGCAGGGGGCGGCTAAGCTCAATTAGCCGCCCCTCATTGGGCGGCTAGTTTGTACTAGCCGCCCCTCCCCTTTGTTTCAGGTAAGGATGCCCCAGGCATGGGGTGGCTAAACACAACTAGCCGCCCCCTGCCTGCACCTATTCCAGTGCTGTCAGTCCACTTTTAATCAAATCTTCGTATCTCCAAATACCTGTTAAGAACATTTCATTCCAAAAATTGCATACACACATTTCATACGCATATACATTCATAAAACCAATATTAATACACTTCGAAAAACAACCATATCTCAAAATCATATGTCCATCCATAAATCAAACCTATAAAACCAAGATTCATCTACACAAACATACATATCCATGAACCATCCATGCTAAACTACTCTAACACATGCATATAAAGGAGAATGATTAAATTGTCCCACCCAAAACCTAAAAGAAGGCATAAAAACTAAAAGACTGTTTTTCTAAAAACTAAAAGAGGGCATAAAAAAGGGAATCTTTTCCTTCGAGACGCTCCAAAATCCGAAAGTCTTGAGCTATGCATCATCGAAATATTCACCTGAGTCAAAACAAAAGAAGAAAAGCTTGAATTCATCGCATATATACTATTCTTCTACTTAAAACCAAGACACAAAGGCTATACCTCGGCGTATCGTCATCCGCTGGAGGCTGAGTAGGAGGAACGTCCTGACTTGGCTGAGAAGGGAGCGACAGATGAGAAGACTGAACCTCTGGAGCATCGGGAGCAGCAGGAGTCTCTCGAACCGAAGATGCGGCCCTCGCATATATCCCACGACTCCGAGACACCGAAGGACGAGAGGCACGGCTGAAGGTGGCCCCGGTAGCCAAGGAAGCCGAGAGAGAATGGTCAGGCTCAAGTGGAAGAAGATCAAGGTCCGCCTCGGTCATAGAGCCCCCTCCAACCAACTTCCCTCTCATAGTGGCCTCCCAGAGACGGACCTGCTGCATGTCTCTGTCTCTCCTCTCCAATCTCTGTCGGAGGTGACTCTCTGTCCCTCTGGCCCGATCCTCAGCAGCCCTCAACCTCTCCTCCAACTCCAGCGCCCTCGCTTCCGACGCCCTGAGCGCCTCTCGGTCCCTATCCCCGGCCGCCTGGAGAGAACGAACCAGGTCTCTCATCAAACCTCCAGGAACGCCCGCCGAGGCTTTCAACTCCGACACCCTCATCTAAAGGGAGTCCCTCTCACGACCTAGGGTAATGAACCCCTCCTCCCTTAAAGCCGCCATGGACCTCAGCCGGTCCACCTCCTCCTAAGCCCGAGAAGCCCTGCCCCTTGCCTGACCCAACTCCATCCGTATGGCCGTCAACTCGCTTCGGGCCACATCCAATTCCCTCGTCAGTTCAAGCTCCTACTCGGAAACCACGGAAGGAGGAGGGACGGAAGAAGAAGAAGCGCCATCAGCCCTCGCTCTCGACAGAGCATCCACCTGAGCCTCAAGGACCCGGACCTGGTCCTGCAAGCGTCCTCTCTGTGCCCGCTAGGCCTCTATCTGTCTGGCCCGCGCTTGGAGGTGCTCATTGGCGGTCTTGAGCCTCTTCTCCATCTCATTCAACTCAACCTACAAAAAGAAATACCATTCAAAAGATGCTCAAGCAAAAGAGAACGAGGAATGGAAAAGGGAATTTTCAACTTACATAAGCATCCGGAATCTCCTCCTCCATCGTCCTGAGGATATCCGCATACTCCCGACGATACCAAGCTAGGTATTCGTCACTCGAAGTCACCTCAGGACGACGCTCCACCAAGAGGCCTCGACTCATCCATCCCGCCACATATGTCGCGTAGTTCCTCGGGAGATTCGTGTCCCGAGGAATCCCGGCCATCGGAATCGAAGGACATCGCGGAAGAGAATTGGGCACCCACTGATGGTACCCAAGCTGGCAGACGACCCGGCTGATGGCATGGAACACGACCTCATTGAAGTAGATCAGCCAGACGTCTCACGCCAGGGCCTGGGAACCTCCTCCGAGTAAGGCCTCCACGTCATCTAAAGGAAGCATCAAAAGATAGGAAGAGAGCTTAGTCAAAGAAAACCAAATACAAGCCAAAGAAAACTCGAAGGAAAATTTATACCTCTTCCTCCGTCAAGACACGGAAGGCCTCTCGGAATTGGGCGAGGCGGTGCAAGCGGGAAGATCCCCGGGGTTCCCATCTCATGGCCCAAGGGAGGGCATGATCGAACGGAGCCAAAGTCGGGCGATCAATGGCGAAGTGCTCGTACCCGAAGATCTAGCAAAGCAAGAGGGGAATCGTCACGATCAAAGTAAGCTAAGCCGAAAAAGGGACATTTATCACTTACACGTACCTGAAGAAATGGCGTGAAGCCACCAAGGTTCTTTCCCCCGGTCCTCTTGACTTTCTTTGAGAGCTCCGCAAAGATATGGGCGAGCATTGCCGCTCCCCAAGCATAGCGCCCCATGCCCTCCAGGTCCCTCATCAACAGAAGGGAGTGCGAAGAAACCTTATCAGAGGCCGTCGAAAAGAGGACTCGGCCAAAGAAGTAGAGGAAGAACGCTCTCAACTCCCTCCGTGCTCTTTGTGGGCACGCAGCCGCCTCTCTCGCCTCGATCATCACCTGCCGCCTCTCGAAGCTAGCTGCAGCTTCACCCTTCTGGCGCTCTATAAAGGAACCAAGGCCATACTGCCCTGAAAGCCGCCCCAAGGGGATCCGGTTCAGCGTCCGCTCCCGCTCCACGAACTCCCATTCCCCGATCAACTCTCGGAAAAGCCCCCTGTAGTCAGCTAGGGTGGCCGCGATCACTGCCTGCCCCAGAACCGGAAGACCGGTGATCCGATAGACGTCCTCAAGCGTCGGCATGACAGCACCGGTAGGGAGGTTGAACGTGCAACTCTCCGGATCCCATCTCTCCGCCAAGGCCTCCACATATGGACGGTGGACGTGGAATGACTCGATCAGAGAAAAGGAACGGAAGCCCGCTCCATCCACCAAACTCCTCTCCTCCTGCCCCAAGGCGTCGTACCATCTCTTCGTCCCGTGCCATAAAGCCCGGATACTATTCGGCCTCTACAAAACAAACGAAGGGAACATAGGTTAGTTTAAAAATGAGCGTGAGGTAAGAGTCCAAATCTACGAAATCATTTTAAAAACCGTGCTTAACGAGATCAAAACTCCCACATGCTAAAAGAAAAGGAACAAAAGCATGAAAGTAAGAAACTACACTCCTCACATGATCACGCATACTAGACAAATATCGAACACGTCCCACCGTGGTCACCACTCACACGCTTTCTTGCATCACGGCGTATCATACCAATATAGAACTCGAACCCATGAAATGCATGCATACACTCCCTCATGCCCTACCACGATCAAACACGTACGAAATCACATACACATAGAAAAGTATCGCATGCGAGCATATTAGCTATATCATTTCTCTCTCCTTTGAATGCATATAACAAACATGGATATATATATATGGAAATTGTCCCCCTCCCTATAAAAACAAACCCATGATAGCATGCTTAACACATCCCACCGTGATTAAACTTATACACAAGCATGCCTATTTAAAACACACATATACAAGTATAAATACACATACAACCTGTTCATACCACCAAGACATGCATATACACCAAAAAGGCTAAGACTAAAGAGTTAGGAACATACCACGGCCCGTGTGGACCCAAGAGCGTCCACCTCGGCCTCGTCGGGATAGTCCATCCCGTCGTCATCCTCCTCCTCATCCTCCTCAAACACCCGCACCGGCCCCATCCCTAGCCTCTCCTATCCCCTCCACCCTACCCACGCCGGAGATAAACTCCGCAAAAGCCCCCATAGCCCTACTCTCCTCCTCCTCAGCCCTGGCCTCTGTGGCCTCCCTATCCAACATCCCGATGAGGGCATCCAACGATGCCCTCACCTCCTCGCTAACTCCCTCGACCCCTACCCCCTCAGTTGCACCCTCAATCGATCCTCCAACCCCCGGAACCACCTCCTCGGCCACAACCGGTCGATCCCCGCGCCTCCTCTTACGTGTATAGCCTACCACACTCCCCCCTACCTCCGGGACAGCCCCCGAAGGCAAATCCCCGACCTCACCCACGCCAATATCCACCGACGGCACCTCTGTCGTACCCATACCCTCCCCCACGGCCTCGACCTCCGACCTATCGCTCTCCGATGATGAAGAGCTCGAGCTACGCTCTCCACGAGCCACCCGCGGTCGTTTTTCCCTCGAAGCAATCGCTTTCGACCTTGTCATCTCCCCGGTTTGATAAAGAAAGAAAGAGGGAACCCAAACTAGGGTTTCGAAATCAAGAGAAAGAGAAAGATTGAGGTCGAAATGAAGGAAAGAAAGGCAAAGAAATCAGGGTTTTTGAGTTTGAAACCGAAGGGAAGAAGAGAAGAGGGAAGAGAAACCGTTTAAAAAATGTATGGGGAGAGAGAGGGTCTTTTCGGTTATAAGGGACCCAGTCCAGGGGCGGCTACCCGCGAGTAGCCGCCCCCACTCGGGCGGCTAGTTACAACTAGCCGCCCCTCCCAGTTTTCTCTTTTACTTAAAAACCCCTTTCCAAATCTTTTCAGCCCTAAAATTCAAAATTCTCCATACCAAACAGCCATGTATTGGCTTATTTCCAGACATTACTTGATCAAACACGACTCTCCCGAAGTTTTGCAACACGTTCAGTACCATTCAAAATCAAATTTCTTCAGTTCTGGTTCTTTTCCAGAGTTCTTATCCCTCGGATGATCCAATTCACCCAAATCAACTTTTACTTGCTTTCTGTCGGTGATATCCCCTCCTTGCTGAGTTTTCCCAAGCACGGGAACGGTAGGCACGAGGAAACTGACGCTGGGCTGCTCCGTGCACGATAGCTAGGAACCCCGACCGCGGGTTGGATCACTCACCATTTACTTTTCCGCGCCTTCCACCTGGATCATCCTCTCGGATAAAAATTCTAAGTCAAGACCTAGCCTCTGACAGTCTAAGTCAACTCCCCGAATAGTACTGTTCGTATTGGCATAACTTCTTGAAAGTCGGGCCGACCAAAATAGGGGTCTCTTTCCTTATCATCGGTCGAAGTCTTTCCTGCTTCACGCAAAGACTCCGTCCGATGAGGGACAATTGTAGATACCCCAATTTTGACCGTCCAGAGAGACAGAAATACTTCAAGTAACACACGGAAATATCCCACAAGTGGACACCTGTCACGCCCCAGGGCGGCCGTCCCCGAGACGTGGCAAATATATAAATGATATCAGTAATCCATACACGAGGTCAAATAAATACTCCACAAGAAAAAGGCAATACACAAGTAACTGACATCAAATATATACAAAAAGCGGAAGCTCAAATGACTAAGTCTGTAATTCAAAGACATATTACAGACTAGAGTACACAATCAACTGTCCTGTGAGAGCCAATATATACAATAACTGACATCAACAGTCTACATACCGTGCACAAGCACAAGTATAATACATACAATGAAAAGGGAATGCTGATAGCCTCCGACTCGCAAGACATCCAATGCGAACGCAGGTCTCCTACTCGGATGGCGCCAGGGGAGCTCTTCTCTTGGATCCGACTCAGCGTCAACTGGGGAAAAACATAAGCGAGGGGTGAGCTACAAGCTCAGTGAGTGGTCAGAAACCAAACACCAACACCAACATTCGATCCTAAGGCAATCACCTATCAAGGAAACCATGGGTAGAAACCCAACGGTTAACAAGGTCACATGGCGGTGCGACCCTACCCTGCCCTTGCCCTAGCCCCCACAGGGGTGAGTCTAGGGACTCGAAGGACAACTTGCTATTCTACACCGTTCGTCATCCGGTAGCGCTCTCCCAGGCAGCCTCTACCTGGAGCCGGCCACGGTCAGTACACTGTCGAGCGCATCGATGGTACCTACAGGTGGGGGTCCACCCAGGGCGGCTCGTACCTAGGAAGCATCCACACGGATCCGGCGAAGAGGAGAACGATAATTCATGCTCGCAACATCGTTCGGTGGTCCACCCTCGTGTAGCCTCACCTGGTACACTCCCCTGCTCAGTACATCTGCCGAATGCATCGGGAGTACCTACAAGTGGGAGTCCTCTGTCAGGGCAGCTTCCACGTCGGGACACCGGTATACGACGATATTGGGAGGAACCACTACTTGTTCGCAGCGCGAACCCTATGGAAAGCCAATCACTCAAGCTGGTGGGTCAAGTATCAACTCGAGCCCACAACACTCACACCAGCACCCTCACCTCCGAAGGGTGACCTAGGTTGTCGGAAGTAACTGTACCAATCCCTCACCTTCACCCCAAAAGGGGTGACCCAGTCTCTTGGGAAGAGACTAGATCGTTTCTAAGCCCTTGGTCCACCGGTAGCCCTTTCCCCGGGTAGCCTCTGCCTGACATACTCCCACGATCAGTACACTGTCGACCACAGCGATGGTACCTACAGATGGGAGCCCGGTGCCAAGACAGCAATGGTACGCCGAGAAGTTCCTACACGGATCCAACGAAGGGGAAAAACGATAACTCATGCTCGCAGCGCAAACCCCACGGGAAAACCATCTATACAAACTGACGGGTCGAGTATCAACGCGACCCCACCCTACTCACGCCAACACCCTCACCCTCACCCCGACGGGTGACATAGGATCTTGGGGAAGAGGTCGATTGTTCTAAGCCCTTGGTCCACCGGTAGCCCTTTCCCCGGGTAGCCTCTACCTGACATACTCCCACGATCAGTACACTCTCGACCGAAGCGATGGTACCTACAAATGGGAGCCCGGTGCCAGGACAGCGTTTCCAACGCCGGGAAGTTCCTACACGGATCCAACGAAGGGGAAAAACAATCTACGCTCGCGAATACGATCCTCTTGGATCCGTCGTCATCGGTCATCAAACACCGATTAAGCGCAACGAATTCTCATGAATTCCCTCCAGGGCGCATAACTCAGATGCGGGGAAGACATTTAATTATAAGTGTCAAAACCATGGTATGACCCCACAAGAGGTCATACACTTGTCTAACACATTAGACAAGAATCATGGCCATATCGGCATATATATATATATGCAATTAACTACCCAACGATGACTTACTTAAACATGCATACATGGCAACAAACAGATAAACACACACAAATTACAACCTAATATACGTTGGATAAAACCAACCTAGAAGGGAAGGGTTAAGCGCGATCTGCGCAACAACAGGTGCATGCCAATAATTCCAAACAAACCCGAGTCAAGTAGGAACTACATCTACTCACTCGGTTCGCGAAGAGAAGGAGGGCGAGGGAGAGGGAATGCCTCATCCTCTCTCGAGCTGGTCATAGTTTTGCCCCAACAGATGGGTGCAACAACTATACCACACCCTCGAGTCCTAAATCGGAGGAATATTACGCATACACCCGTTATTAACCCAAGTTAAACATGCTTGATAAATAGGGGTAGTCATTCAATCAAAATTACCTAAGTCATGCCATATTCTATACAATACATAGGCAAGTATAAGGTAGAATAGGGGTTCTACACAATATACGAGCTATACAACCTAGCATGCATAATATCTAGCATATTTAGGGTGCAAATAAAGCCCCATGGAAGCGCGAAGCACGACTACGTGCATCGAACGCTCCCGGAAGGGTTGGAATCGAACCACTCACCGATATCCGGGTTGACGCGCATCCCATCCGACGAGATCTGTAAGTCAAGGGTATCAATAGGGGTGAGTATAAGCACACTCAAGCACATAGAATTAACTAGGCACGCCTAAGGCTAGACATGCACGCAAACGGGCTCGAACGCACGCAAGAATGCACGCACGCACGCATGCCCGAGCCCCCCGGACACCCACCCGAGGGTGCCGACCCTCAGCACGGCCAAACCGGCCTCGGGCAGCACCGCACGCACCCCCGGGAGCCCCGGGCGCAGCCCCGGGCATCCCCGCGCGCGCACGCCGCGCGCCCCGCGCGCAGCGCGCCCTCCGCGCGCAGACACGCGCGCGCTCGCGCGCGCGCTCGCGCGCACCTCGCGCGACCCCCCGCGCGTACCCCCGCGCACTCCCGCGCGTACGCGCACGCGCACGCGCCCGCCCGCGCGTACGCACCCGCCAGCGCTACCCTGCGCGCCTGCCTGCGCACGCACGCGCGCGGACGGCCCCGCGCGCGCGCCCAGCACTCCCCAGCCCTCCCAAGCCTCCCACATGCACCCAAACACAACCACCACCCATGCATGCCCTCTCAACACACCCCCAAAGCCATAAAACCAAATTAAAGAAGTGGAGAACTTACCAAACCTAAGAGGGGGAGGGAAAGGGGAGAGGTTGGGGCCCTCGAGCACACCCACGACCATCTCGACCACCACCACCACTACCACCACCTCTCTTTGGCTTCTCTTCTTCATAGGGCTTCACTTTGGCATTTCATCAAACACATGGGGGGGCTGTTGGTTAGAGAGGGGAAGGAAGAGAGCAAAGATGGGGGAAGAGAGAAAAGAATCAACAACAACAATAATCAACAACACACAACCTCACCTTTTCCACTCCTTCTTCTTCATCACCAACAGCTCCTTCTCCTCCACCCAAATATACACCAAAAGAGGGAAAAAGAGAGGCCAAACCGAGGCTGAAGAGCTGAAGTCGTAACATTTCGGGGTGGTATTTATAGGCAAAGTCGGGCTGAAAGACTAAGTCGTCCTCGGACTAAAAACTCTGCGCAGCCTTCACTTAAACGGCCATAACTTCCTCAATACAGCTCCGAATTGCATGATTCCAGTGGCATTGGAAAGATAAGACGATTATCTACAACTTTCATGTTTACACCCAGATCAAATAACCTCTCCAGCTATTCCGAAATCTAGGCTAAACATCTTACAGGGCTGCAGCCTGGATTTCTCAACTTCGGGGTATACATGGAAAAATACCCATAACTTTTAATATACGAATCCAGTTGATCCAATTCCACTTCTATATGGAAGCTATCTCCAAACTTAACATCTCGTAATAATATCGGATTTTTACCTCATCATCTTGGATTTTAACAAAATCAAATCCGAATACCAATCCAAAACTGCATAATTCCAAAAACGTTATCGGAATTAAACGAAAATTTTATGGGCAGTACTAAACAATACCAGGACCCATAATATGCAGTTATATCTTCAATCAGAGTCCTTAAACCCCAGAAGGTAGCTAAAAATCAAAATTTTAGCGACTCCGATCGAAATTAGGACTCTAAATGACACAGGTCTAACATTCTCCCCCCCTTAGGAAATTTAGTCCTCGAAATTTAAGGAAACCCAAAGGGAAGACCGAACATAGAAGTGTCGCCCATAGAGTCCCTTGGCTCCCGAGTGGTCCGGACACCAAACTGGTGCTACCACGCACTTTAACCGAAGGAACGGTCTGGGTACGGAGCCTCTTCTCACATTGGTCCATGGTCTCGATCAACTGCTCCCCGAACGACAAATCCTGCTCGAGGATGAGCGGCTCGAACGGAATGACATGAGCATGATCGTGGACATAATGTCTCAGCTATGAGACATTGGATGACGTCACAGGCACGAGTCAGCCACGGGGCAAGGCTTTATGACAGCCACCTCCCCTAATCCACTCAAGGACGAAAACCGGTCCGATGGAAGGCCGACTCAACACGCCCCGAACGTCGAAACAGAGGATGCCCTTAAACCGGGACACCTCATGCCAACATGTTCGCCGAACCCGAAGGTAGGCTCCTGGCGACGATGACTTGTGTAGCCCTTCTGACGGTTCTAGGTGGTGCAGATGCACGCACGAACCATCTCGGCCACCGCAAGGTCAATAAAATGACTTATGGCCCTTCCAACAGGCGCTCTACAACCTTCCCAGCACAGGGGAGGTGTAAAACTGCGCCCGTAGAGTGCCCCTTTTTCCATTTCATCTGGGCGCTCGAATGGCAGTCGTCTCACAGGCAGACCCTACCCAAAGGGTGGTGCCTCAACCAACTGCCCCAAGTCGAGCACGCAGGCAAATAGCATGTCCTCCAAGGCCTAAATCGTCCTCTTGCCTGGCTGTCCGTCGGTATCGAAACGCGGTACTTAAAAGGGAGGCTCGCGCGAAAAGCCTGCCAAAGGCTGCGCCAGAACCTCGAAGTAACCCACGCGTCTCAGCTCGAAATAGCACCGACCGGAGTGCCATGAAGACGAACAATCGCGAAGGCTCAAACCCGCGTCGAAGCGTCCAGAGACTCAGTCAGTTTGATAGGGAGGAAAGTGCGGACCTAGTCAGTCGGTCAGTGATCACTCAGACAGCACATGACCCAAACGTGACTTTAGCGAGCCCACAACGAAATCCATGATAACTCACTCCCACGTCCACTGAGGAATCTTGATGGACGAACGCACTCCAATGCGACGATCAACAACTTCGCCTGAGGGCATGCCAACCAACATCCTCAACGAAGGCTGCCTCAGAACAGCCCACGGAGGCCAATAACATATTTGAGATCATTGTAGGCATCTGGCGCATTCGTCTGCCCCGACGGCAGTACTCAAAATTCGTAGTGCCCGAAACGGTCACGAAAGGCCAACTAAAGAATGCCCAACTCCCGGATCTCCAAATAGGGTACCTTGCGCGAAGATCGATCAACAGAAAGACACTAGCTCCCAAAGCTGGTCAAAACAGATCATCAATTCACGGCAAGAGGTACTTGATCTTCAACCCCTATGGGGAGATCAAAATAATTCCTGGGACGATTAAGTCCAAATCTGCTCCTCGAGCGTGGCTGACGCTCATGATGTCCTCTTACGCTGGGTAAGCCGCTCGACCGCACTTAATCCGCAAGACACGCAAATAGGAGGTCGTCGATTCCCGACAACACCTAAGCGACGTCATCTACCTGATATGGCGGTTGAGTCCCATCACGAACGCTTAGCGTCACGTCTCCTCATTTACGACCCATGTGGGGGCAAAACGCGACAGTACCTCAAACTGTGCTTCACATGCCGCCACCAACAGGTCGCCCAACTATAACCGTTGGAACTCCAGCATCATGCACTCAATGGGCAGATTCATCACGGGGAGTCCAAGCTCTCGACGTCATCCAGTAGCACTCTCCGGTGTGGCCACTACCTGATAGCCTCCCATGTCCACTATCTCTGCTATATGGGCACACCAACAAGCGTCGTGGATAGTCCCAGGGAGCACCTCACAGGACTCTTGCCTCTACCGGGTAGCTACTATGCACGATGATATATCGAAGCGACTCCGATATGGCTATGGAACCCTAGTCCATAAGCGATCGCCCACCAAGCTGCAATAGGATGCACTCAATCCCGATCATATGCATCACCACCCGCCATCGCACCTCCCAAGTGAGGAAAAATCAATCATCAATTGATGCTTCAAAGGTATTCCTTGACTGGGAAAAGAACCTCGGGAGGGCCTCATGAGGTCCCGATATAGGATATCCCGACAACCAAACAAGGAACACGGAGTACCCTAACCCGGGTCTCAACGCTGACCCTGCAAGGCCCCTTATCCTGAGTAGGAAGGCTAGAAGAAGACATCACCCCTTAATGAATACTACACCACATCCTCAACGCTTGAAACTGGTGCCGCACGCAAACTCTATGGTATACCCCTGATAAACAGAACGGAGGAGACTACGGTCTCCAACCGGTACATGGGGTATCTCTGGCACCACTAGTGGACCTACCGCTAAGGGTATCTACGGGATCGCCACGCGGGCCGCCCGCAGCTCCCGGATCTCTCGCGCCTGCTCAGCCAACGCTCCAGTCTATGCCTCCAGTGCTCTAGTCTGAGTGTCCAGAAGATCTTCCATCTCAGCGTTAGCTCGCGCCAACGCTGGAGGCATCCCGCGCAAGTCCTGGCCCAACAGCCGAGAACTCTCAAGTAGACTCCTCGCCTCCGGTAGGTTCGAAAACCTCCGAAGCCCAAGGGTGACCACGTCCACGCGCCCGTCTCCGAGGAGGCATATCAGCAACTAAGGAACCAGCACTAGGATCAGAATACTCGTCTCGAAATCCTAGGACTCATCTCAAAGAAAACAATTGGCTCTGACAGGACATGGCTCTGATACCAACTTTTGTCACGCCCCAGGGCGGCCGTCCCCGAGACGTGGCAAATATATAAATGATATCAGTAATCCATACACGAGGTCAAATAAATACTCCACAAGAAAAGGCAATACACAAGTAACTGACATCAAATATATACAAAAAGCGGAAGCTCAAATGACTAAGTCTGTAATTCAAAGACATATTACAGACTAGAGTACACAATCAACTGTCCTGTGAGAGCCAATATATACAATAACTGACATCAACAGTCTACATACCGTGCACAAGCACAAGTATAATACATACAATGAAAAGGGAATGCTGATAGCCTCCGACTCGCAAGACATCCAACGCGAACGCAGGTCTCCTACTCGGATGGCGCCAGGGGAGCTCTTCTCTTGGATCCGACTCAGCGTCAACTGGGGAAAAACATAAGCGAGGGGTGAGCTACAAGCTCAGTGAGTGGTCAGAAACCAAACACCAACACCAACATTCGATCCTAAGGCAATCACCTATCAAGGAAACCATGGGTAGAAACCCAACGGTTAACAAGGTCACACGGCGGTGCGACCCTACCCTGCCCTTGCCCTAGCCCCCACAGGGGTGAGTCTAGGGACTCGAAGGACAACTTGCTATTCTACACCGTTCGTCATCCGGTAGCGCTCTCCCAGGCAGCCTCTACCTGGAGCCGGCCACGGTCAGTACACTGTCGAGCGCATCGATGGTACCTACAGGTGGGGGTCCACCCAGGGCGGCTCGTACCTAGGAAGCATCCACACGGATCCGGCGAAGAGGAGAACGATAATTCAGGCTTGCAACATCGTCCGGTGGTCCACCCTCGTGTAGCCTCACCTGGTACACTCCCCTGATCAGTACATCTGCCGAATGCATCGGGAGTACCTACAAGTGGGAGTCCTCTGTCAGGGCAGCTTCTACGTCGGGACCCCGGTATACGACGATATTGGGAGGAAACACTACTTGTTCGCAGCGCGAACCCTATGGAAAGCCAATCACTCAAGCTGGTGGGTCAAGTATCAACTCGAGCCCACAACACTCACACCAACACCCTCACCTCCGAAGGGTGACCTAGGTTGTCGGAAGTAACTGTACCAATCCCTCACCTTCACCCCAAAAGGGGTGACCCAGTCTCTTGGGAAGAGACTAGATCGTTTCTAAGCCCTTGGTCCACCGGTAGCCCTTTCCCCGGGTAGCCTCTGCCTGACATACTCCCACGATCAGTACACTGTCGACCACAGCGATGGTACCTACAGATGGGAGCCCGGTGCCAAGACAGCAATGGTACGCCGAGAAGTTCCTACACGGATCCAACGAAGGGGAAAAACGATAACTCATGCTCGCAGCGCAAACCCCACGGGAAAACCATCTATACAAACTGACGGGTCGAGTATCAACGCGACCCCACCCTACTCACGCCAACACCCTCACCCTCACCCCGACGGGTGACATAGGATCTTGGGGAAGAGGTCGATTGTTCTAAGCCCTTGGTCCACCGGTAGCCCTTTCCCCGGGTAGCCTCTACCTGACATACTCCCACGATCAGTACACTCTCGACCGAAGCGATGGTACCTACAAATGGGAGCCCGGTGCCAGGACAGCGTTTCCAACGCCGGGAAGTTCCTACACGGATCCAACGAAGGGGAAAAACAATCTACGCTCGCGAATACGATCCTCTTGGATCCGTCGTCATCGGTCATCAAACACCGATAAGCGCAACGAATTCTCATGAATTCCCTCCAGGGCGCATAACTCAGATGCGGGGAAGACATTTAATTATAAGTGTCAAAACCATGGTATGACCCCACAAGAGGTCATACACTTGTCTAACACATTAGACAAGAATCATGGCCATATCGGCATATATATATATATATGCAATTAACTACCCAACGATGACCTACTTAAACATGCATACATGGCATCAAACAGATAAACACACACAAATTACAACCTATTATACGTTGGATAAAACCAACCTAGAAGGGAAGGGTTAAGCGCGATCTGCGCAACAACAGGTGCATGCCAATAATTCCAAGCAAACCCGAGTCAAGTAGGAACTACATCTACTCACTCGGTTCGCAAAGAGAAGGAGGGCGAGGGAGAGGGAATGCCTCATCCTCTCTCGAGCTGGTCATAGTTTTGCCCCAACAGATGGGTGCAACAACTATACCACACCCTCGAGTCCTAAATCGGAGGAATATTACGCATACACCCGTTATTAACCCAAGTTAAACATGCTTGATAAATAGGGGTAGTCATTCAATCAAAATTACCTAAGTCATGCCATATTCTATACAATACATAGGCAAGTATAAGGTAGAATAGGGGTTCTACACAATATACGAGCTATACAACCTAGCATGCATAATATCTAGCATATTTAGGGTGCAAATAAAGCCCCATGGAAGCGCGAAGCACGACTACGTGCATCGAACGCTCCCGGAAGGGTTGGAATCGAACCACTCACCGATACCCGGGTTCACGCGCATCCCATCCGACGAGATCTGTAAGTCAAGGGTATCAATAGGGGTGAGTATAAGCACACTCAAGCACATAGAATTAACTAGGCACGCCTAAGGCTAGACATGCACGCAAACGGGCTCGAACGCACGCAAAAATGCACGCACGCACGCATGCCCGAGCCCCCCGGACACCCACCCGAGGGTGCCGACCCTCAGCACGGCCAAACCGGCCTCGGGCAGCACCGCACGCACCCCGGGAGCCCCGGGCGCAGCCCCGGGCATCCCCGCGCGCGCACGCCGCGCGCCCCGCGCGCAGCGCGCCCAGGCGCGCGCAGACACGCGCGCGCTCGCGCGCGCCTCGCGCGACCCCCCGCACGTACCCCCGCGCGCTCCCGCGCGTACGCGCACGCGCACGCGCCCGCCTGCGCGTACGCGCCCGCCAGCGCTACCCTGCGCGCCTGCCTGCGCGCGCACGCGCGCGGACGGCCCCGCGCGCGCGCCCAGCACTCCCCAGCCCTCCCCAAGCCTCCCACATGCACCCAAACACAACCACCACCCATGCATGCCCTCTCAACACACCCCCAAAGCCATAAAACCAAATTAAAGAAGTGGAGAACTTACCAAACCTAAGAGGGGGAGGGAAAGGGGAGAGGTTGGGGCCCTCGAGCACACCCACGACCATCTCGACCACCACCACCACTACCACCACCTCTCTTTGGCTTCTCTTCTTCATAGGGCTTCACTTTGGCATTTCATCAAACACATGGGGGGGCTGTTGGTTAGAGAGGGGAAGGAAGAGAGCAAAGATGGGGGAAGAGAGAAAAGAATCAACAACAACAATAATCAACAACACACAACCTCACCTTTTCCACTCCTTCTTCTTCATCACCAACACCTCCTTCTCCTCCACCCAAATATACAAAAAAAGAGGGAAAAAGAGAGGCCAAACCGAGGCTGAAGAGCTGAAGTCGTAACATTTCGGGGTGGTATTTATAGGCAAAGTCGGGCTGAAAGACTAAGTCGTCCTCGGACTAAAAACTCTGCGCAGCCTTCACTTAAACGGCCATAACTTCCTCAATACAGCTCCAAATTGCATGATTCTAGTGGAATTGGAAAGATAAGACGATTATCTACAACTTTCATGTTTACACCCAGATCAAATAACCTCTCCAGCTATTCCGAAATCTAGGTTAAACATCTTACAGGGCTGCAGCCTGGATTTCTCAACTTCGGGGTATACATGGAAAAATACCCATAACTTTTAATATACGAATCCAGTTGATCCAATTCCACTTCTATATGGAAGCTATCTCCAAACTTAACATCTCGTAATAATATCAGATTTTTACCTCATCATCTTGGATTTTAACAAAATCAAATCCGAATACCAATTCAAAACTGCATAATTCCAAAAACGTTATCGGAATTAAACGAAAATTTTATGGGCAGTACTAAACAATACCAGGACCCATAATATGCTGTTATATCTTCAATCAGAGTCCTCAAACCCCCGAAGGTAGCTAAAAATTAAAATTTTAGCGACTCCGATTGAAATTAGGACTCTAAATGACACAGGTCTAACAACACCAATAGAGAACCAAAGGTTCGGTAAACCGGAAACCCTAACCCTAGCCTTGACCTAAACCTAAAACCGGAAACCCTAACCCTAGCCTTGACCTAAACCTAAAACCGAAAACCCTAAACCTAGCCTTGACCTAAACCTAAAACCGGAAACCCTAAACCTAAACCCTAACCCTAACCCTAAATCAAACCCTAGCCCGGACCTAAACCTAAACCTACCCTAAAAACCAAAACCCTAAAAAACCTAAGTCCCTGGAAAGGGGCGGCTAGCCCTAACTAGCCGCCCCTCACTGGGCGGCTAGTTTACACTAGCCGCCCCCCTAACCGCCCCTGGCCGACTTTGGACCAGTCCTCTGGATGGGACATAAAGCAATATTAAATGCTGATCATTACGGCGGGTCGTGACCTTTAGCCGCCCTCTCTTGGCCTGATCAAACCAAGTAGCCGACCCAAGCCACCGCTTGTCAGAGATGGGACGTTTGGCAGGTCATGATAGGGGCGGCTACTAGAAAGTAGCCGCCCCATCCCGGGCGGCTAGTTAGCACTAGCCGCCCTTCACCTGGTCTCTGACAGAAGAACCAGAGCATTAATGAGAGGTCCAATCGAAGCCACCCACTCCATTACCCCCTGGATCTTCCCCTGCCCCTCTTTTACTATAAATAGAGGAGGCCCCAAGCCTTAAAAAAAAAGGAGGGACACACAATCCACCAAAAAAATCATCAACCCACTTGTTCAAACCCTTCCGCCACTAGAAATCCCAAGAGAGAGAGAGAGAGAGTGAGAGCCCCTTTTGTCAGAGAAACACCTATTCCCTCCATAAAATTCCCTCTCATCCCACCCTCCATAAACCCAGGCTAAACCTAGCTTAGCCTCTGCCCAAAACCCCACCCTTTTCCTACCAAACCCCTGCCCAAATTCCCCCAGACCCTGGACGGCTAACCCTACCTAGCCGCCCCAATCTAGACGGCTCAAACCCACTAGCCGCCCCCCTATCGACACCCCATATCAACATCCCTTTGACCCGTAACTCCTTTAGTCAAGCCCGGAAGCAGAATAGGATTACCTGTTTTTCACCTCTATGTACGGTATATCCGTGTCTCAGAGCGGAGACCCCTCAAACTCCCCACGTAGGCGATCAAATCCGACCCAAACCCCTTTCCTGTTTTTAGAAAAAGCAGGTGGCGATCACAAACCCCCTTGAATCCTCTTGAGCCGCTGTCGGGCGACTCAACTAGGAACGACACCCTCACCCCTTCCGAGAAGACGATCCGGCCGAGCCCGCCAGGGCACGCATCCGATCCGAATCCCCGAAGAAACCCCACACACGCGGATTTTTCGACACCGACACCTAGGACTTAGGTTCTGACTTCTTAAGAAGCTGGAATAAAAAGGGACCTTGGCTGGCCTTGTCTTGAATTTACAGGGCTTTGGACTGTGGAACTTTGGATTATCGGGTTTTGTTGTGTTAGCACGGAGACGGGTACTGATCGAGTAGTGAAGTTTTGGTTGATTGGCCGAGGCGGCGCATACCCGGATGAACTGGACGTGTACTGTCTCGGAGCCGTTCCTCGATCAGGAACTCATGCTCCGTTCGGGTAGAGTACCGATACTTGTGTAATAATCCCCTCTACCGTGGGGGTTTGTGCCTTACGAGGCGGTTGTCCAACCCTATGGCTGATAGGTGGGGACTGGGTTTGGACTACTGGGGCTGCACAATGGGAAATACTGTTGTGGCGGTCAATTAGAAGCTGATATGTAGTACAGTTCCCGTACGAAAGGCTCGTACGAAGCTCTGGACTCAGGCTCTGTAACATCATGTCAATTTCTTGACATTCTGTGAGTTGCAGGCCGGTTCGGTGGACAAGTGTGCGCCACCGAGACACGTATTGCTCAAATTCCTCCCTAGGCCTCATTGTTTCTATGGTTAAATCCGAAATAGAGGGGGTTCTAATCCTCTGATAACCGTAGCGGCCCAAGAATTTCTCGCTTACAGCCGAGAAATTCGACAAGTGATCTACAGGGAGGGTGGAGAACCATTGTAGTGCTTCTCCTTCCAATGATTTCTAGAAGAGGAAGACTAGCAGAGGTTGATTATCTAGAAACGGGTGTGCGTCTAGATAAAAGGCAGTTAAATTAATGTCTGGGTCTCCACGACCGTTATACCGGTGGAATTTGGGGATTTTGAATCCCTCCGGTAGATGGACTGACGGGATTTGCCTCAGGTTATGTAGAGACATGTGTTTGGGGGTTGAGGGACTAGTCTCAGAGAGGATTCTCCGGATGGTTTCATCCAGTGTTTCTCCCCTGGGAGGGCTGCCTAGCGGTCATGGGTTTGGGGTGGCCTGGTAAGGGCCTGGGGTGGAAACGGCTGGGAATATTGGATTCGCGGGGGAAAGGGGGGTGAACGAAAAGACACTCGGGTTGACCGAGTGACTTGGTGTGAATGGGGTCTTGGGAATAGCCTTAGGGGTTTCGACAGGGGCCTCCTGTCTTAGGGTTTTGACCTGGCGGTAGTCGGCGAGGTCATGAAACATGTCCTCTACGGATTGGTATCCTAGACTGACCATCTTTTCCTCTAGATGGGTCAAGAATTGCATGGCCTGACCCTCTTGTTCGGTTCTTTGCTCTAGTATCTTCTCCTCTATGCAGGATTCCATGATGTGTGAAATGGTTCAAGGGAATGAATGCAGATGTAAAGCAGTAAATAAAGCGGTAAAGGATTGCGCAGCGGTGTGCGGCTTACAAAGCAGTAAAGGATTGCGCAGCGGTGTGCGGCTTACAAAGCAGTAAAGGATTGCACAGCGGTGTGCGGCTTACAAAGCAGTAAATGATGCTGTGACGTGAATTAGAGGAGGAACTGATTCGAGGGGTGGGAAACGCTAACCTTCCTAGAGGGTTGATAGCATTCTAGTCAAGCTAGTAAAAGGGGGCAGAAGAGGATTACCTTTTGTTGTTTTACACGAGGGAGGTCCCACCGTGATCGCCAGATTTGTCGGTATACTCAGAATCTTCCCCCGAAGTGTGGGTGGTGTGTGTGTCGGAGGTGGGGATCTGGCGGGGTGCGTGGGGTGTGCGCGTGCGTGTGTGGGGGTTCTTCGGGGATTCGGATCGGATGCGTGCCCTGGCAGGCTCGGTCAGATCGTCTTCTCGGAAGGGTGAGGATGTCGTTCCTGGTTGAGGCGCCCGATAGCGTCTCAAGAGGATTCAGGGGTTTGTGTGACCGCCACCTGCTTTTTCTAAAAGCAGGAAAAGGTTGGGTTGGATTTGATCACCTATGTGGGGAGTTTGTGGGGTCTCCACTCTGAGACACGGATATACCCATACACAGAGGTGAAAAACAGATAATCCTATTTTGCTTCCGGGGCTTGACTAAAGGAGTCTTGGGACATAGGGGTGCAAATGGGGTGTGTATAGGGGGCGGCTAGATTTATCTACCCGTCTGGTGAGGGGCGGCTACTAGGGTTTAGCCTTCCTAGGTCTGGTCTGGTTTGGGTAGAACTTTGGTAGGAAATGGGTTTGGTTTTGGGCAGAGGGTAAGCTAGGTTTAGCCCGGGTTTCTGGAGGGTGGAATGAGAGGGTATTTTATGTAGGGAAATGGGTATTTTTCTCACAAAAGGGGCTCTCTCTTTCTCTCTCCCTCTCTTGGGATTTCTAGTGGTGGAAGGGATTGATCAGGTGAGGATGGTGGGTCGAAGATGTTGATTGGTGATGTTGTGGATTTGGGCTTGGGACCTCCTCTATTTATAGTAAAAGTGAGGCAGGGAAATATCCCGGGGGTAATGGAGTGGGTTGGCTTTGATTAGACCCCTCATTAATTCTCTAGTTCTTCTATCAGAGACCAGGTGAAGGGCGGCTAGTTTCAACTAGCCGCCCAGGATGGGGCGGCTACGTCTTGGTAGCCGCCCCTATCATGACCTGTCAAACGTCCCATCTCTGACAAGCGGTGGCTTGGGTCAGTTAGTTGGGTTGATCCGGCCAAGAGAGGGCGGCTAAAGGTCATGACCCGCCGCAATGATTAGCATTTAATACTGCTTTATGTCCCATCCAGGGAACTGGTCCAAAGTCGGCCAGGGGGGCGGCTAGTGCTAACTAGCCGCCTGGTATGGGGCGGCTAGTTAGGTCTAGCCACCCCTAGCCAGGGACTTAGGGTTTTTGGGTCTTAGGGTTAGGGTTAGGCTTTCCGGTTTAGGTTTAGGTTTAGGATTAGGTCAAGGCTAGGGTTAGGGTTTCCGGTTTAGGTTTAGGTTTAGGTTCCCGATTTAGGTTTAGGTCAAGGCTTGGTTTAGGGTTTAGATTCAGGTCAAGGCTAGGGTTAGGTTTTAGGTTCACCGAACCTTTGGTTCTACTTGGATGTCCAACTGTGGGATATTCCGTGTGTTACATGAAGTATTTCTGTCTCTCTGGAAGGTCAAAATTGGGGTATCTACAGCGAGTAGCCACCCCCTCTCGGGCGGCTAGTTACCACTAGCCGCCCCACCCTGTTTTCTCATTTCAACTTAAAACCCCTTTTCCATCTTTTTCTAGCCCTAGTTCCAAGGTTTTCCATACCAAACAGCCATGTATTGGCTTATTTCCAGGCACTACTTGATCAAACACGACTTTCTCGAAGTTTTGCCGCCCTTTAAATACCACTCAAAATCGAATTTCTTCAGTTCTGGTTCTTTTCCAGAGTTCTTATCCTTCGGATGATCCAATTCACCAACTCAACTTTTACTTGCTTTCTGTTGGTGATATCCCCTCCTTGCTGAGTTTTCCCAAGCACGGGAACGGTAGGCACGAGGAAGCTGACGCTGGGCTGCTCCGTGCATGATAGCTAAGAATCCCAACCGCGGGTTGGATCACTCACCATTTACTTTTCCCACCTTCCACCTGGATCATCCTTTCAGTTAAAAATTCTAAGTCAAGACCTATCCTCTCACGGTCTAAATCAACTCCCCGAATAGTACTGTTTGTGTTGGCATAACTTCTTGAAGGTCGGGCCGGCCGAAATAGGGGTCTCTTTCCTTATCATCAGTTGAAGTCATTCCTGCTTCGCACAAAGACTCCGTCCGATGAAGGACAATTTTGACCATCCAGAAAGACAGAAATACTTCAAGTAACACATAGAAATATCCCATATTTGGACATCTAATAGAGAACCAAAAGTTCAGGAAACCGGAAACCCTAACCCTAAACCCCAGACCTGACCTAAACCAGACCCTAGCCCAAACCAGGAACCCCCACCTAGAGAAACTCTAAACCCCAAAACCCTAGAACCCCAAGTCCCTAGCAAGGGGCGGCTATCCCTAACTAGCCGCCCCATACCAGGCGGCTAGTTAGCACTAGCCGCCCCCCTGGCCGACCTTGAACCGCTTCCCTGGATGGGACATAAAGCAGCATTAAATGCTGATCATTGCGGCGGGTTATGACCTTTAGCCGCCCTATCTTGGCCGGATCAACCCAAGTAACCGACCCAGGCCACCGCTTGTCAGAGATGGGACGTTTGGCAGGTCATGATAGGGGCGGCTACCAGGAAGTAGCCGCCCCATCCTGGGCGGCTAGTTAGAACTATTAACCAAACCACTCTTTTACCCCATAGGTATTCCCCTGCCTCTTTTTTACTATAAATAGAGGAGGTCCCAAGCCTTTAAACAATATCCACAATTCACATCCACTAAATCCCAACCTACTTGATATCCATTCCCTTCCCCCACTAGAAATCCCAAGAGAGAGAAAAAGAGAGCCCCTTTTGTGAAAGAAAAATCCATTCCCTACACAAAAACACCCTCTCATTCCACCCTCCAGAAACCCAGGCTAAACCTAGATTAGCCTCTGTCCAAGACCAAACCCATTTCCTACCGAAGTTCTGTCCAAACCATCTCAGGCCCCAGACAGCTAAACCCTAGTAGCCGCCCCATACCCGACTGCTGGATCCGACTAGCCGCCCCATATCCACACCCCATTTGCACCCCTTTGTCCCAAGATTGCTTTAGCCAAGCCCCGGAAGCAGAATAGGATTACCTGTTTTTCACCTCTCTGTACGGTATATCCATGTCTCAGAGCGGAGACCCCACAAACTCTCCACGTAGGCGATCAAATCCAACCCAACCCTTTCCTACTTTTAGAAAAAGCAGTTGGCAATCACACAAACCCTGGAATCCTCTTGAGCCGCTGTCGGGCGCCTCAACCAGGAACGACACAACCCTTCCGAGAAGATGATCCGACCGAGCCCGCCAGGGCACGCATCTGATCCGAATCCCTGAAGATCCCCCCCACACGCACCCCCCACCGTGGATTCTTTCTGACACCGACGGAACCCGACGCTGACAGAAGGGAGATAAAAAGAGTAATGGGATTCACAGTTGCTGTTTGAAGCAAGAAGGAGCCCTCAATCTTTAGCATAGGAAGGACATACAACAAAAGATCTCAAGGTTTCAATTGAGCGATCCATTGTCATGTATCAAATTCGTTCTTCTTCTTCAGTAGAACAATGATTTGAGTTATGAAAGTAAACTATAATTCTACTTTATAGGGTTTACATGACATATATTTAATATAAAAAAATTGTTATCCGATCTATATGTCGATTGATGGATCTTGGTAGTCCGGATTCATTTTTTCCATAGTTTTTTAACTTGTAGAGGCAAACAAAATTGACATAATAAACATTTGAAATGACCTTTAGAGGTGGAAATGAATGAGTCATTATTTATCTTGAATAGATGATGGGGCAATTTGATTTTTATTTAGCGGCATTTTTTATGTGCCCTTTTGTAACGACTCCGTATTTTATATATTAAATATATACATACATTAATATATATCATAAGAATTGGTATGGCATTTCGATGGACTTTGGTTGGTCATATGGATGTGGGGACCCAGTTGTAAATTTTAAAAGTATGAGGTTATCCAGATAGGAACTTATTTAAAAGTACAATTTATGTCTGGACCATCTGTAATTGTGCTGTACATGATTTTATTCTGTAATAGACAGAATTTGGAGGGAGTGTAACAATATATCAGCCCCTATTATCCCCAAATCCAATTTTAGGGTTCTTGAGGCCATTGTCGATCTCAATTTTAGGGTGGCTAGTTGAAAGTAGTCGACCGCTTCCTTTGGATGGGACATAAAGCAGCACTAAATGCTGATGATTGCGGCGGATTGTTCCTTTAGCCGCCCCATCTTGGCCGGTTCAACCTTAGTAACCGAACTAGGCTATCATTTGTCAGAGATGGGACATTTGGCGGGTCATCATGGGGCGGCTAGTTTCAACTAGCCGCCACCTAGACAATGTCAGAAGAATAGAGGATTAATGGGGGGTCAAATCAACCACTCAATTATCCAATTTGATCTATTGTCCAGTGGACACACCCCGACCCCTTTTTTTTACTATAAATAGGGGGCATCCGACTCTTTTTCTACTCATTCCCAATTCAAATCCATTCATAATCAATTCACCTTCTTCACATATTCACCACTCAAGCCCACACCTACTACTTGAAAACCTAGAGAGAGAATGAGAGTTCTATTTGTGAGTAGAAAACTCATTCCTTACCCAAAATCACTCTCCAAACCCTCTCTCCGAAACCCAGGTTAAACCTAGCTTAACCTCTGTCAACCCTAGCCCATTTCCTACCCGGGTTTTGCCCAAACCGAAACAAACACCGGGCCACTAATTCTCATTAGTTGACCCTCACCTACACCCCTGAGTTTCAAACCTCCTTTACCAAGTTCCCGAAGCAGAAAATGATTCATGCTTTTCACCTCTGTGTATGGGATGCCCATATCCTAGAGCGGAGACCCCACAAACTCTCCCACGAAGGCAATCAAATCCAAACCCAACTTTTCCTGCTTTTTGAGAAAGTAGGTGGCGATCACAAACACCTCTGAATCCTCCTGAGGAGTTGTCGAGCTACTCAGCCAGGAACCAGACCCTTTCCCCCTTCTGAGAGATGATTCGACCAAGCCTGCCAAGGCATGCACCGGATCCGAATCCTTGAAGAACCCGCACACACACCACTAACCAAGGAAAGGAGGATTTCCGGAGCCCCCAACTCTCCGGTGGACCCCAACCCTCTAAAATTTGATACCGCAACCGGGCGATCACAGTGGGACATCTCTCGTGAAAATAACATAAGGTAATCCTCTTCTGCTTCCTTCCAATACTTGACTAAAATGCCATCACCCCTTTAGGAAAACTAAAATTTCCCACTCTTCAAGTTAGGCCCTCCTCTACTTTGCATCACAACATCGTTTACTAAGCCGCACACAGCTGCGCACCCTGTACTTCTTTAATCGCATCTTTTACTACATTAAGCCGAACACAGCTGCACATACTTTACTTCTTTAAGTCACACATAGCTGTGCATGATTTACTTCTTTAAGTCGCACATAGCTGCGCATCCTTCACAGCTTTACCACACCCTTTTACTACTTTAACCTTTCATTGATTTCCACTCCTGAACCATTCCGCATTCACACCATGGAAGCCTGCCTCCATGAGGAAATATTAGAGTAGAAAACTGACCAAGAAGACCAAACTGCACAATTCCTTAGCCACCTAAAGGAATGGTTGGCTAACTTAGGATACCAATCAGTAGAGGACATGTTCCATGACCTCACCGATTATCACCAAACCAAGACCTTGAAGTAGGAGACCCCTGCCAAAACCCCCAAGGCTTGGCCCAAAACCCCACAAACACCCAGTCTCTCGGTCAATCTGAGCACCTTTTCATTCACCACACTTTCCCTAGCGGATCAAATGTTTCCAGCAACTTCTGCCCTAGGCCCTTACCAGGTCATATCGAACCCAGGACCACTAAACTACCTACCCAAGGCAGAAACACTAGATGAAACCATTCAGAGAATCCTCTCCGAGACTAGCCCTTCCACCCCAAACACATGTTTCTACATAATTTGAGACAAATCCCGTCAATCAGCATAGCAGAGGGAATTAAAATCCCATAGTTTCACCGGTATAATGGTCGTGGAGACCTAGATGTTCATTTAACTACTTTCTATCTAGATGCTAGACCTTTTCTAGATGTTCAATCTTTATAATTTGTTTTCCAAAAATCATTGGAAGGAGAAACACTGCAATGGTTCTCCACACTCCCAGTAGACCATCTGTCGAATTTCTCGGCTGTAAGCGAGAAGTTTTTAGGCCGCTACGGTTATCAAAGGATTAGAACCCCCTCTATCAAAGACCTAACCATAGAAAGGATGAGGCCTAGGGAGGAATTTGAACAGTTGGTGTCTAGGTGGCGTACCCTAGTCCATAGAACTGGCCTATAATTAACAGAATGTCAAGAAATCGACATGATGTTACAAGCCTGAGTTCATAGCTTCGTACGAGTTTTTCATACGGAGGCTGTAACACATACCAGCTTCTAATTGACCGCCACAACAGGATTTCCAGTCGTGCAGCCCAGTAGTCCAAACTCAGTCCCTACCTAGCAGCCATATGGTTGGACAACCATTGCAAAAGGTGAAAATCCCCACGGTAGAGGGGGTCACACAAGTCTTGGCACTCTACCCAAACGTAGAACGAGTCCCTGATTAAGGACCAACTCCAAGACAATATATACCCCTTTCATTCGGATATGTGCCGCCTCGGTAAGCCAATCAAAACTTTACTCCCCGATCAGTACCCACCCCCGCGCCGACACGACAAAACCCGGTAATCTGAAGTCCCTCAATCGAGGGCCCTATAGTTTAAAACCAAGGCCAAATTAGGACTCCCCCTGGACTTTCAAAGCCATGCCCGGGCTCGATACCTCTGTGGTCGACCACTACTTAATTTTAGAGCCTAATGTAAAACCCGTAAATCAAAAGCTAAGACGTCTTCATTCAGAGGTGGCTTTGAAAATTAAAGATGAGGTGAACAAACCCCACCAGGCTAAATTTATCCGGGTAGTCGTATACCTGAAATGGGTAGCCAATATTGTTCTGGTATCAAAAAAGGATGGCAAAATCGAGTGTGCATCAACTTCATGGACCTCTATCGAGCATGCCTGAAGGATGATTTCCCATTCCCACACATTGATCTCCTTGTCGATAACGCGACAGGATATGAAATGCTCTCTTTTATGGATAGCTTTTCCGGATACAACCAAATTCAATTAGCACAAGAGGAGCAGGAAAAGACTTCTTTTACCACACCTTGGGGGACCTACTGTTATGTGGTAATAAAGCCTTTCGGGCTCAAAAATATGGGTGCAATATATCAAAGAGCAATGGCCTCCATATTTCATGATATGATGCATAAGCTAGTGTAGGTTTATGTAGATGACATCCTAATTAAGTCTAGGACTCGGATAGGACATGCAGATATACTCAGACAAGTACTACAAAGGTGCTAGGAATTTTCACTTAAGAAGAACCCGAAGAAATGTTGCTTCGGTGTCTCTTACAGGAAGCTCTTGGGGTTCATGGTAAGCAAGAGGGGAATTGAAGTTGGCCCAACTAAAGCAAGGGCCATTGCCCAAATGCCCCCGCCCAAGAACTTAAAGGAATTAAGGGGACTCATTGGTCAGTTGCAATTTCATCTGAAGATTCATCTCACAACATGCCGAACGATGTCGCCCCTTTTACAAACTACTGAAAGGAGGAGTTAAGTTTACCTGGAATAGTGAATGCCAACAAGCCTACGATAGCTTAAACCAACAAAACCAAGCAGAAAGAATCACTAGTACCACAAAATCCTAGCTCTCGATCTAGAAGATGTGGATGATGGAAATCCATGATACTTTGATATCCAAACTATCTCGAAGACGGTTCATTTCTAGAATACGCCACCAATAGCGATGAAAAGATAGTTAAAAGGATAGCATCCAAATACTGCCTCCGAGGGCAAATAGTCTTCTGAACATCCTTCAACGGAGAGCTAGTCGGATGCTTGAACGATGAAGAAGCATACACCATCGTAGAAGAATCTCACTCTGGAGTATACGGGGGTCATGTCAACGCCCAAAGAAGGTGCTAAGGATAGGTTACTATTGGTCCACACTCGAAGGAGACTGCAGCAAATACGTTTGACGCTGTATTCAATGTCAAACTTATGCCAACAAAATACATGCACAGCATCTTCCTTGCACCCCATGACCTCACCATAGCCATTTTCTATGTGGGCACTAGATGTGGTAGGACCATTCCGAGACACTATAGAAAACACCACTCAAAAGGCTTTTATCCTCACTGCCACGAAATACTTTACCAAATGGGCCAAAGCTGAATCCTATGTACTGATCAAAAGATCTATCTTGGCCTGTTTTGTTCGCACCCATATTCTCACATGGTTTGGCACCCCCAAAATGATCATAACAGATAATGGCCCACAATTCATTTCCCACGAATTCTGAGATCTGTGTGATAAACATCACATAGAACTCCATCACTCCACGCCATATTACCCCTAGGGAAATGGATAAGCAGAGGCTAGCAACAAAACCTTGCTCAAGATCATAAAAAAGACAGTAGAGACCCACAAAGCTACTGACTGGCCAGATAAGTTAGTTGATGCTCTCTTGGCTTACCGAATCTCTTTCCGAACACCCCTTGGCCAGACCCCATATTCACTCACATTCAGGGTAGAAGCAGTAGTACCCTATGAGATTCTTATCCCATCCCTAAGAGTAGTATTAGAAGAAGACCTGTACATTGAAGAAAGAAGAGAAGCGCTCCTACAACGCCTCAAACTATTAGATGAAAAAAGATTAAGAGTCGAAGACCATGCCTAGGCCTACCAGAGGAAGGTGGCAAGGGCATTTGAAAAGAATGTAATAGAGAGAAAATTTAAAATTGAGGAGATGGTACTTAAGAAAATCATGCCATCAATACAGCCCCACCGAAAAGGCAAGCTGCAACCCACATGGAAAGAACCCTATGTGATCACCCATGCCTACTCCAGGAATGCCTATCGCTTGGTGAATGCCGAAGGAGTCGATGTCTCAGGTTTGTGGAATGCACTTTACCTAAAAAAATTCCATGCATAGAACTCTCAATATTTGAGAAATATATTTCTTCCTTCCTGCGATTTCCATTGTTTAGCACCTAATGATAGAATTATAAGACTCTCAAAGATAACTTGTATTTTACTTGAACTCATATTCGCCACTCATGCCACCTTCATCATACATGTACGACTTAGGAATCGGTTTACGTGATAATAGAAAAAATTGCCTACCCTGTAAACTGGGACAATTTTTTAAACCCCAAAGCATCTCCCCTTTATTCTTGCTCTTATTCGTATCAACCCAAAGTCGAAATGAGGAATTACATGGACCTAGCATATTTCCCAAAATTGGCTCTGACACCATACAAACACTTTTAGAGGGGAAGCAGAAAAGAATAAGGGTAAAATACAAAAAAGTCCCCACCTCAAAACAAAAAAAATCAAGCAAAGAGAGGCCGAACAAAAGAAAAGACACCCTAACGAAATGGGTAAACTCTATATTTAGCAGGCGCAAACTTCTTTACGCACAGTATATGCTAAACAAAAGGTTGTACTATTACACATCTAAACAAGCGGATTGTACTCTCCACCAAAAACACGGGTACACGCCTGTAACTGTTATATATGTGTCACTTTTTAGCCATTTGGTTGCCTTTGAGTCAATTTTGGCCAGTTTCAAAATTTTCTTTTTTCGATCGGAATCACTAAAATTATGGCTTTTAGCCATCTGTGGGAGCTAGAATACTCCGATTGAAAATCTAACTGCGTATTATGGGTCCTGGTACCGTTTGATACCACCCATAATTATTTCATCGAATTCCGGTTAAGTTTTAGAAAATTATGCAGTTCTGAATCGTATCTGAATTTTGGTCAAATTTGAGAAAGTCAAAGAGAGAAGACCTTGACCAAGTCAAAGGATGACTTGGACCAAGTCAAAGAATACCTTGACTAGTCAAATGTGACTTTTGACTAGTCAAAGGGTTTTGTTTTGTTAGACCTGTGTCATTTAGAGTCCTAATTTCGATCGGAGTCGCTAAAATTTTGATTTTTAGCTACCTTCTGGGGTTTAAGGACTTTGATTGAAGATATAACTGCATATTATGGGTTCTGGTACTGTTTAGTACTGCCCATAAAATTTTCGTTTAATTCCGATAACGTTTTTGGAATTATGCAGTTTTGGATTGGGCATTCGGATTTGATTTTGTTAAAATCCAAGATGATGAGATAAAGATCCGATATTTTTACGAGATGTTAAGTTTGGAGATAGCTTCCATATAGAAGTAGAATTGGATCAACTGGATTCGTATATTAAAAGTTATGGGTATTTTTCCATGTATACCCCGAAGTTGAGAAATCCAGGCAGCAGCCCTGTAAGATGTTTAGCCTAGATTTTGAAATAGCTGGAGAGGTTATTTGATCTGGGTGTAAAACATGAAAGTTGTAGATAATCGTCTTATCTTTCCAATGCCACTGGAATCATGCAATTCCGAGCTGTATTGAGGAAGTTATGGCTGTTTAAGTGAAGGTTGCGCAGAGGTTTTAAGTCCGAGGATGACTTGGTCATTTACTCGACCTTTGCTTATTTAACCCCCAAATGTGCACGACTTCAGCCTCTGTTTGAGCTCTCTTTTGCTCTGGTCCAGCCCTTTGAAGTGTGTTTTGGGTGGAGGAGAAGGAAGAGATGGTGATGGAGAAGGAGCACTTGATGGTGGAAGTGAAGGAATCAAGGTTTGTGTGTGAATATTGTGTTGTTGTTTCTCATCTTCTCCTCCCCTAGCTGATCCATTGCTTTCCCTCCCCCTTTTGATAACAGCACCCCAAGTGTTTGTGTTTATGCCTAAGTGAGGGAGAAGAAGAAGGAGTGCTTGGAAGGGGTTGTGCTTGAAGAAGAAGTTGATCAAGGTGAGATGTGTGATGTATTAAAGGTTTCTCCTCCCTCTCCTCCTCCCCAAGCTAATCCCCATATTTTCTCCTCCCCCTTTGGTTCAGCCAAGAAGAAGAGAAGCAAGGAAGAGGTGGTGGTTGCGGTGGTTGCGGTCGAGGTGGGCGAGGGTGTGCTTGCGAGCCCTCCATCTCCCCTTCCTCCCCCCCCCCCCACTCCTTTCGGGTAAGTTTTCCCTCCTCCTTTGTTAGTTTGAATGCATGTATAGGTGTTTGGGAGGGCATGCATGGGTGGTATTTGTGTTTGGGTGCAAGTGAGGGCTTGGGGGAGGGAGTTTGGGGGCTGGGCGCGCGGGTCCGCACGCGCGAGCGCGCACGCGGGCGCGCGCGGGGCGCTAGAACGCGCTGAGGCGCGCGCGGGGAAGTGGGAAGCGCTGGGACGCGCGGGAGCGCGCGTGCGCGTGTGCAGGGGCGCGCGTGCGCACGCGCAGGTTGTGCGCGCGCGGGGCGCAGGGGCCGCGCGCGGGTGCTGCCCGGGGCCCGTTTTGGGCGTGCGGAGGGTCGGCACCCTCGGGTGGGTGTCCAGGGGGCTCGGGCACGCGTGCGTGCGTGCATGCATGCGTGCGTTCGAGCCCGTATGCCTGGATGTCTATGTCAAAGGCATCCCAAATTGATTTTTTGTGTTTGTTTATGATTATACTTATCATTTTGGTACCCCTTGCCTTGCAGACCTCGTCGGTTGAGATGCGCGACGACCCGGGTATCGGTGAGTGGTTTGATTCCAACCCTTCCGGGAGCGCTCGAGGCACGTAGGCGTGCTTCGCGCTTCCATGGGGCTTTATTTGCACCCTAAATATGTTAGATATCATGCATGCTAGGCTGTATAGCTCGTATATTGTATAGAACCCCTATTCTACCTTATACTTGCCTATGTATTGTATAGAATATGGCATGACTTAGGTAATTTTGTTTGAATTACTACCCGTATTATTAATTGAACATATCCAGCATGTTTAACTTGGGTTAATAACGGGGTGTATGCGTAATAATCTCGATTTGGTACTCGAGGGTGTGGTATAGTTGTTGCACCCATCTTGTTGGGGCAAAACTATGACCAGCTTCGAGAGGGGATGAGGCATTCCCTCTCTCTCGCCCTCCTTTTTTTCGCGAACCGAGTGAGTAGATGTAGTTCCTACTTGACTCAGGTTTGCTTGGAATAATTGGCATGCACCTATTGTCGCGCAGATCACGCTTAACCCTCCCCTTTGAGTTGGTGATACCCAACGCCTGCTTAAGTCTTACCTTTGTGATGGTATGTTTATTATGCCTCGTATGCATGTTTAAGTAAGTTATCCCTGGATAATTAATTGCATATATATATAATATATGCCGATATGGCCATGATTCCTGTCTAATGTGTTAGACAAGTGTATGACCTCTTGTGGGGTCATACCATGGCTTCGACATTTAGAATTAAAAGTCTTTCCCGCATCTGAGTTATGCGCCCTGGAGGGAATTCATGAGAATTCATTGCGCTTATCTGTGTTTGATAACCGATGATGACGGATCCATAGGGATCGTATTCGCGAGTGTCGAGTGTTCTTTCCTTCGTCGGCTCCGAGTAGAGACTGCCCGGCGTAGTAAAGTCCGGTGGAGATCTCCCAGATACTACTTATGACGCGTGCTGGTGTGCCCATACAGCTGAGGTAGCGGTCTTGGGAGACTAGTCCGGTAGAGGCCTGAACCCTGTGCACGAGGTAGTAGAGGCCACACCGGGAGAGACTACCGAAAGACGAGTGGAGTAGGACAATCGACCTCTTCCCCAAGAGCCTATGTCACCCCAAGGAGGGGGTGAGGGTGAGGGTGTGGTGGGTCGGCGTTGGTTCGATCTGCCAGTTCGTGTAATTTCCCAAGATCCTATGTCACCCGTCGGAGTGAGGGTGAGGGTATTGCTCCCATGATCCTATGTCACCCGTCGGAGTGAGGGTGAGGGTATTGCTCCCAAGATCCTATGTCACTCATCGGGGTTCGGGTGAGGGTATTGGCGTGAGTGGGGTGGGCTCGAGTTGATACTCGACCCACCAGCTTGTGTAGTAGGTTTTCCCATGGGGTTCGCACTGCGAACAAGTAGTGGTTCCTCCCAATATCGTCGTATGTCGTGGCCCAGATGTTGAAGCTGCCCTGACAGAGGACTCCCACTTGTAGGTACTCCCGATGCATTCGGCGGATGTACTGATCATGGGAGTGTACCAGGTGAGGCTACACGAGGGTGGACCACCGACGATATTGCAAGCATGAATTATCGTTCTCCCCTTCGCCGGATCCATGTGGATGCTTCCTAGGTACGAGCCGCCCTGGGTGGACCCCCACCTGTAGGTACCATCGACGCTGTCGACAGTGTTCTGATCGTGGCCGGCTCCAGGTAGAGGCTGCCTGGGAGAGCGCTACCGGATGACGAACGGTGTAGAACAGCAAGTTTTGTCCTTCAAGTCCCTAGGCTCACCCCTGTGGGGGCTAGGGCGAGGACGAGGTGTGGTTGCACCGCCATGTGACCTTGTTAACCGTTGGGTTTCTACCCATGGTTTCCTTGATAGGAGATTACCTTAGGATCGAATGTTGGTTTTGGTGTTTGGTTTCTGACCACTCACTGAGCTTGTAGCTCACCCCTCGCTTATGTTTTTCCCCAGTTGACGCTGAGTCGGATCCAAGAGAAGAGCTCCCCTGGCGCCATCCGAGTAGGAGACCCTCGTTCGCGTTGGATGTCTTGCGAGTCAGAGGCTATCAGCATTCCACTTTTATTGTATGTACTATACTTGTGCTTGCGCACGGTATGTAGAGTGTTGATGTCTGTTATTGTTATATATTGGCTCTCACAGGACAGTTGATTGTGTACTCTAGTCTGTAATATGTCTTTGAATTACAGACTTAGTCATTTGAGCTTCCGCTTTTTGTATATATTTGATGTCCGTTACTTGTGTATTGCCTTTTCTATTGTGGAGTATTTATTTGACCTCGTGTATGGATTACTGATATCATTTATATATTTGCCACGTCTCGGGGACGGCCGCCCTGGGGCGTGACAAAAGTTGGTATCAGAGCCATGTCCTGTCAGAGCCAATTGTTTTCCTTGAGATGAGTCCTAGGATTTCGAGACGAGTATTCTGATCCTAGTGCTGGTTCCTTAGTTGTTGATATGCCTCCTCGGAGACGGGCGCGTGGACGTGGTCACCCTCGGGCTTCGGAGGTTTACGAACCTATCGGAGGCTAGGAGTCTACTTGAGAGTTCTCGGCTGTTGGGCCAGGACTTGCGCAGGATGCCTCCAGCGTGGGCGCGAGCTAACGCTGAGATGGCGGATCTTCTGGACACTCAGACTAGAGCACTGGAGGCATAGACTGGAGCGTTGGCTGAGCAGGCGCGAGAGATCCAGGAGCTGCGGGCGGCCCGCGTGGCGATCCCATAGATACCCTTAGCGGTAGGTCCACCAGTGGTGCCAGAGATACCCCATGTATCGGTTGGAGACTGTATTCTCCTTCGTTCTGTTTACCGGGGGTATACCATAGAGTTTGAGTGTGGCACTAGTTTCAAGTGTTGAGGATGTGGTGTAGTATCCATTAAGGGGTGATGTCTTCTTCTAGCCTTCCTACTCAGGATAAGGGGCCTTGCAGGGTCAGCGTTGAGACCCGGGCTAGGGTACTCCGTGTTCCTTGTTTGGTTGTCGGGATATCCTATATCGGGACCTCATGAGGCCCTCCCGAGGTTCTTTTCCCAGTCAAGGAATACCTTTGAAGCATCAATTGATGATTGATTTTTCCTCACTTGGGAGGTGCGATAGTGGGTGGTGATGCATATGATCAGGATTGGGTGCATCCTATTGCAGCTTGGTGGGCAATCGCTTATGGACTAGGGTTCCATAGCCATATCTGGAGTCGCTTCGATATATCATCGTGCATAGTAGCTACCCGGTAGAGGCAAGAGACCTGTGAGGTGCTCCCTGGGACTATCCACGACGCTTGTTGGTGTGCCCATATAGCAGAGATAGTGGACATGGGAGGCTACCAGGTAGAGGCCACACCGGGAGAGTGCTACTGGATGACGTCGAGAGCTTGGACTCCCCGTGATGAATCTGCCCATTAAGTACATGATGCTGGAGTTCCAACGGTTATAGTTGGGCGACCTGTTGGTGGCGGCATGTGATGCACAGTTTGCGGTACTGTCATGTCTTGCCCCCACAGGGGTCGTAAATGAGGAGACGTGACGCTAAGTGTTCATGATGGGACTCGACCGCCATACCAGGTAGATGACGTCGCTGAGGCGTTGTCGGGAATCGACGACCTCCTATTGCGTGTCTTGCGGATTAAGTGCGGTCGAGCGGCTTACCCAGCATGTAAGAGTCATCATGAGCGTCTGCCATGCTCAAGGAGCAGATTTGGACTTAATCGTCCCAGGAATTATTTGATCTCCCATAGGGGTTGAAGATCAAGTACCCCTTGTCGCGAATTGATGATCTGTTTAGACCAGCTTTGGGAGCCAATGTCTTTCTGTCGATCGATCTTCACGCAAGGTACTCTATCTGGAGATCCGGGAGTTTGGCATTCTTTAGTTGGCCTTTCGTGACCGTTTCGAGCACTACGAATTTTGGGTACTGCCGTCGGGGTAGACGAAAGCGCCAGATGCCTACAAGGATCTCGAATATGTCATTGGACCTCCGTGGGCTGTTCTGAGGTAGCCTTCATTGAGGATGTTGGTTGGCATGCCCTCAGGCGAATTGGTGGATCGTCGCGTTATAATGCGTTTGTCTGTCAAGAATCCTCAGTGGATGTGGGAGTGAGTTGTCTTGGATTTCGTTGTGGGCTCGCTAAAGTCACGTTCGGGTCACGATGCAGTCTGGGTGATCATTGACCGATTGACTAAGTCCGCACTTTCCTCCCTATCCAACTGACTGAGTCTCTGGACGCTTTGACGCGGGCTTGAGCCTTCGCGATTGTTCATCTTCATGGCACTTCGGTCGGTGCTATTTCGGGCTGAGACGCATGGGTTACTTCGAGGTTCTGGCGCAGCCTTTGGCAGGCTTTTCACGCGAGCCTCCCTTTTAAGTACAGCGTTTCGATACCGACGGACAACCAGGCAATAGGACGATTTAGGCCTTAGAGGACATGCTAATTGCCTGCGTGCTCGACTTGGGGCAGTTGGATGAGGCACCACCCTTTGGGTAGGGGTCTGCCTGTGAGACGACTGCCATTCGAGCATCGAGATGAATTGAAAAAGGGGCACTCTACGGGCGCAGTTTTATACCTCCCTTATGTTGGGACGATTGTGGACCGCCAGTTAGAGGGGCTATGGTTATTTAATTGACCTCGCGGTGGCCGAGATCGTTCGTGCGTGCTTCTGCACCACCTAGAACCGTCAGAAGGGTTACGCAGGTCATAGTCGCCTGGAGCCTTCCTTCGGGGTAGGGCGACCATGTGGGCTTGAGGTGTCCCGGATTAAGGGCATCCTCTGTTTCGACGTTCGGGGCGTGCTGAGTCGGCCTTCCATCGGACCGGTTTTCGTCCTTCAGTGGATTAGGGGAGGTGGCTGTCATGAAGCCTTGCCCCGTGGCTGACTCATGCCTGGGACGTCATCCAATATCTCATAGCTGAGACATTGTGTGCACGATCATGCTCATGTCATTCCGTTCGAGCCGCTCATCCTCGAGCAGGATTTGTCGTTCGGGGAGCAGTTGATCGAGACCATGGACCAAAGTGAGAAGAGGCTCCGTACCCAGACCGTTCCTTCGGTTAAAGTGCGTGGTAGCACCAGTTTGGTGTCCGGACCACTCGGGAGCCAAGGGACTCTATCGGCGACACTTCTATGTTCAGTCTTCCCTTTGGGTTTCCTTAAATTTCGAGGACTAAATTTCCTAAGGGGGGGAGAATGTTAGACCTGTGTCATTTAGAGTCCTAATTTCGATCGGAGTCGCTAAAATTTTGATTTTTAGCTACCTTCTGGGATTTAAGGACTTTGATTGAAGATATAACTGCATATTATGGGTCTTGTACTGTTTAATACTACCCATAAAATTTTCGTTTAATTCCGATAACGTTTTTGGAATTATGCAGTTTTGGATTGGGCATTCGGACTTGATTTTGTTAAAATCCAAGATGATGAGATAAAAATCCGATATTTTTACGAGATGTTAAGTTTGGAGATACCTTCCATATAGAAGTGGAATTGGATCAACTGGATTTGTATATTAAAAGTTATGGGTATTTTTCCATGTATACCCCGAAGTTGAGAAATCCAGGCAGCAGCCCTGTAAGATGTTTAGCCTAGATTTTGAAATATCTGGAGAGGTTATTTGATCTGGGTGTAAAACATGAAAGTTGTAGATAATCGTCTTATCTTTCCAATGCCACTGGAATCATGCAATTCCGAGCTGTATTGAGGAAGTTATGGCTGTTTAAGTGAAGGTTGCGCAGAGGTTTTAAGTCCGAGGATGACTTGGTCATTTACTCGACCTTTGCTTATTTAACCCCCAAATGTGCACGACTTCAGCCTCTGTTTGAGCTCTCTTTTGCTCTGGTCCAGCCCTTTGAAGTGTGTTTTGGGTGGAGGAGAATGAAGAGATGGTGATGGAGAAGGAGCACTTGATGGTGGAAGTGAAGGAATCAAGGTTTGTGTGTGAATATTGTGTTGTTGTTTCTCATCTTCTCCTCCCCTAGCTGATCCATTGCTTTCCCTCCCCCTTTTGATAACAGCACCCCAAGTGTTTGTGTTTATGCCTAAGTGAGGGAGAAGAAGAAGGAGTGCTTGGAAGGGGTTGTGCTTGAAGAAGAAGTTGATCAAGGTGAGATGTGTGATGTATTAAAGGTTTCTCCTCCCTCTCCTCCTCCCCAAGCTAATCCCCATATTTTCTCCTCCCCCTTTGGTTCAGCCAAGAAGAAGAGAAGCAAGGAAGAGGTCGTGGTTGCGGTGGTTGCGGTCGAGGTGGGCGAGGGTGTGCTTGCGAGCCCTCCATCTCCCCTTCCTCCCCCCCCCCTCTCCTTTCGGGTAAGTTTTCCCTCCTCCTTTGTTAGTTTGAATGCATGTATAGGTGTTTGGGAGGGCATGCATGGGTGGTATTTGTGTTTGGGTGCAAGTGAGGGCTTGGGGGAGGGAGTTTGGGGGCTGGGCGCGCGGGTCCGCACGCGTGAGCGCGCACGCGGGAGCGCGCAGGGCGCTAGCACGCGCTGAGGGGCGTACGGGGCGGTGGGAAGCGCTGGGACGCGCGGGAGCGCGCGTGCACGCGCGCAGGGGCGCGCGTGCGCACGCGCAGGTTGTGCGCGCGCGGGTGCTGCCCGGGGCCCGTTTTGGGCGTGCGGAGGGTCGGCACCCTCGGGTGGGTGTCCGGGGGGCTCGGGCACGCATGCGTGCGTGTATGCATGCGTGCGTTCGAGCCCGTATGCGTGGATGTCTTTGTCAAAGGCATCCCAAATTGATTTTTTGTGTTTGTTTATGATTATACTCATCATTTTGGTACCGCTTGCCTTGCAGACCTCGTCGGTTGGGATGCGCGACGACCCGGGTATCGGTGAGTGGTTTGATTCCAGCCCTTCTGGGAGCGCTCGAGGCACGTAGGCGTGCTTCGCGCTTCCATGGGGCTTTATTTGCACCCTAAATATGTTAGATATCATGCATGCTAGGTTGTATAGCTCGTATATTGTGTAGAACCCCTATTCTACCTTATACTTGCCTGTGTATTGTATAGAATATGGCATGACTTAGGTAATTTTGTTTGAATTACTACCCGTATTATTAATTGAACATATCCAGCATGTTTAACTTGGGTTAATAACGGGGTGTATGCGTAATAATCTCGATTTGGTACTCGAGGGTGTGGTATAGTTGTTGCACCCATCTTGTTGTGGCAAAACTATGACCAGCTTCGAGAGGGGATGAGGCATTCCCTCTCTCTCGCCCTCCTTTTTTTCGCGAACCGAGTGAGTAGATGTAGTTCCTACTTGACTCAGGTTTGCTTGGAATAATTTGCATGCACCTATTGTCGCGCAGATCGCGCTTAACCCTCCCCTTTGAGTTGGTGATACCCAACGCCTGCTTAAGTCTTACCTTTGTGATGGTATGTTTATTATGCCTCGTATGCATGTTTAAGTAAGTTATCCCTGGATAATTAATTGCATATATGTATAATATATGCCGATATGGCCATGATTCCTGTCTAATGTGTTAGACAAGTGTATGACCTCTTGTGGGGTCATACCATGGCTTCGACATTTAGAATTAAAAGTCTTCCCCGCATCTGAGTTATGCGCCCTGGAGGGATATCATGAGAGTTCATTGCTCTTATAGGTGTTTGATAACCGATGATGACGGATCCATAGGGATCGTATTCACGAGTGTCGAGTGTTCTTTCCTTCGTCGGCTCCGAGTAGAGACTGCCAGGCGTAGTAAAGTCCGGTGGAGATCTCCCAGATACTACTCATGACGCGTGTTGGTGTGCCCATACAGCTGAGGTAGCGGTCTTGGGAGACTAGTCCGGTAGAGGCCTGAACCCTGTGCACGATGTAGTAGAGGCCACACCGGGAGAGACTACCGGAAGACGAGTGGAGTAGGACAATCGACCTCTTCCCCAAGAGCCTATGTCACCCCAAGGAGGGGGTGAGGGTGAGGGTGTGGTGGGTCGGCGTTGGTTCGATCTGCCAGTTCGTGTAATTTCCCAAGATCCTATGTCACCCGTCGGAGTGAGGGTGAGGGTATTGCTCCCAAGATCCTATGTCACCCGTCGGAGTGAGGGTGGGGGTATTGCTCCCAAGATCCTATGTCACCCATCGGGGTTCGGGTGAGGGTATTGGCGTGAGTGGGGTGGGCTCGAGTTGATACTCGACCCACCAGCTTGTGTAGTAGGTTTTCCCATGGGGTTCGCACTGCGAACAAGTAGTGGTTCCTCCCAATATCGTCGTATGTCGTGGCCCAGATGTTGAAGCTGCCCTGACAGAGGACTCCCACTTGTAGGTACTCCCGATGCATTCGGCGGATGTACTGATCATGGGAGTGTACCAGGTGAGGCTACACGAGGGTGGACCACCGGACGATATTGCGAGCATGAATTATCGTTCTCCCCTTCGCCGGATCCATGTGGATGCTTCCTAGGTACGAGCCGCCCTGGGTGGACCCCCACCTGTAGGTACCATCGACGCTGTCGATAGTGTACTGACCGTGGCCGGCTCCAGGTAGAGGCTGCCCGGGAGAGCGCTACCGGATGACGAACGGTGTAGAACAGCAAGTTTTGTCCTTCAAGTCCCTAGGCTCACCCCTGTGGGGGCTAGGGCGAGGACGAGGTGTGGTTGCACCGCCATGTGACCTTGTTAACCGTTGGGTTTCTACCCATGGTTTCCTTGATAGGAGATTACCTTAGGATCGAATGTTGGTATTGGTGTTTGGTTTCTGACCACTCACTGAGCTTGTAGCTCACCCCTCGCTTATGTTTTTCCCCAGTTGACGCTGAGTCGGATCCAAGAGAAGAGCTCCCCTGGTGCCATCCGAGTAGGAGACCCGCGTTCGCGTTGGATGTCTTGCGAGTCAGAGGCTATCAGCATTCCACTTTTATTGTATGTACTATACTTGTGCTTGCGCACGGTATGTAGAGTGTTGATGTCTGTTATTGTTATATATTGGCTCTCACAGGACAGTTGATTGTGTACTCTAGTCTGTAATATGTCTTTGAATTACAGACTTAGTCATTTGAGCTTCCGCTTTTTGTATATATTTGATGTCCGTTACTTGTGTATTGCCTTTTCTATTGTGGAGTATTTATTTGATCTCGTGTATGGATTACTGATATCATTTATATATTTGCCACGTCTCGGGGATGGCCGCCCTGGGGCGTGACATGTTTTTTTAGCCTGGTTGAGTTGACCAAAGTCAAAACTCACTTAACCCCTTTTTGGGCATTAACTACCCCTCTCTCTCTCTTTTTCTCTCCCTCTCTCTCTCCCTCCCCTTGTCAACGTGCATCTCTCATTTCACTCCCTCTTTTGCTTTTCATTTTGTTTAAGTGTGTGAGTGTGTGAAGGAGTGGAAGAGGAAGCTCAACAACACAAAAGGGGTGTGTGTGTGTGTGTGTGTGTGTGTGTGTTATGTTGTTGTTGATTCCCTCTCTTTAGCTCCCTTTAAAACCCCTTTATCCACTGATTTCTAGCCAAGTAGGGGCTGGTGGGGAGGCTAGGGAGGGGTGGTAGTGGTGGTTGTAGTGGAGGTTGCGCCGGGTGCACCCGAGGGGCCCCGAAATCCCCCATTTCCTTCCCCCTCCTTTGGTAGCTTTCTCCCCCCCACTTTTCTTTGGTTTTCAAGTGTTAGGGGTTGTTAGCGAGTCATGCATGCTAGGTGGTTGAGTTAGGGCTGAGTGGAGAGGGCAAGAAAGGGGCTTGGCAGCCCTGGGCGCACGTGCGGGTCCATCTGTGCGCGTGCGCACGCAGGGGTGGCCCAGGCGGCCTGACGGGTGCGCAGACGCACGCGTGCGCGTGCACGCGGGCACGCGCGGGGAACTTGCAAGGCACAGTGCACACACACTGTGCGCGGGAGTGAGAGCGGGCGCACGCGAGCATGCGCGCGTGTGCGAGCTGCGCGTCTGGGCGCGCGAGTGCGCGTCCGGGAGCGCGGCAAGGGGTCTGGACGTGCGGGCAGCGCGTATGGATGCACGGGTTAGTGCGCCTTCGAGCGCGGGTGCACGTACATGCATGCATGCGCGTGTGTACGCGTGCGGAGGCCATGCGTGTGGCTGCCCGGGGGCTTGGGTGGGTGTCGGGGCACTCGGACATGCGCGCGTACGTGCGTACTCGCATGCGCGGGAACCCGTATGCGTGCATATCCAGGTCTTTGGCATTTCTAGTTATTTTTAAATGTTGTTATGTGTTTATTCTCACCAAATTGGATGCCTTGTCTTGCAGATCTTGGCAAACGGTCGCGCGATGACCTGGATTACGGTGAGTGGGTCAATCCAACCCAGTTGGGAGGTGTCCGATGCACGTAGACGTGTATTGCCCTCCCCTGGGGCACCATAACCTCATATTAGTCTCCTTAAGTATGCATGTTAGTGCTTACCTTGTTAGGTTGCATCCATGCCATATTAGACTTAATATGTTAAGATCATATACTCTAGTACCATGCGTAGGGACCCTTACTTTTCTAAGTGTTGTGTCCCTTGTTAGTTTAACCATGCCTTTACATACACCATGACTCATGCTAGGTTAATCCTATTCCGGGCATGTCTTACACCCATTTAATCATGTGTTAGTATTTACATGTATGCATGACTAAGGCATGACTAAGGTAGTGACCTTAAATATTTTTCTATCATGTTAGACTTGTATATTAGAGTATTACATCCATGTATTATACATATGAGCCCAAGCATGCCTTAGACAATATTAGAATATTGTTGTAGCATTAATTGTATACTACTTTGATTTAATTCCTTATGTAATTATTTATATGTTGTATACTATACCTCTATATATCTTATATATATAGAGGCCATGAACCTTGTTTAATAAGATTAAGCAAGTGTATGACCTCTGATGGGGTCATACCGTGGCATTGACATTACAAATCATTTGTCTTCCCCGCATCTGAGTTATGCGCCCTGGTGGGAATTCATGAGAATTCATAACCTTACCGAAGACGGATCCATGAGGATCATAACCACGTATGTCAAGTGCTCTCCCCTTCATTGCCCTCGTGTCGAAGCTACCCGGGTTTAGTTGTCCTGCGAGGTGCTCCCAGACACTATTCATGACGCCGGTTGGTGCGCCCATACGGTAGAGGTAGAGGTCATGGGAGGCTACCAGGTAGAGGCTACTCGGCAGAGGGCTACCGGATGACGAAAGGTGTAGACCAATTGACCCCTTTTCCCCAATAGTTTTCCCCAATAGTCCTATGTCACCTAAGGGTTTGGGTGAGGGTGAGGGCGTAGTGGGTTGGGTTGATACCCGACCCAATGACTTAAGTGACTGTTCCATCCGTTGGAACCCCAATCACTCAGAATATTTAATATGGTGTGGTAGGTTTGGGTTGACACCCGACCCACCGACTTAAGTTGAATTCAGTTATTGAGACTTGATTGCTTGAAAGATTAATATGAGTTGTGATGCTTGGATCGTACCATTCACTGAGCGTGTGGCTCACCCCTCGCATTTGTTTTCCTCCGGTTGTCGCTGAGCCGGACCTGAAGGTGGAGCTTCTATAGGCGCATTACTGTAGCAGAGCGGCGCACGTGTTTTGGATCTGCGAGTGTGAGAGGCCATCAGCTTCCCCCTTTTTCCTTGTATGTATTGCTACTCGTGCTTGTGCACAGTATTGGTGTTTGATGTCTTTTATTTAACATTGGCTCTCACAGGACAGTTGATTATGTATTCCGGTCTGTAAATATGTCTTCGAATTATAGACTTAGTCATTTTAAGTTTCCGCCATATGTTTATATATTATGTCAGCTTCCTTGTTAACTGCTTTAGTACCTTTGATGTTGAGTAGAGTCTTTTATTGACCTCGTGTATGGATTGCTGATATTATATATTTGCCACGTCTCGGGGACGGCCGCTCTGGGGCGTGACAGTAACGCCCCAGGCTTACACAGCAAGAAATTGTCCGCTTTGCCCCTAAATAGACTCACGACTTTAAAATGCGTCTTGGTGTGTAAGAGTTGTGCTCACATATAAGCACAGACTATCTCCTCCCATTAGGTGATGTGGGACTAAACACCCTCACCCTCACCCAATCCATGGGCCTCTTGGGACTCTTGGGCCTGGGCCACGCATCACAATCACCCCCCAATAGGCCACATGTCCTCGTGTGGGGCCATCCACACCCACCATCGCATAATGGACAAGCTCTGATATCAATTGTAATGTTCCAGGCTTACACAGCAAGAAATTGTCCGCTTTGCCCGTAAATGGATTCACGGCTTTAAAATGCATCTTGATGTGTAAGAGTTGTGCTCACATATATGCATAGACTATCTTTCCCATTAGGTGATGTGGGACTAAACACTCTCACCCTCACCCAATCCATGGACCTCTTGGGACTCTTGGACCTGGGTGAGGTGTCACAACGCCCGACGGACTATACTCTCTACCCAAATAAAGAAGTTGTAAAAAGAAAAAGGCCAGAGGGACCTAGAAAGTAGGACATATGCCAGACTGGGACAATTCTAAATATTGCTCCATGGAAGATATTACTCTTACCCCATTCACCCCCTCTTTTATTTATGCAATGGAGTTGGAATTAGACTATGTCTACTTAGAAATGCGAAATTTCAACCAAAGGTACACTTTTTCCTATGCTTACAATAGCACGCACTCACATGAGTTCATTTAAAAACTTGTCTATCCAAAGGAAGCTTATTTGACTTGATTCTTGATACATTCATGGATTTCCCGACATGTTTAGAATAATATGGCCGAGCATTTAAGAACCATGAACTTGAAAAATTGACACCTAAACAAATACCTTTCGAATACAATCCTAGTTTGGACATTATTTACTGCGAGGGCCCCTTTTCAGGGACTTAATGGTATCTTTTGCTCCAAGAAAATTGGAAACATGCCCTCTCACATGACTGATCAATTGAAGAATTAAAATGCTCCCTTATGTCACTCACACTTATACATATGCTTGTATTTTCCTTTTTCAAATCATTTAGGCATTCAATTTTCTCAAAATATCACAATTGACTCCCCATACCAAAAGAAACCACCATCCACTAGGTCGCTCTCCCCCTGCCCAAAGCGGAGTACCACCTCTGTCCCATGCCACAAGGCTCAAATACGATTCGGTCGCTGAAAATGAAAAGAAAATGGGTTAGTTTTAAGATAGCATTCAAGAGGTAAGAATTCTGAATCTAAACAAAATTTTCATTTAAAAATCATGCCCCCACATATCAAGTTAAGTAAAAAAAAGCATGACATACGTGAGCCTAAAAGAAAATCCATCCTCCCTTGCTGTAGGACTTATTCATATGATCAAATATTTACCCATCCCTTTATCCCACCATGATCATCTCTATCTTGTAATTGCATACTTTCTTTCTTATTTCATACTTACCCCCCCCCCCCCTTTTTAGTAATATACATGACAAAAACACATAAAAAATTATCCCTACCCTAAACACACATATCATGCCCATATATACCTCTCAAAGGAAACCCTATTGATTCATGAATGCATGCATGTCTACTCCCTCTAAACCCCCGTGCTATACTCATACACATACGGTCTAAAGGTTGCCACTTGTATATATATGCTTACTAGATGACCTATGACTTCACGAACGCATACTTAAATCCATCTTACAACCCCCACCATGGTCCTCTTTATTGTGCTTGCATGCCTTTTTATGCCATTATCTATCATGCTTACATAACCCTTTCACAACAAAAATCACCATAATAAAAACATATGAAAGATTGTCCCTCCCTTGAAAATACACACCATATGTAAACCTACCATTATTATTTCATAGACTCATGAAATACACGTAAACCCCATCATAACCCCCAATGCTAAAGATCATAAAGAATGCCCATCACAAAACTCTCACAAACAAAACATGCATGCAAAACCAAAACCTTTCTAAAAACACTCAGAAAAATAAGACATGCTCATCGAATCCCAGCGTTATCATTTTTCTATGTACACAAATAAGCTTGCTATATATACATTTCTTACACATTTTTTAATTCACAAAGACATATATATAAAAAATAAAAGCTATACAAAGGGAATTAGGAGAATATCGTGGCCCGTGTGGATCCAGGAGTGTCCACCACAGTCTCGTCGGGATCGTCCATCCCGTCGTCATCCACCTCCTCCTCATCCATGGCCTCCTCAGCCTCAACATCAGCACCAATCTTCGTGGCCCCTATACTCACGTCCTCAACCCTCGCGGCCTCAACCCCGACACCCTTGGTCTCCTCCGTGCCCACCGCACCAAAGGCCAACACCTCGAAATCACCCAAGACCCTTCTCTCTTCCTCCTCAACCCTGGCTTCTGTGGCCTCCATGTCCAACATCCCAACAAAAGCATCCAAGGATGCCCTCACACTCTCACTGATCCCCTCAACCTCTTCCCCCTCAACCGTACCCTCGGCCGATCCTCCGGTCTCCAAACTGACATGTCTGGCCACCACCGATCGATCACCGCGCCTCCTATTACGTGTATACCTTATATCATCACCTGTAGGAATAGTAGAAACCCCCGGGACAGCCCCCGAAGGCGTGTCCCCAACCAAACATGTGCTGATACCCACCAACAGCGTATCCGCCGCACCTATCACCTCACCCCACGACCTCCTCTCCACCCTATCGCCCTCCGATAATGAAGAGCTCGGGCTATGTTCTCCACGAGCCACCCGCGGTCGTTTCCACCTCGAAGTAATCGCCTTCGACTTTGTCATCTCCTTGGATGGAAAAGAAAAAGGAGAACCCAAACTTAGGGTTTTGAAATCAAGAGGAAGAGATATATTAGGTTGAAATGGAGTAAGAGAGGGTGAAGAAAAATGAAGTTTTTAATTTTGAAATGAAAAAGGAGTAATGGAGGAAGAGAAACCGTTTCAAAACGTATGGAGAGAGAGGGAGACTTTTTAGTAATAATGGGCCCAGTTGGCATGTGGCTACCCGTGAGTAGCTCCCCCATGCTAGATGGCTAAAGACAAGTTGCCACCCCTTTCCCTGTCGGGTAATCTCCAGTAGCCACCCCCTACCCTTTGCAAAAAACACTTATTTCAATAGTTTTCTAAATCAAAAGTCATGTATTGGTTTATTTCCAAGTCTTACTTGATCAAACACAACTTTCTTAAAAGTTTTGTCACATTTTCAGTACCGTTCGGTTCGAATTTACTTAGTTTGGTTCTTTTCTATCCTTTGGATGATCCAATTAACTAAATCAACACCTTTTACATGCTTTATGTCTGCGACATCCCATTGATTTTTTGAGTTACCCAAACATGGGTATGGTAGGCATAAGAAAACTGATGTCAGGCTACTCTGTGCACAATGGCTAAGAACCCCGTCCGAGGGTTGGATCACTCGCTACTTTACTTTTTCTGCCATCCACCAGATCATCCTTTTGGTTGAAAATTCTATTCAAGACCTAGCCTCTGACAATCTAAATCAACTCCCTCAATAGTATTGGTCGTGTTGCCTAAACTTATTGAAGGTTGGGCCAGCCAAAATAAGGGTCTCTTTCCTTATCATCGATCGAAGTCTTTTTGTTTCACACAAAGACTCCGTCCGATGAGGGACAATTGTAGATACCCTAATTTTGACTGTCCAAAAAAAGAAAATTTACTTCAAGTGATATTGAAAAATTACCACAATTGGACATTTAATAGAAAACATCTTTAAAAGAAACAAAAGAAACCCTCGCTAAACACTTAGAAAAATTAAATGATCAGAGAGGGGGCGGCTTGTTGAAAGTAGCTACCCCTCACTGGGTAGCTAGTTTCAACTAGCTGCCCCTTAAACCGCCCCACCACTTCCTTTGGGTGGGACATAAAGAGGCTTAAAATGCTGATGATGGCGGCGATTGCTCCCTTTAGCCACCCCATCTTGACCGGTTCAACCTTAGTCATTTTAACCGCTTGTCAGAGATGGGACTGTAGATACCCCAATTTTGACCGTCCAGAGATACAGAAATACTTCAAGTAACACACAGAAATATCCCACATTTGGACATCTAGTGGAGAACCAAAGTTCAGGAAACCGAAAACCCTAACCCTGACCTAAACCGGAAACCCTAACCCTAAAACCCTACCCTAAACCAGACCCTGGCCCGAACCAGAACCCCACCTAGGAAAAACCCTAAAACCCAAAAACACCTGAGTCCCTGGCAAGGGGCGGCTAGACCTAACTAGCCGCCCCATACCAAGCGGCTAGTTAGCACTAGCCGCCCCCCGGCCGACTTTGGACCAGTCCCCTGGATGGGACATAAAGCAGTATTAAATGCTGATCATTGCGGTGGGCCATGACCTTTAGCCGCCCTCTCTTGGCCGGATCAACCCAAGTGACCGACCCAAGCCACCGCTTGTCAGAGATGGGACGTTTGGCAGGTCATGATAGGGCGGCTACCAGGAAGTAGCCGCCCCATCCTGGGCGGCTAGTTGGAACTAGCCGCTCTTCACCTGGTCTCTGACAGAAGAACCAGAGAATTAATGAGGGGTCTAATCGAAGCCAACCCACTCTATTACCCCCTGGACATTCCCCTGCCCTCTTTTACTATAAATAGAGGAGGTCCCAAGCCTTTAAACCCATGACCAAAAATCCACAACAATCACCAATCAACATCTTCAATCCACCATCCTCACTTGATCAATCCCTTCCACCACTAGAAATCCCAAGAGAGAGGAAGAGAGAGAGCCCCCCTTTTGTGAGAGAAAAACCTATTCCCTACACAAAAACACCCTCTCATTCCACCCTCCAGAAACCCGGGCTAAACCTAGCTTAGCTTCTGCCCAAAACCAAACCCATTTCCTATCGAAGTTCTGCCCAAACCAAACCAGACTTGGGACGGCTAAACCCTAGTAGCCGACCCTCACCAGACGGCTAGATCCAACTAGCCGCCCCCCCATACACACCCCACTTACACCCCCTATGTCCCATAACTCCTTTAGTCAAGCCCCGGAAGCAGAATAGGATTATCTGTTTTTCACCTCTGTGTACGGTATATCCGTGTCTCAGAGCGGAGACCCCACAAACTCCCCACGTAGGCGATCAAATCCGACCCAACCTTTTCCTGCTTTTAGAAAAAGCAGGTGGCGATCACACAAACCCCTGAATCCTCTTGAGACGCTATCGGGCGCCTCAACCAGGAATGACACCCCTCACCCTTCTGAGAAGACGATCCGACCGAGCCCGCCAAGGCATGCATCCGATCTGAATCCCCAAAGAACCCCCACACACGCACGCGCACCCGCACACCGCCGGGACCCCTTCTGAAAGCACCAACACCACGCGGCCCTTTCGGAGGCCTTCCCGATGATACCGACAGGGACACTTGGCTGGTCATCATGGGGTGGCTATTTTCAACTAGCCACCCCTCACCTGGACAATGTCAGAAGAATAGAGGATTAATAGGGGGTTAAATTAACCACCCTATTATCCAATTTGATTTATTGTCCAGTGAACACAATCTTGCCCCTTTTTTACTATAAATAGGGGGCATCCAACTCTTTTTCTACTCATCCCCACTTCAAATCCATTCATAATCAATTCACCTTCTACACATATTCACACTCAAGCCCACACCTACTGCTTGAAAACCTAGAGAGAAAAAGAAAGAGAATTCTATTTGGGAGTGGAAAACCCATTCCCTATCCAAAATCACTCTTCAAACACCCTCTCCAAAACCCAGGTTAAACCTAGCTTAACCTCTCCCAAACCCTAGTCCATTTCCTACCCAGGTTCTGCCCAAATTGAACCAAACACCGGACCAATATTGTCTCACAAGTGTGCTTGTTTGAGGTGAGTGAATCCTTATGTATCTGTTCTATTTTTATATTATGTATGTGTATAGAATTTGGAGATGAATGTTTTAGCCCTTGGATGCATTATTTATATTCATGAAAATTCAACATGTTAATATGAATATAATGATGCCTGGGTTATGTCATATTTCACATAACACCATATCCTATTATTTTACATGTGCGTGGAGGTTGATTTGGCATATGATTGCGCGAAGTACTTTATTTTGAAGCAAACAAGACATTTATTGTTTTGATGTAAGCATGATATATTAGAGGACATGTGTGTGTTGCATGATGGCGAAAGCCACTGGATGGACCATCGCCATAAACAACGCGGGATGTGTATCTGTGTGTGTGGGACAGATAGCGCACAATTTCAATTGTGTATCCGGACAGTCTCCACACATGGAGGTCGAGGAGTTGGCAGGCTCATGGGCATGGTGAGCTGGGCTGTTAGGTGTTATGGGCGTGACACCGGCTTCTTTTTAGGGGACGTTATATAATTGTTCAACCATAGTATGGGACTATCTTGTTACACTTCATGGGTCACATCTGGGTGGTATGTGTACCGTCTTGGCGTCTATCATGGGTCCGTATTACATGCCTTGGCGCGGACAATCTTTCCCCTCTTATTAGATTGTAGGCACAGGAGTGTGTGTGCTTGAAAACAAATGACACGATTTCATAGTAGACATCTAGCATAGTTGTCTTATTTTGTATGAGTTTTGACAGACTTTCACCTACTTTAGAAGATAATGACACCATGATTTTTATTATATTAATTATACAATCATTTTTATTATTCTTACATGAAAGAGGGATATTGTAGTGCTAGTTTATTCACCGAGCTTTTTAGGTCATCTCATGGTTTATTAATTTTACATAATAATGCTTTTGGAGGTGGATCCCCACCAATTGTGTTTGTGGTGGTGTAGTAGCTTTCATTTGTTGATTGTATCGAGTAGGCTTCATTTTCTTCATACATGTTAGTCTATGGACCTATGTAGTTGCTCTGAGAGGACAATTGTCTCAGATATTTAATAATGTGTTCTGTTGAATTATTGTATCTCTTTTAGATGCTTAGATCCTAGTTTATGTTTTGTTGTTTTATGTAGTAGTGAATGCCAAACCACATTCTTCAGTACTTGATCTTCCGTGGATTCAAAGTGACGTCACGAAAAGAAAAATTACCCAATTATTGGTTGGATTTTTTTGTTGCATTACACCTTTAAATCTAATAAACCTTTTTCCCTTTTGTTTATAGTGGCAATTTCAACATCATTATTGTGCTGCTATATATCAGACCCTTTAGTGACCCTGAATTATCAGCACTTGCATTTAATGTTGTATAATTTTTGTTATTGTTGATAGTGAGCGATTTTTATTCTTTTAGAGGCAATGTTTTTTGCCACTATTTACCAGTTTTGTTGTAGTGACACACACACACACAAGGGGATTGATGGGGTGCGGACATGCATCTGTGCACCCCATCATCCGTCTTTTAATCTCAGCCATCTTGCGATCAGACGGCTAATGATGGTTATTTTTTTAAAAAAAATGGACGAAACCGATTGCATCAAGTGATCACCCAAGTCCACCCATCTTTCTCCTCTCATTCTTCTCTTCATCACTTCGACTCAAAAACAGAGAAAAAAGGGGGAGCACCACCTACTGCGGCCCCATCCGCTCAGCCATCCCCACCCCCTCCCCGTGCTCGTTGACCAGCAGCCACCCCAAGGCCTCCTTGCCCTCAACGACCACCGGCCATCCCCACCCAATCAAGGATTCTATCTAATTTGTCTTCACATTTAGGGTTTTCTTTTCAGATTTATTTTCAAATCTAGGTTTTTATCTGATTTTTTCTGTCATAAGATTTTTTTCATATTCTTCTCAAATCTACTGGGTTTTTTCAGAATTTTTTTTACTTTGTAGATGCTTATTGAGGAAGTCATAAAAAAATGATAGATTAATCAATAGATGTAAAGGATATTTATTTTGCATAATGAGATATTGAAAGGATGAATTTTCATTTCTTTATTGGCGATCTTAATGTAGGTGTATTTTCACCATTCATAGGGGAATATAAATTAATGAAGATTCAAAGACTGACCAAAAGATTCAACATGAAAATTGAGAGTAATTCCCATGAAATTGTTTATAAAGCTTGGTTCCCCGATGGCCTTATCGCTGTAGTGAGAGAATTTAGAGCTTCCGAACAGGGGAAAAGATGCCTTCTCTATGGAATCGGATGCATTATCTTCATGTCAATAGCATAGCGGGTACTCAGCAGGCCATCATAGGTGATATTGAAAGTCGGCTCAAAATGAAGGAGGAGAAAAGGAGGGAGAGGAAACATTTTAAATTGTTTCGGGTATATAGTGCCTAGTTTCTCGGCAGCTACCCGCGTTTAGCCACTCGGGCCTGACGGCTAAATTGACAACCCGGCGGAACCTGACAATTGCATTCAACATGCCACACCCCCTGTTTGCTTCCTAGAATCATAAGGTTTAAATGTTATCTAAACCAATTGTCGTGTATTATTTTATTTTAAGTCTTGCTTGACTAAAATCACAACTCACACGAAGTTTTATCACATCACCGGTATCATTTCACCTAAATTTCCTCAAAACCAGTCTCTCCCAGAATTATTATCTTTCAGATGATCCATTCACAAACAAATCCCATTGATCGCTGAATTATTAGGCGCATGTTAAAGAACGAGGAAGCTAATGTCAGGCTATTACACACGATGGCTAGGAACCCCGTTCGAGGATTGAATTACTTGCTTCCTTAATTTTTACTCATTCACCCAACCAGATCACTTTGTTAATAGTGTGTTAGTAGACCCAGTTTTTGTTGGTCTATGTAATACCCCCGTACCCAAGACTCCATTTTGAAGCATTGATAAGCATTGATACGGTTCGTTACCTCTCACTTTCCACAATACTCGAGGTATTTAAAACATAGAAGATTTTTTAAATTATGCCAATTAAAAATATAACCAGGATCTAAACATAATTCATCCTAAACAGGGATGATTACATATGAAATAAACTAATTCAAATATCCAACTATTTTTGCTAAAAGGGACTAAGGAAAATCTATATGCCAAAGAAAGGCTTATTCAACCATCTAAATGCAACGGAAATAAAGCGCAACTACGACCTCCACCACCGAGATCAACGATCACCAACGGCTACCATGAAAGTTGGGGAAAGAGGGGTGAGCAACCACACGCTCAGTGAATGAACCTTTGAGGTCTCAATAATAATTGATATCAAAATAAAAATCTTTAATAAATTATCATAAGAAACAATTTACAATATACAATAGTATAATTTTAGCAATATCATAATTTCCAATAAAACCATAAGTTAAACAAAACACCTTCCAAATGCATGATCGCAAATAACTATAAAAACTCATGATGCATATTAATGCAACAGACACGCATGCCCGTATTCATGGCACCTAGCCATAAGGATTTCGCATAGGAAATCATGTCACCTAGACACATGTCACCTAGACATAAGTCACCTTCTGAACTATGGTCACCTATACCTAGCCACCTAGGCTACATCACCTATACGAATGCGATGCATGCATGATCAACACATATTTTATTTTAAAACTATGCATGCGACTATTTCAAATATAATAATATTTTCAAACAATACATAGTAAGGCATCAGCCTATATAGTATGACATGCTCGAGGTTATACAAAAATAGCATTTAAAATCATTCACAGAATCCTTTGAAAACTAAATAGGAGACGAGACCCACTCACCTTAGGTCCAACAAGTCCAAAACAACTCCAGTAGGTCTAAGGCAACCTAACCCGACCTAAAAAAGACACAACTAATCATAATACGTACAAATAGTATGGAACCCGAGGGTATGTGGAGACACAAAACCCGACGGCTCCCATAGGGACCGTCTGTGACCAATCCGACGGCTCCCATAGAAGGGCCATCTCGGGACAGAAGCACAAAACCCTAATTACTTTTTATAAAATCTTTTAAATCAGTTACCAATGAAAATAAATCTCGAGTCGTTCAAAATCATTGTTAAACCGAAATAATAACCATCGAAATCAAGTCATACGAACAAAAATCCAATTATAATAAACCAAAACTTAAATAAAAATATTTCAAAAACCCTAAGTTTATCATAAGTACGAATGCAATAAGGATCTCCGTTAATTCTCTAAATTTTAAGAAAATATATTCCTGGTTTGGATCTAAGCATATGGGGTTCAAAAACAAGGTTTACACGATCATAGGAATATGATTAAACTGAATAGGAATCCAAATAAAAAATCATTTAAATTCTTAGAAAAGTACTAGATCTTTCGCAGAGATATAATAACATAGATTTATATTTAACAAATCCAAAAATTTTAATATTAGACGCATAGGTTCGGATCTATGCGTATAAGATTCGAAATAAGACTTAAAGATCATAAAACATGATTTCCACTTTAAAAGAATTAACCTAAGCGTGGTATACACATAGGCATATTTATCTTTACATGAAAAACTTACAAACCACCTTTTAAAACAACTTAACATCATGGCTATATCATAAGATCCCTCATCCTTTAAAATCGTATGAAAAATCCAATAAGAAACCTAAGAAAGCATATACATCCAATATATTCATGCAAGACATAATATTATCATCAAAGCTTACAAAATCATGCGAAAACACTTAAGAAACAAGAAGAAAACAATCCTTTTGTTTGGAAAAACCTTGAAAACAAGATCATATCGAAAGAACACCCAAAGGGAACCATTATAAATTAAAAACTCTTCTAAAAATCTTTGAAAGACTCACCAAAACCCCCAGACCAAACCCTTCCCAAGCTCCTCAATACAGTGGCCAAAGGGAAGAAGAAGGAGAAGAAAATAAATTTTTAGGGTTTTGGTGTTTCGAAGCCAAGAGAGAGAGAAAAGATGTTTCAATACTAGAAAACACGTAGGGGACAAAATAACCCCCCATGCCCTCCAAGTCCCACATCAGCAACAAGGAATGGGAGGAGACCATGCCGGAGGCCGTCGAAAAAAGGACCCGGGCGAAGAAGTAAAGGAAGAAAGCCCTCAGCTCCCTCCGAGCCCTCTATGGGCACGCGGCCACCTCTCTCGTCTCGATCATCGCTTGTCTCCTCTCGAAGCTAGCAGTAGCTTCACCCTTCTGGCGCTATGTGAAGGAACCAAGGCCATACTGCCCTGAAAGCCACCCCAAAGGGATCTGGTTCAGCGTCCGCTCTAGCTCGATGAACGCCCACTAACCAATCAACTCCTGGAAGAGTGCCTTGTAATCGGCAAGGGTAGCCGCAATCACCGCCTCCCCCAATACCGGAAGGCCAGTGATCCGCTGAATGTCCTCAAGGGTTGGCATGACAGCACCGGTGGGAAGGATAAAGACACAACTCTCCGGATCCCACCTCTCCGCCAAAACCTCCACATAAGGCCGATGGACATGGAATGGCTCGATCAAAAAGAAGGAGCGAAAGCCCACCCCATCCATCAAACTCCTCTCCCCCTGGCCCAAGGCATCGTACCATCTCTTCATCCCATGTCACAAAGCCCATATACGATTCGACCGCTACAAAAACGAACGAAAGGAACATGGGTTAGTTTGAAGAGCAGTTGAGAGGTGAGAATCCGAGTCTACAAATTCATTTAGAAACCATGCTTAGCTGGATAAACTTCTATATCCTAAATAAAAAAAGCATGAAAATAGAAGACTTCGCACATGGGTCCACCTTCCATTATTCGCGAAACACTTTTCATTTGATCACCTATTCTACCCTCTTATCCCACCATGGTCATTACTTGCATACCTTGTTTGTATTACCGTCTCTCATGCTTATATACTTTCCACAAACTCACCCAAGCATATGAAGGAACTTAGACATATGAAATGCATGCATATACTCCCTCTTACTCTACCAAGATCAAACACATATGGAGACACACCTCAAAAATTGTATGCATACAAAAACCATCACATGCAAGCATGCTAGTCATACCATTCCTCTCTTCTTCTAAAATAGAACAAACATGGATGTGTGTATAAAAAATAATTTGTCCCCCTTTCTAAAACAAACCCATATCAGCATGCTTACATATCTCAACGTGATCAAACTATACATACAAGCATGCATATTAGAAACATATATCATCCACTAATACCTATTTATGCTATAAAAAAAACATATATACACTTATACACGAATAAAAGCTAGAGTAAAAAGGGTTAAGTAGTTACCACGGCCTGTGTGGACCCAAGGGCATCTACCTCGGCCTCGTCAGGATCCTCCATCCCGTCATCATCCCCCTCCCCGTCATCGTCTCCCTCTTCCTCGAACACGGTCTCCTAGCCTTTGCCTCAGCACATACACCGGCCTCTGTGGCCCCTATGTCTACACCCTCGGCATCCCCGACCTCACCCCCAACACCCCCAGTCTCCTCCACGCCCCCCGTACCAGAGACAAACTCTGCGAAAACCCCCATATCTCTTCTTTCGTCTTCCTAAACCCTAGCCTCTATGGCCTCCCCATCCAGCATCCCAACTACGGTATCCAACGATGCTCTCACATCCTCACTAACTCCCTCATCCCCTTCCCCCTCGGTTACGTCCTCGGCCGGTCCTCCGACCGCCAAAGCCACCTCTTAGACCACCACCGGTCGATCCCCACGCCTCCTCTTACGTGTATAACCTATCACACTATCCCCAACCTCTGGGACAGCCCCCGAAGAAGCACCAACATCCCCACCCGCGCCAACCAATGGTGTCTCCATTGTTTGAGTCACCTCCTCCACGGTCCTCCTCTCCGACTCACCACTACCCGACGAGTCCGACCCTGAGACGGCCCCTCTCTGCTCTCGGGAAGACCTTAGACGCTTCATCATCGAAGCCATCTTCTTCCCCTTCGTCATCTCCTTCGATTTCGCATGAAACAAGAGATTCAAGGGAATCTAGGGCTTCGAAATCAAGAAGAAAGGGATGATGAAAGGCAAAAACAAAGGATTCAAAGGGTTTTAAAATCAAAGTTTTTCAGTTTAAAACTGAGAAGGAGTAATGGAGGGAGAGAAACTGTTTTTAAAAAATAGGGAGAGAGAGAAGGGTCTTTTTGGTTATACGGGACTCAGTCATGGGGCGGCTACCCGCGAGTAGATCCCTTCTCTCGGGCGGCTAGTTTCAACTAGCTGCCCCTCCCAGCTTTTCAAACTTTCACTAGATACCCCAATTTTGACCGTTCAGAAACACGAAAATACTTCAAGTAACACCTGGAAATAACCCACATTTGGGCATCGAATAGAAAACAAACCTCAGAAAACCGGAAAACCCTAAACCCCGGCCCAAACCCTAAAAACCCTAAACCCTGGCCCAAACCCCGAAAACCCTAAATCCTGGGCCAAACCCTAGAAACCCTGGAATGGGGCGGCTAACCCTAACTAGCCGCCCCACACTAGGCGGCTAGTTTCCACTAGCCACCCCTGGCCGACCCCAAACCACTTCCCTGGATGGGACATAAAGCAGCATTAAATGCTGATCATTGTGGCGGGTTGTGACCTTTAGCCCCCCCATCTTGGCCGGATCAAACCAAGTAACCCACCCGAGCCACCGCTTGTCTGAGATGGGACGTTTAGCAGGTCATGATGGAGGCGGCTACCAGGAAGTAGCCGCCCCATATTGGGCGGCTATTTTCAACTAGCCGCCATTCACCTGGTCTCTGACAGAAGAACCAGAGAATTAATGAAGAGTCTAATCAAATACACTATTAACCAAGCTACCCTGTTACCCCCTGGATATTCCCCTCCCTCTCTTTTACTATAAATAGAGGGGATTCAAAACATTTCAAAACATCCATCAATTCCCATCAAGAGTTCACATTCATTCTCACATTCCCTATCCACAACAATTCCCACTTGAAATCCCTAGAGAGAGAGAGAGAGTCCCATTTGTGAGAGAAAAACTCATTCCCTACACAAAATCACCCTCTCAATCTATCCTCCAAAACCCACGTTAAACCCAGCTTAACCTCTGCCAAAAACCAAACCCATTTCCTACCCAGGTTCGCCCAAATTCACCCAGACCCAGGATGGCTAACCCTAGCTAGACGGCTCAAACCCACTAGCTGCCCCTTTTCTACACCCCACCTGCACCCCCATGTCCGAAGACTCCTTTAGCCAAGCCCCGAAGCAGAATATGATTACCTGTTTTTCACCTCTGTGTACAGTATATCCGTGTCTCTGAGCGGAGACCCCACAAATTTCCCCCGCGTGGCAATCAAATCCAACCCAACTTTTCCTGCTTTTTGAAAAAGCAGGTGGTGATCACACACACATCGGAATCCCTTTGTGCCGCTGTCAGGTGCCTCAACGGGAACGAGACCCCATCACCCTTCCAAGAGACGATCCGATCGAGCCCGCCAAGGCGCGCAGCGGATCCGAATCCACGAAGCACCCCCACACACACGGATTTTTTTTCCACACCGACAGAGCAGCTCAAAAAAAGACCCTTTGAGCGGTGATCCAGTCAATCGCAAGGCATACTAGAAACCCACCCCCACTGAATTCTGATTCTGCTCTTTTATGTAGTTCCCTTTATTTGTCAGACCACCCAGTGATTGCATAGCCTTATGTCTTTTGTAGGAGTACATGTTATTTTCTGTGATCCACCTGTATACGATGTATCAAGTCTAGTGACAATTTGTTGGAACAAAAATTTTATTTCCAAGATAAGACTTAATTTGAGTGCAGTGCATTTTTTTTGGAATGGCTGAAGTTGTGTGATCTTTTCATATCTTTGATGTTTAGCTATCTAGCCCTGCTTGCAATCACAATACATAATCAGAGGCTAGATGCTCAAGAGGTTAAAGCTATAGGCCCTTTTTTGTGTCCTTTAATTACTGATTTTTCATCTACGATAATGCATAATACTGTAACGATTGTGACTTTTAATCAGGTCAGGCAGTGCCTGACGAATCATATAGGCGTCGTTGGGCACCTGGGCGATGGATCCATAAGGAGCCGTCGGGTAGTTGAGCGACGGGCTCAATAAGAGCCATCGATCTAGAAAAATTTTGAGTTTGAAATTGGTCCATTTTTTTGAAGGAACAAACGCTTAAATTGCAAATCATATTTGCATTAATTGGTTTTATTGGCGTCGTATTTTGTACCCCATGTGTTTTCTAATATTAAAACATCTTTTGGCATTGAAACCCTAGAAACTCCAAAACCCTATATGCTTAGATCCAAACCAGGGATATACTTTTGTGAAAATTTAGAGAATTAACGTGAATCCTTATTGTATTCGTACCTATGATAAACCTAGGATTTTCGAAATATTTTATTTAAGCTTTGGTTTATTATATCGGATTTCGTTTGTATGACTTGATTTCGATGTCGATCCGTTTTGTTTAACAATGTTTTAAATCGCCTCTTTACTATTTTCAATGGTAGATGATTTAAAAGATTTTTACAAAAAAATTAGGATTTTGTGCATCTATCCCGCAACGGCCCCTGTGGGAGCTTTTGGGAATGTTCGGGACGGCTCCCAGAGGAGCTGTTAGTTTGTTAAGGAATGGCCCCTATGGGAGCCGTTGGGTTTGTTTCGGACGGCCCCTATGGGAGCCGTCGGGAAGGTCTCAAACGGTCCCTATGGAAGATGTCAGGTTCTGTGTCTCCGAATACCCTCGGGTTCCATATAATATGTACATATTATGATTAGTTGTATCATTTTCAAGTCGGGTTAGGTTGCCTTAGACCTACTGGAGTTGTTTTGGACTTGTTGGACCTAAGGGAGTGGGTCTCGTCTCCTATGTAATTTTTGAAGGGTTTTTATCAATTATTTTAAATGTTATTTTATGTACAACTCGAGCATGTTGTATTATATAGGTTGATCCCTTATTATGTATTTTTTTGAATATGTTATTGTATTTGAAACTGTCGCATGCATTCTATTGAAAAGAAAAATATGTGTTGATCATGCATGCAACGCATTCGTCTAGGTGACGCAGCCTAGGTGGCTATGTCTAGGTGACCCTTGTTCAGAATGGACCCAAGCCTAGGTGACATGTGTCTAGGTGACACGATTTCCTATGCAAAATCCAAACGGCTAGATGCTGTAGATGGCTAGGTGCCATCATACGGGCATGCGTGTCTGTTGCATTCATACGCATCATGAGTTTTGACAGTTATTTGAGATCATGCATTTGGAAGGTGTTTTGTATAAGTTATGTTTTCATTGGAAATTATGATATTGCAAAAACTATATTATTGTATATTGCAAATTGTTTCTTATGATATTTTATTAAAGACCATTATTTTGATATCAATTATTATTGGGACCTCAAAGGTCCATTCACTGAACATGTAGTTGCTCACCACTCTTTCCCCAAACTTTTAGGATAGTCGTTGGTGATAGTTGATCTTGGTGGTGAAGATCGTAGCTGCGTTTTATTTCTGTTGCATTTAGATGGTTGAATAAACATTTTCGTTGCATTTTATTTCCGTGTTTAGGATGAATTATGTTTAGATCTTGGTTATGTTTTTAATAGAATGATTATAAACCGCTTTATGTTTTTAAATGTCTCATGTTTTGTAGAAAGTTAGAGGGTAACGACCTATATCAAAGCTTCAAAATGGAGCTTTGGGTACGGGGGCATTACTGGATGGTATCAAACGCAACATTTTCCTGTTAGGGCTAAGGACATAGGATAGATTATTAGGTCTGCATTCATATAGGTCACGTTCTAACTGGGTGTTACAACATTTCGAAAAGAAACTTGAAATGGTGGGTAACAGCAACACTCTGTGTCAGGACCTCCAGACCCTGACCAACCTGGTGGCACAGATGATTCAACACCAGAACAACATGGCGATGCGTCCACACACGCAAGACCACACCACAAGGAAACTCCAGCTCCACGCCCAACAATGCCCCTGTAAAAAGAAACAGTACGCGAGGGGTGAGCCACAAGCTCAATGAGTGGCCAGAAACCAAACACCACACAACAATTCAACACTAAGGTAAATTCCTATCAAGAAAAAGCATGGGTAGAAACCCGACGGGTAACAAGGTCACGCGGTGACGCGACCATACCCTGACCTCGCCCTCACTCCCAAAAGTGAGGCTTTTGGGACTCACAAGGAGGGACAACTACATGTTCACAACGCGAACCCTATGGAAAAGTCAGTTACCCAAGCGGGTGGGTCGAGTATCAACTCGAGCCCACCTTACCCTCACCAACACCCTCACAGGGTGACATAGGACTTTTGGGATGAGGTCGACTGTTCTACACCGCTCGTCATCTGGTAGTCTCTCCCAGTGTGGCCTCTACTACCTGGTATCCTTCCAAGTCCACTATCTCTGCCATGTGGGTGCACCAACAAGCGTCCTGATTAGTACCTGGGAGCATGTATGATTTGATTTCAAACTAAGTTTTCTCATTGGTTCTGTACCGTTTTAAAACAACTTGTATTTTGCATTCAATGATAAAAGGTTTTAAAGAATTTGTATAAAATTAGATTAGTGTTTTTGTGTTCTTTCTCGGGACGGCTCCCATAGAAGCTGTCGGGCAGATTTGGACAGCTCCTAGAGGAGCCATCTGGCAGATAAACGACGGTTCTAGTAGGAACCGCCGGGTGTGCTTCAAATGGTCCCTACGGGATCCGTCGAGTAGGTCAGTGACGGCCTCTGTGGGAGCCGTCTGGTTCTGTGTGTACGAGTACATCGGGTTTCATACGAGTTGTACAAATTTTGATCGATTTATATCGTTTCTTGTCATATTAGAGTTTCTGTAAGGCTTGGTTTGGTTTGCGAATCATTGGACCAGAGGTGAGTGGGTCTAGTCTCTATGTAGTTTTTGGAAACTACTTATATTTATCATATTCGCATCATGCCTATGTTATGAATAAAATTGTTATCTTGAGTATGGAATTACATAAGCATGACATCATGTTTTGAGACGCTATTTTACGTATGAACTGTATACTGATTATTATGTTATTCTTGCTTGCAAATATGTGAATTGTAGAGGTTATCTTGCATGCATATCATTCATCTGCGTGACAAGGGTCAGCATGACTCAGTTCAGTGGGACCGTGTCTGCGTTACACCCGTCTGCGTGACGCCATCTACGTGATGATTGGTCTGCGTGATCAAGCTCTAGATGGAGCACTTTCAGCGCGTGCCATACAAGCATGCATGTCTGTTGCATCATGCACATCATGTAGATAATATGAGATGGTGGCACTTTCCTATATTGAGATGCATTCCGTTTTATTGCAGTATTTGTAAAAATTTATATTCTGTTATTTTAGATATTTTGGATTTTATTATGAAGGTTTTAATATTATTATTATTATTATTATTATTATTATTATTATTATTATTATTATTATTATTATTATTGGGACGCTAAGGTCCATTCATTGAGTGTGTGGTAGCTCACCCCTCCTGTTTCCCAACTTTTCAGAGTAGTTATTGGCGATCGTCGATCGTGGTGGGCGTTGACGGTTTAGTTTCTGTTGCATCGTATGTGTTGAATAACCCTTTTTTTTGCATGTTTGATTTTAGCAAATAAAGTACCCGTGTGTAATCATTCGTTCGGGAATGAATTATTGAGATCCTAGATTGGTTTATGTTTTAAAACTTATGTGTTTTGAATTATTATGTTAATCTATTTCATTGAAAAAGATTGTGGTTGAACGCATCGTATCGCATGCCTTAATAGAGGATAATGGGTACGGAGGCGTTACAAAGTGGTATCAGAGCCAGATTTTCCTGTTAGGGCTAAGGACATAGGGTAGAACTGTTAGGCCTTCATTCATATAGGTCATGTTCTAACTAGGTGTTATTTCATTAGAAAAACTTGAGATGGCGGACAACAACAACCCTTTGCGTCAGGTCTCCAAACCCTGACCAACCTGGTGGTGCAGACAATTCAACACCAGAATGACATGGCATTGCGTCGTCGGGGACAAAACTAGAATCAGCCAGAGCAACTAGTGATGAGATTCAAGAAAATGGATCGCCAGTATTCCAAGACATCGGCACCGATCCATTGGCACCGAAGCACTGGATCACAAAGCTTGAAGGAATCTTCAAGACCATGTTGCTGACTGACAGCCAGCATATTCTCTTAGCAGCTCATCAACTGAGAGGGACTGTTATTCAATCGTGGAACGTCCATCAACAATCTCTGAACCGCAGGATAGAACAAATCACTTGGGAAGAGTTTGTAGAGATGTTCTACAAAAAATATTTTTCTCTGATGGAGCGTGATCGTATAATTCAAGTGTTCCTGGATCTTCGCCAAACCCAGGACTTGACGGTGGCACAATACGAGAAAAAATTTCTGGAACTGTCACACTTTACGCCTCATTACATCTAGATCGAGGGTGAAAAATGTTGTCGCTTCCAAGAAGGGCTAAGGAGCGACATTTGTCATAGACTGCAGAACCTCCGAATCCGTGTCTATGAGGAGCTGAAGGATTGCGCGTTGGTCACAGAACAGGATTGCTTAGAATGGAAGAAAGAAAATGAAGCTCGTGTGAAGAACCGGAGTAATCAATGTTTCGGTGGGGGTCAGAGGACAGATAACCGAAAGAGAAACTTCGTTGACAATAATCAAGGGTGAGAAGTGTGCGGGAAAATCATCTGCTACAATTGTCTGAAGTCGGGACACAAGTCCATCGAATGTCCCCAACCGCGGAGAGACAGCCGTGCGTGCTATAATTGTGAAAAGCTGGGACATCATCAGGCCGACTGCACAGAACCAAGAAAGGCGCAAAGCGGAGTGCCAAGGCAGCAAAGCACTGAAGGATCAGGAGCTTCATTTCTCATAGTTAGCCACAGCAGTGTGGACAGGTTCATGCCCTGTCTGTGGTAGATGTTCGCGCGACGGACGAAGTCATTCAAGGTACCATTTCTGTCACTGGTTATGATGCATTCGTACTATTTTATTCTGGAGCTTCACATTCGTTTGTGTCTACCAAATTTATAAATCGTGCGAGTTTAGTGCCGAGTTCCCTTGAGAGACCTTTTATTGTCGCGACTCCTACTAGTGAATTAGTCGCCATTCGATCAATCTACCGAGGGTGTATAGTTCAGATAGAAGACCAATGTTTGGTGGCGAACCACTTGCTATTAGAGATTCAAAAATTCGATGTCATCCTTGGCATGGATTGGATCTCGATCTATCATGCTAACGTGGATTGTTTTTTAAAAGATGGTATCGTTCACGATTCCAGGGTTACGAACATTGCAATTCATCGACAATGGAGGCGTAGGACCATTGGGTCTTATTTCGGCTTTGCAAACACAACATCTACTGAAAAGCAATTGCATGAGGAATATAGCAAGCATTGTTGATACTAAGGCAGTGAAAAAAAGTATCGAAGGAACATCGGTGGTTGTTGAATTTTCTGAAGTCTTTCCAGACGATCTGCCGGGACTGCCACATGATCATAAAATTGAATTTTCTATCGATCTAATTCCCGGTATGGAGTCAATATCAAAATCCCCTTATCATATGGCACCTACAGAGTTGACGGAATTGAAGGCCCAATTGGAGGAACTGCTGGAGAAAGGACTTACATGACCAAGTGTATCTCCTTGGGGTGCACCAGTGTTGTTCGTCAGAAAAGACGGTTCTTTGCGTTTATGCATTGACTACTGTCAGTTGAATCAGAAGATGATCAAGAACCGATATCCTCTTCCAAGAATAGACGACCTGTTCGATCAACTTCAGGGAGCTACGATCTTCTCCAAGATCGACTTAAGGTCAGGCTATTACCAGTTGAAGATCAGGAAGGTGGATATTATGAAGATGGCATTTTGTACTCGATATGGGCATTATGAATTTCTGGTCATGCCTTTTGGTTTGACAAATACCCTTGCACCATTCATGTACATGATGAATAGGGTCTTTAAGCCCTTCCGTGATGAGTTTGTGGTTGTCTTCATTGATGACATCTTGATATACTGAAAGAACAAGAAAGAGCATGCTAAGCATCTTTGGTTGGTACTTTAGAAATTGAAGGAGCATCAACTCTATGCAAATTTTAGTAATTGTGAGTTTTGGTTATAGAGCGTGACGTTTCTCGGTCTTGTCATCTCTGAAATCAGAATATTAGTCGACCCCTCAAAGTTCAAGGTAGTGATGGAATGGAAGCAACCGATGAATGCTAGGGAAATTAGGAGTTTTTTGGGCTTAGCGGGTTACTACAGGAGGTTCGTTTAGGACTTTTCAAAGATTGCAGTTTCATTGACCCGTCTAACTCAGAAGAATGCCACGTATGTTTGGTCTGAGCAGTGTGAGAAGAGTTTCCAAGAGCTGAAGCGGAGACTTACGTCTGCTCCTATTTTGACCATTCCATCTGGTCCTGGTGGGTACGTGGTGTATTGCGACGTTTCTCATCGAGGCTTGGGTTCTGTGTTAATTCCACACGGGAAGGTAGTCGAATATGCATCTCATCAGCTGAAGGTACATGAAGTGAATTATCCCACTCATGACTTGGAATTGGCAGCAGTAATCTTTGCTCTAAAGATTTGGAGGCATTATCTTTATGGCAAGGAGTTTGAAGTCTTCACTTGTCACGCCCCAGGGCGGCCGTCCCCGAGATGTGGCAAATACATATAATATCAGCAATCTATACACGAGATCAATAAAGACTCCATACAACAACAAAGACAATAAAGCAGTTAACAAAGCAGCTGACATAATATATATATATAACGGAAGCTTAAACGAGTAAGTCTGTAATTCAAAGACATACTACAGACTAGAACACATAATCAACTGTCCTGTGAGAGCCAATATACAACAAAAGACATCATCAACAAGTATTGTGCACAAGCACGAGTAACGATACATACAAGGAAAAAGGGAGATGCTGATGGCCTCTCTCACTCGCAGACCCAAAACGCGGACGCTGCTCCGCTACTAGTACTACATCCCAGGGAGCTCCTCCTTCAGATCCGGCTCAATGACAAGTGGAGAAAAACATAGGCGAGGGGTGAGCTACACACTCAGTGAATGGTATAATCCATGCCACATAACTCATATCAACTCTTAAATTCATTAAAGTTCCAAAAATGGGAGCAACTGCACAATTGGTGGGTCATAGCGACGCCGATCCACCCTCACCCTCACCCTCACCCTCTAGGGTGACATAGGACTTCTGGAAGAGATTAGATTGCTCTAAACCCTTGGTCCACTGGTAGTCCTTTCCCCAGGTAGCCTCTATCTAACATACTCCCACGATCTGTACGTCCCTAGATGCATCGGTAATACCTAAAGATGGGAGCCCGGTGCCAGGACAGCATTTTCGATGCCGGGAAGTTCCTACACGGATCCAATGAAGGGGAAAAATAATCTACACTCGCGGATACGATCCTCTTGGATCCGTCATCACCAGTTACTAAACACCAATACGGTAACGAATTCTCAAGAATTCCCTCCAGGGTGCATAACTCAGATGCGAGAAAATCCTATCATTCGTAATGTCGAAGCCATGGTATGACCCCATAGCTTGTCATACACTTGCCTAATCTCATTAGGCAAGATCCTTGGCCCTAAGTATAACAATTACATATATAGCAAACATACTATAAGACATGGAATATTAATTATGGAACATCTTAAATATATAAAAAATACAACATGCCCGTAATACTGTCTAAGACCTGTTTACCCTATGCATATTCATATAAGTTTAACAAAATTAAACCAGGTGGAGACATGCATAAGTCGGGGTTATGCTAACATATGACATGGTATCTAGGCATGTACGGCTCCTATGCACGATATGTAAAAGTATAATCCCTAGCCTACAATATCTAAATGGCATGGTACATTCTTAGTAAGATAGATACAACATGCACGCATACAACAAGTTTATAAGCAGTTATGGTGCCCTAGGGGAGGGCGATGAACGACGACGTGCAATCGAACGCCTACCAACTGGGTTGGATTGACCCACTCACCACAACCCGGGTCGTTGCATGATCGTTCGCCAAGATCTGCAAGACAAGGGCATCCAAATTAGTGAGTATAACCACATAGAAATACTTAAAATTGACTAGAACTGCCAAAGACTTAGACATGCACGCATACGGGCTCGCACGCATGCGAATACACATGTACACTCGCATGTTCGAGTGCCCCGACACCTACCCGAGCCCTCGGACAGCCACACGCGTGGCCCCCGCACACATGTCCATGTGCACGCACGCGTACACGCGCTCTCGCGCTCGGTCGCATGCCCAGATGCACTGCCCGCGCACCCAAGCACCCAGCAGCGCCACCCACGCGTCCTCGCGCACGTACGTGTGCTCGGACGCCTGAGCCAGAGTCCCCCGTGCGCACGCCTGCGCGCCCACCCGCGCACACGCGCGCGGACAGATTTGCGCGCGCGACCAGAAGCCTAAAACCCTCTCTCACACTCCTCACACCCAAACACAACCCAATAACATGCATGGTCCCCCAACACCCTTAAATCCAGAAAAAAATAGAAAACAAGAAGGGGGAGAACTCACCAAGCGAGGGGGGAGTGAAAGGGGTGATCTGGGTCCTCCATGCGCCCACAAGCACCACAACCGCCTCTTCAACCCTTTCTTCTACTGGAAAACAGGGGACACATAGGGGGGGGGGGTTGTGAGAGGGAGTTTGAGAGGAAGGGCAACAACAACAACAACAATGGCATCCCCAACCAAAACCTACCTCTTGTGCTTCTTCTTCTTCTTCTTCTTCTTCTTCTTGTTCAACCCAAACCAACACACACACATACTCACACACATAGCATAAAGAGAGGGAAGTAAAGAGAGACTAGAGAGTGTGAGAGATCAACGAGAGTGAGAGAGAGCCCCCTCCAAAACTCATATTGGGGGGGGGGGGTGAGAGGAAGTGAAAAAGAGGGGGGTAGGGTTAAGGTTAACCTTACCCTCTCTCAACCCAAATAACCAACACTTGCTTAGTGGCTAAGAAAAAGGGGGGTATGCTTACCCAAGGGTCACCACATGCACATAAATATCTATTTACTATTCTACCTACCAAATCAGTTCGAAGAAACCCAGATACGGTTCAGAACTACATAATTTTTAAAACGTTATCGGAATTCGATGAAATTTTTATGGGTACTACAGAATAGTACCAGGACCCATAATATGCAGCCAGATTTTCAATCGGAGTACTCCAGCTCATGCAGATGGCTAAAAAGTAAAATTTTAGCGGTTCTAATCGAAAAATGAAAAATTGGAAATTGGCCAGAAATGACCCAAATGTTACCATTTGGCCAAAAAGTGACACATATAACATCACTGACCATAAAAGTCTGACGTATCTGCAATCTCAACCAGAATTTAATAATAGTCAGAGGCGATGGGTTGAATTTCTGAAGGACTACGATTGCAAAATCCAGTATCACCACAACAAAGCTAATGTGGTCACGGATGCGCTAAGTCATCAACCTTCAGGAATTTTATCACACGTGATGGTGGGTCAGTGGAAACAATTGAATGAAGCGATCGATCTTTTTAGTGTGGTGTGGTCATCTGAGAAAGGGTTCATTGCACGGCTTGTTGTTAAGCCGGATCTCATTGATGAAATTAAAAAGGCACAGTTGGAGGACGAAGAGCTGAAGAAGGTCTCATCTGAAAATGATCAAGGATTGAAGCCGGACTTTGCCATCCGAGCTGATGGAGTCCTTTGTTTTCGAGGTCGTGTTTGAGTTCCTACGGACGCTGAGTTGAAAAAGAGGATCCTTGACGAGGCACATAGATCTCGGTACACAGTACACCCTAGTAGTATGAAGATGTATCGGAATCTCAAATTAAACTTCTGGTGAAATGGGATGAAGAAGGATATTGCGGAGTTTGTGTCGAAATGCTTGGTGTGTCAAAAAGTTAAGGCGCAAAACCGAAGTCCAACTGGAAAACTACAGCCATTGAAAATTCAAGAGTGAAAGTGGGAATATATCACCATGGACTTTGTAACTGACCTACCAAAGTCAAAGAAGGGACATGATGCTGTTTGGGTTGTAGTGGATCGATTGACGAAGTTCGCACATTTTCTGGCAATGCGCGTGAATGATTCACTAGAAACACTGGCGAAGTTATATGTTCAAGAAATTGTTCGTCTCCACGGAGCTCCAGTAAGTATTGTTTTAGATCGTGATTCACGTTTCATCTCACGATTTTGGAGTGCCCTTCAAATAGCGCTAGGGACAAGGTTGAACTTTAGCACATCATTTCACCCTCAGTTAGTGGACAGTCTGAGAGAAAGATCCAGATATTGGAGGACATGTTAAGGGCTTGTGTGATTGATTTCAGCGGAAGCTGGGAGGATCACCTAGCTTTGGCAGAATTTGCCTACAACAATAGCTTCCAATCAAGCATTTAGATGTCACCGTTCGAAGCGTTATATAGAAGAAATTGCCGCACACCTCTATGTTGGAATGAAGTTGGTGAGAGAAGTCTTATTGGGCCAGAACTCGTATAGGATATGATTGACAAGGTGAAATTGGTTCGAGATCAACTCCGAACAGCGCTGAATAGACAGAAAAGCTATGCCGACAATTGAAGGCGGGAGTTGGAGTTCACGGTGGGAGATCACGTGTTCTTGAAGGTATCTCCATCCAAGGGCATAGTTCGATTTGGACAACGGGGAAAGCTGAATCCGCATTTCATCGGATCATTTGAAGTTCTATAGAGGATTGAACCAGTGGCGTATCGCTTGGCGTTAGCATCGCAATTGGACCGGGTGCACAATGTATTTCATGTGTCGATGCTGAAAAAATACATGCATGATCCTTCGCATGTCATGGAGCCAGACTTGATTCAAGTACAAGAAGACCTATATATCATCGAGTGACCGGTGAAGATCATAGATCGAAAGGAGCAAGTCTTCCGCAACAAGACCATTCCATTGGTCAAAGTGGAGTAGCTGTATCATCATGTAGCGCCCGAAATGACTTGGGAACGCGAAGAGGAGATGCGAGAAAAGTATCCAGCGTTGTTTGCGTCTTTCTGAGGTATGCCTTGAATTTTGAGGACAAAATTCCTTTAAGGGGGAAATTATGTAACAATTGTAACTTTTAATTGGGTCAAGTAGTGCCTGATGGATCTTGTAGGTGCCGTCGGGCTCCTGGGTGACGGATCCATGAGGAGCCGTCGGGTTGATGGGCGACGAATCCATGAGGAACTGTCGGGTTACATGGGTGACAGATCCTCGAGGAGCTATCAGATGTGTGAGCAACGGTCTCAATAAGAGCCGTCAATCTGGAAAATTTTCAAATTCGAATTTGGTCCATTTTTTGAAGGAACAAATGCATCAATTAGAGTTTAATTGGCTTGATGGTGCTGTATTTTTTGTCCCAACGTGCGTGCGAGACTTATTAAGTCTCTCTCTCTACTATTTGCATTGAAACTCCAAACCCTAAATTTGTTTTTCTTGTTTTCGGCCACTATGGTGAGGGGCTCGGGAAGGGTTCAATCTAAGACCTTGGTGAGCATATTATTCGGGTTTATGAAGGGTTTTGAATAGTAGTGAGTCCCTTTAGTTGTTATGTTGAATATGATCTGGTTTTCAAAGATTTTCAAACAAAAAAATAAGTTTTCTCTTGTTTTTCTTTAGATTTTTAATTGATTTTGGGTCTTGTGATATACCAATGTGATGCTAGTGCTTTTATGAAGTTTTCACAAGTTTTGGTGATAATACTGAATCTCAATGCATATATATTTTGGAGTTTTTATTTCCTAAGTTTCATTGTTGGATTTTCATGATCTTTAATAAGATTTAAATGATTTTCAGACTAGATGTTATAACTATGATAATATGAGATTTTAGATGATTTATAAGTCTTCATGATTTAATATGCATACTTTTAAAAATACATATCAGGTTTAAGGTTTTTCGTTTTAAATGGAATCGTGTTGTTTTATCCTTAAAGCCTTGTTTTAAACCTTGTATACTTATGTCCAAATTAGTGAAGTATTTTCATGATTTGGAAGGTTTGAACATGGATCCATATTTGTATTCTTCACTCAATATAGATCTAGGGTTTTGAAAATGTTTCTATAGGTTTTGATTTGGTCACAATCGATTTTTTTTATATGTATGATTTGATTTCAAACTAAGTTTTCTCGCTGGTTCTGTACCGTTTTAAAACAAATTGTGTTTTGCTTTCAATGATAAAAGGTTTTATAGAATTTTTATAAAATAAAATTAGTGTTTTTGTGTTCTGTCTCTAGACGGCTCCATAGGAGCTGTCAGGCAGATTTGGGATAGCTCCCAGAGGAGCCATCTGGCAGATAAACGACGGTTCCAGTAGGAACCATTGGGTGTGCTTCAGACGGTCCCTGCGGGATCTGTCGGGTAGGTCATTGACGGCCCCTGTGGGAGCCGTCTGGTTCTGTGTGTACGGGTACATCGGGTTTCGTACGGGTTGTACGAATTTTGATCGATTTATATCGTTTCTTGTCATATTAGAGTTTCTGTAAGGCTTGGTTTGGTTTGTGAATCATTGGACTAGATTAGAGTGAAAACTACTTATATTTATCATATTTGCATCATGCCTATGTTATGAATAAAATTGTTATCTTGAGTATGAAATTAAATGAGCATGACATCATGTTTTGAGATGCTATTTTATGTATGAACTGTATATTAATTATTATGTTATTCTTGCATGCAAATATGTGAATTGTGGAGGTTATCTTGCATGCATATCATTCATCTGCGTGACATGGTCTGTGTGATGAGGGTCTACGTGACTCAGTCCAGTGGGACCGTGTCTGCATGATACCCGTCTGCGTGACACCGTCTGTGTGACGATTGGTCTGCGTCTCTAGATGGAGCACTTTCGGCTATGTGACATACGGGTATGTGTGTCCGTTGCATCATGCGCATCGTGTAGATAGTATGAGATGGTGGCTATTTCCTCTAATGAGATGATGCATTCCGTTTTATCGCAGTATTTGTGAAAATTTATATTCTGTTGTTTAAGATATTTTGGATTCTATTCTGAAGGTTTTAATATTATTATTATTTTTATTATTGAGATGCTAAGGTCCATTCCCTTAGCGTGTGGTAGCTCACCCCTCCTGTGTCTCAACATTTCAGAGTAGTCGTTGGCGATCGTCGATCGTGGTGGGCATTGGCAGTTTAGTTTTCGTTGCATCGTAGGTGTTGAATAAGCCTTCTTCTTGGCATGTAGTGGTCGTCCTTAGCTTTATCAGCAAAACCATTAGATGTTTAATTTTAGCAAATAAAGTACTCGTGTGTAATCATTCGTTCAGGAATGAATTATTGAGATCATAGATTGGTTTATGATTTAAAACTTATGTGTTTTGAATTATTATGTTATTTATTTCATTGAAAAAAATTGTGGCTAACGTGACGCACCGTATTGCATGCCTTAATAGAGGATAATGGGTACGGGGGCGTTACAGAGTGGTATCAGAGCCATATTTTTCTGTTAGGGCTAAGGACATTGAGTAGAACTATTAGGCCTGCATTCATATAGGTCACATTCTAACTGGGTGTTATTTCATTAGAGACACCATGCGTGACGCATATCCACATCTTTTTCTTTCTTAGATGTTTTTGTATTAAATTTTGTGGACAAAATTTCCTAAGGGGGAAGAAAGTTATATATGTTTCACTTTTTAGTCAAATATGGGTCATTTCTGGCCATTTTCAAAATTTTCTTTTTTCGATCGAACCGCTATAATTTTGGTTTTTAACTATATGCATGAGTTAGGGTACTCCGATTGGGAATCTAACTGCATATTATGGGTCCTGGTACGATTTTATACAAGCCATAATTATTTCATCGAGTTTCAGTTACGTTTTAGAAAATTATGCAGTTCCGAATCATATCCGGGTTTTGGTCTCATAACCCCCTTTGGCTCTGTTTTTCAGCCAAATAAGGGTGGTGGAGAAGCTAGGGAGTGGTGGTGGTGATGGTGGTGGTGGTGGAGGTAGTGGCTGGTGCACTCGGAAAGCCCCAAACCTAAACCCCTTTCCCTTCCCCCTCCTTTGATAAGCTTTCTCCCTCCCTTTTCTTTCGTTTTTCTAGTGTTGGGGGCTGTTGGGGAGTCATGCATGTTGGTGTTTGTGTTGGGGGTGTGTGGGAAGGGCTGGTGAGGGCTTGGGATCCCTAGGCGCGTGCGCGGGTCTGTCCGCGCGTGCGCGCACAGACACGCAGGGAGGAGGGCCCAGGCAGGCCTGGCAGGAGCGCAGGCGCATGAGTGCGTGTGCGAGCGGGAGGGCTGCAGGGCACAACGGACATTCTTATGTCTCTTTTTTACTATAAATAGAGGGGTCCCAAGCCTTTCCAACATCATCTTCAATTCATAACCATCAACACATAAATCCACAATTCACACTCCATTCCACTACTTAAAATCCGTAGAGAGGGAGAGAGAGAGTCCCATTTTGTGAGAGAAAAAAACCCATTCCCTACACAAAATCACCGTCTCAATCCACCCTCCAAAACCTAAGTTAAATCAGGTTTAACCTCCGTCAAAACCAAACTCTTTTTCTACCCAGGTTCGGCCCAGGTTAACTCAGTCCCCGGACGGCTAACCCTAACTAGTTGCCTCCTACCCGACGTCTCAAACCCATTAGCCGCCCCCCACCTACACTCCATTTGTCCCAAGACTTCTCTAGCCAAGCCAAGAGTAGAATAGGATTACCTGTTTTTCACCTTTGTGTACGTATCTTAGAAGCCAAGAGCAGTATATGCGTATCTTAGAACGGAGACCCCACAAATTTCCCCACGTAGGCAATCAAATCCGACTTAACTTTTCCTATTTTTTTGAAAAAGCAGGTGACGATCACAAACAAACCCCGTCTTTTCTGAGAAGCAATCGGATGGCTAAGGAACGACTCTGTGGGCGGTGATCTGATCAATCGTGATACGGACCAGGACCAAGTTCGTCGAACCCCCAGTTTTACATACCGACAAATCTGGCGATCACGGTGGGACATCCCTCGTGAAAAATAGCAAAAGATAATCCCTCTGTGATGGTTAGAGTTTTCTACCCCTCGAATCAGATCCTCCTCTATTATGCATTACAACATCTTTACCGCTTTCTAAGTCGCACGCCGCTGCGCAATCCTTTACTGCTTTGTAAGCCACACACCGCTGCACAATCCTTTACTGCTTTTATAAGCCGCACAGAGCTGTGCAATCCTTTACTTCTTTATTTACTGCTTTCTATCTGCATCCATTCGCTTAAATCGTTCCGCACCCGCATCATGGAATCCCACCTAGAGGAGGGGACACTAGAGGAGTGAATCACCCAAGAGGGTCAGGTCACACAACTCCTGATCCATCTAGAGGAAAGATGGCTAGTCTGGGGTACCAAACGGTAGAGGACATGTTTCATAACCTCGTTGACTACCGCCATACCAATACCTTGAGACAGGAGACCCCTGTCGAAACCCCCAAGGCTACTCCCAAAACCCCGTCCATACCTAGCCGCTTGGTCAATCCGAGCATCTTTTCGTTCGCCTCCCTTTCCCCCGCGAGTCCAATATTTCTGACCGTTTCTACCTCGGGCCCTTACCAGGCCACCCCAAACCCAGGATCGCTAAGCAGCCCTCACAGGGGAGAAAAGTTAGATGAAACCATCCAGAGAATACTCTCTGAGACTGGTTCCTCTGCCCCCAAGCACATGTCTCTACACAACCTGAGACAAATCCCATCAGTCCACCTACTGGAGGGATTCAAAATCCAAAATTCCACCGTTATAACGGTCGTGGAGACCCAGACATTCATCTAACTGCTTTTTATCTAAATGCCCGACTGTTTCTAGATAATCAACATTGGCTAGTCTTCCTCTTCCAGAAGTCATTGGAAGGAGAAGCACTACAATAGTTCTCCACCCTCCCTGTAGACCACTTATCGAACTTCTCGGCTGTAAGCGAGAAGTTCTTAGGCCACTACGGTTACCAGAGGATTAGTACCCCCTCTATTTCGGATTTAACCATAGAGAGAATGAGACCTACGGAGGAATTTGAACAATACGTGTCTCGGTGGCTTACACTTGTCCACCGGACCGGCCTGTACTCATAGAATGCCAAAAAATTGACATGATGTTGCAGAGTTTGAGTCGAGAGCTCCGTACGAGCCTTTCGTACGGAGCCTTACGTACGGAGACTGTACTACGTATCAACTTCTAATTAACCACCACAACAGGATTTTCTGTTGTGCAGCCCCAGTAGTCCAAACCCAGTCCCCACCTATCAGCCATAGGGTTGGACAACCACCAAGTAAGGCGCAAACCCCCATGGTAGAGGGGAATACACAAGTTTCGGCACTTTACCCTAACAGAGCACGAGTTCCTGATCGAGGAACGGCTCCAAGACAGTACACGTCTGGTTCATCCGGGTATGCGCCGCCTCGGCCAACTAACCAAAATTTTATGCCTCGATCAGTACCCATCCCCGTGCCGACACAACGGAACCCGGTAATCCAAAGTTTCCCAGTCCAAAGCCCCATAATTTCAAGATAAGGCCAGCCTAGGACCCCTTTCTATTCCATTTTCTTGAGAAACCAAAACCTAAGTTCTAGGCAGCCTACACAAAGTGTTTATAATGAGGTTTCCCCTCCAATATCTTATAACCAGAGACGAATGAGAAAGAGGGATTCTTACCTTCCCCTCCCAGAAACATTAACTAGGAGTTTTAGGGTGCTAATGGACACTAATAGTATCTCCCACCCAACTGCTAAGCCGCCACTCCCCGGGGCCAGCAGGATGCGTTACTGTCAATATCACCAACACATGGGCATACCGTAGAACAATGCGTTATTTTTTAGGATTTTATTTATGATTTGAACGATGACAACGCCTTGATTGAGCCATGATCAAAAGCCACTTAAGCCAGGGCATTCCCCAGTTCCAAGAGACTTGGCATATTTACTGACCCACTACCAGTCACGATCAAGCCTCCACTTCTTGAGCCCGCACTATTAACATGATTAGGAGGGGGAGACAACCACCGCCAGAGCCAAACAACTTGAGAGACGTCACTGACAGCAGTCTCTCCGAAGAGACCGAGGAGGAAGGGGAAGACGAACCTTTCCAGCTGAACCTCGACAATCATGACCTCGCCATACTCTATGGCGAACAAGAACAAGCAATCCTCACCCTACCCGCGATCATCAACATGGAGTCCGACGAGAGCGGGCTGAGCAACCCGGGATAAGATGAAGAAGAGGAACCCTTTGAGGAGGTTCCTGAAGGAGACAGTGAAGGACTCACACAAGGGGAATATACTTCAGATGATCTGCATCCGGATGACAACAGGTCCTCCAAGAGTATCAACACAATCGATTTCCCTGCCTCCCGATGACCATCTCTTTTACCGATAAAGACCCCCCGGACTCAAGACTGCGGGTATAGCCCTTACACATCCGTGGACGGCTTTAGATGTTATGGCTAAACAACATCTTCATTGACCCAGGGTCAAGGATGAACATAATGACATGCTCCACCTATCAGAAGATACCCGGACTAGGCCGCCCTCCCGTCCAACCGGCCCACTCTACTATTCAGGCTTTCAATCATAACGGGAAGACTCTCCGGACCCCGGAATATTCGAGTTAACTATCGGACCTCTGATCTGTGAGGTGGCATGCTTTGTGACCGACATCGACACAAGGTACCCCCTGATGCTAGGGCGACCATGGCTGGATAGCATCCATTCCATCTGCTCTCCCTGACACCAATGCCTCCGGCTGCCATTCATGGACCATGTGCTAACAATTTGGAGAGAGACACGCCTCCAGTACGAGAATAAAAACAACAAGGCACTCCCAACATGTTCACACTAACCCTACGCCCAGGAGCTGAAGACCGAGGCGATAGCCCACCTGGACCCCCCTATAACAGCAACTACCTCTCGGAAGAGACTGTTTGGACCATGAACTCAGTGAACAATCACATGGAGCCCAACCTGATTTCCTTCCTCCCCCATGAAGTGACAAAAGCCAGAGCACGCTCCGCACCCCTCCCAATCACTGCACACTTGGAGGAAGAGAATTCAAGCACATTCTCATCAATACGGGAGCCGAAACTAATGTCCTCACATATTCCACCTACCAGAAGCTAGAAGAAAGGGTCCCCTGGCTGGAACCATCTGACGAATTCATCCAACCATCGCCAACTGTATGGTAATGGACATCCGATCACCCCACCCCCTGATCGTCTGAAGAACCTAGCTCAACAGCATCGAGGCCGTTTCATCCACCGATACCAATGCCTTCGCTTCCCGTACGATGGAGGAGTAATATCTATTTGGGGAGAAGCGCGCCTCAGCGGTCGTGAGTCCGAAACTGGAGTGTCTGTGCCATGCACATCCGGCTAGAGGTGCTCGTCATCCTTCTCGGTTTAAAAAGAAAAAGGAGAACCCAAACCTCTGGTTTCGAAATGAAGAGGGAGATAAAGATCTAGGTCAAAATGGAGGAAGAGAAGGCAAGAAATTAAGGTTTTTTGGTTTGAAACTGAAGAAAAGGAGAAGAGAGGGATGAGAAAACCGTTTTGATAAGTGGGGAGAGAGAGTGTCTCTTTCGGTTATAAGGGACCCAGTATGGTGTGGCTAGCCACGAGTAGCCGCCCTCTCTCGGGCGGCTAGTTTCAACTAGCCGCCCCTCCCATTTTTTCAGCTTTCACTTAAGACGCCCTTGCAACTTCTTTCCAAGTCCTAAATTCCAGTTTTCTAAAAACAAACTGCCATGTATTGGTTTATTTTTCAAGTACTACTTGGTCAAACATGACTTTCCTGAAGTTTTACCACACTTCCAGTACCATTTAGTTTGAATTTCTTAAGTTTTGGTACTTTTCCAGAGTTTTTATCCTCGGATGATCCAATCCACCAACTCAAATATTTACTTGCTTTCTGTCGGTGATATCCCCTCCTTGCTGAGTTTTTCCAAGCACAGGAACGGTAGGCACGAGAAAACTAACGTTGGGCTGCTCTGTGCACGATAGCTAAGAACCGTGACAGCGGTTTGGATCATTCACCATTTACTTTTTCCGCCTTCCACCTGGATCATCCTTTCGGTTGAAAATTCTAGTCAAGACCTAGCCTCTAACACTCTAAATCAACTCCCTAAATAGTATTGGTCGCGTTGTCTTAAACTTCTTAAAGGTCAGGTCGGCCAAAATAGGGGTCCCTTTCCTTATCATCGGTCGAAGTCTTTACTGCTTCGCGCAAAGACTTCATCCGATTACGGACAATTGTAGATACCCCAATTTTGACCGTCAAGAAAGTTGAAAATACTTCAAGTAACACCAAGAAATGAACTACATTTGAACATGAAATAGAATATAATTCTCAGAAAATCCTGAACAAGAAAACCCCAACACTTAGAAAAACTTAGGGCCCTGGAAAGGGGCCCAGTACTGCAAAGACAAGCCACCCTAAAAATAAAAATCCAGGGTGGCATATAATGAATATCATGGGCCACATCCCGGGGAAGGCTTTGGGACTAAAAGATGGATCTTGGAGCCCATCAAGCTTCCGGCCTGGTTAGATAAGAGAAGCCTTGGCTCGCCCAAACACCGCACTAAATTAAAAGGAAAATGTGATTGGGGGTTATATGAACATTTCATTAAGGAGACAGCCACGGAACAGGCTGAAGAAGCCGCACACCCCCACCCCTTTGACCCTGTCTAAGAAAGAGAGCCAGATTACCTATCAGGCTCCCTTGACTGGTTATTCCCACCTCATGATGAACATTTAAGTACACACTCACCACCAAACGGTAAAACTCCAGCTGACCAAGCGCTCTTTCCTCGCAGTGCTCAAGCATCGCAACAAAGGAACACCAACTGTTGGAGGAAGGTCGGTTGAGATGCTTGGGCCAATCTAGTATGTTGTAAATAATAAGTATCTTTTCCTTTTCAAAAAAAAACAAAAAAAAATAACACAAAAAAGAAGAAGGGGTCAATCAACTTTAGGATAGAAATCAAAACCTTAGGGTCCCTATTCAACGAAGATGACTTCACCCCAACATGGCACCCTTCAGTGACGACTCCGATCTCCTAAATAATCTACAACGTCTAGCTAGTCAAGCCAAAGATCCTAACCCCAATACCATGTTCAAAACGGACAAACCTACCAGAAGTCAGATACCTGACCAAATCATTAATAGTATAAAAGGGTATAGCGGGGCTATTTTAGGCTTAGAAAAATTTGAATCAATAGCAGTCATAGAAGAACAGACCTCGATAATATAGAAAACTTAGACGATGGTCTGGGAGTCTTCGAGATCTGTGATGAGAACGACGGGGAAGAAGAAGACATATCCGAGGAATTTGAGCAGAGCCTTCAGAGATTTGATGAAAAGACAGAAGAAGCGGACGAGAAGGCAGAGGAGCTGAACCTAGGGACCATGGCTGACCCCAAAATTATTTTGATTTGTGCCGAGCTGGAGCACGATGAGAGAGGGGGCCTAGTTAAAATACTATGTGAATATAATGACCTATTTGCATGGTCTTATAAAGATTTGCTGGACTCGATGTCTCTTTAGTTGAGCACTGATTAATTCTAGAGCCTAATGCCAAACCAGTAAAAAAAAAGTTAAGGCGCCTTCATCCTGAGGTGGCTTTAAAAATTAAAGATGAGGTGGACAAGCTCCACTAGGCTAAATTTATCCGGGTAGTCTTGTATCAAAAATGGGTAGCTAATATCGTTCCGGTATCCAAGAAAGATGGCAAGATCTGGGTATGCATTGACTTCAGGGACCTCAATCGAGCATGCCCAAAAGATGACTTCCCACTCCCACATATTGATCTCCTCGTCGATAACACGGCAGGCTATGAGATGCTTTCTTTCATGGATGGCTTTTCCGGATAAAATCAAATTAGATTGGTAGAAAAGACCAAGAAAAGACTTCCTTCCCCACACCCTGGGGGACTTATTGCTATGTAGTAATGTCTTTTGGACTTAAAAATGCAGGTGCAACATACCAAAGAGCTATGACTTTAATATTCCACGATATAATACACAAGCTAGTAGAAATTTATGTAGATGACATCCTAGTTAAATCTAGAACTCGAATAGGGCACGCAAACACACTTAAGCAAGCGTTGCAGAGATGTAGAGAATTTTCACTTAAAATGAATGCAAAGAAGTGTCGCTTCGGTGTCTCTTCAGGAAAATACTTGGGATTCATGGTGAGCAAAAGGGGAATCAAAGTAGATCCAACCAAGGCAAAAGGCCATCGCCCAAATGCCCCCACCCAAGAACCTGAAGGAATTGAGAGGACTCATCGGACGACTGCAGTTCATCAGGAGATTTATCTCACAGCATGCCGAAAGATGTCACCCCTTTTACAAGCTATTAAAAGGAAGAGTTAAGTTTAACTGGGATAGCGAATGCCAAAAGACCTTCGATAGCTTAAAGAAGTACCTTCTTAATCCCCCAGTCCTCTCAGCACTGGTACCTGGACGACCTCTGCTCCTCTATATAGCTGCAATCAAGGAAGCCATCGGTGCAGTACTTGCGAAACACGATGATATAGGAAGGAAGGAAAAGACTATCTACTCCCAAAAATTGCGCCATTACTTTCTTGCCCACAAAGTCATGTACTTTGCCAAAATGGACCCAGTAAAGTTCCTATTCGAGAAAACTGTATAACTGGTCGCTTGGCCTGATGGCAAGTACAGTTAAATGAGTTTGACATCACATACGCTACTCAAAAATCCGTCAAAGGCCAAGCTATAGCTGACCACCTCGCTAAACTCCCTCTCCCTGATTACGAACCAGTGAAAACTGACTTCCCAGACGAAGAAATATTTGCGCTTATCGAAGAAAATGATAGGAAGACTTGGACACTGTACTTCAACGGAGCAGTCAATCAACCAGGGAGGGGAATAGGGATAGCATTAATCTCCCCCGAATGCGTCATTATCCCATGAGCATTCCAGCTTACGTTCAACGCCACCAACAATATTGCTGAATATGAAGCCCTGATAGCAGGTTTGAAGGCAGCTCTAGCCCTAGGCATAAAAAATCTAGACATCATTGGGGACTCCCTCTTAGTGATCTGCCAAACTCTGAAGAAATACCAGACAAGAGACCCCAAACTAAAGCCATAGAGAGAACTATCCATAATCCTGTTAAAGCAATTCCATAAAGTCACTCACATATCATACTTCAGACATGCAACATTCTTGCGGATTCTCTAGCCTCATTAGCTTCATCACTTACCTTCCCCATATCTAGGGCATCTTAAACAGTCACTATCCAGAAACTAGAAACACATACCACCGAACTTCGAGACTGTGGAACTCGAAACCTCTTGAGACAATAAAACCAAGCAGACGGAGTCACTAGTGCCACCAAAATCCTAGCTCTAGATTTGGAAGATATGGACGACGGAAACCCGTGGTACTTTGATATAAAAAATTTCTCGAAGATGGTTCATTCCCAGGATACGCCACTATCAACGACCAAAAAATAGTTAAAAGGATAGCAACCAAATACTGCCTCCAAGGAGGAATACTTTTTCTAGCATCCTTCAACAGAAAACTACTTAGATGCCTAGACGATAAAGAAGCATATACCATAGTAGAATAACTCACTCCAGGGTATGCTAAGGATGGGCAACTACTGGCCTACACTCGAAGGAGACTGCAACAAATACGTTCAGCGCTGTATTCAATGTCAAACTCATGCCAACAAAATACATGCACCAGCATCTTCCTTACACCCCATGACTTCACCATGGCCCTTTTCTATGTGGGCGCTAGATATAATAGGACCATTCTGGGCACTATAGAAAACATGACTCAAAAAGCTTTTATTCTCACCGCCACAAAGTACTTTACCAAATGGGCTGAAGCCGAATCCTATGTACTAATCAAAAGCTCCACCCTAGCCCGATTCATCCGCACTCACATCCTTGCACGGTTCGACACCCCCAAAATGATAATAACAGATAATTACCCCCAATTCATCTCCCAAGAGTTCCTAAACTTGTGCAATAAATATCACATAGAGCTTCATCATTCCACACCATATTACCCCCAGGAAAATGGACAAGTAGAGGCTACCAATAAAACCTTGCTCAAGATCATAAAAAAGATAGTAGAAACCCATAAAGCTACTGACTGGCCTGATAAATTGGTAGACACCCTCTCGGCATACCGAACCTCCATCAGAACACCCACTGGACAAACTGTTAGGCCTGTGTCATTTAGAGTCATATATTTTGATCGGAGTCGATAAAATTTTGATTTTTAGCTACCTCCTGGAGTTTGAGGACTCTTATTGAAAATCTAACTGCATATTATGGGTCCTGGTACTATTTAGTACTGCCTATAAAATTTTCATAGAATTCTGATAACGTTTTTGGAAGTAAGTAGTTTTGATTGGTATTCGGATTTGATTTTGTTAAAATCTAAGATGAGGAGGTTTAAATCCGATATTCTCATGAGATGTTCAGTTTTGAGCCAGCTTTCATTCAAAAGTGAATTGGATCAACTCGATTCATGCATCAAAAGTTATGGGTATTTTTATGATTATACCCCGGGGATGTGAAATCCTGGCAGCAGCCCTGTTCGATGTTTAGCTTAGATTTCAGAATAGCTAGAGAGGTTAATAGATCTGGGTATAACATCAAAGTTGTAGATAATCTACTTGGCTTTCCAATGGCATTAGAATCGTGCAATTTGGAGCTGTATTGTGAAAGTTATGGCCATTCTAGTGAAGGCTATCAAGAGTTTTTAAGTCCAAGGACAGCTTGGTCATTCCATCCCTCCTTTGCCTATTTAATCCCCCCAAAACCCATGACTTTGGGGCTCTCTCTTCTTCTCTCTTGTTCTGGTCCAGCCCCTTTGTTGTTGTGTGTGTATTGGGTGGAGGAAATGAGGGTGATGGAGAAGAAGGATCACAAAATGGAGAAAAGGTGTGTAAATGTTGTTGTGCTTTGTCACCCCTTCCCCCTTCTTTATCCATTGTTTCTCAAGCCCCTCTATTGGTTTCCCCTCCCTTTTTGGTTCAGCCCCCCAAGTGTTTGTTGTAATGCCAAGGTGAAAGAGAAGGAGAAGGAGTGCATGGAAGAGGTGGTGTATGAAGAAGAAGTTGATCAAGGTGAGTTGGGTGTATTGTATTGTTGGTTTCTCCTCCCACTCCTCCTCCCCAAGCTGATTTCCCATGTTTTCCCTCCCCCTTTGGTTCATCCATGTAGAGAAGAGAAGCCAAAGAGAGGTGGTGGTAATGATAGTGGTGGTTGAGATGGTCGTGGCATACTCGAGGGTCCCAACATCTCCCCTTCTCTCTCCCTCTTATGTTTGGTGAGTTTTCCATCTTCTTTTGTTGGCTTTCATGCATATTGGGGTGCTTGGGAGGACATGCATGCTAGGTAGATATGTTTGGGTGCATGTGGTATGCCTAGAGCGTGCATGGGGGGGTGTGGGAGTTCGCGCGGGCCTCCTTGGTGTGCGTGTGCGTGCATTCGACGTGTGCGCGCGGGGTGCAGGGGTTGAGTGTGGGGGATGCCTAGAGCCCGGTTTGGGCGTGCTGAGAGTCGGCACGCTCGGCGGGGAGTGTCCTGGGGGGCTTGGGCGTGCGTACGTGCATGCATGCGTGTGAGCTTGTATGCATGCATGTCTAAGTATTAGGCATTTCCTAATTAATTCTAAGTGTTTTTATGTGGAAATACTCACCCCTATTGATACCCTTACCTTGCAGACCTCGTCGGATGTGATGCGCGTCGATCCGGGTATCGGTGAGTGGTTTGACTCAAACCCTTCTGGGAGCGCACGATGCACGCAGTATTTGCACCCTAAATATGCTAGATATCATGCATGCTAGGATGTATAGCTTGTATATTGTGTAGAACTCTAAATATGGGACTTTATTTGCACCCATATACTTGTCTATGTATTGTTTAGAATATGGCATGACTTAGGTAGTTTTGTTTGAAATACTACCCCTATTATTAGACATATCAAGAATGTTGAACTTGGGTTAACAACGGAGTACATGCATAATATTACAGCGTTTAGGACTTGAGGGTGTGGTATAGTTGTTGCACCCATCTTGTTGGGGCAAAACTATGACCAGCTTCAAGAGAGGATGAGGCATTCCCTCTCTCTTACCCTCCCTCTTTTCGCAAACTGAGGAAGTTGTTATATATGTGTCACTTTTTAGCCTATGGGTAACCTATGGGTCATTTCTGGCCATTTTCAAAATTTTCTTTTTCGATCGAAACTGCTAAAATTTTGGCTTTTTAGCCATCTGCGTGAGCTAGAGGACTCTGATCGAAAATCTAACTGTGTATTATGGGTCCTGGTACCATTTTATACCACCCATAAAAATTTCATCGAATTCCGGTAACGTTTTGGAAATTATGCAGTTCCGAACCGCATCCGGGTTTTCTTCGAAACTGATTCGTTAAGTAGGAATAGTGTTGGGATATTTTGAGGTTATGATCACCCCTTGGTAACCTCACCCCCCCCCCTTACTTAGCCACTGAGAAACCATTGGTTATTTTTGGTTTGTGTGGGTGAGTTTAGCCTAAGTTCACCCCTTTTTTTTCATCTCTCTTTTCACCCCCCCCCCAAGTGAGTTTTGGGGGGGCTCTCTCTCTCTCTCTCTTTTCCTCACTCTCACGTCCCTCTCACTTTCTCTCCCTCTCCAGCCCTTTGTGTGTGAGTGTGTGTGAGTGTGTGAGAAGTGAAGAAGAAGAAGGACTCACAAACAAGGTGTGTGTGTGTGTCTATGTGTGTGTATGTATATATTGTGTGTTGTTGTTGATTCCCTCTCTTTAGCTTCCTTTAGAACCTCCTTTTTCCACTGATTTCCAACAAGTAGGGGCTGGTGGAGAGGCTAGGGAGGGGTGGTAGTGGTGGTTGTGGTGGAGGTTGCGCCGGGCGCACCCGAGGGGCCCCGAAACCCCCCATTCCTTCCCCCTCCTTTGTAGCCTTCTTTTCCCCCCTCTTTTCTTTGGTTTTCAAGTGTTAGGGGCTGTTAGGGAGTCATGCAAGCTAGGTAGTTGAGTTAGGGGTGAGTGGAGAGGTCAAGAAATGGGTTAGGCACACTTGGGCGCGCGCGCAGGCGAGCGCGCAGGAGAGGCCCTGGTGGGCCTGGCAGGGGCGCAGACGCGCGTGTGCGCGTGCGCGCGGGCGCACGAGCGAGGGCGCGCGCGGGGAGCGTGCGAGGGCAGTGCACGCGCACTGTGCACGAGGCTGAGCGGGAGCGCCCGCGGGGCTGAGCCGGAGCGCGCGTCCGGGTGCGCGGCGAGGGGCTGGACGTGCGGGCAGCGCGTCCGGAGGCGCGGGTCAGTGCGCCATCGAGCGCGGGGGCGCGTGCGCGCGTGCTTGCGCGTGCGTACGCGCGCGGGGGCCATGCGTGTGGCTGCCCGGGGGCTCGGGTACGTGTCGGGGCACTCGGACATGTGCGCGTACGTGCGTACTCGTATGCGTGCGAGCCCGTATGCGTGCATATCCAAGTCTTTGGCATTTCTAGTTGTTTTTAAGTGTCTTTATGTGGTTTTACTCACCTATTTGGATGCCTTGTATTGCAGATCTTGGCGAGCGGTCGCGCGACGACCCGGTTTACGGTGAGTGGGTCAATCCAACCTAGTCGGGAGGTGTTCGATGCACGTAGACATGCATTGCCCTCCCCTGGGGCACCATAACCACATATTAACCTTCTAAAATGTGCATGTTATTGCTTATCTTGCTAGGTTGCATCCATGCCATATTAGACTTAATATGTTAGGACCATATACTGCAGTATCATGTGTAGGGACTCATACTTGTCTATGTATTGTGTCCCATGATTAGTTTAACCATGTATTAGTGCTTACATGTATGCATGAGTAAGGCATGACTAACGTAGTGACCTTAATTATTTTTCTATCACGTTAGACTTGTATACTAGAGTATTACATCCATGTGTTATACATATGAGCCCAAGCATGCCTTAGACAATATTATAATTTTGTTATAGCATTAATTGTATGCTTCCTTGATTAATTCCTTATGTAATTAATTATATGTTGTATACTTCATCTCTATATATCTTATATATATATAGAGGCCATGAACCATGCTTAATAAGATTAAGCAAGTGTATGACCTCTGATAGGGTCATACCGTGGCATTGACATTACGAATCATCTGTCTTCCCCGCATCTGAGTTATGCGCTCTGGTGTGAATTCATGAGAATTCGTAACCTTATCGACGACGGATCCATGAGGATCAAAAACCGCGTATGTCAAGTGCTCTCCCCTTCGTCGCTTCCGTGTCGAAGCTACCCGGGTTTAGCTGTCCTGCTAGGCGCTCCCAGACACTATTTATGACGCCGGGTGGTGCGCCCATACGGTAGAGGTAGAGGTCATGGGAGGATACCAGGTCGAGGCTACTCGGCAGAGGGCTACCGGAAGACGAAAGGCGTAGACCAGTTGACCCCTTTTTCCCAATAGTCCTATGTCACCTAAGGGTGAGGGTGAGGGTATAGTGGGTTGGGTTGAGACCCGACCCAATGACTTAAGTGACTGTTCCATCTGTTGGAACCCCAATGACTCAGAATATTTAACATGGTGTGGTAGGTTTGGGTCGACACCCAACCGCCAACTTAAGTTGTTGTTTCGATTATTGAGACTTGAATGCTTGAAAGATTAATATGTGTTGTGATGCATGGATCGTACCATTCACTGAGCGTGTGGCTCACCCCTCGCATATGTTTTCCTCCAGTTGTCGCTGAGCCGGACCTGAAGGTGGAGCTTCCATAGGCGCAGTACCGTAGCAGAGCAGCGCACGTGTTTTGGATCTGCGAGTGAGAGAGGCCATCAGCATCCCCCGTTTCCTTGTATGTATTGCTACTCGTGCTTGAGCACAGTACTGGTGTTTGATGTCTTTGTTGTATATTGGCTCTCACAGGACAGTTGATTATGTGTTCCGGTCTGTAATATGTCTTTAAATTACAGACTAAGTCATTTTAAGCTTCCGCCATATGTATATATATCATGTCAGCTTCCTCGTTAAATGTTTAAGTACCTTGGATGATTGAGTAGAGTCTTTTATTGACCTCGTGTATGGATTGCTGATATTATATATTTGCCACGTCTCGGAGACGGCCGCTCTGGGGCGTGACAAAAGTTGGTATCAGAGCCTGGTCCTGTCAGAGCCAATTGTCGTCTTATTGATGTCTTAGAGATGAGTCCTAGGATTTCTATATGAGTATTCTGATCCTAGTGTCTGTTTCTTAGGTTGCTGATATGCCTCCTCGCAGACGGATGCACGGACGCGGTCTCCCTCAGGCCTCGGAGGTTTCCGAACCTACCGGGGGTGAGGAGTCTACCGAGGTGTCCTCGGCCGCGAGGCCAGGACCTGCGCAGGAGCCTCCTGCCTGGGAGCGTGCTTACGCTAGGATAGCAGACCTGCTAGAGACTCAGACTAGGGCACTGGAGGCCCAGACTAGGGCGTTGGCTGAGCAGGCACGAGAGATCCAGGAGCTGCGGGCGGCCCGCGAGGCGGTCCCGCAGGTACCTTTAGTGGCCGATCCCCAGTAGTGCCAGTGGTACCCCCTGTACCAGCAGAGATCCTCGTAGAGGGAGTTCATGGACCCGAGGAGCGGGAGGAGGAGTTAGAGGCCGCGGCACGTGTGCATCAGGCCGGCCTCACCGCCTTTCTGAAGCTTCACCCTCCTGAGTTCCACGGTATGACGACTGACCCTCTTGCCCCTGAGCGTTGGTTGATGGAGATAGACAAGATCTTCTCGACCATGCACTGCACCGACCGCCAGCGTGTCTCCCTGGCCACTTTCATGTTGAAGGGTAACGCCGCCGACTGGTGGGCTACCCGAGTGGTGGACATTCCCGAGGGTGTGGGGCGACTTCTCTGGAGCGATTTTCGGAGTTACTTCTTGGCGGAGTATTTTCCCTTTTCGACGCGCCAGATGGTGATGCGGGAGTTCGAGCAGCTGACGCAGGGCACCATGTCTGTTGCGGACTACTCCACGCGTTTCATGAGGCTTTCTCGGTTCGCCCCAGCCTTGGTGATGGACGAGGAGACGCGGTGCCGACGGTTTGAGATGGGTCTCAACAACACCATCAGGGTGCACGTGACCTCTGAGGCTTTCTCAAGGTACACTGATCTAGTGTCCCGTGCGAGGACCGTCGAGCGAGACCTTGGGGTTCCTTCATCGGTTCAAACCCCTACAGCAGATCAGAGGACTCCCAGGAGTCAGGACCAGGGACGCCGCAAGAGCAAGCGGCCCCGTCATGATCGACCAGCGGCCGCCGCTACACCAGTGGGAGTGGTGCCAGTTCAGGGTCCTGCACCCTTTGCTGCCGTTCCGATCCGTGCTAGAGGACCAGAGACGCGACGATGTTACCACTGCCAGCGAGTCGGGCATCTGGCCAATGCTTGCCCAGATGCTGGCCGACCTCCTGTGCCACCACAGCAGCCGCAGCAGCAGCAGCCACGTCAGCAGCCGCAGCCGCAGCGTCACCAGCAGCAGCCACAGGGTTGCCATGTGGAGCAGAGGAGGCAGCCAGCGCAGCCTGCGAGGCGTGCCCCTGCTCCTCAGCCACAGCTCGTTCAGGGTCGTGTTGTAGCGCTTACGGCCGATGAGGCGCAGGCTTCGGGTAGCGTCGTCCGAGGTATTGTTCTGATCTCCCAGCTTCCAGCATATGTGCTATTTGATTCCGGGGCCACGCACTCATTCGTGTCTCCCGCTTTCGCGAGACGGATGGGTGCGGTGTCAGCCCTTCTTGATGCGGTGCTGGAGATATCATTACCGGTCGGAGACCGTATTCTCCTCCGTTCTGTGTATCGGGGGTGTATCGTGGCGATCGCGGAGCATGAGTTTCCAGTGGAGTTGGTCGAGCTCGCCATGACGGACTTCGACGCCATCCTGGGGATGGATTGGCTCTCAGCTAGCCACGCCAGTATCGACTGTTTCGCAAAGTCGGTGTCTTTCCGCATCCCTGGACGGAGGTCCTTCCAGTTCGTGGGCGATCGGGACAAGGCTCCTTTGGGATTCATATCGTCCATCAGGGAGGATGCGAGGGTTTTCTGGCGTACATCGCTGAGGAGGATGCACCACTGCGGGCAGATATCAGTCAGACTCCGGTCGTGGTGGAATATCCGGAGGTTTTTCCCGATGATCTTCCGGGTCTACCACCGGATCGCGCGATCGAGTTTGAGATTAATCTAATTCCGGGGACCGAGCCGATTTCGAGGGCTCCGTACCGGATGGCCCCAGCAGAGCTGAAGGTGCTTAAGGAGCAGCTGGAGGAGTTGCTCGAAAAGGGGTTCGCACGTCCGAGTGTCTCTCCGTGGGGAGCCCCTGTTCTGTTCGTGAGGAAGAAGGACGGTTCGCTGCGTCTTTGTATTGACTACAGACAGCTGAACAAGCGGACCGTGAAGAACAAGTACCCCTTACCGCGGACTGATGATCTGTTTGACCAGCTCCAGGGAGCGCGTGTCTTTTCAAAGATCGATCTCCGTTCGGGCTACTATCAGCTGAAGATCCGGGAATCGGATATTCCGAAGACGGCCTTTCGCACCCGTTACGGGCACTACGAGTTTCGAGTACTGCCGTTTGGGTTGACGAATGCGCCGGCAGCCTTCATGGATCTGATGAACCGGGTATTTCGACCCTTCCTCGACTCCTTTGTAGTAGTCTTCATTGACGATATTCTGGTGTACTCGAGGAGTCTTGAGGAGCACGCTGACCATCTTCGCACTGTCTTGGAGACCTTGGCCCGACATCAGTTGTTCGCCAAGTTCAGTAAGTGCGAGTTCTGGTTGGAGCGTGTGGCCTTCCTTGGCCATGTTATTTCCGGTGAGGGTATATCTGTGGACCCGGACAAGACGCTTGCCGTGTCGAATTGGCGGCGACCGTCGAACCCCACCGAGATTCGGAGCTTCCTTGGGTTGGCGGGTTATTATCGGAGGTTTGTTGAGGGTTTCTCGAAGATAGCCGTCCCTTTGACCCGCCTCACCCGGAAGGATGTCCGGTTCGAGTGGTCCCCATCTTGCGAGGAGAGCTTCCAGGAGTTGAAGCGGAGACTCACCTCAGCGCCAGTTCTTACCATTCCATCTGGGAGTGGTGGATTCGCAGTCTACTCCGATGCGTCGCGGCTGGGTTTGGGTTGCGTCCTGATGCAGAATGGTAAGGTTGTTGCTTACGCGTCGCGTCAGTTGAAGCCCCATGAGCAGAATTACCCCACCCATGACCTGGAGTTAGCAGCGATCATCTTTGCGCTGAAGATTTGGAGGCACTACCTCTATGGCGAGGAGTTCGAGCTCTTCACGGATCACAAGAGCTTGACTTATCTGCAGTCCCAGCCGGAGCTCAACATGCGTCAGAGACGTTGGGTCGAGTTCCTGAAGGACTATGATTGCGACATCGCTTACCATCCGGGTAAGGCGAATGTCGTGGCGGACGGTCTCAGTAGGCAGCCTTTGGGCATGGCCGCCCACTTGGCAGTGCATCGTTGGAGGCTTCTGGAGGAGGCCGCTTGTTGGATCAGCGTTCGAGAGACGCCTGCTGGTGGCTTTCTAGCCAGGTTAGTGGTGCAGCCTGTTCTCCTCAACGAGATCCGCACGGCACAGGGCGGGATCCTCACTTTCTGGTCCTTTCTGAAGGCGTCGCCCGGGGTGAGCGACCAGATTTCCAGGTTCGCGAGGATGGGATCCTGCGGTTCAGAGGCCGGGTATGTATTCCTGACGACGCAGAGCTGAAGCAGAAGATCTTGGACGAGGCCCATCGTTCGAAGTACACGGTGCATCCTGGTGGCACGAAAATGTACAGGGGCCTTCGTCGTGGCTACTGGTGGCGCGGGATGAAGGCAGATGTTGGCCGTTTCGTTGTCCGTTGCTTAGTATGCCAGCAGGTGAAGTCGGAGCATCAGCGTCCTGCGGGGAAGCTGCAGTCCATTGAGATTCCTCAGTGGAAGTGGGAGCAGATTACTATGGACTTTGTTTCAGGTCTACCAAAGTCACGTTCGGGTCGCGATGCCATCTGGGTAATCGTCGACCGACTGACGAAGTCTGCTCATTTCCTCCCCGTCCGACTCACCGACTCTCTGGACACCTTGGAGCAGTTGTTTGTCTCAGAGATCGTTCGTCTCCACGGCACTCCGGTCAGTATCATTTCTAACAGAGACACGAGATTCACTTCGAGGTTCTGGCGTAGCCTCCAGCACGCCCTTGGTACGAACCTCCATTTCAGTACGGCGTTTCACCCACAGACTGATGGCCAGTCAGAGAGGACGATTCAGACCCTAGAGGACATGTTGCGTGCCTGCATTCTCGATTTTGGAGGCAGTTGGGAGAGGCATCTCCCTTTGGTGGAGTTCGCCCACAACAACAGCTACCACTCGAGTATTCGGATGGCACCATATGATGCACTCTATGGGCGCAGCTGCAGGTCTCCCTTGTGCTGGGACGAGGTCGGAGAGCGCCAGTTGGAGGGACCAGAGATTGTTCGCCAGACCTCTGAGAAGGTAAAGACGATTCGTGAGCGTATCCGCACCGCTCAGAGCCGTCAGAAGAGCTTCGCCGACCGTCGTCGCCGTGAGCTCGCCTTCGAGGTTGGTGACCATGTCTTCCTGAAGGTGTCCCCATCGAAGGGCATCTTCCGTTTCGGTGTGCGGGGCAAGCTGAGTCCGCGTTTTATCGGCCCGTTTCTCATCCTGGAGCGGATTGGGGAGGTGGCCTATCACCTAGCCTTGCCCCCACACTTGGCCCAAGCCCATGACGTCTTCCATGTCTCGCAGCTGAGGCATTACGTCCACGATCCTGCCCACATCATCCCGTTCGAGCCGCTTGTCTTCGAGCCGGACTTGTCATTCGTGGAGCAGCCGATCGAGGTCTTGGACCGACGCGAGAAGAAGCTCCGCACCAAGACCGTCCAGTTGGTTAAGGTGCATTGGCAGCACCGCTCCGGTGCCGAGGCCACATGGGAGCGCGAGGACGCCATGCGTGACGCATATCCACATCTTTTTCCTTCTTAGATGTTTTTGGTATTAAATTTTGTGGACAAAATTTCCTAAGGGGGGAAGAATGTTATATATGTGTCACTTTTTAGCCTATGGGTAACCTATGGGTCATTTCTGGCTATTTTCGAAATTTTCTTTTTCGATCGGAACTGCTAAAATTTTGGCTTTTTAGCCATCTGCGTGAGCTAGAGGACTCTGATCGAAAATCTAACTGCGTATTATGGGTCCTGGTACCATTTTATACCACCCATAAAAATTTCATCGAATTCCGGTAACGTTTTGGAAATTATGCAGTTCCGAACCGCATCCGGGTTTTCTTCGAAACTGATTCGTTAAGTAGGAATAGTGTTGGGATATTTTGAGGTTATGATCACCCCTTGGTAACCTCACCCCCCCTTACTTAGCCACTAAGAAACCATTGGTTATTTTTGGTTTGTGTGGGTGAGTTTAGCCTAAGTTCACCCCTTTTTTTTCATCTCTCTTTTCACCCCCCCGCAAGTGAGTTTTGGGGGGGCTCTCTCTCTCTCTCTCTCTCTTTTCCTCACTCTCACGTCCCTCTCTCTTTCTCTCCCTCTCCAGCCCTTTGTGTGTGAGTGTGTGAGAAGTGAAGAAGAAGGACTCACAAACAAGGTGTGTGTGTGTGTCTATATGTGTGTATGTATATATTGTGTGTTGTTGTTGATTCCCTCTCTTTAGCTTCCTTTAGAACCTCCTTTTCCCACTGATTTTCAACAAGTAGGGCTGGTGGAGAAGCTAGGGAGGGGTGGTAGTGGTGGTTGTGGTGGAGGTTGCGCCGGGTGCACCCGAGGGGCCCCGAAACCCCCCATTCCCTTCCCCCTCCTTTGTAGCCTTCTTTTCCACCCTCTTTTCTTTTATTTTCAAGTGTTAGCGGCTGTTACGGAGTCATGCATGCTAGGTAGTTGAGTTAGGGGTGAGTAGAGAGGTCAAGAAATGGGTTTGGCACACTTGGGCGCGCGCGCGGGTCTGTCCGCGTGCGTGCGCGCGCAGGTGAGCGCGCAGGAGAGGCCCTGGCGGGCTTGGTAGGGGCGCAGACACGCGCGTGCGCGTGCCGCGCGGGCGCACGAGCGAGAGGCGCGCGCGGGGAGCGTGTGAGGGCAGTGCACGCGCACTGTGCGCGGGGAGCATGCGCGTGTGCGCGAACTGCGAGTCTGGGCGCGCGAGTGCGCGTCCGGGTGCGCGGCGAGGGGCTGGACGGGCGGGCAGCGCGTCCGGAGGCGCGGGTCAGTGCGCCATCGAGCACGGGGGCGCCTGCGCGCGTGTTTGCGCGTGCGTACGCGTGCGGTGGGCCATGCGTGTGGCTGCCCGGGGGCTCAGGTACGTGTCGGGGCACTCAGACATGTGCGCGTACGTGCGTACTCGTATGCGTGCGAGCCCGTATGCGTGCATATCCAAGTCTTTGGCATTTCTAGTTGTTTTTAAGTGTCTTTATGTGGTTTACGGTGAGTGGGTCAATCCAACCCAGTCGGGAGGTGTTCGATGCACGTAGACGTGCATTGCCCTCCCCTGGGGCACCATAACCACATATTAGCCTTCTAAAATGTGCATGTTATTGCTTATCTTGCTAGGTTGCATCCATGCCATATTAGACTTAATATGTTAGGACCATATACTCCAGTATCATGTGTAGGGACTCATACTTGTCTATGTATTGTGTCCCGTGATTTGTTTAACCATGTATTAGTGCGTACATGTATGCATGAGTAAGGCATGACTAAGGTAGTGACCTTAATTATTTTTCTATCACGTTAGACTTGTATACTAGAGTATTACATCCATGTGTTATACATATGAGCCCAAGCATGCCTTAGACAATATTATAATTTTGTTATAGCATTAATTGTATGCTTCCTTGATTAATTCCTTATGTAATTAATTATATGTTGTATACTTCATCTCTATATATCTTATATATATATAGAGGCCATGAACCATGCTTAATAAGATTAAGCAAGTGTATGACCTCTGATAGGGTCATACCGTGGCATTGACATTACGAATCATCTGTCTTCCCCGCATCTGAGTTATGCGCTCTGGTGGGAATTCATGAGAATTCATAACCTTATCGACGACGGATCCATGAGGATCAAAAACCGCGTATGTCAAGTGCTCTCCCCTTCGTCGCTTCCGTGTCGAAGCTACCCGGGTTTAGCTGTCCTGCTAGGCGCTCCCAGACACTATTTATGACGCCGGGTGGTGCGCCCATACGGTAGAGGTAGAGGTCATGGGAGGATACCAGGTCGAGGCTACTCGGCAGAGGGCTACCGGAAGACGAAAGGCGTAGACCAGTTGACCCCTTTTTCCCAATAGTCCTATGTCACCTAAGGGTGAGGGTGAGGGTGTAGTGGGTTGGGTTGAGACCCGACCCAATGACTTAAGTGACTGTTCCATCTGTTGGAACTCCAATCACTCAGAATATTTAACATGGTGTGGTAGGTTTGGGTCGACACCCAACCGCCAACTTAAGTTGTTGTTTCGATTATTGAGACTTGAATGCTTAAAAGATTAATATGTGTTGTGATGCATGGATCGTACCATTCACTGAGCGTGTGGCTCACCCCTCGCATATGTTTTCCTCCAGTTGTCGCTTGAGCCGGACCTGAAGGTGGAGCTTCCATAGGCGCAGTACCGTAGCAAAGCAGCGCACGTGTTTTGGATCTGCGAGTGAGAGAGGCCATCAGCATCCCCCGTTTCCTTGTATGTATTGCTACTCGTGCTTGAGCACAGTACTGGTGTTTGATGTCTTTGTTGTTTATTGGCTCTCACATGACAGTTGATTATGTGTTCCGGTCTGTAATATGTCTTTAAATTACAGACTAAGTCATTTTAAGCTTCCGCCATATGTATATATATCATGTCAGCTTCCTTGTTAAATGTTTTAAGTACCTTGGATGTTTGAGTAGAGTCTTTTATTGACCTCGTGTATGGATTGCTGATATTATATATTTGCCATGTCTCGGAGACGGCCGCTCTGGGGCGTGACATAAGTAGATGTAGTTCCTACTTGACTCAGGCTTGCTTGGAATTATTGGCATGCACCTATTGTTGCGCGGATTGCGCTTAACCCTTCCCTTCTAAGTTGGTGCTATCCAACGCATGTTAGGCTGTATTTATGTGTTTGCGTGATTGATACCATATATGCATGTTTATGTAGGCCATCATTGGGAAATAATTGTGTGCTCTATATATATATATATATATGCTAGTATGGCCATGAACCTTGCCTAATGTGTTTAGACAAGTGTGTAACCCCATATGGGGTCATACCATGGCGATGTCACTTAGAATAAAATGACTTCCCCGCATCTGAGTTATGCGCCCTAGGGGGATATCATGAGAATTTGTTGCGCTTAATTGGCGTCTCATGATCGATGACGATGGATCCAGGAGGATCATATCCGCGAGTGTCGATCGTTCTCCCCTTCGTTGGATCCGTGTAAGATCTTCCCGGCGTCAAAAACATTGTCCTCGCACTGGGCTCCCATCCATAGGTATTACCGATGCATCTAGGGATGTACTGATCGTGGGAGTATGTCAGGTAGAGGCTACCCAGGGAAAGGGCTACCGGTGGACCAAGGGTGTAGAACAGTCGACCTCATCCCAAAAGTCTTATGTCACCCTATGAGGGAGAGGGTGAGAGTGTTGGTGAGGGTGTGGTGGGCTTGAGTTGATACTCGACCGACCCGCTTGAGTTGATATTCGAACATGTAGTGGTTCCTCCCAATATCGTCTTATATGTCAGCGTCGGATTCCGTGGGTGTTGGAAAGAATCCGCGGTGGGGGGTGCGTGTGTGGGGATTCTTCAGGGATTCGGATCGTATGCGTGCCCTGGCGGGCTCTGTCGGATCATCTTCTCGGAAGGGTGGTGTCGTTCCTGGTTGAGGCGCCCGACAGCGGGTCAAGAGGATTCCAGGGTTTGTGTTATCGCCACCTGCTTTTTCTAAAAGCAGGAAAAAGGTTGGGTTGGATTTGATCACCTACGTTTGGAGTTTGTGGGGTCTCCGCTGTGAGACATGGATATACCGTACACAAAGGTGAAAAAACAGGTAATCCTATTCTGCTTCCGGGGCTTGGCGAAAGGAGTCATGGGACAAAGGGGTGCAAATGGGGTGTGGATATGGGGTGGCTAGTCGGATCTAGCCGTAGGGTATAGGGTGGCTAGTAGGGTTTAGCCGTCCGGGACCTGGGTTGGTTTGGGCAGAGCTTTGGTAGGAAATGGGTTTGGTCTTGGACAGAGGCTATGCTAAACATAGCCTGGGTTTCTGGAGGGTGGAATGAGAGGGTGTTTTGTGTAGGGAATGAGTATTTCTCTCACAAAATGGGCTCTCTCTCTCTCACTCTCTTGGGACTTCTAGTGGGGAAAGGGAATGGATATGACATGGTGGATGTGAATCGTGTGTTTATTGATTGTGGATGTTGTTTAAAGGCTTAGGACCTCCTCTATTTATAGTAAAAAGAGGCAGGGGAATACCCAGGGGGTAAAAGAGTGGCTTGGTCAATAGTGTGTTTGGTTAGACCCCTCATTAATTCTCTGGTTCTTCTGCCAGACCAGATGAAGGGCGGCTAGTTCTAACTAGCCGCCCAGGATGGGCCGGCTACTTCCTGGTAGCCGCCCCTATCTTGACCTGCCAAACGTCCCATCTCTGACATGCAGTGGCTTGGGTCGGTTACTTGGGTTGATCCGGCCAAGATAGGCCGGCAAAAGTTCATAACCCACCGCAATGCTCAGCATTTAATGCTGCTTTATGTCCCATCCAGGGAAGCGGTTCAAGGTCGGCCAGGGGGGTGGCTAGTGCTAACTAGCCACCTGGTATGGGGCGGCTAGTTAGGGCTAGCCGCCCCTTGCCAGGGACTTGGGGTTTTTTTGGGTTTAGAGTTTCTCTTAGGTGGGGGTTCCTGGTTTGGGCCAGGGTCTGGTTTAGGGTAGGGTTTAGGTCAGAATTAGGGTTTAGGGTTAGGGTTAGGGTTTCTGGTCAAGCTAGGGTTTAGGGTTTAGGGTTAGGTTTCCGGTTTTCTGAACTTTTGGTTTTCTATTAGATGTCCAAATGTGTGATATTTTCGGGTATTACTTGAAGTATTTCTGTCTTTCTGGACGGTCAAAATTGGGGTATCTACAATTGTCCCTCATCGGACGGAGTCTTTGTGCGAAGCAGGAAAGACTTCGACCGATGATAAGGAAAGAGACCCCTATTTTGGCCGTCCCAACCTTCAAGAAGTTATGCCAACACAAACAGTACTATTCGGGGAGTTGATTTAGACCATCAGAGGCTTGGTCTAGACTTAGAATCTTTAACCGAAAGGACGATCCTGGTGGAAGGTGGGAAAGGTAAATGGTGAGTGATCCAACCCGCGGTCAGGGTTCTTAGCTATCATGCACGGAGCAGCCCAGCGTCTGTTTCCTCATGCCTACCGTTCCCGTGTTTGGGAAAACTCAGCAAGGAGGGGATATCACCGACAGAAAGCAGGTAAAAGTTGAGTTGGTGAATTGGATCATCCGAAGGATAAGAACTCTGGAAAAGAACTAGAACTGAAGAAATTCAATTTTGAGTGGTACTGAAAGGGTGGCAAAACTTTGAGAAAGTCGTGTTTGATCAAGTAGTGCCTAGAAATAAGCCAATACATGGCTGTTTGGTATGGAATGCCTTGGAATTAGGGCTGAAAAGAGATTGGAAAGGGGTTTCAAGTGAAAACAGGAAAAACTGGGAGGGGCAGCTAGTGGTAACTAGCCGCCCGAGAGGGGGCGACTATCGCGAGTAGCCTCCCGACTGGGTCCCTTATAACCGAAAAGGGACACTCTCTCTCTCCTCATACGTTTTAAAACAGTTACTCTTCCCTCCTCTCTTCTTCTCTATTTTAAACCGAAAACCTTGATTTTAAAACACCTTGAATCCTTTGTTCTTGCCTTCCATCATTCCTTTCTTCTTGATTTCGAAGCCCTAGATTTTCTTTGAGGTTCTTCATTTGTGCGAAATCGGAGGAGATGACGAAGGGGAAGAAGACGGCTTCGATGATGAAGCGCCTTAGGTCTTCCTAAGAGCAGAGAGGGGCTGTCTTGGGGTCTAGTTCATCGGGGAGTGATCAAGTGGAAGGGGAGGTCGTGAGGGAGGTTGTGGGTACGGTGGAGGCACTACCGGTGGGTGATCGAATGTTCATTACCATGCAGTTGACGATGGTGGAGACCGGGCCGATCTTTAGTGGAAGCGTGACCAGTCCGCAAGCGTTCTTGCGTGTGCTGTTGAAGGCGTAAATGAATTCTCCTGAGGGCTCCAATCCAGGAACCCTGCCTTCTAGCTTCTGGTAGGTGGAATATGTAAGAACGTTAGTTTTTGCTCCCGTATCGATGAGAATGTGCCGGAATTCCCTTCCTCCGAGTATGGCAGTGATTGCGAGGGGTGCAGAGCGTGCTCCGGCTTTTAAGACTTCATGGGGGAGGAAGGTGATCGAGTTGGGCTCCGTAAGATCGCTTGATGGATGCAGGGACCTGGCCGCTTCTCCCGAGGGATCGTTGTCGTTATAAGGGGACCCAGGTGGGCTACCACCTTCATCCTCGTTCCCGGGTCGCAGGGCTAGTGTGAACATATTATGTATTGCCCAGTTGTTCTTGTTCTCGTACTGGAGGCGTGCCTCTCCCAGATTATCAGTACATGACTCGTGAAGGGCAGTCGAAGGCATTGGTGCCGGGGGGAACAGATAGCTTGGATGGTATCCAACCATGGTCGTCCTAGCATTAATGGGTACCTTGTGTCGATGTCAGCCACGGAGTAGGCTACTTCACAGATGAGAGGGCTGACGGATAGCTCGAATGTTCCGGGGCGGTGGAGAGTCTTCCCGGTATGGTTGAAAGCTTGAATAGTATGGTGGGCCGGTTGGACAGGAGGACGGCCTAGTTCGGGTATCTTTTGGTAGGTGGAGCATGTCATTATATTCATTCCTGACCCTGGGTCCACGAAGATGTTGTTTAGCCACAACATTTGAAGTCGTCCGCAAATGTGTAGGGGTAGACTCGTAGTCTGGGATCCGAGAGGTCTTGGTCAGTGAATGATATGGTCATTGGGCGACAGGGGCCATCACAGTGTCGGTACTCTTGGAGGACCCATTGTCGTCCGGATGCAGATCATCCGACGTACATTCCCCTCCCTTGGGTCCTTCGCTAGCTCCTTCAGGGATCTCCTCAAAGGGTTCTTCTTCTTCGTCTCCTCCTGGGTTTTCTAGTCCGCTTTCATCAGATTCAATGTTGATGACCGCGGGTAGGGCGAGAACTGCATCTTCTTCTTCGCCATAGAGTTTGGTGAGGTCATGGTTGTCGAGGTTCAGCTGGAAGGGCTCGTTCTGCCCCTCCTCGGATTCTTCGGATCGACAGTCGTCTGTGACGTCTTGAACTGCTTGGTTGCGGTGATGGTTGTCTCCCTCTCCTGACCATGTTTACCATGTGGGCTGCAGATGTCGACGCTTGGTTGTGACCTGTCAATGGGTCAGTAAATATGCCTAGTGGCTTGGAGGCTCGAGTATTGCCCTGGTTTAAGTGGCTTTTGATCATGGCCCAATCAAGGCGCCTACCATCATTTAAATCGTAAATAAAATCCTAAAAAACAATGCATTGTTCTACGGTATGACCATGCTGTTGGTGGTATTGACAGAAACGCAGTCTGCTGGCCCAGGGAGTGGAGGCTTAGCAACTGGGAGGGAGATACTATTTGTGTCCATTAGTACCCTAAAAATCCTAGTTAGTGTTTTGGGAGGGGAGGGTAAGAGTCCCTCTTTCCCATTCGTCTCTAATCATAGGATGTCGGAGGGGAGACCTCATTATAAATTTTGGGTGGGCTGCCTAGGATTTAGGCTTTGATTTCTCAGGAAGGTTGCATAAAAAGTGGTCCTAGGCTGGCCTTGTCTTGAAATTACAGGGCTTTGCACCGGAGAACTTTGGATTACCGGGTTTTGGTTGATTGGCCGAGGCGGCGCATACCCGATGAACCGGAGGTGTACTGTCTCGGGGCCGTTCCTCGATCAGGAACTCGCACTCCGTTTGCGTAGAGTGCCGATACTTGTGTAATCTCCTCTAACGAGGTGGTTGTCCAACCCTATGGCTGATAGGTGGGGACTGGGTTTGGGCTACTGGGGCTGCACAACGGGAAATCCTGTTATGGCGGTCAATTAGAAGCTGATACGTAGTACAGTCTTCGTATGAAATGCTCGTACGAAGCTCTGGACTCAGGCTCTGTAACATCATGTCAATTTCTTGACATTCTGTAAGTTACAGGCCAGTTCGGTGGACAAGTGTCCGCCACCGAGACACGTATTGTTCAAATTCCTCCCTAGGCCTCATTCTCTCTACGTTAAATCCGAAATAGAGGGGGTTCTGATCCTCTGGTACCGTAACGGCCTAAGAACTTCTCACTTACAGCCGAGAAGTTCGACAAGTGATCTACAGGGAGGGTGGAGAACCATTGTAGTGCTTCTCCTTCCAATTATTTTTCTCAGAGGAAGACTAGCAGAGGTTGATTATCAAGATAGGGGTGCGCGTCTAGATAGAAGGCAGTTAAATGGATGTCTAGGTTTCCACGACCGTTATACCGGTGGAATTTGTGGATTTTTAATCCTTCCGGTAGGTAGATAGATGGGATTTGTCTCAGGTTATGTTGAGACATGTGCTTGGGGACTGAGGGACAAGTCTCGGAGAGGATTCTCTGGATGGTTTCATCTAGTGTTTCTCCCCTGGGCAGGCTGCCTAGCGGTCCCGGGTTTGGGGTGGCCTGGTAAGGGCCTGGGGTGAAAATGGTTGGGAACATTGGATTCGCGGGGGAAAGGGGGGTTAACGAAAGAATGCTCGGATTGGCCGAGTGGCTGGGTGTGGATGGGGTTTTGGGAATGGCCTTGGGGATTTCAATAGGGGTCTCCTGTCTCAAGGTTTTGACCTGACGGTAGTCGGCGAGGTCATGAAACATGTCCTCTACGGATTGGTACCCTAGACTGGCCATCTTTACCTCCAGATGGGTCAGGAATTGCGTGGCCTGACCCTCTTGGTGGATTCTTTCCTCTAGTATCTCCTCCTCTATGCGGGATTCCATGATGTGTGTGAAATGATTCAGGGGAATGAATGCAGATATAAAGCATAAATAAAGCGGTAAAGGATTGCGCAATAGTGTGCGGCTTACAAAGCAGTAAAGGATTGCGCAGCAGTGTGCGACTTACAAAGCAGTAAATGATGCTGTGATGCGAAGTAGAGGAGGATCTGATTCGAGGGGTGGGAAACTCTAACCTTCCTAAATGGTTGATAGCGTTCTAGTCAAGCTTGTAAAAGGGGGGCAGAAGAGGATTACCTTTTGTTGTTTTTCACGAGGGAGGTCCCATCGTGATCGCCAGATTTGTCGGCGTCGGATTCCGTCGGTGTCGGAATGAATCCGCGGTGGGGGGTGCCTGTGTGGGGATTCTTCGGGGATTCGGATCGGATGCGTGCCCTGGCGGGCTCGGTCGGATCGTCTTCTCGGAAGGGCGGTGTCATTCCTGGTTGAGGCGCCTGACAGCGGCTCAAGAGGATTCCAGGGTTTGTGTGATCGTCACCTGCTTTTTCTATAAGCAGGAAAAAGGTTGGGTTGGATTTGATCGCCTGCGTGGGGAGTTTGTGGGGTCTCCGCTCTGAGACACGGATATACCGTACACAGAGGTGAAAAAATAGGTAATCCTATTCTGCTTCTGCGGCTTGGATAAAGGAGTCTTGGGACAAAGGGGTGCGAATGGGTGTGGATATGGGGCGGCTAGTCGGATCTAGCCGTCGGGTATAGGGCGGCTAGTAGGATTTAGCCGTCTGGGACCTGGGTTTGTTTGGGCAGAGCTATGGTAGGAAATGGTTTGGTCTTGAACAGAGGCTATGCTAAACTTAGCCCGGTTTCTGGAGGGTGGAATGAGAGGGTGTTTTGTGTAGCGAATGTGTATTTCTTTCACAAAAGGGGCTCTCTCTTTCTCTATCTTGGGATTTCTAGTGGGGAAAGGGAATGGATATGACTTGGTGGATGTGAATTGTGTGTTTGTTGATTGTGGACGTTGTTTAAAGGCTTAGGACCTCCTCTATTTATAGTAAAAAAGAGGCAGGGGAATACCCAGGGGGTAAAAGAGTGGCTTGGTCAATAGTGTGTTTGATTAGACCCCTCATTAATTATCTGATTCTGCTGCCAGTACCAGGTGAAGGGCGGCTAGTTCTAACTAGCCGCCCAGGATGGGGCGGCTGCTTCTTGGTAGCTGCTCCAATCATGACATGCCAAACGTCCCATCTCTGACAAGCGGTGGCTTGGGTCGGTTACTTGGGTTGATCCGGCCAAGATAGAGTGGCTAAAGGTCATAACCCGCCGCAATGATCAGCATTTAATGCTGCTTTATGTCCCATTCAGGGAAGCGGTTCAAGGTCGGCAAGGGCGGTGCCTAGTGCTAACTAGCCGCCTGGTATGGGGCAGCTAGTTAGGGCTAGCCGCCCCTTGACAGGGACTTGGGGTTTTTTAGGGTTTAGAGTTTCTCACAGGTGGGGGTTCCTAGTTTGGGCCAGGGTCTGGTTTAGGAGAGGGTTTAGGTCAGAGTTAGGGTTTAGGGTTAGGGTTAGGGTTTTCGGTTAGGCTAGGGTTTAGGGTTAGGGTTTCCGGTTTCCTGAACTTTTGGTTTTCTATTAGATGTCCAAATGTGGGTTATTTCTGAGTATTACTTGAAGTATTTCTTCTTTCTAGACGGTCAAAATTGGGGTATCTACAATTGTCCCTCATCAGACGGAGTCTTTGTGCGAAGCAGGAAAGACTTCGACTGATGATAAGGAAAGAGACCCTTATTTTGGCCGGCCCGACCTTCAAGAAGTTATGCCAACACAAACAGTACTATTTGGGGAGTTCATTTAAACCATCAGAGGCTTGATCTTGACTTAGAATCTTTAACCGAAAGGATGATCCAGATGGAAGGCGGGAAAAGTAAATGGTGAGTGATCCAACCCGCGGTCGGGGTTCTTAGCTATCATGCACGGAGAAGCCCAGCGTCAGTTTCCTCGTGCCTACCATTCCCGTGTTTGGGAAAACTCAGCAAGGAGGGGATATTCCCGATGCATTCGGTAGAGGTACTGATCATGGGAGCATACCAGGTAGAGACTACATGACAGTGGGTCACCGAACAATATTGCGAGTGTGAATCGTTCTCCCCTTCGCCGGATCCGTGTTGAAGTTGCCTAGGCATGAGCCGCCCTGGGTGGACCCCCACCTGTATGTACCATCAACACGCTCGAGAGTGTACTGACCATGTGAGGCTCCAGGTAGAGGTGTCCCAAAAGCCTCCCTATTGGGAGTGAGGGCGAGGCCCGGGTATCGTCGCGCCGCTGCGTGACCTTGTTACCCATTGGGTTTCTACCCATGTTTTTCCTTGATAGGAATTTGCTTTGGTGTTGAATTGTTGTGTTGGTGGTTGGTTTCTAGCCACTCTCTGAGCTTGTAGCTCACCCCTTGCGTACTGTTTCTTTTACAGGGGCGTTCTTGGGTGTGAAGATGGAACTTCCCTGTGGCGTGGTCTTGTGTGCGTTGAAGCGTCCTGTCCAGCGGATTGGTGAGTGCGACGCTGTCAGCACTCCTAGAGTCATGTATTTGTAAATCGTGCGTGTTGCACAAGTTTATTTTATTTGGACTAGACTTGGCTCTCACAGGACAGTGATTGTGTATTCGAGTCTGTAATAATATTTTTGGTTTACAGACTTATTGATATTTTATGCTTCCGCTTTTCAGTTGTGTTATCAGTTATCATTGCATGTTAGCCTTGTGTATTTATTTATTGGAGTCATTATTGACCTCTTGTACTTGATAGCGGATATTATATTATTGCCACGTCTCGGGGACGGTCGCCCTGGGGCGTGAAACAAACTCCTTATTCACTTACATTTGGGGTAGAAGCAGTAGTACCCTACAAAATTCGCATTCCATCCTTAAGAATAGTTTTAGAAGAAGACCTACAAATTGAAGAAAGAATGGAGGCACTATTACAACGCCTCAAACTATTAGACGAGAAAAGATTAAGAGCGGCAGACCATGCCCAGGCCTACCAAGGAAGGGTGGCAAAGGCATTTGAAAAGAAAGAAATAGAAAGAAGGTTCAAGACAGGGGAATTAGTATTTAAGCAGATCATGCCATCAACGCAGCCCCATCCAAGAGGAAAGCTGCAGCCCACATGAGAAGGACCCTATGTGATCACCCATGCCAACCCCGGGAATGCCTACGGCTTGGTAGACGCCGAGGGAATCGAGATTTCAGGTTCGTGGAATGCATTTTATCTGAAGAAATTTCATGTGTAAAAATTTCAATACTTGCGAAATATTATTCTTCCTTCCTACAATTTCCAGCGTTTAGCACTTGATAGCAATATAAGACTCCCAAAGATAAACTTGTAGTTATTTAAACTCATATCCGCCAATCATGTCACGCCCCAGGGTGGCCGTCCCCGAGACGTGGCAATAATATAATATCAGCTATCATAAACAAGAGGTCAACAATGACTCCAATAAACAATACACAAGGCTAATGAAGCAATGACAACTGATAATACAACTGAAAAACGGAAGCATAAACTATCAATAAGTCTGTAAACCGAAAATATTATTACAGACTCGAATACACAATCACTGTCCTGTGAGAGCCAAGTCTAGCCAATAAAATACAACAAGTGCCACACGCACGAATTACCAATACACAAGACTCTAGGACTGCTGACAGCCTCGCACTCGCCAATCCGCCGGACAGAACGTTTCCACGCACGCAAGACCACGCCATAGGAAAACTCCAGCTCCACGCCCAACAACGCCCCTGTAAAAGAAATAGTACGCGAGGGGTGAGCTACAAGCTCAGTGATTGGTCGGAAACCGAACACCACTATAACAATTTAATGTTAAGGCAATTTCCTTTCAAGGAAAGACATGGGTTGAAACCCAATGGATAATAGGGTCACACGGCGGTGCAACCCACCTCGCCCACACCCTCACTCCCGAAGGGAGACTCTTGGGACTCTTGGGGAGAGACCATACCGTTTGTCAAGGAGACGCGGAATTACTGGTCTACACAACACTATTGTGATCATCTACATAGAGATAATTGTCATCGCTGTCTCTCAACATCGATACTTAACCAGACCCAATAAATATGGGAACGGGTGAACAAACAAATGGGTCACGTAGCGACGTGACTCAACACATTCGTCGCCCCGACCCCGAAGGGGAGCTCCAGGGAGACCCGGGGACAAACGAGGGTTAACCATAACACCACGTGTTACTAGTTAACGAGACACAACACGTCCATCTGCTACGAGGTAGAGATATACTTCGATACCTCAAGCGTCAAAAGTAACAAACCCAGAGAATACTCGATGGGTATTTGGGTCACGTGGCGACGTGACAACAACTCATCCTCACCCTAGCCCCCGGAGGGGTGACTCTAGGGACTTTTGAAACGAACTCAGTTGCTCTACACCCATCGTCATCCGGTAGCCCTCTCCCGGAGAGCCTCTACCTGGTAGCCTCTCCATGACCACTATCTCTACCATATGGGCGCACCAATAGGTGTCATAAATACATCTGGGAGCACCCCACAGGACAACTACGAACCGGGCAGCTTCAACACGGATCCGACGAAGGGGAGAACGACTTGAAGCCCGAAATAACACTTGGTAGCTCTCTCCCGTGCAGCCTCTACCTGTCGGCCTTCCACGATCAGTACATTCCCTAGATGTGTACCGCGGTACGCATCGGTAGCACCTACAAGTGGTGGCACCCTACAGGACAGCTTCTATGTCGGGTAGCTTCGACTCATGACGATGTCAGGAGGAAGCACCTTGCGTTCGCAATGCGAACCCTATGGGAAAGCCAACTACCCTTGGTACTTACACACATATATCGATGATATCGCATACTCTTGTATTCCCTCACGGAGGCGTCACTCGAACGCGAGGACTATCTCTACACTCGTGTAGAATAGCCAGGGGCATAACCCAATAGGCGGTTCAGACACACGCCTAGCACGGGTAGGCCCAAGTTAATGCCGTAGCTATCGGTTTAACAAAGTCGATGCCACGATGAATTCTTCAGAATTCGATACGAATGCATCACTCAGATGCAAGGGACGATTACATCGCTGGCGTTTTAACTAATAGGGTACGACCCGACCGCGGGTCATACCCTCGCCTATTACGGATAGGCCAAATTAGTTTAGCATGCGCACATATATATATATATATATATATATGAGGAGAATCATAACATGATAATATGTGCCACATGCACAATAATATATATATATATATATATATATATATTACTATAGGGGTACTCCCTAACATGGATTTACATCATAAACAACAAATCATACAATATGCATACAAGGTATGACCCACTTAAACATGCTTATAAGGCCATAATAAACATTCAATCATGTAAAGGATGACTCAAGCAGGCGTTGGATATCACCAACTCCAAGGGGGAGGGTTAAGCGTGATCTCGCGCACTAACCGATGCATACCGATAATCCCAAGCGAACCTGAGTCAAGTAGGAATCATATCTACTTACTCAGTTTACGCAAAGAGGGAGGGCGAGAGAGAGGGAAAGTCTCATCCTCTCCGAAAAGCTGGTCCTAGCTTTGCCCCAATAGATGGGTGCAACAACTACACCATTCCTCCAGTCTAATCGTAAAGGAATATTAGTACGCATCCGGTTATTAACCCAAGGTTTAACATGCTGGATATAATTAATATAGGGGGAGAGGAGTATTACAATACTACCTAAGGCATTCATATTCTATACATCCATACACTCATTCGAAAATATATGCCCAAAACACAAGGGGCGCATGAAAACACATTTATTCAAACATGAATACATACATAAGCAAGTATAGGGTAGAATAGGGGTTCTACGCAATATACGAGCTATACAACCCTAACATGCAAATATCTAGCATATTTAGGGGTTAAGATGCCCCAAGGACGTGCGGTGCACGACTACGTGCATCGAGCGCGTCCCAAAGTGTTGGATCGAACCACTCACCGATACCCGGATCGACGCGCATCCCATCCGACGAGGTCTGCAAGGTAAGGGTACCAAAAAGGGGTGAGTAAAACAACAAACAAACACATAGAAACAATTAGGGATGTCTAAGGCTAGACATCCACGAATACGGGCTCGAACGCACGCAAGCATGGATGCACGCACGCGTGCCCGAGCCCCCCGGACACCCACCCGAGGGTGCTGACCCTCAGCACGGCCAAACCGGCCTCGGGCAGCACCATACACACCCCGGGAGCCCCCGGGCGCGGCCCCGGGTGCCCCGCACGTGCCCCCGCGCGCACCCTGGCGCGACCCCCGCACGCAACCCCGCGCGCTACCGCGCGTATCCGCGTGTACGCGCCCGCCAGCGCCAGCCTGCGCGCCTGGCAGCGCGCACACGCGCACGGACAGCCTCCCGCGCACGCCCAGCATCCCAAGCCCTCCCCCAAGCCTCCCACATGCACCCAAACTCAAACACCACCCATGCATGCCCTCCCTAGCACCCCCAAAGCCATAAAAACTGATTAAAGAAGAGGAGGAACTCACCAAAAGAGAGGGGAAGGGAAGGGGGAGGTGTGGGGGCTCATCCGCACACCCGCAACCACCTCGGCCGCCACCACCGCTGCCACCGCCTCAACTTGGGCTTCTCTTCTCTACATGGCTTCACTTAGGCATTTTAACAACCATTTGGGGGGCTGAAATCCAAAGGGGAAGGGAAAACAATTGAGGGGGAGGAAGAGAGGAGGGGAAGCAACAACAACAACAACAACCTCAACAACTCGCCTTTTTAAACCTCTTCTTCTCCATCACCACCACCTCCTCCACCCAAGCCTTCATCTAGGGCTGGACCAGATCCAAAAGAGGTGAGAAAGTGAGCCAAAGTCGTGCACATTTGGGGTTAAATAAGCAAAGGTCGAGTAAATGACCAAGTCATCCTCGGACTTAAAACCTCTGCGCAGACTTCACTTAAACGACCATAACTTCTTCAATACAGCTCAGAATTGCACGATTCCAGTGGCATTGGAAAGATAAGACGATTATCTACAACTTTCATGTTTACACCTAGATCAAATAACCTCTCCAGCTATTCCAAAATCTAGGCTAAACATCTTACAGGGCTGCTGCCTGGATTTCCCAACTTCGGGGTATACTCGGAAAAATACCCATAACTTTTGATATACGAATCCAGTTGATCTAATTCCACTTCTATATGGAAGCTATCTCAAAACTGAACATCTCATAATAATATCGGATTTTTATCTCTTCGTCTTGGATTTTTACAAAATCAAATCCGAATGCCAATCCGAAACTGCATAATTCCAAAAACGTTATCGGAATTAAACGAAAATTTTATGGGCAGTACTAAACAGTACCAGGACCCATAATATGCAGTTATATCTTCAATCAGAGTCCTTAAACCCCAGAAGGTAGCTAAAAAAATCAAAATTTTAGCGACTCCGATCGAAATTAGGACTCTAAATGACACAGGTCTAACAAATCATGCCACTTCCTTCACACACGTATGACTTAAGAATCGGTTCACTTGATAGCAGAGAAATTGCCTACCCCATAGACTGGGACAATTTTAAACCCCAAAGCTTCCCTCCCTTATTTCCGTCTCTACTCGTATTAACCCAAGGTCATGATGAGAGTTGCTTGGACCTAGCATGTGTCCCAAAATTGACTCTGGCACTATGAAAACACTTCAAGAGGGGAAGCATGAAAAGAATCGGGGTAAAAAACAGAAGAGCCCCCCCTCAAATAAAAAAATCAAGCAATGAGAGGCCAAAAAAAGGAAAACGACACCCAAGTGAACGGGTTAAACTCACTACTTTAGCAGGCTTTCACGCCTTTACGCACAATATATGCTAAACAACGGCTATACTATTACAGATCCGAACAAGCGGGTTGTACTTTCCACCCAAAATAAAGAAGTGGTAAAAAGAAGAAAGCCAGAGGGACCTAGGAAGTAAGACATATGCTAGACTGGGACAATTATAAATATTGCCCGAAAGGAAGATATTACTCTTAACCCATTCCCCCCTCACCTTTTATTTATGCAAAAGGGTTTTTTTTTTTTAAATTGGACCATGTCTACTAGGAAAGGCAAAATTTCGACCACAAGTAGACCTTTTCTATGATTACAACTGCACACACTTACATGAGTTTATTCAAAGACTCGTCCGTCCAAAGGAAGCTTATTTGACTTGATTCCTAATACATTCATGAACTTTTCAGCATGTTTAGAATAATATGATCAAGCATTTGAAAACCATGAATCTAGAAAACCGACACCCAAGGCTTATACCTTTCAAATACAATCCTGGTTTAGACATAAGTGACCAAACAAACGTCCAGGTCCACCCCGCCCCGACCCGTTGGACCCGAGACCCGATTGTTTTATTAATATATGCTCATATATTATAAGACTATTAGTATTAGTTGATACATAATTTTATTTCTTATTTAACTTATGTTTGTATCCATAAGTTCATAAATCATAATCATAATCATAACATTTTTTTCTTTGTGTTGATGTTGCAACTTGCAAGAATTTGATTGTTTAATATGTAATAAATTTAGTAATGTATTGTCGTCAGTTTGTTTAGGACAATTAACTTATTAGCTTTTGAATTTGTATAATTAATTAGTTTGTTGCATGATTTATGTTTATTATTTTAGTTAATATGTTAGTGTTTATTGTTTTGAATGTTGTTTAGGTTAATATTGTTTTGAATGTTTGTATAATTAGTTATCTTTATTGTTTAGGTTAATATGTTTTTTATGTTAGTGGTTATTGTTTTGGATATTGTTTAATAATTCATTTACTTCTTTTGAATTATATAAGATTATGCTGAAACATAGTCTCATTAATAATAACATTTTATTACAAAAATTTTAAAATAAAATGATAAAGCAAACAAATACATGAGCTCTTCTCTTTTTCTTCTTTTTTTTTGCCAACCATCCGGGTCCGGGTCCACATTTCCCCGGACTCGTCGAGTCTTGCCACGGGTCGGGTCCGGGTCCATCCCGACACGACCCGGACCCGACCCGTTGACAGAGCTACTCTTACCCCATTCCCACCTCACCTTTTATTTTTTTGCAGTAGGGTTTTGAAATTGAACTATATTTGCTAGGAAAGGTGAAATTTTGACCAAAAATAGACCTTTTCTATTATTACAACTATACACACTTACATGAGTTCATTTAAAAGACTTGTACGTTCAAAGGAAGCTTATTTGACTTGATTCCTGGTACATTCATGGAATTTTCAGCATGCTTAAAATAATATAATCAAGCACTTGAGAACCATGAACCTAAGAAATCGACACCTAAAGCTTATACCTTTCAAATACAATATTGGTTTAGACATAAGTGATCACAAGGGTCCCTCTATAGGGACTTAATGGTATTTCCTGCTTAAGAAAATTGAAACATTGCCCTCTCACATGGAAAGAATGATTGAAAAATTAAAATGCTCCCTTATGTCACTTACACTTACGCATGAGCTTGCATTTTTCTTTTTCAAAACAATTAGGCATTCAACTTCCTTAAAACATTATAGTTAGCTCCCTGTACAAAGCTAAAATTGCCCCTATTACACTTATTTCATGCCCTTCCACACATGCTTGGGAAGAAATAGCCCCACTCTCACACATACTTAAGATTTTTCTTCACTCTCGCACTTGGAATCCCTCCTTGCATACTAAAGCAGGGTTTCCCGCACTTTACTTTCTTGCATTAGTTTTTCATTTACCTTAAGATGGATTGTAGCCCTTGACGATTCAAGCAAGAAGGGCTCAAAAGCCAGTGCAGGGGCGCAATCTGGACATATTTAACACATGGTCCATGGAAAGGATGTTTTTATAGGTCTTGAAGGTTAAACACTTGTGAAGACTTTCAGCAGCAGCAGACAGAAGTAGCAGAACCAAAGATTACCCCAGGCAGGGGGCTTCTAAACTCGACTAGCCACCCCTCACCAGACTGCTAGAATGCACTAGTCGCCCCTGCCCCCTCCCCCCTTTTTCGGGTAAAATGCCCTAGGCAAGGGGCGGCTAAACAAAACTAGCTGCCCCTCCCTGGGCGGCTAGTTTTGACTAGCTGCCCCCTACTTGCTGCCCAAAAAATTGTTGTCAGTCCCCTTCTTTTTAACTCTTCGACTCCTTTTGATACCTATGAAAAATATTCTCTTCCGAAACCTATACACACGCATTTCATACATATATTCATGCATAAAACTTGCATAAGTACAAATCGAACAACCACCAAATCCAAAATCATACACCAAACCGTACACCCATTGATCCATTTAATCCACCCCTAAGACCTTATGAAACAATTCCACATACACGACCGAATTAAAACCAATAAAACTAAATCAAAAGCACCCATGTTTGTTCATACACCAAAAGAGGACGAATTGTTCATAAATAGGAAAGATAAACCTAGTTAAACTAAAAAGAAAATTAGATAGGTAGGGAATTGCCAAAAGCTTTGAGTCCAAAAATCTCGAGCTGGGCATCATCGAAATATCACCTAAGTCAAAAGAAAAGAAGAAAATCATAAATTCCTTGGAGCATATATACTATTCTCCTATGGAAATCGAGACACAAGGAAATATACCTTGGAGCATTGTCGTCATCCACGAGAGGCTGAGTAGGAGGCACATCCTAGCTCGGCTGAGAAGGAAGCGGCGGCTAGTGAGAAGACTGAACCTCTGGAGGATCTTGGGCAACTGAAGTCTCTCGGACAAAAGAGGCGGCCGTGGAGTATCTCTGACGACTCTGGGTTGCGGATGGGCGAGAGGCACGACTAAAGGTGGCTCTAGTAGCCAATGAAGCAGAAACTGAGTAGTCAGGCTCGAGCGGGAGAACGTCGAGATCCGCCTCGGTCATAGGGCCCCCTCCAACTAGTTTCCCCCTCATAGTCGCCTCCCAGAGATGGACCTACTGCATATCTCTATCCCTTCTCTCCAATCTCTATTAGAGGCGAGTCTCTGTCCCTCTGGCCTAATCCTCTGCCACCCTCAATCTCTCCTCCAGCTCCCGTGCCCTCGTCTCCAATGCCCTGTGCGCCTCTCGATCCCTGTTCCCGGCCGCCTAAAGAGAACGGACCAGTTCTCCAATCAACCCACCAGGCATTCCGCCCAATGACTTCAACTCCACCACATGGGCCTAAAGAAGATCCCGCTCGCAGGCTAGAGTAGCCGACTCCCCTTCTCGTATTACTACTTCAGACCGCATGTCGGTGTGAGATTCCGTCGGTGTCGAGAAATCTGGGTTTTTTTGCATGTGTGGGGGTTCTTCAGGGATTCGGATCTGGTGCACGCCTTAGCGGGCTCGATCAGGTCGTCTCTCGGAAGGGTGGTAGGGTCTCGTTCCCGGTTGAGGCGTCCGACAGCGGCTCAAGGGGATTCCAGTGTGTGTGATCACCACCTACTTTTTCAAAAAGCAGGAAAAGTTGGGCTGGATTTGATCACCTCGCGGGAAGAGTTTGTGGGGTCTCCGCCCTGAGACACAGAGATACAGTACAAAGAAGTGAAAAATAGGTAATCTATTCTGTTTCAGGGTTGGCTAAAGAAATCTTGGGACACATGGGTGCAGGTGGGGGGCGGCTAATGGGTTTGAGCCATCGGGTAGGGGGCGGCTACTTGATTTTAGCTGCCCGGGGCCTGGGTGGATTTGGGCATAACCTAGGTAGGGAATAGGTTTGGTTTTGGCAGTGGTTAAGCTGGGTTTAACCTGGATTTTAGAGGGTGAACTGAGAGGGTGATTTTGTGTAGGGTATGGGTTTTTCTCTCACAGATGGCTCTCTCTCTCTCTCTCTAGGGATTTTAAGTGGTGGAATGGGCTTGAAAATGGCGGATTGAAGGTGTATTGGTGATTTGTGAATTGTGAATCAAGATTGGGAATGTGTTAGAAATGTTTTGAACCCCTTTTATTTATAGTAAAAAAGAGATAGGAGAATATCCAATGGGTAAAAGAGTGGTCTGGTTAATAGTGTGTATGATTAGACCTTTCATTAATAATCTGGTTCTTCTGTCAGAACCCAGGTGAAGGGCGGCTAGTTAAAACTAGCCCCCCAAGATGGGGCGGCTACTTCCTGGTAGCCGCCCCCATCGTGACCTGCCAAACGTCCCATCTCTTACAAGCGGTGGCTTGGGTCATTTACTTGGTTTGAATCGGCCAAGATGGGGTGGCTAAAGTCAAAACCCGCCGCAATGATCAGCATTTAAAACTGCTTTATGTCCCATTCAGGGAAGCGGTTTGGGATCGGCCAGGGGGACGACTAGTGAAAACTAGCCGCCTGGTGTGGGGAGGCTAGTTTTGGTTAGCCGCCCCATTCCACGGTTTTTTAGGTTTGGGCTGGGGTTTAGGGTTTTTGGGTTTGGGCCGGGGTTTAGGGTCTCTAGGGTTTGGGCTGGGGTTTTAGTGTTTCTTGGGTTTGGGCCAGGGTTTATGGTTTCTAGGGTTTGGGTCAAGGTTTTAGGGTTTCTATGGTTTGGGATGAGGTTTTAGGGTTTCTAAGGTTTGGGCCAGGGTTTAGGGTTTCTAGGGTTTGGGCTAGGGTTTAGGGTTTTTGGTTTTCTAAAGTTTTTTTTCTATTTGATTCTCAAATGTGGGTTATTTTCAGGTGTTACTTGAAGTATTTTCATCTTTCTGGGCGATCAAAATTGGGGTATCTACAATTGTCCCTCATCGGACGGAGTCTTTGCGCGAAGTAGGAAAGACTTTCACCGATTATAAGGAAAGAGATCCCTATTTTGGCCGGCCCGACCTTCAAGAAATTAAGACAACACGAACAATACTATTCAGGGAGTTGATTTAGACTATCAGAGACTAGGACTTGACTACAATTTTCAACCGAAAGTATGATCTACGTGGAAGGCGGGAAAAGTAAATGGTGAGTGATCCAACTCGTGGTCGGGGTTCTTAGCTATCATGCACGGAGCAGCCCAGCATCAGTTTCCTCATGCCTACCATTCCCGTGCTTGGGAAAACTCAGCAAGGAGGGGATATCACCGACAGAAAGAAAGTAAAGAGTTGAGTTGGTGAATTGGATCATCCGAAGGATAAGAACTCTGGAAAAAAAAAGAACTGAAGAAATTTGAACTGAATGGTACTGAAAGTGCGGTGAAACTTCAGGAAAGTCGTGTTTGATCAAGTAGTGCTTGGAAATAAGGCAATACATGGCTGTTTATTTTTAGAAAACTGAATTTAGGGTTTGGAAAGAAGTTGGAAAAAGGTTCTTAAGTGGAAATTTAAAATCTGGGAGGGGGGGTTAGTTGAAACTTGCCGCCCGAGAGGGGGCGGCTACTTTTGGGTAGCCACCCCATAACTAGGTCACTTATAGCCGAAAAGACCCTCTCTCTCTCATACATTTCAAAATGGTTACCCTTCCCTCTCTTCTTCTTCTTCTTCTTCTCCATTTTAGACCGAAAAAACTTTGATTTCTTAGCCTTCTCTTCCTCCATTTTGACCTAGATCTTTCTCTCCCTCTTGATTTTGAAACCCTAGGTTTGGGTTCTCCTTTTTCTTTTCAATCCGAGGAAGATGACAAGGTTGAAGGCGATTGCTTCGAGGGGGAAATGACCATGGGTGGCTCGTGGAGAGTGTAGCCCGAGCTCTTCTCCATCGGAGAGCGATAGGCCGGAGGTATAGGCCAGAGATAGGTGCCATTGGTGGGCACCAGCGTCGGTGAGGTTGGGGGCTTACCTTAGGGGGTTGTCCTGGAGATTGGAAGTAGTATGATAGGATATACACGCAAGAGGAAGCGTGGGAATCGATCGGCGGTGGTCGAAGAGGTGGTTTCGGAGGTCAGAGGACCGGCCGAGGGTGTAACCGAGGGGGTAGGGGCTGAGGGAGTTAGTGAAGATGTGAGGGCATCGTTGGATTCCATTGTTGGGATGCTGGATTGGGAGGCCATAGAGGCCAAGGCTGAGGAGGAGGAAAGAAGGGCTATGGGAGCTTTTGCGGAGTTTGTCTCGGTGCGGTGGGCATGGAAAAGAATGGGGGTGTTGGGGGTGAGGCCGGGGCGGCCGAGGGTGTAGACACAGGGGCCACAGAGGCCAGTGTTGGTGCTGAGGCTGAGGCCGAGGTGGCCGTGTTCGAGGAAGAGGGAGATGACGATGGGGAGGGGGATGACGACGGGATGGAGGATCCCGACGAGGCCAAGGTGGACGCCCATGGGTCCACACGGGCCATGGTATTTCCTCAACCCCTTTTACCCTAGCTTTTTATTCATGTATATGTGTATATATATATTTTTATAGCCAGAATAGGTAATAGTGGGTGATATATATTTCTAATATGCATGCTTGTATAGTTAGTTCACGGTGAGATACATAAATATGCTGATATGGGTTTGTTTTAGAAAGGGGGACAATTTTTTATACACCCATCTATGTTTGTTCTATTTAAAAGAAGAGAGGAATGGTATGACTAGCATGCTTTGCATGTGACAGTTTTTGTATGCATGCAATTTTTGAGGTGTGTTTTCATATGTGTTTGATCATGGTAGAGTAAGAGGGAGTATATGCATGCATTTCATACGTCTAAATTCCTTCACATGCTTGGGTGGGCTCATGGAGAGTATATAAGCATGATAGACGATAATACAAAGAAGGTATGCGAATAATGACCACGGTGGGATAAGAGGGTAGAATAGGTGATCATATGAAAAGTGTTTTGCAAATAATGGAAGGCGGACCCATGTGTGAAGTCTTCTATTTTCATGCTTTTGCTTCGATTTAGCATATGGAAATTAATCTAAGCATGGTTTCTAAATGAATTTGTAGACTTGGATTCTCACCTATCGACTGCTTTCGAACTAATCCATGTTCCTTTCGTCCGTTTGTAGCGGCCGAATCGTATCCGGGCTTTGTGGCACGGGATGAAGAGGTGGTACGCCGCCTTGGGCCAAGAAGAGAGGAGATTGGTGGATGGAGCGGTCTTCCATTCCTTCTTTCTGATCGAGCCATTCCACTTCCACCGTCCTTACGTGGAGGCATTGGCGGAGGGATGGGACCCGGAGAGTTGTACTTTCATTCTCCCCACTAGTCACGTCATGCCAACTCTCGAGGACATCCATCAGCTCACTGGTCTTCCGGTCTCAGGGGAGGCGGTGATTGCGGCCACCCTCGCTGATTACAAGATGCTCTTTCAGGAGTTGATCGGGGAGTGGGAGTTTGTCAAGCGGGAGCGAACGCTGAACCGGATCCCTTTGGGGTGGCTCTCAGGGCTGTATGGCCTCAGTTCTTTCACGGAGTGTCAGAAGGGTGAAGATGTAGCAAGCTTCGAGAGGAGACGGGTGATGATTGAGGCGAGAGAGGAGGCCGCGTGCCCACGGAGGGCACGGAGGGAGTTGAGGGCGGTTCTTTCTTTACTTCGTCGGCCAGGTTCTCTTCTCGACGGCCGCCGACAAGGTCTCCTCTCACTCCCTATTGCTGGTGAGGGATTTGGAGGGCATGGGGAGCTATGCTTGGGGATCCGCGTTGCTTGCCCACCTCTTTGCGGAGCTTTCGATGAAGGTGAAGAGAATTGGGGGAAAGAATCTCAGCGGCTTTGCTCCCTTTCTCCAGGTACGTGTGAGTAGAGGGTGTTTTCTAGTTGGTGCAACTCACTTGATTTTGACAATTTCTCTCACTTTGCAGGTCTTTGGGTATAAGCATTTTGCGGTTGACCGTCCAATTCCAGCGCCGTTCAACCGCGCTCTCCCTTTGGGATATGAGATGGGCACCTCAGGGATCTTTGCGCTTGCACCGCCACGCTCATTTCCGGGAAGCCTTCCGTGTCATGACAGAGAAAGAGGTATACATTTTCTTTGAGTTTTCTTGGCTTGTATTTGATTTTCTTTTGATTAAGCGCTCTTCTTGTTTCTTTTGATGCTTTGTAGATAATTTGGAGGCCCTACGTAGAGGAGGAGGTCCTTGAGGAGTTGTCGTGGGACGTGTGGCTGATTTACTTTAATGAGGTCGTGTTTCATGCGATCAGCCGGGTCGTCCGTCAGCTTGGGTACCACCAGTGGGTGCTCAATCCTCTACAGCGGCGTCCTTCGATTCCCGTGGCTAGAATTCCTCGGGACACGAATCTCTCGAAGAACTACGTGACGTATGTGGAGGGATGGATGAGTTGGGGTGCTTTGGTGGAGCGTCGTCCCGAGGTGACCAGTAGTGAGGAGTACTTGGCCTGGTACCGCCTGGAGTATGCCGGCATCCTTGGGAGTATGGAGGAGGAGATCCCAGACGCCTACGTAAGCCTTTCTTCGTTTCTTTTCTCTTCTCTTTCTTCTCCTTAAGATTTTTTCTGAGTGATGTCGCTTTGTAGGTTGAGTTGAATGAGCTGGAGAAGAAGCTTCAAATGGCCAACGAGCACCTCCGAGCACGTGGTGGGCAAGTGGAGCTTATGAGGGCTCAGAGGCGTCAGTTGCAGGACCAGGTTCAGGTCCTTGAGGCTCAGGTAGATGCTCTGTCGAGAGCTAGGGCCATTGGTGCCTCTTCTCCTTCTGCTCCCCCTCCATCCACGATTTCTAAGTGAGAGCTCGAGTTGACGAGGGAATTGGATGTGGCCCAGGGTAAGTTGGCGGCCACGAGGATGGAGCTTGGCCAAGCGAGAGGCAAGGCCGCACGTGTTGATGAAAAAGTGGGTCGACTGAGGTCCGTGATGGCCTCAAGAGAAGAGGAGTTTACCGTCCTGGGCCATGAGAAGGACTCCCTCCAGATGGGGGTGTCAAGATTAGAGTCTTCGGCGGGTGTTCCTGGAGGTTTGATGGGGGACTTAGTCTGTTCTCTTCAGGCGGCCGGGGACAGGGATTGAGAGGCGCTCAGGACATCAGAGGTGAGGGCACGGGAGTTGGAGGAGAGGTTGAGGGCAGCTGAGGACCGATCGAGGAACATGGAGGGTCGCCTTTGCCAGAGGTTGGAGAGGAGGGACCGCGATATGCAGCAAGTCCATCTTTGGGAGGCCACCATGCGCAAGAAGTTGGTCGGCGGAGGGTTAATGACTGAGGCGGACATCGACCTCCTCCCTCTCGAGCCTGAGCATTCTATTTCAGCTTCCTTGGCTACCGGGGCCACTTTCAGCCGTGCTTCTCACCCCTCTATGACCCAGGGCCGTCGGAGATACTCCAGGGCCGCTTTTTCTGTCCAAGAGACTTCAGTTGCCCGAGATGTTCCGGAGGTTTAGTCTTCTCACCAGCTGCTGCTTCCTTCTCAGCCAGGTCAGGATGCTCCTCCACCGACTCAGCCTCCCGCGGATGACGATAATGCTCCGAGGTATATTCCCTTGTGTGTCGGTTCAGATAGAAGAATAGTATATATGCAAGACATTCATGCTTTTCTTCTTCTCTTTTGACTTAGGTGATATTTTGATGATGCTCAACTCGAGACTTTCAGATTCGAAGCATTTTGACGGATCCCTACCCATCTAATTTTCTTTTTAATTTAACTAGGTTTACCCTTTCTATTTATGAACAATTTCCTCCTTCCCTTTCGGTGAATGAACAAACATGGGTGCTTTTAATTTAGTTTTGTATGTGGGATGGTTTCACAAGGTTCTATGGGGTGGATGAATGGATGAATGTGTGCATGGTTTGGTATATAATTTTTATTTTCATTCCTGTTTGATTTGTACTCATGCAGGTTTTATGTATGGATATGCATATGAAATGTTTGTGCATAGGTTTCGGGAGAGAATGTCTTTTCATAGGTATCGAAAAAGTTGAATAGTTGAAAAGAATTGGACTGATAGCAAGTTTTTGGGCAGCAGGCAGGGGGCGGCTAGTTAAAACTAGCCGCCCAAGGAGGGGCAGCTAGTTTTGTTTAACCGCTCCTTGCTTGGGGCATTTTACCTGTAACAAAGAAGGAGGCAGGGGCGGCTAGTCACAACTAGCCATCTGATGAGGGGCGACTAGTCGAGTTTAGCCGCCCCCTACCTAGGGCAATGTTTGGTTCTGCTATCTCTGTTTGCTGCTACTGAAAGTCTTCACGAGTGTTTTAACCTTTAAGACCTATAAAAACATTCTTTCCGTGGACCAAGTGTTAAATCTGTCCAGATTGTGCCCCTACACTGACTTTCAAGCTCTTCTTGCTTGAATCGTCAAGGGCTACAATCCATCTTAAGGTAAATGAAAAACTAATGCGAGAAAGTAAACTACGGGAAACCATACTTTAGTACACAAGGGAGGGATTCCAAGTGCATAAGTGAAGAAGAATCTTAAGTATGTGTGAGAGTGGGGCAATTTCTTTGCAAGCATGTGCGGAAGGGCATGAAACGAGTGTAATGGGGACAATTTTAGTCTTGGCATGGGGAGTCAATTTTAATATTTTAAGGAAATTGAATGCCAAAGTGTTTTGAAAAGGGAAAATGCAAGCTTATGCGTAAGTGTGAGTGGCATAAGGGAGCATTTTAATTCTTCAATTGTTCTTTATGTGAGAGGGCAATGTTTTCAACTCTCCTAAGTAAAAGATACCATCAAGTCCCCATAGAGGGACCCTTGTTGTTACTTATGTCCAAACCAGGATTGTATTTGAAAGGTATAAGCCTTGGGTGTCGATTTTCTAGGATCATGGTTTTCAAATGCTTGATCATATTATTCTAAACATGCTGAAAATCCATGAATGTATCAGGAATCAAGTCAAATAAGCTTCCTTTGGACGGACGAGTCTTTAAATAAACTCATGTAAGTGCGTGTAGTTGTAATCATAGAAAAGGTCTACTTTTGGTTGAAATTTCACCTTTCCCAGAAGAAATGGGGTAAGAGTAATATCTTCCTTTCCGGCAATATTTATAATTGTCCCAGTCTAGCATATGTCTTACTTCCTTGGTCCATCTGGCTTTCTTCTTTTTATCACTTTTTTATTTTTGATGGAAAGTTCAACCCGCTTGTTCGGATATGTACTAGTATAGCTCTTGTTTAGCATATACTGTACGTAAAGGCATGAAAGCCTGCTAAAGTAGAGAGTTTAACCCGTTCACTTGGGTGTTATTTTTCTTTTGTTGGCCTCTCATTGCTTGATTTTTTTTATTTGAGGGGAGGGCTCTTCTGTTTTTCACCCCGATTCTTTTTCTGATTCCTCTCTATAAGTGTTTGTATAGTGCCAGAGCCAGTTTTTGGGACATATGCTAGGTCCAGGCAACTCCTCATCATGACCTTGGGTTAATATGAGTAGTGACGGAAATAAGGGAGGGATGCTTTGGGGTTTAAAATTGTCCTAGTCTACGGGGTAGGCAATTTTTCTTCTATCAAGTGAACCGATCCTTAAGTCATACGTGTGTGAAGGAAGTGGCATGATTGGCAGATATGAGTTTAAATAACTACAAGTTTATCTTTGGGAGTCTTATATTTCTATCATCAAGTGCTAAACGCTGGAAATTGCAAGAAGGAAGAATAATATTTCTCAAGTATTGAAAATTTTTATGCATGGAATTTCTTCAGATAAAGTGCATTCCACGAACCTGAAACCTCGACTCCCTCGGCGTCTACCAAGCGGTAGGCATTCCCGGAGTAGGCATGGGTGATCAAATAGGGTCCTTCCCATGTGGGCTGCAGCTTTCCTTTTAGGTGAGGCTGCCTTGATGGCATGATCTGCTTGAGTACTAACTCCACGATTTTGAATTTTTTTTCTATTACTTTCTTTTCAAATGCCCTTGCCACCCCGCTCTTAATCTTTTCTCGTCTAATAGTTCTGGATGTAGTAATAGCGCCTCCCTTCTTTCATCGATTAGTAGGTCTTCGTCTAATATTATTCTTAAGGATGGAATGAGAATTTCGTAGGGTACTGCTGCTTCTACCCCAAACGTAAGTGAATAGGGAGTTTGGCCAGTGGGTGTTCTATCAGAGGTTCGGAACTCCCAGAGGGCGTCCACCAATTTATCAGGCCAATCAGTAGCTTTGTGGGTTTCTATTGTCTTCTTTATGATCCTGAGCAAGGTTTTATTGGTAGCTTCCGCTTGTCCATTTCCCTGGGGGTAATACGGTGTGGAATGATGAAGCTCTATGTGATGGTTATTGCACACGTCTTGGAACTCTTGGGAGATGAATTGAGGGCCAATATCGGTTATGATCGTTTTGGGGGTGCCAAACCGTGCAAGGATATGAGTGCGCACAAAGCGAGCTAAGGTGGAGCTTTTGATTAGTATGTAGGATTCAGCTTCTGCCCATTTGGTAAAGTACTCTGTGGTGGTGAGAATAAAAGCTTTTTGAGTGTTGTTTTCTATATTGTCCCGGAATGGTCCTATTATATCTAGCGCCCACAAAGAAAAGGGCCATGGTGAGGTCATGGGGTGCAAGGAAGATGTTGGTGCATGTATTTTGTTGGAATGGGTTTGACATTGAATACAGTGCCAAACGTATTTGTTGCAATCTCCTTCGAGTGTGGGCCAGTAGTAGCCCATCCTAAGCACCTTTTTTTGTCAGCATCTAAGCATTGACATGTCCTCCGCATACCCCGGAGTGAGCTTCTTCTACAATGGTATATGCTTCTTCATCGTCCAGGCATCTGAGTAGTTCTCCATTAAATGATGCTCGAAAAAGTATTCCTCCCCAGAGGTAGTATTTAGTTGCTATCCTTTTAGCTATTTTCTAGTCATTGCTAGTGGCGTATCCTGGGAATGAACTGTCTTCGAGATAGCTTTATATGTCAGATCTAGGGCTAAGATTTTGGTGGTACTAGTGACTCTGTCCGCTTGATTTTGTAGTTTCAAGAGGTTTTGAGTTCCACAGTCTCGAAGTTCGGTGACAGGTGTTTCTAATTTTTGGATAGTGAATGTTTCAGATGCCCTAGATATTGAGAAGGTAAGTGATGAAGCTAATGAGGCTAGAGATACCGTGAGAATGTTGCCTGTCCGAGGTATAAAATGTGAGTGACTTTGTGAATTGCTTTAATAGGATTATGTCTAGTTCTCTATACAGCTTTAGTTTGGGGTCCCTATTCTGGTATTTCTTCAGAGTTTGGCGGATCACTAAGAGGGAGTCCCCAATGATGTCTAGATTTTTTACTTGCAGGGCTAGAGCTGCCTTCAGACCTGCTATCAGGGCTTCATATTCAGCAATATTGTTGGTGGCGTTGAATGTAAGCTGAAATGCTCGTGGGATAATGACGCCCTCGGGGGAGATTAATGCTATTCCTATTCCCTTCCCTTGTTGATTGACTGCTCCATCGAAGTATAGCATCCAAGTCTTCCTATCTTTTTCTTCGATAAGCGCAAATACATCTTCGTCCGGGAAGTCAGTTTTCACTGGTTCATAATCAGGTAGAGGGAATTGAGCGAGGTGGTTAGCGATAGCTTGACCTTTGACGGACTTTTGAGTAGCATATGTGATGTCAAACTCATTTAACTGTACTTGCCATCGGGTCAAGCGACCAGTTAATACAACTTTCTCAAATAGGAACCTTACTAGGTCCATTTTGGCAAAGTACTTGACTTTGTGGGCAAGAAAGTAATGGCACAATTTTGGGAAGCCCACACTAATGCTAGGCTTTCTCATACTCAACTAGTGTTTTACTTAGAAAGTAGATAGCCTTTTCCTTCCTTCCTACATCATCATGTTGCGCAAGTACTGCACTGATGGCTTCCTTGGTTACAGCTACATAGAGGAGCAGGGGTCGTCCAGGTACCAGTGCTGAGAGGACTGGGGGATTAAAAAGGTACTTTTTTAATTTATCGAAGGTCTTTTGGCATTCGTTATCCCAGTTAAACTTAACTCCTCCTTTTAACAGCTTGTAAAAGGGGCGACATCTTTTGGCATGCTGTGAGATAAATCTTCAGATGAACTACAGTCATCCGATGAGTCCTCTCAATTCCTTTAAGTTCTTGGGCGGGGTCATTTGGGCGATGGCCTTTGCCTTGGTTGGATCTACTTCAATTCCTCTTTTGATCACCATGAATCCCAAGAGTTTTCCCGAAGAGACACCGAAGCGACACTTCTTTTGATTCATTTTAAGTGAAAATTCCCTGCATCTCTACAACACTTGCTTAAGTTTATCTGCATGCCCTATTCGAGTCCTAGATTTAACTAGGATGTCAGCTACATAAACTTCTACTAGCTTGTGCATCATATCGAGAAATATTGAAGTCATAGCTCTTTGGTATGTTGCACCCGCATATTTAAGTCCGAAAGGCATTACTACATCGTAGTAAGTCCCCCATGGTGTAGTGAAGGAAGTTTTTCCTGGTCTTTTTCTACCAATCTAATTTGATTGTATCTGGAAAATCCATCCATGAAAGAAAGCATCTCATAGCCTGCCGTGTTATCGACAAGGATATCAATATGTGGGAGTGGGAAGTCATCTTTCGGGCACGCTCGATCGAGGTCACTGAAGTCGATGCATACCCAGATCTTGCCATCTTTCTTGGATACCGGAATGATATTATTAGCTACCCATTTTGGGTACAAGAAAACCCGAATAAATTTAGCCTGGTGGAGCTTGTCCACCTCATCCTTAATTTTTAAAACTACCTCAGGATGAAGGCGCCTTAACTTTTGTTTTACTGGTTTGTATTAGGCTCTAGAATTAATCGGTGCTCAACTAAAGAGGGGTTGAGTCCGGGCATGTCTTTGTAAGACCATGCAAATATGTCATTATACTCACGTACTCGTCGTGTTTCAGCTCTGCACTAATGAAAATGATTTTGGGGCCAGCCTCAGTCCCCAGGTTTAGCTCCTCTACCTTCTCGTCCACTTCTTCTTGTCTTTTCATCAAATCTTTGAAGGCTCTGCTCAAATTCCTTGGATATGTCTTCTTCTTCGCCATCGTTCTCATCACAGATCTCGAAGACTCCCAGACCATCGTCTAAGTTTTCTATATTATCGAGGTCTGGTTCTTCTATGACTGCTATCGATTCAAATTTTTCTAAGCATAAAACAGCCCCACTATACCCTTTTATGCTAGTAATGATTTGGTCAGGTATCTGACTTCTGGTAGGTTTGTCCGTTCTAAATGTGGTATTCGGGTTAGGATCATTGGCTTGACTAGCTAGATGTTACTGAAAGGGTGCCACGTCGGGGTGAAGTCATCTTCGTCGAAGAGGGACCCTAGGGTTTGGTTTCCATCCTAAAGTTGATTTTTTTTGTTTTGTTTTTTTTGTTGTTTTTGTTTGTATTTTTTTGTTTTGAAAGGACACTTATTATTTACAACCTACTGAATTGGCCCATGCGTCTCAACCGACTTTCCTCCAACAGCTGGCACTCCTTTGTTGCGATGAGTGAGCAATGCGAGGGAAGAGTGCTTGGTCAACTGGGGTGTCATCATTTGGTGGTGAGTGTGTGCTTAAATATTCATCAAGGTGTGGGAATAACCAGTCAAGGGAACTTGATAGGTAATCTGGCTCTCTTTCTTGGACAGGGTCAAAGGGGTGTGGGTGTGCGGCTTCTTCAGCTTATTTCACTGCTATTCCTCTAATGAAATGTTCATATAACCCCCAATCACATTTTTTTCTTTAATTTAGTGCATTGTTTGGGCGAACTAAGGCCTCTCTTATCTAACTGGATCGGGAGCTGGATGGGATCCAAGATCCCATCTCTTAGTCCTAAGGCCTTTCCCGGGATGTGGCCCATGATCTTCATTATATGCCAGCCAGGATTTTCATTTTTAGGGTGGCTTGTCTTTATAGTACTGGGGGAAGGATCTTGGGGATCCAGCCAATTGGCCGGGAAGTCTAAAATGTGGACGGTGGTTTCCATGGGCTTTGGGTTGGCGATTTTTATAGCGATGGTCTCATTGTCGGTGAACCTTGCCTTGGGTCCTTGACCGCATCCCCCTGTATTTTGATTATTTGATTCCCCAGGGAGAATTTCAAACACTGGTGTAGGGGGGAAGAGACTCCCATGATAGAGGCAAGCCATTTACGGCCTAAAATCATATTATAATCCGAATCTATTTCTTGGATATATGCTTCGGCGCTAATTTCTAGGGGTCCTACTCTTAACTGGAAGCTTTTAAAACCCAGAACCGGATATGCGGTTTTGTCATAGGCAAATATATGGGTGTCCGTTTTGAGGAGCGATGTCATGTGCCCGTCGACGTGCTCGAAGGTGTGTAGTGACATGAGGATTACCCCTGCGCCAGTGTCAATCAGAACTTTATCTATTGGGTACCCCTCCAGGTCAACTGTTATGCACAGGGTGGCGGTGTTGATGACCTTATCATGGATTTCTTCTTTGGGTCTAAAGGTTATGATCGGTCCTAGTCCCGCAGAAGCCGAAGCTATCGGCACACTTAGGGTTGAGATTTGTGGGTCAACTTGGACCCTTTCCAGAAACATTCTTAGGGTATGTTGGTGATGTTCTGAAGTTTTGATCAGCTCTAAGATGGAAATTTTTGCAGGATTCTTCAGAGTTGGTCAAGGATATCGATCCTATCCACGACACTGGGCTCCTCAATTTCTGTTTTGGGTACAGGACGCCTATAAGAGGGGACAGCGTTGAAGATTCTTCCTGCCCTAGTAGTGTGATGGTTTAAGGTGTCGACTGTGGTCTGGGGATGCAGTTGTGATGGGTTCGGGTTCTTGCCGGTTGATAAGGTGTGTCACAGCTGGTGGATTGGTTTAGGGAGGGGAGGCCGTATGGGGCTTGGGAGAATGGGAGAAGGGGCCGGCAGAATGGGAGAAGGGGCTATGAGAATGGGAGCAGGGGCTAGGAGAATTAAGCCACCTGGAATGATCCTGGGTGGTTCTTCGTGGTCGGCAACCCTTATGGTGTAAATGCTTTCGAAGCTTAGGCTTTCTGACTCTTCTACAAGGGCTTCTGTGGTTAGTTTTGGGTTTTGTGTTTTGGTTTCTATGGGGCCGAGTTTTTCTAGGGTTTGCCTGGGTAGTGGACTCGATTAGGCCTTTGGTGTAGCCAAGCTGTTCCTAAGTCCCCTGATGGTGGCCCAATCTAAGAATCTTTCTTTATCAAGGTCGTAAACAATGTCTCGGAATGAGAAGCACTGTTCGATAGTGTGACCGTGATAATTGATGATGCGGCTTACAAAGCAGTAAAGGATTGCGCAGCGGTGTGCGGCTTACAAAGCAGTAGAGGAAAGCAGTAAATGATGCTATGACGCAAAGTAGAGGAGGATCTGATTCGAGGGGTGGGAAACTCTAACCTTCCTAGAGGGTTGATAGCATTCTAGTCAAGCTTGTAAAAGGGAGGTAGAAGAGGATTACCTTTTGTTGTTTTTCACGAGGGAAGTCCCACTGTGATTGCCAGAATTGTCATTGTGGGATTCCATCGGTGTTGAGAAATTCAGGTATTTTGCGTGTATGGGGTTCTTCGGGGACTCAGATCCGGTACGCATCTTGGCGGGCTCGATCGGATCATCTCTCAGAAGGGTGGTAAGGTCTCATTTTTGGTTGAGGTGCCGACAGTGGACTCGATTGGGCCAGGGTTTAGGGTTTCTAGGGTTTGGGTCAGGGTTTAGGATTTTGATTTTCTGAAGTTTGCCTCTATTTGATGCCCAAATGTGGGTTATTTTCAGGTGTTACTTGAAGTATTTTCATCTTTCTGGGCGGTCAAAATTGGGGTACCTACACCACAGCCGGTCCATCTCCTCCACCCTCAAGTCTCTCTCAGACCTCACCTGGTCTACCTCACCCTCGGCCCTCGCGACCCTCTCCCTAGCCTGGCCGACCTCTATCCGAACGGCCAAGAGCTCACTCCGAGCCGCATCTTGCCCGTCCCTTAGCCCAAGCTCTCGATCAGAAGCGGTGGCCGGAGGAGGGGCAGAAGAAGAAGAAGCGCCATCGGCTCTCGCTCTCAACAGAGCATCCACCTGAGCCTCAAGGGCCCGAACCTGCTCCTGCAAGCGTCTCCTTTGCGGCCTCAACACTTCTATTTTCCTGGCCCGCGCTTGGAGATGCTCATTGGCGGTCTTGAGCTTCTTCTCCAGCTCATTCAACTCAACCTGCGAAAGCGACACCACTCAAAAAATATTCAAACAAGAAGAGAACGAGAAAGAGGAAAAGGGTTTCTAACTTACGTAGGCGTCCGGGATCTCCTCCTCCATCGTCCCAAGGATGTCCACGTACTCCTGACGATACCAAGCCAAGTAGTCATCTTTTGAAGTCACTTCGGGACAACGCTCCACCAAGGCACCCCGTCTCATCCATCCCACCTCATACATTGCGTAATTCGTTGGGAGGTTCGTATCCCAAGGAATCCCTGCCACAAGGATCGAGGAACGCTTCGGCAAAGGAGCGGGCACCCTGATGGTACCCAAGCTGGTGGACGACCCGGCTGATCGCATGAAACACGACCTCATTGAAGTAGATCAGCCAGACATCCCGCGACAACTCCTCGGGGACCTCTTCCTCCACATAGGGCCTCCAAATCATCTACAAAGCATCAAAAGAAACAGGAAGAGCGCTTAGTCAAAAGAAAATTAAATACAAGCCAAGAAAACTCGAATAAATTGTATACCTCTTCCTCTGTCAAGACACGGAAGGCCTTCCAGAAATGAGCAAAGTGGTGCAAACGCAAAGATCTCCGGGGCGCCCACCTCATAGCCCAAGGGAGAGCACGATTAAACGATGCCGGAGTCGGCCGGTCGATTGCAAAATGCTCATACCCGAAGACCTACATAACATGATAGAAATTATCAAAATCGAGTAAGTCAAACAAAAAAGAAAAACAACCCCTACTCGCTAAGCACATACCTGGAGAAAGGGAGCAAAGCCGCCAAGATTCTTGCCCCCGGCCCGCTTCACCTTCTTCGAGAGCTCCGCAAAGAGGTGGGTGAGCATCGCGGCTCCCCAAGCATAACGCCCCATGCCCTCCAAGTCCCTCATCAGCAATAGAGAGTGAGAGGAGACCTTGTCAGAGGCCGTCGAGAAGAGGACCCGGACGAAGAAGTAAAGAAAGAACGCCCTCAGCTCCCTCCGTGCCCTCTGTGGGCACGCGACGGCCTCTCTCGCCTCGATCATCACCCGTCTCCTCTCGAAGCTAGCTGCAGCTTCACCCTTCTGACATTGCGTGAAGGAGTCGAGCCCGTACTGCCTTGACTATTGTCCAAGGGGGATCAGATTCAGCGTCCTCACACGCTCAATGTAGTCCCACTCCCCGATCAACTCCTGGAAGAGCGCCTTATAATCAGCAAGGGCGGCGGCGATCACCACCTCCCCTGAAACCGGAAGACCGGTAATCCGATGAGCGTCCTCGAGGGTCGGCATGATGGCACCGTTAGGGAGAATGAAGGTACAACTCTCCAGATCTCACCTCTCCGTCAAAGTCTCCACGTAGGGCCGGTGAACGTTGAACGGTTCGATCAGGAAGAAGGCACGGAAGCCCGCCCCATCCACCAAACTCCTCTCCCCCTGACCCAAGTCAGCGTACCACCTCTTCGTTCCATGCCACAGTGCCCGAATATGGTTCGGTCACTACAAACAAATTGAAAGGAACATGGGTTAGTTTAAAAGCGGTCGAGAGGTAAGAATCCAAGTCTACAAAATTCATTTAGAAACCATGCTTAGCAAGATAAGCTTTCATGTGCTAAATCAAAACAAAAGCATGAAAATAGAAGACTTCACACGTGGGCCCACCTTCCATTATTCGCAAAACACTTTTCATATGACCATCCATTCTACCTCTTATCCCACTGTGGTCATTACTTGCATGTCTTCTCTATTTTACCGTCTAGCATGATTATACACCTATTCACGAACCCACCCAAACATGTGAAGGAACTTAGACCCGTAAATTGCATGCACATACTCTCTCTTACACCACCATGATCAAATACATATGAAAATATATATTCTGAAAAAACTATATGCATACAAAACCATCACAGGCAAGCCTGCTAAGCTGTGTCATTTCCCTTCCTTTATTTATATAACAAACATGGATGTACATATGAAAATTATCCCCTTTTTCTTTTCCAATCCAAACCCATATTCGCATGCTTACTATCCCACCGTGATTAACATATACATACAAGCATGCCTATAAACACATACGTATAAATACTATACAACCACGTATTTATATCACAAATATTTAGAGGAACAAAACATATATATAAATAAAAGGCTAGAGCAAAAGGGTTAGAAGAATACCACGGCCCGTGTGGACCCAGGAGCGTCCGCCTCGGCCTCATCGGGATCGTCCATCCCGTCGTCATCCCCCTCCTCCTCATCCTCCTCGAACAATGCCGCCTCAGCCTCAGCCTCGACGCCAACCCCGGCCTCCGTGGCCCCCATATCTACACCCTCGGCCTCGTCGGCCTCAACCCCTACACCCCCAACCTCCTCCATGCCCACCGCACTGGAGGTCAGCCCCTCGAACACGCCTATAGCCCTTCTTTCCTCCTCCTCAGCCTTGGCCATTGTGACCTCCCTATCCAGCATCCCAACAATGGAATCCAACGATGCCCTCACATCCTCACTAACTCCCCCGGCCTCGACTCCTTCGACCGCGCCCTCGGCCGGTCCCCCAACCTCCAAAACTACCTCTTCGACCACCACTGGTCGATCCCCACGCTTCCTTTTACGCGTGTACTCAATCACCCCACCAGTAGAGCCACTCCCAATCTCCGAGACAGCCCCCAAAGACGTGCTCATACCCTCATCCACACCTGTGCCCACCGATGGCACCTTAGCCGCACCCATAGCCTCCCCCACGACCTCCACCTCCTCCCTCTCGCTCTTCGCTGATGAAGAGCTCGGCTACGCTCTCCACGAGCCACCCGTGGTCGTTTCCCCCCGTAGCAATCACCTTCTACCTTGTCATCTTCCTCGGATTGAAAAGAAAAAGGAGGACCAAAACCTAGGGTTTCAAAATCAAGAGAGAAGGACGGATCTTAGGTTTAAATGAAAGGAGAGAAGGCGAAATCAAAGTTTTTTTTCGGTTTAAAACAAAGAAGAAGAAGTAAAGGAAGGAGAGCAACCGATTTAAAATGCACGGGGAGAGAGAGGGTCTTTTAGGTTATAAGGGACCCAGTTATGGGGCAGCTACCCACGAGTAGCCGCCCCCTCCCGGGCTGCTAGTTTCAACTAGCTGCCCCTCCCAGTTTTTCAACTTCCACTTAAGACCCCATTCCAACTTCTTTCCAAACCCTAAATTCAAGTTTTCTAAAAACAAACAGCCATGTATTAGTTTATTTCTAAACACTACTTGATCAAACAAGACTTTCCTGAAGTTTCACCACACTTCGAGTACCATTCAGTTCGAATTTCTTCAATTCTGGTTCTTTTCCAGAGTTTTTATCCTTCTAATGATCCAATTCACCAACTCAACTCTTTACTTGCTTTCTGTTGGCGATATCACCTCCTTGCTGAGTATTCCCAAGCACAGGAACGGTAGGCACGAGGAAACTAGGCTGCTCTGTGCACGATAGCTAAGAACTCTGACCGCGGGTTGGATCACTCACCATTTACTTTTCCCACTTTCCATCTGGATCATCCTTTCAGTTGAAAATTCTAATCAAGACCTAGCCTCTGACAGTCTAAATCAACTCCCTGAATAGTATTGTTCGTGTTATCTTAACTTCTTGAAGGTCGGGCCGGCCAAAATAGGGGTCTCTTTCCTTATCATCGGTCGAAGTCTTTCCTGCTTCGCGCAAAGACTCCATCCGATGTGGGAAAATTGTAGATACCCCAATTTTAACCATCTAGAAAAATGAAAATACTTCAAGTAACACCTGAAAATGACCCACATTTGGGCATCAAATAGAAAACAAATCTTAGAAAATCGAAAACCCTAAACCCTGGTTCAAACCCTAGAAATCTAAAATCCTGGAAAGGGGCGGCTAACCCTAACTATCCGCCCCATACCATGCGACTAGTTTGCACTAGTCGTCCCACCCGGCCGGCCCTAAACCACTTCCCTGGATGGGACATAAAGCAGCATTAAATGCTGATCATTACGGCGGGTTTGTGACCTTTAGCCGCCCCATCCTAGCCGGTTCAATCCAAGTAACCGACCCGAGCCATCGCTTGTAAGAGATGGGATGTTTGGCGGGTCATCATGGGGGGCTACTAAGAAGTAGCCACCCCATCTTGGGCGGCTAGTTTCAATTAGTTGCCCTACAAGCAGAGAATTAATGAAGGCTCTAATCAAACACACTATTAACTAAGCCATTCTATTACCCCTGGATATTCCGCTGCCTCTTTTTTACTATAAATAGAGGAGGTCTCAAGCCTTTCTAACATATTCACACACCTTCATAATTCCCAACCTTCAATTCCAACTCCCACACCCACTACTTGATATCCCTAGAGAGAGAGAGAGAGAGAGAGTCTCATTTGTGAGAGAAAAACTCATTCCCTACACAATATCACCCTCTCAATCCACCCTCCAAAACCCAGGTTAAACCCAGCTTAACCTCTGCCAAAACCAACCCTTTCCCTGCCCAAGTTCTGTCCAAATTCACTCAGGCCCTCGACGGCTAACCCTAACTAGCCGCCCACTACCCGATTGCCCAAATCCAGTAGCTGCCCCCCACCTACACCCATTTGTCCTAAGACTCCTTTAGCCAAGCCGTGAAGAGGAATAGGATTACTTATTTTTCACCTCTGTGTACGATATATCCATATCTCAGAGCGAAGACCCCACAAACTCCCCCACGAAGGCAATCAAATCCATCCTCATCTTTTCCTGCTTTTCGAGAAAGCAGGTGGCGATCACACACACCCCTGAATCCTCTTGAGCCACTGTCGGGCGCCTCAACCAGGAATGACACCCCACCACCCTTCCGAGAGACGATATAATCGTCCCCATCAAGGCGCGCACCAGATCTGAATCCCCGAAGAAACCCCACACACGGGAATCTTTTTCCACACCGACAACGCCAGAAACGTGGATTCCTCAACACTCGATGAATTTCGTGCCGACAGTCGCTCGCAGCGGCTCAAGCCCAAGTTAGTACGAATACTCAATCTCTGCCTCTCGCCGGCCATGTCGCTCGCTGCGGCTCAAGCCCGAGTTGGTACGAACGCTCAATCTCTACCTCTCGTCGGCCACGTCGCTCGTAGCGGCTCAAGCCCGAGTTGGTACAAATACTCATTCTCTGCCTCTCGCCAGCCACGTCGAACGGCTCAAGCCCGAGATGGCACGAACGTTCGGCTTTGTGCCTCTCATCTGCCGTGCTGCTCGCTACGGCCTAAGTCAGAGACAATGCGAAACACACCTTCATAGCATCTACGCCAGGTCGTCCCCACTTTATCAGCCCGAGCCTAGATTGGGGGTCCCACGATACCGATCCCATACTATAGGTACCTGCATATATATTTGACAGGAACACCACCTAAATTCACTCATTCTAGCAATAAACAACGACAGTCGGTGCACAAGGAAACTGTTTTATCACAAGATTCAGTACAAGCAAAAAAAAATGACAACCCCTCGGTCACCACCCAAACCGGCGAGAGCCGCGGGGCCGATAGACGCAGCGAAGGGGGAGAGCAGAATAGACACCGGGGGCAAAGCCTTCATCATGATCGATCACCTCCTAGCACTCCCTACAGGCAAGAGTGCCACATTCCAGGCGCCTCTGTAGGTCCGAGCTCGTGTCACGCTCAGCCCAACGTCGAGATCATCCTCGAGGGCGCGCACCTCCCCTTCGAGCTCCACCGCACGGGTCTGCCATCTGGTAGCCGATCGTTCCACAATCACCACAGAAAGTGCCAGCGCAAATTGGAGCGCGACTTCCTCTGACCTAGTGAGAGCTCCCGGGGAAACTTCCTGACCGGCTACGAGGACAGGGGCGACATCGTCCTTCTCGTCACCCGACCAAGACTCCTCCTCATCACTCTGAAGGATGAGTCAATGTTTGCCCCAGCGGTCCTTGACTCGGGATGGCTAATCGCCAGCACTGTTGCTTTTCCCCCGGACCGGTACGCTGCCACTAGCACCGCCATAGGGGCCGGAGGGGAAAAATCGGCGAGCACCAATAATCTCCATCAATTCTTGGGCATCAGGAAAAGGCGTCTCCATTGAAATAGACTCAAAGAAGGCCTGGTACCACATCAGATCCCTCACCGCCTCCTGGACGGTATCATCCAAGAACCGGATCCTCCACTCAGGCATGCCCATAGTCGGGCCAAGGTTTCCTGTGGAAACAGCATCATGTAAGGATCAAAAAAGCGAACGCCTGAAGGAATAATGAACGAGGACCAAAGACCGAACGTCTATTTACTGAGTTCACCAAAGGAGGTGCGTATAGGGGGCACACCAGCAACAGGGCACTGCCATGGCCCCCGGATGACCGCGACTTCTTCCTTCCACCCACGGTCGTGGTCTGTGATGCCTTGCATAAGATACTTGTCGCCCCGCATGACAAAGCAATACCACTGTGAACTCCCGGGCACCGGGTGAACCGGTAGAAGTTCATCACCTCGCAGACCCCAAGGCAGTACCCTCGGGTCTCATTTAGGAACAGGGTAGCGGCAAGAACCTGAAACACGTTCGGGTGAACTTGCATCCGCGCCAACCCAAAAAAGAATGGAGCGAAAACTGAGCAGCGGTGAGGTGGTAGATGGAAAAGTAGGCCTCTCCCACAGGAGACCTGCCCCGTCGCGAATGAACGGGCCACCCTTCACCAGCTTTACCAACACCCCACCCGGGAGAGCGAGCCTCTTCTGCACCATTTTCACTGAACTGAGGTTATTTATAAGCAGCGTCAGTGTCCCTTCGTAATCTCCGCGCCATTCACCGAGAACGAGGCGACTCATCATGACGCTCTGAAACCACTACCATGACAACAACGGTCGCTCTTCTCGAAACGGCGCCCCCTCAATTCATATGACCTGACGTCTAACGCCTCCACTCGACACCGCCTTCGCTGAAAAAAGGCACCGCCGAATCTGAAGAGATACACATCCTGCCCGAAATGAATCATTTCGACGTGACAAAGGTGGCAATCCGACACGTGGCGCCTGGGAAATGTTTTTCCCATTCGACAGGAACAACAATCAGTCGAATGAGAAAAAGGGGGCATATGCGGGTGCCAAATTTCTCAACTACCCACGGTGGGCCGGATCATCAAGCCCATCGGACCCGAACCAACCGAACAGCCGCCTGTCGGACCAAAGCCCAGCATAGTAAAGTCGCCCATTCAGACTCGACCCAAATTCTGACCGCTCAACTGGTCTTGGCACGTACAGATCTGACCCGGGAACCCCAGATCGACCAAGTCAGTATTTAATCCATTCAATAATTAGTGATCCCTACAAATCTTAAGCAATTATTGATCATTATCAGCATTTAATGGTCAATCATTACCAAATGAACCACAGCATCAGGTCATCAATGACTCTATCCACCAAATCCCCATTGAATATGGATCTTCATGATGGATCATATCTAACAGTATCATCCATTGTTCCCCCATTAATTGACTTGTTAAATCTCAGCCGTCCGATATGATGACAACAATCACAAACCCTAAACCCATTCTCCTAACTATAAATAGGGGGCAATGGCAGGCATGAGAGGTATGCACAATTCCTTTACAAAGATTATTACTCGGCCACTTTACTGAGGCTGCTGACCGGAGGCTGCTGACCGGCGGAACGAGGACCATCTTGGGCGGAGGAGAACGGGAGAGGTCGAATCCGATTACCCGAATCCGGCAAGTAGGATTTTGCCCTCCACATGCCATTTACACAGAAAAAAAAATATATGGATGGAGCAATTACATAGAAAAGTGACAAACCTGCATTTGAGATTGCTTCCAAGCACCAAATTGAAAAATGAGGTGGGTAATTCATAATGTTGAGATTTAGGTTTTTCGGTCTCCACTGCGATTGACATATGTTCAAGCGCTGTATAAAAACTGAATCTCAATTAAACTAACTAGAAATGTCAATGTAACGATTGATTGAAGGATTTGCCTATGCACATATTTTTGGTGGTCTCATTCCACCAAATGGTGAATTAATCCAAAAAATATTTTTAAAATGGCATATTTAGATATGGCTAAACTCTAATTTTATATAGTATTTAGTAGTGTCATCAATACTATAGAGAGGAGGGATCAATATTAAAATACTTACAAAATAAGACATACATTTTGTTAAGAGACTAGTAACAAAAAAGATATTTGAAGTTGGAGACTTAAAATATAATATAAAGAAGGGAGAGATCTTAATCTAAAAAATATAGTTTAGAAGGACGTAAAAATAAAATGGAGAAATTAATTAGAAGTCCTCCAGCCACCCCCACATTATTTTTAGGTCCCTGAACTTTTTTTACTTTTTTTTAGATTCTGAAACCCAATATGTATTATTTCTAGGTCCTCTGCACTAACTGCCGTTATGTGTGCCGTTTCCATTTCCAAGTCTACCCTTCCCACTTATTCTCTCTCTCTATCTCTCTCTCTCCCCAAAACCCTTCTTCATTCTATCCCAAAATCCTCTGATTTATTGACTCTTCTCTTCCAAAATCCTATCAAACCAGTGGCAAAACTCCCACTTATTCTCTCTCTCTATCTGTCTTTCTCTCTCTCTCTCTCTCTCTCTCTCTCATTTTAGTTTCATTTTGATTTTCGATTGAAGGATTCAATTGCGATATGATATTTTATTCATTCAGTGTTACGTATGGTAAATTTGGGTTTTTTTTGTTTTGCTATTAACGTTTTTGAAAGTTTCCTTTTCGAGTGAACGATTGAAATTGGTTGTTTTGTGTTGATAAGAGTGGTTTGAATATGTGATTTGGGTTTCTTTTTAGGGCTGTTGTTTGATCAAAATTTGTATTGCCTTTTTATTTGGGTTTTGTGTTTTTATTTGGTTTCTCTCAAGGCTTCCATCAAAGGAAGCTGAGGTCAGCATTTCTCTGTGTTTCACTTGTTGATTTTTGTGAAATATATGTTGTTATATGTTTTATGCGTGCATTTTATATAATCTGGGTACATTGTTAACTTATATGAGTACATTGTTAATCTATCTGAGCACATTGTTATCAACAATGTAAGTGGATTTGGGAAGTCTAGGTCTGGCATTTTATTTTTTTGAGAGGTTTCTATTAGAGTTTGTGGAGGTCCAATGGGACTTTTGGTGTAACATAAACTGGATTAAAAAATTGAATAATTACGGGAAAACCGCATTAATATATTTGTCTTTGCTTCAATAATTCTTCTTTGACATCTAATTGTATAATTAGAACCAACAATGATGATCTAAATTTTCAAAAAAAACTATGTTGATTGAATCACAATATAAATTAACATTTTGTTGTAGATAATCCAAATCATTTGAGACTTGATTTGAATTATTTTTTTTAATTTTTCAATCATTATGAACTGGCTTGATTGTCAAATACTGAATTTTGATTTTTCATGCAAAACAATTGATCCACTTAAAAAGCCACCACTTTTTTCCTCAATCCTAACATTCAACCTAAGAGAAGTCTTTCTTTTCAAGCCTAAGGGGAGTCATACACTTAAACATAACCTATTTGGTTTGGAAATAAAATGAATAATCCACCATGGATGTGATGTTAGCTGACATATTATCACTGTGGGGGGAGGGGGGAGCAGGTGTTAGACCTGTGTCATTTAGAGTCCTAATTTCGATCGGAGTCGCTAAAATTTTTGCTTTTTAGCCTACCAAGGGGGTTTGAGGACTCTGATTGAAACATAACTGCATATTATGGGTCCTGGTATTGTTTAGTACTGCCCATAAAATTTTCATTTAATTCTGATAACGTTTTTGGAATTATGCAGTTTTGGATTTGGTATTCGGATTTGATTTTATTAAAATCCAAGATGAAGAGGTAAAAATCCGATATTATTACGAGATGTTCAGTTTTGATCTAGCTCCCATATAGAAGTGGAATTGGATCAACTGGATTCGTATATCAAAAGTATGGGTATTTTTCCGAGTATACCCCGAAGATGAGAAATCCAGGCAGCAGCCCAGTAAGATGTTTAGCCTAGATTTCGGAATAGCTGGAGGGGTTATTTGATGTAGGTGTATCATAAAAGCTGTAGATACTCTTCTTAGCTTTCCAATGCCACTGGAATCATGCAATTCGGAGCTGTATTGAGGAAGTTATGACCGTTTAAGTGAAGGCTATTCAGAGTTTTAAGTCCGAGGATGACTTGGTCTTTCACTCCGCCCTTGCCTATTTAACCCCCCAAATGAGCACGACTTGGGCCTCTCTTTTCTGGTCCAGCCCCTAAGTGTTAGTGGAGAGGGAGGAGGTGGAGGAGTAGGAGAAGGTGTTGGAGAAGAAGATCAAATGGAGTGGAAAAGGTGTATTAGAGATGTTGTTGTTGTTGTTGGTTCTTTCCTTCTCCCTTCTCAAGCTTTTCCCCCCTCCCTATGTTTTGCCCTCCCCTTTGTATAAACAGCCTGTGTTTATGTCCCAATGAGGAAGAAGAGCAAGGAAGAGGTGGTGGTGGTGGTCGAGGGTGCGCTTGCGAGTCCCTACGCCCCCGACTCCATTTGATGAGTTTCTCCCCCTTCTTTAGTTGTTTTTATGCATGGTTGGGTGCTTGGGAAGGGCTTGCATGGGTGGTGAGTGTGTTGGGTGCATGTGGGGGGCCATGGAAGGGAGTTTGGGGACTGGGCGCGCGAGCGCGCACGCGGGGCGCTGCGGCGCGCGGATCCGCATGCGCGGGCGCGCGCGGCGTGCTGGAGCGTGCTGGGACGCGCGGGAGCGCACGCGCACACGCGCTGGGGCGCGGGGGCATGCGCGCAGGGCACGCGTGCGGGGCGCCCGGGGGCTCCCGAAGGTGCGTGCGGTGCTGCCCGAGGCCGGTTTGGGTGTGCTGAGGGTCGGCACCCTCGGGTGGGTGTCCGGGGGGCTCGGGCACGCGTGTGTGCGTGCATGCTTGCGTGCGTTCGAGCCCGTATTCGTGGATGTCCAATCTTAGGCATCCCTAATTGATTTTTATATGTTTGTATGTGGTTTTACTCACCCCTTTTGGTACCCTTAACTTTGCAGACCTCGTCGGATGGGATGCGCGTCGATCCGGGTATCGGTGAGTGGTTTGATTCCAACCCTTCCGGGAGCGCTTGATGCACGTAGTCGTGCTTCGCGTTTCCATGGGGCTTTAATTGCACCCTAAATATGCTAAATATCATGCATGCTAGGTTGTATAGCTCGTATATTGTGTAGAACCCCTATTCTACCTTATACTTGCCTATGTATTGTATAGAATATGGCATGACTTAGGTAGTTTTGTTTGAAATACTATCCATATTTATCAAGTATGTTTAACTTGGGTTAATAACGGGGTGTATGCGTAATATTCCTGATTTAGTACTCGAGGGTATGGTATAGTTGTTGCACCCATCTAGTTGGGGCAAAACTATGACCCGCTTCAAGAGAGGATGAGGCTTTCCCTCTCTCTCTCTCGCCCTCCCTCTTTTCGCGAGCTGAGTAAGTAGAGGTAGTTCCTAATTGACTCAGGCTTGCTTGGAATTATTGGCATGCACCTGTTGTTGCGCGGATCGCGCTAACCCTTCCCTCCTAGGTTGGTGTTATCCAACGTATATTAGGTTGTAATTTGTGTGTTTACCTGTTTGATGCCATGTATGCGTGTTAAGTAAGCAACCCTTGGGTATTAATTGCCTAGCATGTTTATGCTTATTGGGCCATGAGCCTTGTCTAATGAGATTAGACAAGTGTATGACCTCTTATGGGGTCATACCATGGCATTGACACTTATAATAGAATGTCTTCCCCGCATCTGAGTTATGCGCCCTGCAGGGAATTCATGAGAATTCATTGCGCTTATCGGTGTTTGATAACCGATGATGACGGATCCATAGGGATCGTATTCGCGGGTGTCGAGTGTTCCTTCCTTCGTCGGCTCCGAGTAGAGACTGCCCGGCGTAGTAAAGTCCGGTGGGGCGCTCCCAGATACTACTCATGACGCATGTTGGTGTGCCCATACGACTGAGGTAGCGGTCTTGGGAGGCAAGTGTGGTAGAGGCCTGAACCCTGTGATGTGCTCCTGGGAACTATCCACGACGCATGTTGGTGTGCCCATATTGCAGAGATAGGGACCTGGGAGGCTACCAGGTAGTAGAGGCCACACCGGGAGAGACTACTAGAAGACGAGCAGTGTAGAACAATCGACCTCTTCCCCAAGAGCCTATGTCACCCCGAGGAGGGGGTGAGGGTGAGGGTGTGGTGGGTCGGCGTTGGTTCGATCTGCTAATTTGTGTAATTTTCCAAGATCCTATGTCACCCGTCAGGGTGAGGATGAGGGTGAGGGTATTGCTCCCAAGATCCTATGTCACTCTTCGGGGTGAGGGTGAGGGTGTTGGTGTAAGCGGGGTGGGCTCGAGTTGATACTTGACCCACCATCTTGAGTAGTTGGCTTTTCAAAGGGTTCGCGCTGCGAACAAGTAGCGGTTCCTCCCAATATCGTCGTATGTCATGGCCCCGACATTGAAGCTACCCTGACAGAGGACTCCCACTTGTAGGTACTTCCGATACATTCGGCGGATGTACTGATCATGGGAGTGTACCAGGTGAGGCTGCACGACGGTGGGCCACCGGACGATATTGTGAGCGTGAATTATCGTTCTCCCCTTCACCGGATCCGTGTGGATGCTTCCTAGGTACGAGCCACCCTGGGTGAACCCCCACTTGTAGGTACCATCGACGCGCTCGATAGTGTACTGACCGTGGCCGGCTCCAGGTAGAGGCTGCCCGGGAGAGCGCTACCGGATGACGAACGGTGTAGAACAGCAAGTTTTGCCCTTCAAGTCCCTAGGCTCACCCCTGTGGGGACTAGGGCGAGGGCAGGGTATGGTCGCACCGCTGTGTGACCTTGTTAACCATTGGGTTTCTACCCATGGCTTCCTTGAGAGGAGATTGCCTTAGTATCAAATGATTATGTTGGTGTTTGGTTTCTGACCACTCACTGAGCTTGTAGCTCACCCCTCGCTTATGTTTTTCTCCAGTTGACGTTGAGTCGGATCCAAGAGAAGAGCTCCCCTGGCGCGGTACGAGTAGGAGACCCGCGTTCACGTTGGATGTCTTGCGAGTGAGAGACCATCAGCATTCCCTTTTCCTTGTATGTATTATACTTGTACTTGTGCACGGTATGTAGACTGTTGATGTCTGTTGTTGTATATATTGGCTTTCACATGACAGTTGATTGAGTACTCTAGTCTGTAAATATGTCTTTGAATTACAGACTTAGTCGTTTGAGCTTCCGCTATTTGTATATATTTGATGTCAGTTATTTGGTTATTGTTTTATTGCCTTTGATGTTGTGGAGTCCTTATTTGATCTCGTGTATGGATTGCTGATATCATATATATACTTGCCACGTCTCGGGGACGGCCGCCCTGGGGCGTGACAGCAGGGTGGGTGGGGTGGGGGTGGGCGGTCTAAGTCTTTTAAATGACTATGATGAATGAAATATATTTCATTCACTACGTTTTGTTAAGGGAAACATATTTTTTATGAGTTTCCTAATTATTCTCCATGGGTGTAATACTAGAAAATGGATTTTTGTATTATTGAGATATATAGTGGTTTGGAATTCCTTAATAATATTGATTAAATCAATGGCTGGAAAGAGTGTTTCCAGACCTCCTTACTCTTGACTATTTCGAATCACATGTTAACCAGTCAAGCATTTGAACTCATGCATCATGTTGGATTAGTTGGCCTAAGATAACATACTTGCGCCACTATCTTTCCTAATTTTATACTTTTATCTGACTTATTTTATATGATAAAAACTTGTATTGGTTTTACATTTTATACATTATATACATTGTTATATAATCTGGATGCATTGTTGACTAATCTGAGTACATTGTTAACTTTCAGTAACTTATGTTTTTCCTATGTTATTCCAGGTATACAGGAACAATCTAGTTGTCATTCATTCCCAATTCTCTATTAATTTAGCACCGACATTTTCCGGCCATAGAGTTGTCTGCTTTTGGGTATAGGACAATCATAGACTCGATATTAACAGATTCTAGGTTGAAGAACAAGTACTTCATTAATGCTAATTGTGTCATAATGGAAGCATTGTAGGAAAAACTGTTGTCCATGGTGTTTTGAATGGATCTATTATTCATGTAATTTGAATGAACAATAAGTTGTGTTTTGAATGGATCTAATGTACATTTATTGACTAACTAATGTTACAAGTAAAAGTTGTCTTATGAATGATAGTGTGTTTTGAATGGTATAACTTATGTAATCCTAGTTGTGTTATGAATGACAATTGTGTTTTGAATGGTGTACCTTATGTAATACTAGTTATGGTATGAATGATAGTCATGTTATGAATGAAGTTGTATTATGAATGATAATTCTATTTTGAATGATAGTTGTGTTATGAATGATATAGTTGTGTTAGTCTATCTGATTACACTGTGATTCATTTCTAGTACATTGTTAGTCCATCTGGGTACACTATTACGCACTACCAATACATTGTTAGTTCATCTAAGTATATTGTTATCTACAACCCTATATATATTCACAATAGTTTAAGCATCACCAGATCAACATGCATTCAATAAACAATAAGCATATCCAATAAGCATCATCAGATTAATATACACTCAATAAGCAATAAGAATACAAATAGATGTTCACGCATGACAATTGAAATACGTAATTAAAACAAGTTTTTTAAATCGGACTAACAACTTTATTCTTCAACTATAATTGGATTTCTGCATGTCTTCCTGTTGTGTCCAAGGCTCTTGCATCTCGAACAAAAATACAATGACATTGCGTTCAGATCTACATGTGATTGAATCCTATTTTTCTTCTTTCTCCCTAATCTGATTTTCGTTAATGGAGGTTTGATGCATATGTTGCATTCTTCATCCTTCGTCTGAACACCTACCACAGACTTGTCATCATCCCACTTCTTGAACTCCCACAAATAGCTTCCCTTAAGAAACTGTGCTACAAGATGTAGGTAATGATGTATCTAGGTTTAGTTGGACACTGTTAGACATCCTACAATTCATCTTTATCGCAACATTAGATGTGATACAATGAATCATATAAAACATTACAATATACTATTAAAAATAATATTTAATACACTATTAAACATATTGAGTACATTATTAATTTTCAGTGGTACACTATTAAACCATATGAATATATTGTCAGCATATTATTAAACCATCAATGATAATGAGAAGAAGCAGGATAACAATTTACCTTACATTTTCATCTCCAAAAATACTAATATTTATGAAAATATTCATCTAAATAAACTTGGCACCACACATCTTGTAAATGTCATACATCATCTCAACATCTATCTTGTTCACAAGAGTTGTTCTGACGTTAGTTTAAACAGGAATGTCGTACTGCAAAATGACCTTGGATGCATCAAACTTCCATCTTTGAGATTTTTATTTACAATATCTGAATATGTTATAGTTCTACAAATATTAACTAGTTATGCTTCTTTATTGTAGAAACAAATTACCATGAAGGATTCCACGGAAAAATTCAAATATTCTACAAAAATAAACTTTTAAACGTCAAACAACAAACATATGTACATTCTGCATATGTGTTTATTCTATGTACACTGTGTATATGTCACACCCCAGGGCGGCCGTCCCCGAGACGTGGCAAGTATATACATGATATCAGTCATCCATACACGAGGTCAATAAATATTCCACAATGTCAAAGGCAATAAAGTGAAACCAAATAAACTGACATCAAATACATAAAAAAATAGCGGAAGCAAAAATGACTAAGTCAGTAATTCAAAGACAAATTTACAGACTAGAGTACTCAATCAAACTGTCCTGTGAGAGCCAATATACAACAAAAGACAACATCAATCCACAAACTGTGCCCAAGCACAAGTAGAAATACATACAAGAAAACGGGGGATGCTGGAAGCCTCTCACTCGCAAGATATCTAACGTGAACGCTGGTCTCCTACTCGAATCACGTCTCAGGGAGCTCCTCCATCGGATCCGGATCAGCGACAATTGGAGAAAATATATGCGAGGGGTGAGCCACACGCTCAGTGAATGGAACAATACATGTATCATAACTCATATAACTTCAAACAATCATTCAAGTCCCTCACCCTCACCCCGAAGGCCGACCTAGGATTTTGGGAGCAATTGCTCAAACTGGCAAGTCGGACCAACGCCGACCCACCACACCCACACCCTCACCCTCACCCCCTCCTCGGGGTGACATAGGCTCTTGGGGACAAGGTCGATTGTCCTACACCGCTCGTCCTCCAATAGTCTGTCCCGGTGTGGCCCCTACTACATGATAGCCTCCCAGTTCCCTATCTCTGCAATATGGGCTCCCCAACATGCGTCGTAGATAGTTCCCAAGAGCACCTCACGGGGTTCAGGCCTCTACCGGACTAGCCTCCCATGACCGCAACCTCAGCCGTATGGGCACACCAACACGCATTATGAGTAGTGTCTAGTAGTGCCCCCACCGGACTTTACTACGTCGGGTAGTCTCTACTCGGTGCCGACGAAGGGAAGAACACTCGACACACGCGAATATGATCCCTAAGGATCCGTCGTCATCGGTTATCAAACACCGATAAGCACAACGAATTCTCATGAATTCCCTCCAGGGCGCATAACTCAGATGCGGGGAAGATATTTCATTCCAAGCGTCCATGACATAGCATGACCCCATAGCTGGTCATACACTTACCTAATCTCATTAGGCAAGAAAAATATGGCCTAAGCATGCATTTAATTCTTACAAGAAATAATGATTAATCATGGAAGCATCTTAAATTAATTACAAGACGTAATATTTCCTAAGGCATGCTTATACCTATACCATCTTATCTGTTTAATTAAATCAAACTAGGTGGGGACATGAATAAATCGGGTTTATATTACGCATGATATGTGTCTAGGCATACATGGCTCCTATGCATGATACATAAATGTATAAAACCTAGCATACAACATCTAATCATAACATGTGTATATTCCTAGCTAAACAGGCAATATCATGCATATATCTACAGTATATAGCATGTTATACATAGTTATGGTACCCCAGGGGAGGGCGATGCACTCCAACGTGCATCGAACGCCTCCCTACTGGGTTAGATTGACCCACTCACCGCAACCTGGGTCGCCGCGCAACCACCCACCAAGATCTGTAAGGCAAGGGTAACGAAAATGGTGAGTAAACTACATAACAACAGTTGAAATTTACTAGAAATGCTAAAGACTCCGATATGCACGCATACGGGCCCGCACGCAAGCGAGTACGCGCGTACGCATGCCTATCCGAGCACCCCGACACTAGCCCGAGCCCTCGGACAGCCACGTGTGGCCCCGCATGCGTACACACGCGCATGCACGCGCGCACGCGCAACAGCGCCGGCCGGCGCACTGCCCGCGCACCCAGGACCCCAGCCGCGCGCACGCGCACGCACACGCGAGCATGTCCCGCACGCCCCCCGCGCCTGTGTACGCGCCCGAGCCTCCTGTCTGCCAATGCCAGCCCACGCGCGCCCGTGCGCCCGGCAGACCCGCCTGGGTCTCCTGCGCACGCGTCTGAGCGCGCACGCGCGCAGATGGCCCCGCGCGCACACCCAGACCATTTCCAACCCCCTCCCTAAGCTCACAAACACCCAAAACATAACCACAAGTATGCATAGTCCCACACAACCCCTTAATACCCAAAACAGCATTTTAAGAGAAGAGGGAGAGCCTCACCAAGAGAGGGGGAAGTGTAAGGGGAAGATCCGGGCCCTCCGCGCACCCGAAGCCACTCCAACCACCACCACCACTACCACCACCTCCACAGCCCCTCTACTACCTCTCCTTGGCTGAAAACAGGAGACAAATAGGGGGGAGACATGAGAGGGAGAAGGAAGAAGAGAAACAACAACAACAACAAACACACAACCTTACTCACCCTTGCTAGTGTGCCTTCTTCTTCTCCAACCAACCCAAAACACATAACACACACTACCAAAACCAGAAATCAGAGAGGGAGAGAGTGTGTGAGAGGGAGAGAGAGCCAAAGAGAGGGACATCCACGCCTACATTTCTCTTTAAAAGAAGAGAAAAAAAGAAATAAAAAAGGGGGTGAGTTTAACCTACACTCACCCACTCACACTCACAAATATCTCAACCTTACTTAACCCCTAAGTAAGAGGGGGGGATAAGCTTACCCAAGGTGACCCTAACCACCAAAATATCCCAACACTATTCCTCCCACAAAACCAGTAACGAAGAAAACCCGGATACGGCTTGGAACTGCATAATTTTTCAAACGTAACTGGAATTCGATGAAATTTTTATGGGTAGTACAGAATGGTACCAGGACCCATAATATGCAGTTTGATTTCCAATCGGAGTTCTCTAGCTCACGCAGATGGCTAAAAACCCAAAATTTTAGCGGTCCTGATCGAAAAAGAAAATTTCAAAAATGGCCAGAACTGACCCAAAGGTTACCCATAGGCTAAAAAGTGACACATATATAACATTCTTCCCCCCTTAGGAAATTTTATCCACAAAATTTAATACAAAAACATCTAAGAAGGAAAAAGATGTGGATATGCGTCACGCATGGCGTCCTCGCGCTCCCAAGTGGCCTCGACACCTGAACGGTGCTGCCAACGCACCTTAACCAACTGGACGGCCTTGATGCGGAGCCTCTTCTCGCGTCGGTCCAAGATCTCGACCGGCTGCTCCATGAATGACAAGTCCGGCTCGAAGACGAGCAGCTCGAACGGGATGATGTGAGCAGGGTCGTGGACATAACGCCTCAGCTGCGAGACGTGGAAGACGTCATGGGCCTGAGCCAACTATGGGGGCAAGGCTAGGCGATAGGCCACCTCCCCAATCCGCTCCAGGATGAGAAACGGGCCAATAAAACGTGGACTCAACTTGCCCCGCACACCGAAACGGAAGATGCCCTTTGACGGCGACACCTTCAGAAAGACATGATCACCAACCCCGAAGGCGAGCTCACGACGATGGTGATCGGCGTAGCTCTTCTGACAGCTCTGAGCGGTACAGATACGCTCACGAATCGTCTTGACCTTCTCTGAGGTCAGGCGGACGATCTCTGGCCCCTCCAACTGGCGCTCTCCTACCTCATCCCAACACAATGGAGACCTACAGCTGCGGCGATAGAGTGCCTCATAAGGTGCCATCCGAATACTCGTGTGGTAGCTGTTGTTGTAAGCGAACTCCACCAATGGAAGGTGCCTCTCCCAACTACCCACGAAGTCAAGGATGCAGGCCCGCAACATGTCCTCCAAGGTCTGAATCATCCTCTCCGACTGGCCATCGGTCTGCGGATGAAAAGCGGTACTGAAGTGGAGGTTCGTACCAAGGGCGTGCTGAAGGCTACGCCAGAGCCTCGAAGTGAACCTCGCATCCCTATCAGAAACGATGCTGACCGGAGTGCCATGGAGACGAACGATCTCTGAGACAAACAACTGCGCCAGAGTGTCCAGAGAATCGGTGAGTCGGATGGGGAGAAAATGGGCGGACTTGGTCAGTCAGTCGACGATCACCCAGATGGCATCGCGACCCGAACGTGACTTCGGCAGACCCGAAACAAAGTCCATAATAATCTGCTCCCACTTCCACTGAGGGATCTCCATGGACTGCAGCTTCCCCGCAGGACGCTGATGCTCCAACTTCACCTGCTGGCATACCAAGCAACGGGCAACGAAACGGCCAACATCCGCCTTCATCCCGCGCCACCAGTAATCATGACGAAGGCCCCTTAGACATCTTCATGCCACCCGGATGCACGGTGTATCTCGAACGATGGGCCTCGTCCAAGATCTTTTACTTTAGCTCTGCGTCGTCAGGAATACATATCCGGCCTCTGAACAGCAGGATCCCGTCCTTGTGAATCTGGTAATCCGGTCGCTTGCCCCGGGCGGCACCTTCAGAAAGGACCAGAAAAGTGTGGAACCCGCCCCTGTACCGTGCGGATCTCGTCAAGGAGAATAGGCTGCACCACTAACCTGGCTAGAAAGCCACCAGCAGACGTCTCCCGAACACTGATCCAGCAAGCGGCCTCCTCCAGAAGCCCCCAACGACACACAGCCAAGTGGGCGGCCATGCCCAAGGGTTGCCTACTAAGAGCATCTGCTACTACATTCGCCTTACCTGGATGGTAAGCGATGTCGCAATCATAGTCCTTCAGGAACTCGACCCAACGTCTCTGATGCATGTTGACTTCCGGCTGGGACTGCAGATAAGTCAGGCTCTTGTGATCCGTGAAGAGCTCAGGCTCCTCACCATAGAGGTAGTGCCTCCAAATCTTCAGCGCAAAGATGATCGCTGCTAACTCTAGGTCATGGGTGGGGTAATTCTGCTCGTGGAGCTTCAACTGACGCGACGCGTAAGCAACAACCTTACCGTTCTACATCAGGACACAACCCAAAACCAGCCGCGACGCATCGGAGTAAACTGCGAATCCACCACTCCCAATGGAATGGTAAGAACGGGCGCTGAGGTGAGTCTCCGCTTCAACTCCTGGAAGCTCTCCTCGCAAGATGGGGACCACTCGAACCGGACATCCTTCCGAGTGAGGCGGGTCAGAGGGACAGCTATCTTCGAGAAACCCTCAACAAACCTCCGATAATAGCCAACCAAACCCAAGAAGCTCTGAATCTCGGTGGGGTTCGACGGTCGCCGTCAATTCGACACGGAAAGCGTCTTCTCCGGGTCCACAGATATACCCTCACCGGAAATCACATGGTGAAGGAAGGCCACACGCTCTAACCAAAACTCGCACTTACTGAACTTGGCGAACAACTGATGCCTGGCCAAAGTCTCCAAGACAGTGCGAAGATGGTCAGCGTGCTCCTCAAGACTCCTCGAGTATACCAGAATATCGTCAATGAAGACCACCACGAAGGAGTCGAGGAAGGGTCGAAACACCCGATTCATCAGATCCATGAAGGCTGCCGGCGCATTCATCAACCCAAACGGCAGTACTCAAAACTCGTAGTGCCCGTAAAGGGTACGAAAGGCCGTCTTCAGAATATCCGACTCTCGGATCTTCAGCTGATAGTAGCCCGAACGGAGATCGATCTTAGAGAAGACACACGCTCCCTGGAGCTGGTCAAACAAATCGTCAATCCGTGGTTAGGGGTACTTGTTCTTCACGGTCCGCTTGTTCAGCTGTCTGTAGTCAATACACAAACGCAGCGAACCGTCCTTCTTCCGAACAAACAAGACAAGGGCTTCCCACGGAGAGACACTCGGACGTGCGAACCCCTTCTCGAGCAACTCCTCCAGCTACTCCTTCAGCACCTTCGACTCTGTTGGGGCCATCCGGTACGGAGCCCTCGAAATCGGCTCGATCCCCGGAATCAGATTAATCTCAAACTCGATCGAGCGATCTGGTGGTAAGCCTGGAAGATCATCAGGGAAAACCTCCGGATATTCCGCCATGATAGGAGTCTGACTGATATCAACCCGCAGCGGTGCATCCTCGTCCACAATGCACGCCAGGTAACCCTCGCATCCGCCCTGAAGGAGTCTCCACACCTGGATGGACGACACGAACCCCAAAGGAGGAACGTCCCTATCGCCCACGAACTGGAAAGACCTCCGACCAGGGACGCGAAAAGACACCAACTTCGCAAAACAGTCGATAGTGGCGTGACTCACAGCTAGCCAATCCATCCCCAGGATGGCGTCGAAGTCCATCATGGCGAGCTCGATCAGATCCACCGGGAACTCATGCTCCGAAATCACCACAGTACATCCCCGATACACAGAGCGAAGGAGAATACGGTCTCCGATCGGCAATGATATCTCCAGTATAACATCTAGAGGGGTCGACACCACACCCATTCGTCTCGCGAAAGCGGGAGACACGAACGAATGCATGGCCCCGGAATCAAACAGCACATAAGCAGGAAACTGGGATATCAGAACAATACCTCAGACCACGCTACCTGAAGCCTGCGCATCCTCAGCGGTAAGCGCGGCCACACGCCCCTGAACGAGCTGCGGCTGAGGAGCAGGGGCACGCCTTGCGGGCTGTACTGCCTGCCTCCTCTGGTCAATCCGGCCACCCTGTGGCTGTTGATACTGACGTTGTGGCTGCTGCTGCTGGCGTGGCACTTGCTGCTACTGACGCGGCACCTGCTGCGGCTGCTGCAACTGAAGTCGAGGCGCAGGAGGTCGGCCAGCATCGGGGCAGTCAAAGATGATGTGCCCGACTTGCTGACAATGGTAACAACGTCGTGTCTCCGGTCGCCTTGCCTGTGTTGGGAAGGCGGCAATGGGTGCAGGGCCTCGCGCTGGCACCACATCGACTGGAGTAGCGGCGGTCGCTGGTCGATCCACGCGGGGCCGCTTGCCCTTGTGACGCCCCGAATCCTGACTCCTAGGTGGCCTCTGGTCCGCAAAAAGGGTAGGAATAGCTGATGAAATCCCAAGGTCACGCTCGACTGTCCTCGCCTGAAACACCAGGTCGGTGTACCTCGAGAGGGCCTCCGAGGAAACGTGCACCATGATGGCGCTGTTGAGACCCATCTCAAACCGACGGCATCTCGTCTCCTTGTCCACCACCAAGGCAGGGGCAAACCGAGAGAGTCTCGTAAAACGTGTGGAGTAGTCCGACACAGAACTGCTTAAAAGATTCTGGTAGAGAGACTGGAGTATGATATCGACCTGGGTCTCCCCGTCAATTTCAGCTCCTAGGATCTCTAGTTCATTGAGATGACCCATCATCTTTAGAACATGATCCCTTACTGGTGTCCCCTCCGCCATGCTAGTATTCATCACTTCTTTCATGGCCACTTGCCTAGCAGCACGACTCTGGTCACCAAACATTTCCTTAAGGCTGACCATCATGTCATAGGCAGTGATCATAGACTGATGCTGATGACTTAGAACATTTGACATAGATGCCAAAATGTAACACCTAGCCATCTCATCAGCCCTTAGCCATTTCTGATAAGTCTGGGTTTCCTCGTCGGTTGCCCCCTCACCAGGTTTAGGAGGACATACTTCAGTGAGTACAAACTTGTACTCTGAGGAAGTCAACACAATATTCAGGTTTCTTTTCCAGTCAATGTAATTAGGTCTAGTCAATTTACATTCTTTGAGAATAACAGCAAGTGGATTAAAAGCAGACATTTTGAATCCTGAGAATCAAACATAATATAAAGAAAATTATGACATGGTAAATAAAACTTCGAATTCAATTTAAAGATGGGTCCCTCTACCATATTAAAAGAATTCATCAACAGCCTGATCTCTTATGGAGTAGCATGCCTCGATAATGAGGACGTACACCACTCAAACTTAGACCAGACAGGCCAATTCCTTTTAATTTTACTATCTAGGCATCCTTTTATACCAAGTGAAATTAAATAGTTGACATACTTTGGTCCTACAAATAATAGCAGTGACTCCGATGGGGAGGGTACTATTACTTATAGTTAAGTGTAAACCACCACCTAATTTTTAGATCAATTGTTCGTAATGCACTCCTCCGATGGGGAGATAATGCACACTACCAATTACCCAAAATTATTCCTTAAGATAACTTGTACCGATAATATCTACAATTTATCTCATCCGATGGGGAGGAAGGCCTATAGCCAACACGCAAGATAAATTATATTACCTACAAGTTGGTGGTGGAGACCGTGGGAATTATACAATAATGTCCCGCTCCCACTTAATATTTTAAATCCTTTTGAGGGTTATAAACATATATTTATTGTATGCCAATATCCATGTTGTCCATATAAGGTGGGTCCGTTATACTAGTTAACATCCACACAATATAAAATCATGCATAAAACATATAACAAATAGAAAATTAGAATCCTGGCTATTATGGTCGCACACCGACTATGATGCGCTTCGATTGGAATTCTAATGCGAGCAGGGGGGGTCCAGGGGAGGGCGGCTCGCATCTAGGAACGAGCCCCCCCTGGCGGGGTCTAGGGCAGCGCCCCAGAAACCAGATTTCACAACCGATTTGCTTTGCTGAAAACGCATCTGTTCTTCATCCGATGGGATTTATAACCGTTCGGATCAAAGAATTGATTGTCTCGTTTTGATCGCAAATCCTCCTCGTGATGATCCGATATCATCTGATTCCGTTCGTGATCTCCTGATGCCGATCTGGTACCACGTCGGAGCCGATCCCTCGAATCCCCTCATGAACTCTCTCGTGTAGATTGAAAAAAAATTACAATAATACTCCCACTCGCGGAGTTTACAATATTGTTTAATTTTTTATCATACAATATAACCACGCACAACCCGCATGGGATCCATTCACATAAAACAAGAATATAAACAAAACAATAACCATAATAGCCGGATTAAGTTCTCGCTGCAAAACAAAGTTAGCACAGATCTACAATCTTGACTATTCTCATGGTATATAGATCTAATCGTTTATCATGTGGACGGACAACATGGTTGTATTCGATCTATACGCAGTATTAACGAGTCGGCTCTGATACCAGTTGCTTGAAAAATAAATCCCGACTGGCAAGATCCGTCGATCGAGGTATAGATCGAACAACAAAAAATTTTTTTTTTTTATTAAACCTTTTTAACGCAAACCCCACAAGGCGGAATTAGGGTTTACCTTTAGAACTCAGATCAGAGTTCTGCCGTAGAAGAAGATCGGATCTGATGGACGACGATGAATCACTCAATCGGAACCTTCAGATCTTCTGCCGTATGTCCTTTCTATGTTGCAGATCCACGGCGGAGTGTGGTCTCCTTCTTGCTTCGAACGGCAGCCGCGAATCCCTTCGCTCTCCTTCTCTCCTTTCCTCACCTTTTCTGGATCCAGAGATCCTAAAGGATTTCTAGGGTTAGGGTTTTGATTTCGGCTGAAATCATATGTCCTTGAGAGAGAGAGGAAGCCACATATTTATAGGCTAGGGCAGGGACCTAAAGGAGAAATCAGTAATTGGCTCCTATGGGCTTGGGTACCATAATTCAACCTAGAATTAAAACCAAAAGCCCATAAGTCATAATTCATTCCACTAAAGGATTATGACTGCACTCCAAACATACTAATCTCAAAAATAATATTTCGAGCTCCTTATATTATATGCTTAATATCTCCCCACGCTAAGATTCCAATACTCGTTAAGAAATAATTATTACTGACAATATTATTTCATAACATCTTATTTTCCTTGAGATCTTCCGCTTAACTTATTTGATATGTCGGATAATTAAATCCACCGGCCGGGTTAGACATAATCAAAACTTATAAGCATCCTCAAGAGAGTATCATCAACCTCCTATTGGAGACGTGGATTCCATCAATAGCAAATATTCATCATACAAGCGTTATTGTCACCCAACTTACCGAGCCTATTGATCCATAGTAGAATCTCACTCTTTAATAAATCAAAATGACAAATAACAAATGCACATGTTTAAGAACCATTTTAGGATTAAGAGCATAAGCAATCATAATAAACATGGGGTGTAAATTATTTTATCTAGTCAGTACAAAAAATAATTACCCCAACTTGGTCCGTTCAATACACACAAGGTGTACTAGTACAATCACCCAAAACCTATCAACCGGTCTTTTATAGTCAAGATAAACTACGTAAGATGAACTGCACTACAACCTTTATCCAATGGATTATCCAAGTCCATCTAAGGTTGTGAACCTCAACTTATAATTCACAGGGAACCGATAATCTGATCTTCTGTGTGTAAGCCAAACTCTACACACCAGATTATCTACAATGTAAATTAAAGGATTAAATTAAAAACAAGCACAATATTTCAAACAATATAATGCAAGCATTTACCAATAATAATTCTCATCAAAATGCTAAGACCATCTTAATAATAGAGTTTATTACATAAGTCATGGCTTTTAGAACACTGCTCTAACAATCTCCCACTTGGACTCAAAGCCATGAAGCCATACATCTAACTCCCATTCCTTCTACGTGACGATCAAATGACTTGGCCGTCAAGCTCTTTGTAAAAGGGTCTGCCAAGTTGTTTTCTGATGCAATCTTGGTCACAATGACATCGCCTCGCTGAACTATCTCTCGTATCAAATGATACTTACGCTCAATGTGTTTTGCTTTCTTATGGGTCCGTGGTTCCTTTGAATTTGCAACAGCTCCGCTATTATCACAATAAAGTGTAATAGGCGATTCTATCAGAGGTACCACATCTAGATCCATGAGGAAGTTCCTGAGCCAAACTGCCTCTTTTGCTGCCTCAGAGGCTGCCACATATTCGGCTTCCATGGTGGAGTCAGCAATACATGATTGCTTGATACTCCTCCAACTTATGGCTCCACCTCCCAAAGTAAACACATATCCTGATGTTGACTTTCTGGAATCCTTATCTGACATGAAGTCCGAGTCTGTGTACCCTATAGGTGTAAGACTCTCTGCCTGGTAAACCAACATATAATCCTTAGTCCTTTTCAGGTACTTGAGAATATGTTTTACCGCAGTCCAGTGTTCTTGCCCAGGGTTAGACTGATATCTGCTAACTATGCCAACTGCAAAGCAAATGTCAGGTCTAGTACAAAGCATTGCATACATGAGGCTTCCTACAGCCGAAGCATAAGGAACTGCCTTCATTTTCTCTATCTCCTTTGGAGAAGTCGGACATTGCTCCCTAGATAGAGTAATTCCATGTCTGAAGGGTAGAAAACCTTTCTTGGAATCGTGCATGCTAAATCTGGTAAGAACTGAGTCAATATAAGTGGCTTGCGATAAGCCCAACATCCTATTCCTGCGATCTCGTATGACCTTGATCCCAAGGATGTGACTGGCTTCTCCCAAGTCCTTCATGTCAAATTGGCTGGATAACCATACTTTAACTGTAGACAATACCCCAATATCATTTCCGATGAGTAAGATATCATCCACATAAAGTATTAGAAACACCACCACATTTCCGTTGCGCTTCTTATACACACAAGGTTCATCTGGGCATTGATCAAAACCAAAAGATTTGATTGCCTGATCAAAACGGATGTTCCAAGATCTTGATGCCTGCTTGAGTCCATAAATGGACTTCTTAAGCTTGCACAACATATGCTCCTGACCCTTTGCTATGAAACCGTCTGGTTGCACCATATAGATGCACTCATCAAGACTTCCATTGAGGAAAGCTGTCTTGACGTCCATTTGCCAAATTTCGTAATCGAAATTAGCTGCAATGGACAAAAGAATCCGGATAGACTTCATCATGGCTACTGGCGAAAATGTTTCCTCATAATCGATTCCCTCTTTCTGAGTAAAACCCTTCGCCACGAGTCTTGCTTTGTAAGTCTCAACCATTCCATCTGATCCTCTTTTCTTCTTATAGATCCATTTGCACCCAATGGGTTTTATCCCTTCGGGTGGATCCACAAGTTCCCAGACCTGATTCGAGTACATAGACTCTATTTCAGATATCATAGCCTTTTGCCAAAGCTCTGCATCCTTATCTTGTAGTGCTTCATTGTAGTTACAGGGTTCGGCATTATGTTCCCCAGGGATCTTGTCATATGACTCTCCCAAGAACATATACCTCTCAGGTTGTTGGATAACCCTCCCACTACGACGAGGTACTACAGGGGTGCTAGTGACAACTTGTCGTGTCACTTGTGAACCCGGTGCGCTATAATCCACACGTTGTTCTGAGGTTGAGTCTAACGTGTTGATAGTATCACCGTGAACTGGTTCAAATGTTGGTGGTATTGAGGAACTTTCTACTTGTTCCTCTTTCCTCAATTCCTCTAGAACAACTTTACTTGTGGGCTTGTGATTTAGAATATAGTCTTCTTCTAAGAACCGGGCATTAGTGCTTACAATGACCTTCTGGTCCTTAGTACTATAAAATAGACCACCTTTAGTTCCTCTTGGGTACCCTACAAAGAAACATACTTCTGTTCTTGATTCCAACTTGCTAGGATCCTTTCTTAGCACATGTGCTTGACTACCCCAAATCCGAATATGCCGTAGACTAGGTTTGCGTCCAGTCCACAATTCTGTGGGAGTAGAGGATACTGCCTTAGTTGGAACCAAGTTCAACAGGTAAGCAGCCGTTTCTAAAGCATGTCCCCAAAAAGAAACAGGTAAACTAGAATAACTCATCATGGACCTCACCATCTCCAAAAGAGTCCTATTTCTTCTTTCTGCTACACCATTTTGCTGGGGTGTCCCTGGCGCAGTCAATTGGGATGTAATCCCGTGCTCCAATAGGTATTCCCTAAACTCTCCCAAGAGGTATTCACCACCACGATCAGATCGTAGTGACTTTAGGGATTTACCCGTCTGCTTCTCTGTCTCTGCCTTAAATTCTTTGAACTTATCAAAGGCGTCAGACTTTCGGCGAAGCAAGTAAATGTACCCGTATCTTGAGTAATCATCAATAAATGTGATGAAATACTCATAACCACCTCTTGCCTGGACAGTCATGGGACCACACAAATCGGAGTGAACCAATTCCAACGGTCCTCCGGCTCTATTGCCCTTGGCCGAAAACGGCCTCTTGGTCATTTTTCCTTCTAAGCAAGATTCACAGACTGGAAGTGCCTCCACTTCCAATGAACTCAGTGGTCCATCTTCAACCAGTCTTTGAATCCTTTTTAGATTAATATGACCAAGGCGTAAGTGCCAAAGATACGTTTGGTTCATCTGAGAAGATTCTTTTCTCTTTAGTGGTAACATGTTAGTGTTATTCAATTCATGCAGTTTAGGAGATTCAGGATTAATAACATAAAGATCATCCACCAATGTACCAGAACAGATAAAATGTCTTTTATTCTTGATAACCACAGAGTTATCAAAATAAACATAATAACCATCCATAGCCAATCTAGAAACAGAAACTAAATTCCTTCTAATGGAAGGTACATAAAGACAATCCTTTAAAATTAAAATCCTTTTATTACTGAAATGTAGATAAACGACTCCTAATGCATCTGCTGCCACTTTCGTAGCATTCCCCATGTGAAGATAAATCTCTCCATCACTTAGTCTCCTGGTTTCCTGGAACCCCTGCAACGAATTGCATACATGATTAGTGGCTCCCGAGTCTACACACCAGGTCCTGGTAGATCGGACCGCTAAACATGTTTCAACTATTAGTGAATAAGATTTACCTGCGTTGTTCAGTTTGTTGAGATAGACCGGACATTGCTTCTTCCAATGACCTGATTGTCCACACTGAAAACACTTGCCTTTCGGCTTTTTCTGTGTCTGTCCTTGAATTTTATTCACAACTTGAGCACCTGCATGCTGAACCTTTCTCTTCTTCTTGGCTTTAGCCTTTGAAGTAGAACCTTTCTCAGTCATGTAAACACTAGCCGGCTTCTTGTTGAGACCCTCTACCGCCTGAAGCTCTTTGAGCAGTTCTGCCAACGTGTAGTCACGTTTATTCATCGTGTAGTTGACACGGAACTGCTTAAAAGATTCTGGTAGAGACTGGAGTATGATATCGACCTGGGTCTCCCCGTCAATTTCAGCTCCTAGGATCTCTAGTTCATTGAGATGACCCATCATCTTTAGAACATGATCCCTTACTGGTGTCCCCTCCGCCATGCTAGTATTCATCAGTTCTTTCATGGCCACTTGCCTAGCAGCACGACTCTGGTCACCAAACATTTCCTTAAGGCTGACCATCATGTCGTAGGCAGTGATCATAGACTGATGCTGATGACTTAGAACATTTGACATAGATGCCAGAATGTAACACCTAGCCATCTCATCAGCCCTTAGCCATTTCTGATAAGTCTGGGTTTCCTCGTCGGTTGCCCCCTCACCAGGTTTAGGAGGACATACTTCAGTGAGTACAAACTTGTACTCTGAGGAAGTCAACACAATATCCAGGTTTCTTTTCCAGTCAATGTAATTAGGTCCAGTCAATTTACATTCTTTGAGAATAACAGCAAGTGGATTAAAAGCAGACATTTTGAATCCTGAGAATCAAACATAATATAAAGAAAATTATGACATGGTAAATAAAACTTCGAATTCAATTTAAAGATGGGTCCCTCTACCATATTAAAAGAATTCATCAACAGCCTGATCTCTTATGAATAGCATGCCTCGATAATGAGGACGTACACCACTCAAACTTAGACCAGACAGGCCAATTCCTTTTAATTTTACTATCTAGGTATCCTTTTATACCAAGTGAAATTAAATAGTTGACATACTTTGGTCCTACAAATAATAGCAGTGACTCCGATGGGGAGGGTACTATTACTTATAGTTAAGTGTAAACCACCACCTAATTTTTAGATCAATTGTTCGTAATGCACTCCTCCGATGGGGAGATAATGCACACTAACAATTACCCAAAATTATTCCTTAAGATAACTTGTACCGATAATATCTACAATTTATCTCATCCGATGGGGAGGAAGGCCTATAGTAATAAACCAATTAAGATGGTCACGATGAGAATTATTATTGGTAAATGCAAGATATTGTGCTTGTTTTTAATTATATTACATTGTAGATAATCTGGTGTGTAGAGTTTGGCAAGTTGGTGGTGGAGACCGTGGGAATTATAAAGGTTGTAGTGCAATAATTTATCTTGTATAAAAGACCGGTTGATAGGTTTTGGATGATTGTACGCTTGTGTGTATTGAACCCAAGTTGGGGTAATTATTTTTTGTACTTAATATTTTAAATCTTTATTATGATTGCTTTTCTTAATCCTAAAATGAGTACATTTGGTTATAAAAGAGTGAGATTCATATATTTATTGTATGCTTGTATGATGAATAATTGCAATATCCATGTTGTCCATATAAGGTGTCTAACCCGGTGGATTTAATTATCCGTTATACTAGTTAAAATAATATTGTCATAATAATTATTTCCAGTATTGGAATCACAATATAAAATAATATAAGGAGCATATTATTTTTGAGATTAGTATGTTTGGAGTGCATAAAAGTGGAATGAATTATGACATGGGCTTTTGGTTTTATAAATTATGGTACAAATAGAAAATTTTCTCCTTTAGGTCCCTGCCCTAATAAATATGTGGCCTCTCTCTCTCAAGGCTATTAGCCGAAATCAAAACCCTAACCCTAGAAATCCTTTAGTCGCAGAAAAGGTGAGGAAAAGGAGAGAAGGAGAGCAAGGGATTCGCGGCTGCCGTTCGACAAGAAGGAGACCACACTCCGCCGCGGATGATGCGCTTGAAGGTTCGATTGGAATTCTAATGCGAGCAGGTAAACCCTAATTCCGGGGGTCGTTAAAAAGGTTTAATAAAAAAATAAAAATTTTGTTGTTCATCTATACCTCGGGGATCTTGGGCGGGATTTATTTTTCCAACAAGGAAGGCCTCGCATAAATTATATTACTAGGGTGGTGGAACGAATTATACAATAATGCCCCCCCTTAATATTTTAAATCCTTTTGGGGTTATAAACATATATTTATTGGCCAATATCCATGGTCTATAAGGGGGTCAGCATCCACACAATATAAAATCATGCCCAAATAGAAAATTAGAATCCTGGCTAGAAACTATGATGCAGATTTCACAGGGTGGGTCCAGGGGAGGGCCGATTAGGAACGAGCCCCCCCTGCTTTTTCACAACCGCTGAAAACGCATCTGTTCTTCATCCGATGGGATTTATAACCGTTCGGATCAGAGAATTGATTGTCTCGTTTTGATCGCAAATCCTCCTCGTGATGATCCGATATCATCTGATTCCGTTCGTGATCTCCTGATGCCGATCTGGTACCACGTCGGAGCCGATCCCTCGAATCCCCTCATGAACTCTCTCGTGTAGATTGAAAAAAAATTACAATAATACTCCCACTCGCGGAGTTTACAATATTGTTTAATTTTTTATCATACAATATAACCACGCACAACCCGCGTGGGATCCATTCACATAAAACAAGAATATAAACAAAACAATAACCATAATAGCCGGATTAAGTTCTCGCTGCAAAACAAAGTTAGCACAGATCTACAATCTTGACTATTCTCATGGTATATAGATCTAATCGTTTATCATGTGGACGGACAACATGGTTGTATTCGATCTATACGCAGTATTAACGAGTCGGCTCTGATACCAGTTGCTTGAAAAATAAATCCCGACTGCCAAGATCCGTCGATCGAGGTATAGATCGAACAACAAAAAATTTTTTTTTTTATTAAACCTTTTTAACGCAAACCCCACAAGGCGGAATTAGGGTTTACCTTTAGAACTCAGATCAGAGTTCTGCCGTAGAAGAAGATCGGATCTGATGGACGACGATGAATCACTCAATCGGAACCTTCAGATCTTCTGCCGTATGTCCTTTCTATGTTGCAGATCCACGGTGGAGTGTGGTCTCCTTCTTGCTTCGAACGGCAGCCGCGAATCCCTTCGCTCTCCTTCTCTCCTTTCCTCACCTTTTCTGGATCCAGAGATCCTAAAGGATTTCTAGGGTTAGGGTTTTGATTTCGGCTGAAATCATATGTTCCTTGAGAGAGAGAGGAAGCCACATATTTATAGGCTAGGGCAGGGACCTAAAGGAGAAATCAGTAATTGGCTCCTATGGGCTTGGGTACCATAATTCAACCTAGAATTAAAACCAAAAGCCCATAAGTCATAATTCATTCCACTAAAGGATTATGACTGCACTCCAAACATACTAATCTCAAAAATAATATTTCGAGCTCCTTATATTATATGCTTAATATCTCCCCACGCTAAGATTCCAATACTCGTTAAGAAATAATTATTACTGACAATATTATTTCATAACATCTTATTTTCCTTGAGATCTTCCGCTTAACTTATTTGATATGTCGGATAATTAAATCCACCGGCCGGGTTAGACATAATCAAAACTTATAAGCATCCTCAAGAGAGTATCATCAACCTCCTATTGGAGACGTGGATTCCATCAATAGCAAATATTCATCATACAAGCGTTATTGTCACCCAACTTACCGAGCCTATTGATCCATAGTAGAATCTCACTCTTTAATAAATCAAAATGACAAATAACAAATGCACATGTTTAAGAACCATTTTTGGATTAAGAGCATAAGCAATCATAATAAACATGGGGTGTAAATTATTTTATCTAGTTAGTACAAAAAATAATTACCCCAACTTGGTCCGTTCAATACACACAAGGTGTACTAGTACAATCACCCAAAACCTATCAACCGGTCTTTTATAGTCAAGATAAACTACGTAAGATGAACTGCACTACAACCTTTATCCAATGGATTATCCAAGTCCATCTAAGGTTGTGAACCTCAACTTATAATTCACAGGGAACCGATAATCTGATCTTCTGTGTGTAAGCCAAACTCTACACACCAGATTATCTACAATGTAAATTAAAGGATTAAATTAAAAACAAGCACAATATTTCAAACAATATAATGCAAGCATTTACCAATAATAATTCTCATCAAAATGCTAAGACCATCTTAATAATAGAGTTTATTACATAAGTTATGGCTTTTAGAACCCTGCTCTAACACAACATGCGTCGTAGATAGTTCCCAGGAGCACCTCACGGGGTTCAAGCCTCTACCGGACTAGCCTCCCAAGACCGCAACCTCAGCCATATGGGCACACCAACACGCGTCATGAGTAATGTCTAGGAGTGCCCCCACCGGACTTTACTACGTCGGGCAGTCTCTACTCGGTGCCGACGAAGGGAAGAACACTCGACACCCGCGAATATGATCCCTAAGGATCCGTCGTCATCGGTTATCAAACACCGATAAGTGCAACAAATTCTCATGAATTCCCTCGAGGGCGCATAACTCAGATGCGGGGAAGATATTTCATTCTAAGCGTCCATGACATAGCATGACCCCATAGGTGGTCATACACTTACCTAATCTCATTAGGCAAGAAAAATATGGCCTAAGCATGCATTTAATTCTTACAAGAAATAAAGATTAATCATGGAAGCATCTTAAATTAATTACAAGACGTAATATTTCCTAAGGCATGCTTATACTTATACCATCTTATCTATTTAATTAAATCAAATTAGGTGGGGACATGCATAAATTGGGTTTATATTACGCATGATATGTGTCTAGGCATACATGGCTCCTATGCATGATACATAAATGTATAAAACCTAGCATACAACATCTAATCATAACATGTGTGTATTCCTAGCTAAACAGGCAATATCATGCATATATCTACAGTATATAGCATGTTATACATAGTTATGGTACCCCAGGGGAGGGCGACGCACTCCAACGTGCATCGAACGCCTCCCTACTCGGTTGGATTGACCCACTCACCGCAACCCGGGTCGTCGCGCAACCACCCGCCAAGATCTGTAAGGCAAGGGTAACGAAAATGGTGAGTAAACTACATAACAACACTTAAAATTTACTAGAAATGCTAAAGACTCCGATATGCACGCATACGGGCCCGCACGCATGCGAATACGTGCGTACGCACGCCTATCCGAGCACCCCGACACTAACCCAAGCCCTCAGGCAGCCACACGCGTGGCCCCGCACGCATACGCACGCGCATGCACGCGCGCACGCGCAACCGCTCCCGCCGGCGCACGGCCCCGCGCCCAGCCGCGCACCCGGACGCGCGCCCAGACCATTTCCAACCCCCTCCCTAAGCTCACAAACACCCAAAACATAACCACAAGTATGCATAGTCCCACACCACCCCTTAATACCCAAAACAGCATTTTAAGAGAAGAGGGAGAGCCTCACCAAGAGAGGGGGAAGTGTAAGGGGAAGATTCGGGCCCTCCGCGCACCCGAAGCCACTCCAACCACCACCACCACTACCACCACCTCCACAGCCCCTCTACTACCTCTCCTTGGCTGAAAACAGGAGACAAATAGGGGGGAGACATGAGAGGGAGAAGGAAGAAGAGAAACAACAACAACAACAACAAACACACAACCTTACTCACCCTTGCTAGTGTGCCTTCTTCTTCTCCAACCAACCCAAAACACATAACACACACTACCAAAACCAGAAATCAGAGAGGGAGAGAGTGTGTGAGAGGGAGAGAGAGCCAAAGAGAGGGACATCCACGCCTACATTTCTCTTTAAAAGAAGAGAAAAAAGAAATACAAAAGGGGGTGAGTTTAACCTACCCTCACCCACTCACACTCACAAATATCTCAACCTTACTTAACCCTTAAGTAAGAGGGGGGTAAGCTTACCCAAGGTGACCCTAACCACCCAAATATCCCAACACTATTCCTCCCACAAAACCAGTAACGAAGAAAACCCGGATACGGCTCGGAACTGCATAATTTTCCAAACGTAACCGGAATTCGATAAAATTTTTATGGGTAGTACAGAATGGTACCAGGACCTATAATATGCAGATGGCTAAAAAGCCAAAATTTTAGCGGGTACGATCGAAAAAGAAAATTTTGAAAATGGCCAGAACTGACCCAAAGGTTACCCATAGGCTAAAAAGTGACACATATATAACTGTATATGTGTTCATAGATTAAACAATATTGTGTACATTGTATTATCATCATCAAACAACAAACATGGTGAACAATTAATTGTAACATTAAACAACACTGAGTACATTGTTAATTGATCTATGTACACTGTTAACGTTCATAGAATACCACAAAAACCATTTCACAAAACACACAGAATACCGCATAACATTCAGAAAACCCATTTCACATAACATTCAGAAAACTCATTTTACAGAACATTCACAAAACAAAGACTCAAGAGATGGTAGTTGATGGGTGGTAGATTTGAAAGAGAATACCTGACCACAGTCAACACCTACTAGGTGGCCGATCTGAAAGGGATGGGAGGGGAGGACCGATGCCGCGTCGTTAGGGTAAGGAGGGAGGAAACATGAATGGGGGGGCGGAGAGACCTGAGGAGACAAAAGGCTTGGGGGGAGGGTTTTTTTAGAGAGAGAGGGGATCCAAAGGTCGTTCATCATAGGGAGGGAGGGAGAGAGGTGGGGAGATGGGGGGGGGGGCAGGTTTTGAGAGAGAGAGAGAGAGAGAAAAGAGTGATAAAATCATGGTTTAAGAAAGGTTGAAGATGGTGTTTGAGAGAAATGATGGATTGGGTAAAAACAATTTGTTGAAAGGACATTTTTGGAAATATAAAAGAGAGGTCTGACAGAATGGGTTAGTTTGGACCTAAAAGAATGAGATTGAGTGATAGAGACCTAGATAAAAGTAAAAAAAGTCAAGGGACCTAAAAATAATTGGGGGTGGCTGTGAGGACCTCTAATTAATTTCCCCAAATAAAAATTACAAGGTTAGTTTTGGTATTTTTAAGAAATCAATTTGACATACTAATGTTAAACGGAATATTCGTTGGGATTAAAACGAAAAAAATGTTAGAAGTTGGGGAGTTCAAATGAAATATAAAAAATGGATTGATCAATCACTAAATAAGATAGTCAAAAGGACTCAAAAATTAAAATCCCTTATATTAATATATAAACCGGGTTAATTTGTATGAATCGGGGGAGTTCAAAAATAGAAGGAAAATGTTATATCTCCTCTAATTTTACCCATGTTATCATTTTTTCTAAAATCATACATGTTATCTAACAAGATATGCACTTTTATAAAAGTTGATGTACATACTCCAAATAATTAAATGATATAATTTATAAAAAAATGTAAAAAAAATTTAGTGAGTGGAGAGGGACTAACAATATATATGGAATTATATTTGCGATTATAAAAAAAACTTAGTCTAACAATGCCCAAAATAAAAGGAGCTAAATGAAAAACTCAGAAAGAGAGTTCTACAAAAGTAAAAGGAAAATGTTAATGATAGTTCTACGAATAGTCCCCACATATTTTAATTTTTTAAAAAATAATAACTTATCTAATGAGGAATATGTTTTGATAAAAAGTGAATATTGCTCCATTTCGAATAGTTGAATGAACTCATTTTTAACAAATATAAATTTTTTTATCTAGGTACATATATCTTCCCTGAGGAGGTATATATCACGCTGGAAGACTACTAAGGTATATGGGATTGTCCAATAGATTGTCCACAAGACTCTGAAGCCTTTCAACAGAACGGATATGGATCAGATAGACCTATATCGTATCCGAACTAGATATCCAAAAAAATATACATATATGATATTTGACAAAAATTTAAATTAATTAAAAGTATCTGATCCGATAATTATATGAAATATTCAAAAAATAAAAGTAGTATATCTAATATATGAAATATGTAAAAAATATAATAATTACCTACGCGAGCGATTCAGTGCGGGAATGCGGGAATGCGGGAAACGACGTCGATCGTTCGATCGCGGGTTCATCGCATCCAACGGTCGAGATGAATCGCACCCGACCGTCCGATGCGATGGACCCGTGATCGACGGCCCGTGATCGCTTCCCGCACGACCGCATTCCCGCACTGAATCGGCTCCCTAATTACCTAAAACAAAACATAAATTTATAAAAATTATAAATATATTACATGGTTTAAAATATAAATAAATTAATATAATATTATAAATAATTTGATAAAATAAGAAAATGACAAAAAAAAAGCATCTAACTATTGAAAATACCTAAAAAGCTCGGGGTAGTCAATTGGGATTTTCATGGACAAAAAGTCATGTCCATGGATTTATAAATCATATGTTATTCAATCAGAACATTAATTCGTTAATAAAAAATCAATCACTATTCTATTGAGATATCAATTTGTGGACAAAAGTTAAGCATTATTCGATGGAGACATTATTTCGTGGTAAAAAAGTCAACTGTTATTCGATTAAGACATTAGTTCGTAGACAAAAAGTTGACCATTATTCGGTTGAAACTCCTCCTTGTAGACATATTATCATGTGTTATTTAATTTAAACAGGATTTGTGAAGACTGGTGGACTTTTGTGAAATTTAGAGAAAAATATAAAGGAAAAAGTCATTTCAAAATCCCACCCAAATAGGTGGATTTCCATGAACTTTTATTCTAGCATTGTGATTATCTTCTTTTATTTTATACAAAATTCCTTTTCCTTTCTACATTTTTTATTTTTCTACTTTTTTTATTTTTTTTATTGTTTTTCTATATTTGATGAATGTGCATATATATGAAATATTGATATCGCCTCATATATTACACAAATGACCTTGTTTCGTATATCTGTTTGTGTTGCAATCAATCATTTTCATTATTGTATATTCTATAATATATGCCTATATCATCTACCATTATTTTCTACAGTAAGGATTTATTTTATCATGATTATTATAAAGATAATTCAGGGTAAGTGATGAATTTTGCATTCAAGTTTCTTTACTCTCATAACAAAAATTTGAAGATGAAAAACTCACAATTATCTTGATTTTGAAATGAAGGATTTTTTTTCTTCATTTCAAAACAATAGAATAAAATTGCTTTTAAATATGGTAACATTATTATTATAGTTTATTCATACATAAAAACATATAATTTTCATGATTAAGTGTATTTTTTTCTATTCATTCACATTCATGAAATAGATAGTGGCATAAAGTTACATTTATCCACATTCGTTATTGAGGAAGCTATAACATTTTCTTTTGATGATTTTGTTTCATCTTTTTCAAACAAAATTGCATAAAAATATTGTTTAAAAATATTCAAATAAATATATTCACAAACATCCACAAATTAGCAGATACACTCCCTAATTTTACAAACTTCTGAAAAATAATGCAACATACTTCAAAGCATTTTTAAAAGTTTGTGAAAATTCATCAGAGTCAATATGCGAAAGTCTGCAAAAGTATGCAAAATTCTGTAAAAGTTGTGAGAGTTAATATGTGAAAGTCTGTAAAAGCCTGTAAAAGTACGTGAAAATCAATCAGTAAAAGTCTGTAAAAATCTATAAAGTATACAAAAGTACATCAATTAAATAATGTTCACAGAAATACATCGAAATCCAAATCGACTACCTCCCCAAAAGTTTTCTTTCACAATTTTAAAGAGTAAAATGGCTTGACTAACCTTTTGTTATCTATAATTTAAACATCATCACAAATATATAATTATTTAACACCGAGAACATTAATAAATAATATAATATTTTTTCTTTGCCATGAAGTTTATTATTTTTTTTATATCTAAGTACATAACTAAGAGTAAAATGGTAAAAAATTAAAAGATTTCATTACAAAATATTTTTCAGATATTCTTAAACTTATATATGTTTAATATTATATAAACAGAAAAATTCTTTATGTAAGACATTTATAGATGAAAATAACAAAAAAAATCTTGTAAATTTCAGAATGACAATTTTGAAAATGTTAACAATTTTTATAGTATTCTTGCAAAATTTAAAAATATGTAAAATTACTTTCAAATAAAAATAATTTATTATATTGATATTAATTTTTTTCAATTAGGTGATGGCGTGAAAAGTTTTAAATATGGTAAAAGAGTTTAAAATTTATACGAGCAAGGTCATTTGTGTCATTTTTTAGGTTATAAGATTATAAAATGAGACTTTTTCAGTAAAATTCTGAAAAATAATTGATTTGGGTATTTCTTACATTTAGAAGACTTTTTTTTATTATTTTCCCTACAAAATAAATCTAGGATGTTTTATTTATCGGATTCTATCATATCAGTATCCGATCTTCGAAATATTTCAGATACAGATACAGATTTTCAAAGAATACTTTGAATTTTCAGATAGGATACAGATACTGACCGCGTGTAAAAGTGCTCCAAGTGAAAACACGCAGGATTGCATAGAGAGCTCACGAGGAGAGTGAATTTCTTACAAAGTGCGAACGCGAGGAGGCAAGAGAGGAAGGCCCACCGAACCCAGCGCGCGAGGAGTGCGTGCGTCACCGCCCTAATGACCGGATCGGGGATGATTTTTTCTCCAGCCACGCCAGCGCCAGTTTCACCACTGCGTCATATGATGGCTTCGCCAACCCTCCATAATTTTTTTTTTCTTCTTCAAATGATGTGGGAACTGTGAAGCTCCGTCACTCCAACTTTTCTCCCTCTTTTTTTAACTACACATTTTTATTGGGTTTTTTATTTTAAGTCCTCACAAACCATAATATTTAGTGATTGATCTCTCACTTCTTCGTATTTTGGTTTTAATCCCTAAATTTATAAGATATGTTACTTTTTAGTCCATACTAGATACTAAAAAATAATAATTTATGGACAGGTACATTAGAGAAACTAAAGAGAAATTATCCTTTAAATTTTGACTGAAACGGTAAGCATTTATTAAAGGATATAGTTACGTACGGGAGTGAAAAAAGGAAATAGATCATTGATGTACCAGTTGAAAGGTCAACGGTTGAATGTTGATGGGAGATAGTGATCCAACTCATCCAAGCTTGGGGATCTCTTTTGCTTGTGCAAAGAGCAATTCTGTTCACAGGTAACCAAAAATATCTACATCCCGTATGAACTTGTATTTAAAATTTTAAAAATTATCCAGTATATATATTTGAAATAAAATATCTATATTTAAAATATTTTAGATCAGAACCATATATGATGATATTTAATTCAAAAAATATTTGTATCTGAAATAATATTATTTATTATATTAATTGTATTAATATTTTAGTGTTAGTATGAGATTTTTATTATTTTTTTACTTTAAGGATCAAGTAGTAGAAGTTGTGGATCTTGAGACTCTTAGTGAGACCAAGTTTAGATCATCTTCCTTCATCTATTAGCTTTGTTTCTTTAAGGTGAATAAAAACCTTTCTTAGTAGACTTTTCTTAGCTCTATCAACAAAACCGCCATATAGATTGTTATATTTTAAATAAAGAGCATTTGTGTAATCATCCAAACTTGAAATGAATTATTGTTAGACCATGGTGATGTTTTAAGTTTAATATATTAGTTTAATTTAGTTAATTATATTTGGATGAATAATGGTTAAACAAATTACTTTGAGATTCGATATTTTTATTACGTAGCGTACCGTCTCTTTCACTAAAATTGGTGGTGGATTCGGGGCCGTTACCAATATGGGTACTAAACCACCTATTGGCAAGTTCCTAAAGTACCTGATATGAAAAGATTTATAACAAAATTTTATATGGATGATATATGTGGGCGCCAAATTTCCAACTGCCCACCGTGGGCCGGGTAACGGGGCCCATTAGATCCAAACAAACTGGCCATTCAGGTTCGACCCGACAACTTGACGGCCCAGCCGGTCTCGACAAGAACAGGTCCGATCCGGGAACCCAAGATCGACCAAGTCAGTCTCTAATCCATTCAATAATTAGTGATCCCTATAAATCTTAAACAATTATTGATCATTATCAACATTTAATCTCCACCATTACCAAATGATTCACAAGATCAGGTCATTATTGACTATGTCCATCAAATCTCCATCAAATATGAATTTTCATAATTGACCATATCTAACAATTTTATCTATTGTTCCCCCATTGATGGCTAGTGAAATCTCAGCCGTCCGATGCAATGAGGACATTCAGAAACTCTAATCTCATTCTCTCACTATAAATAGGGGGCAATGGTAGACATGACAGGTATGCACAATTTCTTTTACGAATACCATTTTTCGGCCATTATACTGACTTGAGCGTCGGAGGGTCTTCCACAGGACCCCACCTCTCGGTGTGAACGACGCTCAGAGGTTGCTGACCGGTGGAACGAGGATCATCTTGGGCGGAGGAGAACGGGAGAGGTCGAATCTGATTACCCGAATCCGGTAATTTGAATTTTGGCCCTCTAGTTTGGCGCCGTCTGTGGGACCCAAATGAAAAGCCTAGCTCTTCGTCATGCCTCCCAAGAGAACTCCCCCGCTCACATCGTTACCGACCAGCACGTCAACGGCCAATCCCCCGCTCACATCGTTACCGACCAGCGTTCCCAATTTCACCGAAGGGAGTGAACCAAGCCCAGAGACCATCGCATTGTAGCGGATCTACTATGAGGCTCTCACCCGCGCTAAGCGTGCCGAGAAGCGGGTCGAAGAGTTGATCCGAACGATCGGGGTGACTCAGGAAGAAAACAATCACCTTCGGGCCGAGCGAAGAGCGAGGTAACTCAACTCTGCCCAGCCAAAGCCGACATGCCTCTCCAATACCGGATGACCCTCAGCAAACCAACAGACATGTCCCGAGCAGCGAGCACTCCGAAACGCCGACCTGCTTCTCCAATGCAAGCCCAAAAAAGATTTTGCGAGCCTGTTCAGAATGAAACAAGCCGAAGGGAATGCCTCCGAGACTACCTTACACGCTTCAGCATCGAGATGACTCAAATCGAGGCATGCGACCCCAAGTCGCGGCCATGGCTTTTCGAGGTGGCTTGCTGCCCATAGGACATCTCTATGAATCCCTGGTCCAAAGCCACCTACGAACATGGCGGACGTCCTTTCTCGTGCGGAGGGATCCATCCACCTTGAAGACAACGTCTCATTCGCAGCACGAAATGCGACGACATCGTGACCGTCACAAAAGGACCAGGAGAAACCCGGCGGCTCTCATCCCCCGAAAGCAAGGGACTTCATACTGACACCGCTCACCGTATCAGCGCGACAGGTATGGTACGAGAACAAAGACCAAGGGTACTTAAGGGTGCCCTTTCCGTTGCAGAGTCCCATCGAAGGTAGGGATAAAACCTGCAAGTGCTAGTTCCACAATGAAGTCGGACACACCACCGAAGAATGCAGGAGCCTTCACGGTCAGATCAAGAACCTGATACGAGACGGCCGACTTGCGCATTACGTGGAGTGGCAGCCTCCCGTCACCAAGCCTAGCCTCAACGATTGTGCAAACGCGCCCAAACCCGATGTGGTTCCGACTAGGATCATGTCTGTCATACACGGGGGGGGGGGAGCAGACACTCGTAGTCCTAACCTAAATCTGGGGAGTCATGCAGGGTCATGGAAGTGGCACACCACTAATCTAGCTCACGAACACGAGACCGCTGTCAATTCCATTGTTTGGAGCGGATGATCACGAACATGTATCCGTCCCTCACGCTGACCCATTGGTCATCACCATCTATGTGTGCAATTGCCAGGTACAAAGGGTCATGGTCGACGAAGGAAGCAACGCCGATATCCTGTTCCTAGATGCTTATCGGCGAATGGTGCTGAACGTCGAGGAGATCAGGCGTTCCCCCTCCCTCGGTCGGGTTCGATGGCAAGTGAGTGAGCCCTACCGGGATAATCACTCTTCCCGTCAAAGTCGCTGACCACACTCTCAATGTGTAGTTCATAGTTATTGACTCCTCGTCGGCCTACAACGCAATCATGGGACGCGAGTTGATTCACCGCATGGAAGGGGTTCCATCCACCCTCCACCAAGTCATGTGATGTCTCACAAAAGACGGGCGATCCACCATCGATATTCAAGGAGATCAGTTGGCCACGTGAAAGTGCTACGCCTTGGCGTGTCGAACTCCCGAGGGTTCCACCAAGGAACCACCATCTACCACCTTGTAGCAATCAGCCGACCAGCCATCGAAGTGGGTGCAAACACTACTCGAGTCCGAACCAGATCCACCCACTCTTGAGCCGGTCGACACAATCTTGCTGGATGAACATGATCCAGGGAAGACCATCCAGCTAGGAAGCCTTCTTCCAGACCATGAAAAGATATCTATGGTTTCGTTTTTGCAGGAAAACCGTGACATATTTGTAGATACACCAATTTTGACCGTCCAAAGAGACAGAAAATAATTCAAGTAACACACGGAAATATTCCACATTTGGACATCTAAATAGAGAACCAAAGTTCAGGAAGCCCTAAACCCTAACCCTGACCTAAACCGAAAACCCTAACCCTAGCCCTAACCTAAACCGGAAACCCGAACCCTAGCCCTGACCCAAACCAGAAACCCTAACCCTAACCCTGACCTAAACCCCAACCCTAGCCTTGACCTAAAACCTACACCCCAAAACCCTGGCCCCAAACCAGAACCCCACCTAAGAAAAACCCTAAAACCCAAAAACCCTAAGTCCCTGTCAAGGGGAAGCTAGACCTAACTAGCCGCCCCATACCAGGCGGCTAGTTAGAACTAGACGCCCCCTGGCCGACTTTGGACCAGTCCCGTGGATGGGACATAAAGCAATATTAAATGCTGATCATTGCGGCGGGTCATGACGTTTAGCCGCCCAATCTTGGCCGGATCAACCCAAGTAACCGAACCAAGCCACCGCCTGTCAGAGATGGGACGTTTGGCAGGTTATGATAGGGGCGGCTACCAGGAAATAGCCGCCCCATCCTCGGCGGCTAGTTAGGACTAGCCGCCCTTCACCTGGTCCTGACAGAAGAACCAGAGAATTAATGGGGGGTCTAATCGAAGCCAACCCACTCCATTACCCCCTTGATCTTCCCCTGCCTCTCTTTTACTATAAATAGAGGAGGTCAGAAGCCTTTAAACAACAAACCATTCAACACCAACATCCCACAATTCACAACACAATTCACATTCCCTTTCCCCACTAGAAATCCCAAGAGAGAGAGAGAGAGGCCCTTTTGTGAGAGAAATACCCATTTCCCTACATAAAATACCCTCTCATCCCACCCTCCAGAAACCCGGGCTAAACCTAGCTTAGCCCCTGTCCAAAACCAAACCCATTTCCTACCGAAGTTCTGCCCAAACCAGACCTGGCCCTGGACGGCTAAAACCTATTAGCCACCCCTGACCAGACGGCTCAAACCCACTAGCCACCACCCCCCCCCTATACACACCCCACTTACACCCCTATGTCCCAAGACTCCTTTCTGAACGGTATATCCGTGTCTCAAAGCGGAGACCCCACAAACTCCCCATGTAGGCGATCAAATCCAACCCAACCTTTCCAGCTTTTTTTTAGAAAAGCAGGTGGCGATCACACATACCCCCTGAATCCTCTTGAGACGCTATCGGGCGCCTCGACCAGGAACGACACCCCTCACCCATCCGAGAAGACGATTCCGACCGAGCCCCCCAGGGCACGCATCCGATCCGAATCCTCGAAGAACCCCCACACACGCACGCGCACAACGCGTACCACTGGGATCCTTTCCGACAGCACCAACACACGCCACATCGGATCCCTTCCCGACGATACCGACAAATCTGGCGATCACGGTGGGACCTCCCTCGTGAAAAACATCAAAAGGGTAATCCTCTTCTGCCCCCCCTTTTACAAACTTGACTAGAATGCTATCAACCCTCTAGGAAGGTTAGAGTTTCCCACCCCTCAAATCAGTTCCTCCTCTAATTCACATCACAGCATGCTTTGTAAGCCGCACACCGCTGCGCATTCCTTTACTGCTTTGTAAGCCGCACACCGCTACGCAATCCTTTACTGCTTTGTAAGCCGCACACCGCTGCGCAATCCTTTACCGCTTTATTTACTGCTTTATATCTGCATTCATTCCTTTAAAACATTTCACACGCATCATGGAATCCCGCGTAGAGGAGGAGATACTAGAGGAAAGAATCCACCAAGAGGGTCAGGCCACGCAATTCCTGACCCATCTAGAGGAAAAGATGGCCAGTCTAGGATACCAATCCGTAGTGGACATGTTTCATGACCTCGCCGACTACCGCCAGGTCAAAACCCTAAGACAGGAGGCCCCTGTCGAAACCCCTAAGGCCATTCCCAACACCCCATTTACACCTAGTCACTCGGTCAACCCGAGCGTCTTTTCGTTCACCCCCCTTTCCCCAGCGAATCCAATATTCCCAACCGTTTCCACCCCAAACCCAGGACCGCTAGGCAGCCCTCCCAGGGAAAAACACTGGATGAAACCATCAGGAGAATCCTCTCTGAGACTGGTCCCTCAACCCCCAAACACATGTCTCTACATAACCTGAGGCAAATCCCGTCAGTCCACCTACCGGAGGGATTCAAAATCCCCAAATTCCACTGGTATAACGGTCGTGGAGACCCAGACATTCATTTAACTGCCTTTTATCTAGACGCACGCCCGTTTCTAGATAATCAACCTCTGCTAGTCTTCCTCTTCCGGAAATCGTTGGAAGGAGAAGCACTACAATGGTTCTCCACCCTCCCTGTAGATCACTTGTCGAATTTCTCAGCTGTAAGCGAGAAATTCTTGGGCCGCTACGGTTATTAGAGGATTAGAACCCCCTCTATTTCGGATTTAACCGTAGAGAGAATGAGGCCTAGGGAGGAATTTGAGCAATACGTGTCTCGATGGCGCACACTTGTCCACTGAACCGGCCTGCAACTCACAGAATGTCAAGAAATTGACATGATGTTACAGAGCCTGAGTCCAAAACTTCGTACGACCCTTTCGTACAGAGACTGTACTATGTATCAGCTTCTAATTGACCGCCATAACAGGATTTCCCGTTGTGCAGCCCCAGTAGTCCAAACCCAATCCCCACCTATCAGCCATAGGGTTGGACAACCACCTCGTAAGGCACAAACCCCCACGGTAGAGGGGATTATTACACAAGTATCGGCACTCTACCTGAACGGAGCATGAGTTCCTGATCAAGGAATGGCTCCGAGACAGTACACGTCCAGTTCATCCGGGTATGCGCCGCCTCGGCCAATCAACCAAAACTTCACTACTCGATCAGTACCCGTCCCCGTGCCGACACAACAAAACCCGGTAATCCAAAGTTCCCCGGTCCAAAGCCCTGTAATTTCAAGACAAGGCCAGCCTAGGACCCCTTTTTATTCCAGCTTCTTAAGAAGTCAAACCCTAAGTCCTAGGCAGCCCTCCCAAAATACTTATAATGAGGTCTCCCCTCCGACATCCTATGATCAGAGACGAATGGGAAAGAGGGACTCTTACCCTCCCTTCCCAGAAACACTAACTAGGATTTTTAGGGTACTAATGGACACGAATAGTATCTCCCTCCCAGCTGCTAAACCTCCACTCCCCGGAGCCAGCAGACTGCGTTACTGTCAATACCACCAACTACATGGTCATACCGTAGAACAATGCATTGTTTTTCAGGATTTTATTTATGATTTAAATGATGACAGGCGCCTTGATTGGGCCATGATCAAAAGCCACTTAAACCAGGGCAATTCTCGAGCCTCCAAGCCACTTGGCATTTTTACTGACCCATTGCCAGGTCACAACCAAGCATCCACATCTGGAGCCCACATGGTAAACATGGTCAGGAGAGGGAGACAACCATCACCACAACCAAGCAGTTCAGAAGATGTCGCTGGCAATAGTCTGTCCGAAGAATCCGAGAAGGAAGAGCCGAACGAGCCCTTCCAGCTGAACCTCGACAATCATGACCTTGTCATACTCTATGGCGAAGAAGAAGATGCAGTTTTCTCACCCTTCCCGCAGTCATCAACATCGAGTTTGATGAAAGCGGACTAGAAAACCCGGGAGGAGACGAAGAAGAAGAGCCATTTGAGGAGATCCCCGAAGGAGCTAGCGAAGGACCCAAAGGAGGGGAATGTACGTCGGATGATCTGCATCCGGACGACAACGGGTTCTCCAAGAGTACCGACACTGTCGATGGCCCCCGCCGCCCAATGACCATTTCGTTCACTGACCAAGACCTCCCGGATCCCAGACTGCGAGTCTACCCCCTACACATCCGCGGACGACTTCAAATGTTGTGGCTAAACAACATCTTCGTGGATCCAGGGTCAGGAATGAACATAATGACGTGCTCCACCTACCAAAAGATACCCGGACTAGGCCGTCCTCCTGCCCAACCAGTCCACCGTACTATTCAGGATTTCAACCATACCAGGAAGACTCTCCGCGGCCCTGGAACATTCGAGCTATCCGTCGGCCCTCTTATCTGTGAAGTAGTCTGCTTCGTGGCCGACATCGACACAAGGTACCCATTGATGTTGGGGCGACCATGGTTAGACAGCATCCAAGCTATTTGTTCCCCCCGGCACCAATGCCTTCGACTGCCCTTCTTGAGTCATATTCTGACAATCTGGGGAGAGGCGCGCCTCCAGTACGAGAACGAGAACAACTGGGCGATACATAATATGTTCACACTAGCCCTACGACCGGGGAACGAGGATGAAAGTGGTAGTCCACCTGGGTCCCCTTACGACAACAACTATCCTTCACAAGAAGCAACCAGGACCCTGCATCCACCAAGCGATCTTACGGAGCCCAACTTGGTCACCTTCCTCCCCCATGAAGTCGCAAAAGCTGGAGCACGCTCCGCACCCCTTGCAATCACTGCCATACTCGGAGGGAGGGAATTCTGGCACATTCTCATCGACACGGGAGCAGAAACTAACGTTCTTACATATTCCGCCTACCGAAAGCTAGAAGGCCGGGTTCCCAGATTGGAGCCCTCGGACGAATACATTTATGCCTTCAACTGCACGCGCAAGAACGCTTGCGGACTGGTCACACTCCCACTAAAGATCAGCCCGGTCTCCACCATCGTCAACTGCATGGTGATGAACATTCAATCGCCCCACCCTCTGATTGTTGGGAGGACATGGCTCAACAGCATCGAAGCTGTCTCATCAACCCGACACCAATGTCTTCGCTTCCCGTACCGCGGGAAAGTGGTATCCATATGGGGAGAAGCACACTTTAACGAGACACGGGCCCGGAATTGGAGCGTCTGTGCCATGCGCATCCGGCTAGAGGTGCTCGCATGTTGGCAGCCAGGCTCCACCGATAAAGAACTGCTCCATCAAGGAAGGCCCTTGAAGAGACTCAGGGAAGAAGAGTTCGGGAATAGGGGACCCCCACCGGACATCAGCCGGCCGACCAAGCGAAGCCGACTCGAGAAAACAATGCGAATCCAAGAACCATGTACCGATTCCCCCGGGTAAGCTTTCGTCATCCTATACTTATTTGTTTACAGCTTTTTCTAAAAATCCAAAATCGAAAAATATTTGTCTATCAACTTTCGCTTTCGTCATCCTATACATATTTGTTTACAGCTTTTTCTAAAAATCCAAAATCGAAAAATATTTGCTTATCAGCTTTCGCTTTCGTCACACCCTATACATATTTGTTTACAGCTTTTTCTAAAAATCCAAAATCGAAAAATATCAGTTTATCAGCTTTCGCTTTCGTCACACCCTGTACATATTTGTTTACAGCTTTTATTAAAAATCAAAAGATCAAAATATTTGTTTACTAGCTTTCGTCTTTCGTCACCCTATACGTATTTGTTTACCTGCTTTCCTAAAAGAAACCAAAATCTAAAAAATACATGCTGATCAGCTTTCATTCCCCAACTCTGAACATACTTGTTTCCAGCTTTATTTCCACTCTTCTTTAAAAACAAAAAAAAATGTTTTTACAAAAAAATGTTTTCCACACTCTCCTTCAAAACAAAATTTTTACAAAACCGTATTTCCGTGCTTCCAAAAAAAAAATTTCCTGACTTTCTTTACTTGTTTACCAAACAACAAAAATATTTACAAGCCGCATTTCCAACGAAAATGTTTTCCAAAGCTATACTTCCACACCTATCTTCAAAACAAAATGTTTTAGCAAAACCATATCTCCATGATTTCCGCCAAAAGCATTTTTTCAAACTGTCTTTCCATACTTCCCTTCTAAAAACAAAACCGTTTTCCAAACTTTATCCCCATTCTCTTTCCAAAAGCATATCTATTCGCCAACACAGGCCCCTTTTCAAAAATGTAAGTATGCATTTGTCTTCACACTTTCGAAAAAAAAAATAATATATAATACAAACAAAAAAAGATTAAGAGCGGCAGACCATGCCCAGGCCTACCAAAGAAGGGTGGCAAGGGCATTTGAAAAGAAGGTAATAAAAAGAAAATTTGAAATCGGGGAGTTAGTACTTAAGCAAATCATGCCATCAAGACAGCCTCACCCAAGAGGAAAGTTGCAACCCACATGGGAGGGACCCTATGTGATCACCCATGCCTGTTCCGGGAATGCCTACCGCTTGGTAGATGCCGAAGGAGTCGAGGTTCCAGGTTCATGGAATGCACTTTATCTAAAGAAATTCCATGCATGAATAACTTTCAATACTTGAGAACTATTATTCTTCCTTCTTGCGATTTCTAGCGTTTAGTACTTGATGATAGAATTATAAGACTCTCAAAGATAAACTCTTATCTATTTGAACACATCTCCACCAAATCATGCCGTTTCCTTCACACACGTATAACTGGACTAGATTCACCTGAAAGAACAGAAATTGCCTACCCCGTAGACTGGGACAATTTAAAACCCCCAAAACAAAACATCCCTTATTTCTGCCCCACTCGTATTAACCCTAGGTCAAAATGAGGAGTTACCTAGACCTGGCTTATGTCCCAAAACTGGCTCTGGCACTATACAAACACTTCTAGAGGGGAAGCATGAAAAGAATCGGGGTGAAAAATAGAAGAGCCCCCCCCCTCAAATCAAAAAAATCAGGCAATGAGAGGCCAACAAAAGAAAAATAACACCCAAGTGAACGGGTTAAACTCTCTATTTTAGCAGGCTTTAACGCCTTTACGCACGGTATACGCTAGACAACGGCTATACCAGTACAGGTCCAAACAACGGACTGTACTTTCCACCCAAAATAAAGAATTATAAAAAGAAGAAAGCCAGAGGGACCTAGAAAGTAAGACGTGCTAGACTGGGACAATTCTAAAATATTGCCTAAAAGGAAGATATTACTCTTACCCCATTCTCTCGCCCCCCCCCCTTTTTATTTTTCACAATGGGATTCAAAATTGAACCATGTCTGCCGGGAAAGGTGAAATTTCGACCAAAGGTAGATCATTTCTAGATTTACAACTACACACACTCACATGAGTTCGCTTAGAAACTTGCCTATCCAAGAGAAGCTTATTTGACTTGACTCCTGGTACACTCATGGACTTTTCAGCAAGTTTACAATAATACGATCAAGCATTTGAAAAACCACGAACCTAGAAAAATCGGCACCTAAGGCTCATACCTTTCAAATACAATCCTGGTTTGGACATAGGTGACCACCAGGGCTCCTCCACGGGGACTTGATGGTATCTTTTACTTCATAAAATCAAGAACATTGCTCTCTCACGTAAGAAACCATCGAAGAATTAAAATGCCCCCTTAGGCCAATTACACTTACGCATAAGCTTGCATTTTTCTTTTCCGAAAACACCTTGGCATCTGATTTTCTGGGAATATTAAAATTGACCCCCCGTACCTAATATTAAGATTGTCCCCACTCATTTCATACCCTTCCGCACATGCTTGAGAAGAAATTATCCCACTTACACACATGCTTAAAATTTTTCTTCACTCACGCACTTGGAATCCCTTCCTTGCATACTAAAGCATGGTCTCCCACACTTTACTTTCTCGCATTATCTTTCCATTTCACCTTAAGATGGATTGTAGCCCTTGACAATTCAAGCAAGAAAGAGTTTGAAAGTCAGTGCAGGGGCGCAATCCGGACAGATTTAACACTTGGTCCATGGAAGGGATGTTTTTATAGGTCTCGAAGTTTGAAACGGTCACAAAGGCTTTCGACAGCAGCAGCAGACAGGAGCAGCAGAACCAGATTGCCCCAGGTAGGGGGCGGCTAGACCCAACTAGCCGCCTCCCTTTGGATGGCTAGTTTACACTAGCCGCCTCTGCCCTTTGTCTCAGGTGAGCATGTCCCAGGCAGGGGGCGGCTAAACCTAACTAGCCGCCCCTTGCCTGCATCCATTTCAGCTATGTCAGTCCATATCCAATCAACTCTTCAACACTTCTTTACCTATAAAGATCAATTCTTTCCAAAACCTGCATGTACACATTTCATACACATATTCATACACAAAACATGTATAGATACCATGCTAAAACAATTATATATCAAAACCCTACATTCATCCATGAATCAAACCTATAAAAGCCAAGATTCACCTACACGCACAAACGTATCCATAAAAAAAATCCATGCTAAACTACTCTAAACCATGCATACAAAACGAGAAATTAAATTGTCCCACCAAAACCATAAACATAGATTGTTCTTCTAAAACCTAAGAGAGCGCATAAAAAAGAATCTTTTCCACCGAGAGCTTCAAACTCCGAAGTCTTGAGCTATACTTCACCAAAATAATCACCTGAGTCAAAAAGAAAAGAAGAAAGGCATGAATTCCTTGTATATATACCATTCTTCTACCTAAAACCAAGACACAAAGAAGCTATACCTCGGCGTATCGTCATCCACTGGAGGCTGAGTAGGAGGAACATCCTGGCTTGGCTGAGAAGGGAGCGGTGGTTGATGAGAAGACTGAACCTCTGGAGCGTCAGGAGCGGCAGGAGTCTCTCGAACCGAAGACGCAGCCCTCGCGTATATCCCACGACTCCGAGACGCCGAAGGACGAGAAGCACAGCTAAAGGTGGCCCCAGTGGCCAAGGAAGCCGAGAGAGAATGGTCAAGCTCAAGCGGAAGAAGGTCAAGGTCCGCTTCGGTCATGGAGCCCCCTCCAACCAATTTCCCCCTCATAGTCGCCTCCCAGAGATGGACCTGCTACATATCTCTGTCTCTCCTCTCCAATCTCTATTGGAGGTGACTCTCTGTCCCCCTGGCCCGATCCTCGGCAGCCCTCAACCTCTCCTCCAACTCCCGTGCCCTCGCCTCTGACGCCCTGAGCGCCTCCCGATCCCTATCCCCGGCCGCCTGGAGAGAACGAACCAAGTCCCCCATCAAACCTCCGGGAACGCCCGCTGAAGCCTCCAACTCCGACACCCTCATCTGGATGGAGTCCCTCTCACGGCCTAGGGTAATGAAACCCTCCTCTCTCGAGGCCATCATGGACCTCAGCCGATCCGTCTCCTCCTCAGCTCGAGAAGCCCTACCCCTCGCCTGGCCCAGCTCCATCCGTGTGGCCATCAATTCACTCCGGGCCGCATCCAACTCCCTCGTCAGCTCGAGCTCTCGCTCGGAAACCATGGAAGGTGGAGGGGCGGAAGAAGAAGAAGCACCATCGGCCCTCGCTCTCGACAGAGCATCCACCTAAGCCTCGAGGACCTGGACCTGGTCCTGCAAGCGTCTCTGTTGCATCCGCGATGCCTCTATCTGCCTGGCCCGCGCTTGAAGGTGCTCATTGGCGGTCTTAAGCCTCTTCTCCATCTCATTCAACTCAACCTACAAAAGGAAATACCATTCAGAAGATACTCAAGCAAGGGAGAACGAGGAAAGGAAAAAGGATTTTCAACTTACATAAGCGTCCGGGATCTCCTCCTCCATCGTCCCGAGGATACCCGCATACTCCTGACGATACCAAGCTAGGTATTCGTCACTCGAAGTCACCTCAGGATGACGCTCCACCAAGACGCCTCGGCCCATCCATCCCACCACATACGTAGTGTAATTCCTTGGGAGATTCGTGTCCCTAGGAATCCCAGCCACCGGAATCGAGGGGCGCCACGGCAGAGGATCGGGCACCCACTGATGATACCCAAGCTAGCGGACGACCCGGTTGATCGCACGGAACACGACCTCATTGAAATAGATCAACCAGACGTCTCGCGCCAGAGCCTCGGGAACCTCCTCCGAGTAAGGCCTCCACGTCATCTAAAAAAGCATCGAAAGATAGGAAGAGCGCTTAGTCAAAAGAAAACCAAATACAAGCCAAGGAAATTCGAAGAAAAACTTATACCTCTTCCTCCGACAAGACACGGAAGGCCTCTCGGAATTGAGCGAGGCGGTGCAAGCGAGAAGACCCCCGGGGTTCCCATCTCATAGCCCAATGGAGAGCATGATCAAACGGAGCCAAAGTCGGGTGATCAACGGCGAAATGCTCGTACCCGAAGATCTAGCAAAACAAGAGGGAAATTATCATGATCAAAGTGAGTTAAACTAAGGAAAAGACATTTACCACTTACACATACCTGAAGAAATGGCGCGAAGCCACCAAGGTTCTTTCCCCCGGCCCTTTTGACCTTCTTCGAGAGCTCCACAAATAGATGGGCAAGCATCACCGCTCCCCAGGCATATCGTCCCATGCCCTCCAGGTCCCTCATTAGCATGAGAGAATGAGAAGAAACCTTGTCAGAGGCCGTCGAGAAAGGACCCGGCTGAAGAAGTAAAGAAAGAACGCCCTCAACTCCCTCCATGCCCTCTGCGGACACGCGGCCGCCTCTCTCGCCTCAATCATCGCCCGCCTCCTCTCAAAGCTAGCTGCAGCTTCGCCCTTCTGGCGCTCTGTAAAGGAACCGAGGCCATACTGCCCCGAAAGCCTCCCGAAAGGGATCCGGTTTAGTGTCCGCTCCCGCTCCACGAATTCCCATTCCCCGATCAACTCTCGGAAAAGCCCCCTGTAGTCCGCAAGGGTGGCCACAATCACCGCCTCCCCCAAGACCTGAAAGTCGGTGATCCGATGGACGTCCTCGAGCGTCGGCATGACAGCGCCGATAGGGAGAATGAACGTACAACTCTCCGGGTCCCATCTCTCTGCCAAGGCCTCCACAGATGGGCGATGAACGTGGAACGGCTCGATCAAAAAGAAGGAGCGGAAGCCCGCCCCATCCACTAAGCCCCTCTCCACCTGCCCCAAGGCATTATACCACCGCTTCGTCCCATGCCAAAGGGCCCGAATGCGATTCGGCCGCTACAAAACAAACGAAAATGGGTTAGTCCAAAGCGATCGAGAGGTAAGGATCCAAGTCTAAACGAATTCATGCTTAGCACAATAAAACTCCTACACATTAAAATCTAAAAAAGGGCATGAAGTATGAGACTTCATACGAAAATTTACTCTCCTTTATTTGCAAAACATACCTATAAGATCACATGTTTTACCCTCTTATCCCACCGTGGTCATTGCTCGTATGCTTCATTTTACCGCCTATCATGCTTATATACCTTCCCTAAAACACACCAAAACATATAGGAAGCACTTGAACCCGCGGAATGCATGCATACACTCCCTCATACTCTACCACGATCAAACACGTACGGAATCACCTACACATTAAAAAGTATCGCATGCAAGCATACTAGCTATATCATTTCTCTCTCCTTTGTATGCATGTAACAAACATGGATATATATATAGAAATTGCCCCCTCCCTATAAAAACAAACCCATATCGGCATGCCTACGCGTCCCACCATGATTAACTTATGCACAAGCATGCCTATTTTTAAACACACATATACAACCTGTTCATACCAACCAAAACACATGCATATACACCAAAATAAAAAGGCTAAAGACTAAAAGGTTAGGAACATACCACGGCCCGTGTGAACCCAGGAGCGTCCACCTCGGCCTCGTCGGGATCGTCCATCCCGTCGTCGTCCTCCTCCTCATCCTCCTCGAACACGGCCTCATCGGCCTCAGCCCCAACACCAACACCGGCCTCTGCAGCCCCGGTGCCCATACCCTCGGCCTCCCCGGCCCCATCCCTGGCCTCTCCTATCCCCTCCACCCTCCCCACGCCGGAGATAAACTCCGCAAAAGCCCCCATAGCCCTACTTTCCTCCTCCTCAGCCCTGGCCTCTGTGGCCTCCCTATCCAACATCCCAATGAGGGCATCCAACGACGCCCTCACATCCTCGGTAACCTCCTCAGCCCCGGCCCCCCTCAATTGCACCCTCAGCCGATCCCCCGACCCCCAAGACCACCTCCTCGACCACCGCCGGTCGATCCCCATGCCGCCTCTTGCGTGTGTAGCCTATCATGCTACTCCCAACCTCCGGGGCAGTCCCCAAGGGCAAGTCTCCAACCTCACCTGCGCCGATGTCCACCGGAGGCACCTCCGTTGTACCCATAGCCTCACCCACGGCCTCGACCTCCGGCCTATCGCTCTCCGATGATGAAGAGCTCGGGCTACGCTCTCCACGAGCCACCCGTGGTCATTTTTCACTCGAAACGATCACCTTCGACCTCATCATCTTCCTCGATTTGAAAAGAAAAAGGAGAACCCAAACCTAGGGTTTTGAAATCAAGAGAAAGAGAAAGGATTGAGGTCAAGGAAAGGCAAAGAAAAGAAGAAGAAGAGGGAGAGAAACCATTTTTGAAAAGTGGGAAGAGAGAGGGTCCCTTTTTCGGTTATAAGGGACCCAGTCCACGGGCGGCTACTCGCGTGTAGCCGCCCCTCCCAGTTTTCCACTTTCACATAAAACCCCTTTCCAATATCTTTTCAGCCCTAAATTTCAATGTTTTCCATACCAAACAGCCATGTATTGGCTTATTTCCAGACACTACTTGATCAAACACGACTTTCCTGAAGTTTTGCACACTTTCAGTACCGTTCCAATTCGAATTTCTTCAGTTCTGGTTCTTTCCCAGAGTTCTTATCCTTCGAATGATCCAATTCACCAAATCAAACTTTTACCTGCTTTCTGTCGGCGATATCCCCTCCTTGCTGAGTTTTCCCAAGCATGGGAACGGTAGGCACGAGGAAACTGACGCTGGGCTGCTCCGCGCACGATAGCTAAGAACCCCGACCGCGGGTTGGATCACTCACAATTTACTTTTCCCGCCTTCCACCTGGATCATCCTTTCGGCTAAAAATTCTAAGTCAAGACCTAGCCTCTGACAGTCTAAATCAAATCCCCGAGTAGTACTATTCGTATCGGCATAACTTCTTGAAGGTCGGGCCGGCCAAAATAGGGATCTTTTTCCTTATCATCGGTCGAAGTCTTTCCTGCTTCGCACAAAGACTCCGTCCGATGAGGGACAATTGTAGATACCCCACTTTTGACTGTCCAGAGAGACAGAAAATACTTCAAGTAACACACGAAAATATCCCACATTTGAACATCTAAATAGAGAACCAAAGTTCAGGAAGCCCTAAACCCTAACCCTGACCTAAACCGGAAACCCTAACCCTAGCCCTAACCTAAATCGGAAACCCGAACCCTAGCCCTGACCCAAACCAGAAACCCTAACCCTAAACCTGACCTAAACCCCAACCCTAGCCCTGACCTAAGACCTAAACCCCAAACCCTGGCCCCAAACCACAACCCCACCTAAGAAAAACCAAAAACCCTGAGTCCTTGTCAAGGGGCGGCTAGACCTAACTAGCCGCCCCATACCAGGCGGCTAGTTAGAACTAGCCGCCCCCCTGGCCGACTTTGGACCAATCCCCTGGATGGGACATAAAGCAATATTAAATGCTGATCATTGCGGTGGGTCATGACGTTTAGCCGCCCAATCTTGACCGGATCAACCCAAGTAACCGACCCAAGCCACCGCCTGTCAGAGATGGGACGTTTGGCAGGTTATGATAGGGCGGCTACCAGGAAGTAGCCGCCCCATCCTTGGCGGCTAGTTAGGATTAGCTGCCCTTCACCTGGTCCTAACAGAAGAACCAGAGAATTAATGAGGGGTCTAATCAAAGCCAACCCACTCCATTACCCCCTGGATCTTCCCCTGCCTCTCTTTTACTATAAATAGAGAAGGTCCCAAGCCTTTAAACAACAAACCATTCAACACCAACATCCCACAATTCACAACACAATTCACATTCCCTTTCCCCACTAGAAATCCCAAGAGAGAGAGAGAGAGCCCCTTTTGTGAGAGAAATACCCATTTCCCTACGTAAAATACCTCTCATCCCACCCTCCAGAAACCCGGGCTAAAACTAGCTTAGCCCCTGTCCAAAACCAAACCCATTTCCTACCGAAGTTCTGCCCAAACCAGACCAGGCCCTGGAGGGCTAAAACCTATTATCCGCCCTTGACCAGACGGCTCAAACCCACTAGCCGCCCCCCCCCCTATACACACCCCACTTACACCCCCTATGTCCCAAGACTCCTTTAGTCAAGCCCCGGAAGCAGAATAGGATTATCTGTTTTTCACCTCTGTGTACGGTATATCCATGTCTCAGAGCGGAGACCCCACAAACTCCTCACGTATGCGATCAAATCCAACCCAACCTTTTCCAGCTTTTTTTTAGAAAAGCAGGTGGCGATCACACATACTCCCTGAATCCTCTTGAGACGCTATCGGGCGCCTCGACCAAGAACGACACCCCTCACCCTTCTGAGAAGACGATCTGACCGAGCCCGCAAGGGCATGCATCCGATCTGAATCCCCAAAGAACCCCCACACACGCACGCGCACACCGCGCACCGCCGGGATCCTTTCCGACAGCACCGACACACGTCACATTGGATCCCTTACGACAGTACTGACAATATTCGCTTGAGATCACAGCGATATGTCGGGCAATGACCATGCCGTCGCCGTTCACAAGTTGAACGTGAGCAGAGACGCGACCCTCAAGAAGCAAAGACAACGCCAGTTCGCACCCAAGCAAATAAGGTGATCTCGGATGAGATCGACCGCCTCCTCGCAGCAGGTTTCATTCGTGAGGTGCGCTACCCCGATTGGATATCTAATGTCGTCCTAGCAGAAAAGAAAGGAGAGAAGTGGTGAGTTTGCGTCGACTTCGTCAACCTCAACAAAGCGTGCCCCAGGGATGGTTACCCGTTGCCAAAAATAGACTAGCTCGTGGACGCTATGGCAGGGTACGAGCGTCTTTCATTCCTGGACGCGTACTCAGGTTACAATCAAATCCCTCTACACCCGAGCGATCAAGAGAAAACCGCGTTCATCTCAGAGCACAAACAGTACTGTTACAATGTAATGCCCTTCGGACTAAAAAATGTAGGTGCCACTTTCCAGCTTCTGGTCAACAAAGTCTTTGGGCACCTAATCGGTTGAACGATGGAAGTATACTTCGATGACATGGTGGTAAAGAGTAGTGATCACGACCAGCATTTACAACACTTAGCCGAAGCCTTCGACGCCCTCCGGGAGCATCGCATGAGGCTCAACCCAAACAAATGCTCATTCGGTGTTTCTTCTGGGCATTTCCTGGGCCACATCGTGCCTCGGCAAGGCATAGAGGCCAACCGAATCAAGATCCAAGAGTTGTGCAACTTCGCCATCCCCAAAACCGTCCGTGACATCCAGGTGATCACCAGCCGAATTGCCACCTTATCCTGATTTATCTCTTGTCTTTCGGATCATTGTCGGTCATTCTTACAGGCTATCAAATGCGCAAAAGGGGAAATTTGGACGGACAAACATCAGGCCGCCTTCCAAAGTCTCAAGCATTACCTCAGCCAACCGTCTATCCTGTCCGTTCCAGCCGTGGGCAAAACTCTCTTTTTATATCTTGCAGTGTCCGTGACCGCAACCAGTGCCACACTCTTCAAGGAGGACCACGATCAGCAGCATCCTGTCCTTTACGTGAGCAGAGCCCTTCTCGATGCGGAGACCTGTTATTCCCCCGTTGAGAAGCTCATCCTGGCGCTAGTGGTTGCAAAGAGAAAGCTTGACAATGCTTCGAGGTGCATCCAATTGTCGTGCTCACGTCCTATCCCATCTGGATCATCATGCACAAGTCAAACCTTTATGGCTGAACGGCAAAATGGGCCTTGGAGCTATCACCGTTCGATATCGACTATCGCCCCCTGAGTCGCCAAGAAAGGCCAAGTGGTGGCCGACTTCCTGCTGGAATTCAACCCCGAGGATGACATGCGAAAGGCCACATCAGATCTCAATGATCCCCCCAAACTCTCATAATGGTGGGATTCTTCATCGATGGTGCATCTAACACAACTGGTAGCGCGCGGGGATCGTATTAGTGACTCCCGATGGTATCCATTTAGAGCTTTCCATTCGGCTTGAATCCCTGCCACGAACAACGTGGTCGAGTACAAGGCCCTCACAGCGGGCTGCACCTTGCCAAGGCCTCCACGTCAGGTATCTACGAACACATTGTGATTCACAATTAGTCATGCTGCAAGTCCAAGGGACATATTTGGTAAAGGACAAAAGGCTAGAGTGGTACCACCACCTCACCATTCTGCTCTCACAGGAGTTCTTTGACTTCAAAATCAACTATCTGCCCCGCAGATAAAACAAGGAGGCACACTCGCTAGCAGTGGGAGCGACCATTCCCAGGGGACGCTGGGTCGTGCCCACTATCATGACGCAGCCCTCCATTGACTCAGATATCGCCATTCATGTGATCGAGAGGGAGGTCCCCTACTGGATGTATCCGATCGAGGCCTACATCCGTGACAGTGTGCTGCTCTCAGACCAAGCCGAGGCACATAAGATACCCCACCATTCCGCCAGCTATGCCATCATAGAAGGTATGCTCTACCGACGTAATGATGGCCCCCCATTTCTTCGATGCTTGAGTTCAACCGAGGCCAAGCGCTGATGGAAGAGATCCACGAGGGGTCATGCGGTGATCATTCTAGCAAACGCTCGCTCGCCTACCGCATCCTCACACAAGGGTACTACTAGCCTACTCTGAGGAAGGACGCCGTTGCTGTCGGTATCGGATTTCGTCGGGAAGGGTCTGTAGATACCCCAATTTTGACCGTCCAGAGAGACAGAAATACTTCAAGTAACACACGAAAATATCCCATAAGTGGACACCAATAGAGAACCAAGGGTTCGGTAAACCGGAAACCCTAACCCTAACCTTGACCTAGCCCTAAACCCTAACCCTAGCCTTGACCTAAACCTAAACCAGAAACCCTAACCCTAAGCCAAAACCCCAAAACCCTAGCCCAAACCCTAACCCTAAACCAAACCCTAGCCTTGACCTAAACCTACCCTAAAACCCAAAACCCAAAAAACCTAAGTCCCTGGAAAGGGGCGGCTAGCCCTAACTAGCCGCCCCTCACTGGGCGGCTAGTTTACACTAGCCGCCCCCCTAACCGCCCCCCTGGCGACTTTGGACCAGTCCCCTGGATGGGACATAAAGCAATATTAAATGCTGATCATTGCGGCGGGTCATGACCTCTAGCCGCCCTCTCTTGGCCGGATCAAACCAAGTAGCCGACCCAAAACACAGCTTGTCAGAGATGGGACGTTTGGCAGGTCATGATAGGGGCGGCTACCAGGAAGTAGCCGCCCCATCCCGGGCGGCTAGTTAGCACTAGCCGCCCTTCACCTGGTCTTTGACAGAAGAACCAGAGAATTAATGAGAGGTCCAATCGAAGCCACCCACTCCATTACCCCGTGGATCTTCCCCTGCCTCTCTTTTACTATAAATAGAGGGGTCCCAAGCCCAAATACAACATCACCAATAATCCACAACATCAACAAAACCCACAAAACACCACCAATCCACCATCCCCACTTGTTCAAACCCTTCCCCCACTAGAAATCCCAAGAGAGAGAGAGAGAGAGCCCCTTTTTGTGAGAGAAATACCCATTCCCTCCATAAAATACCCTCTCATCCCACCCTCCATAAACCCAGGCTAAACCTAGCTTAGCCTCTGCCCAAGACCCCACCCTTTTCCTACCAAACCCCTGCCCAAATTCCCCCAGACCCTGGAGGCTAACCCTACCTAGCCGCCCCAATCCAGACGGCTCAAACCCACTAGCCGCCCCACACTCACACCCCACCCACACTCCCTTTGTCCCAAGACTCCTTTAGTCAAGCCCCGGAAGCAGAATAGGATTACCTGTTTTTTACCTCTGTGTACGGTATATCCGTGTCTCAGAGCGGAGACCCCACAAACTCCCCACGTAGGCGATCAAATCCGACCCAAACCCTTTCCTGTTTTTAGAAAAAGCAGGTGGCGATCACAAACCCCCTTGAATCCTCTTGAGCCGCTGTCGGGCGCCTCAACTAGGAACGACACCCCTCACCCCTTCCGGGAAGACGATCCGACCGAACCCGCCAGGGCACGCATCCGATCCGAATCCCCGAAGAACCCCCACACACGCGGATTTTTCGACACCGACAAATTCTGGCGATCACGGTGGGACCTCCCTTGTGAAAAACAACAAAAGGTAATCCTCTTCTGCCCCCTTTTACAAGCTTGACTAAAATGCTATCAACCCTCTAGGAAGGTTAGAGTTTCTCACCCCTTGAATTAAATCCTCTTCTACTGTGCATTATAACATCCTTTATTGCTTTCGTAAGTCGCACACAGCTGCGCAATCCTTTACTGCTTTCGTAAGTCGCACACAGCTGCGCAATCCTTTACTACTTTATTTACTGCTTTCAATCTGCATTCATCCCCCACTCTACGTCATGGAATCCCACATAGAAGAGGAGATATTAGAGGAAAGGAATCACCGAGAGGGTCAGGCCACACAGTTCCTGACCCATCTAGAGGAAAGGATGGCTAGTCTAGGGCATCAAACGGTAGAGGACATGTTTCATGACCTCGCTGACTACTGTCATGCCAAGACCTCGAGACAGGAAACCCCTGTCGAAACCCCTAAATCCACTCCCAAAGCCCCATCCACACCCAGTCACTCGGTCAACCCAAGTGTCTTTTCGTTCACCCCCCTTTCCCCCGCGAATCCAATGTTCCCAGCCGCTTCCACCCCAGGCCCCTACCAGACCACCCCAAACCCGGGACCGCTAGGCAGCCCTCCCCGGGGAGAAACACTGGACGATACCATCCGGAGAATTCTCTCCGAGACTGGTCCCTCGGCCCCCAAACACATGTCTCTACATAACCTGAGACAAATCCCGTCAGTCCACCTACCGGAGGGATTCAAAATCCCCAAATTCCACCGATACAACGGTCGTGGAGACCCAGACATTCATTTAACTGCCTTTTATCTAGACGCACGCCCGTTTCTAGATAATCAACCTCTATTAGTCTTCCTCTTCCAGAAATCATTGGAAGGAGAAGCACTACAATGGTTCTCCACCCTCCCTGTAGATCACTTGTCGAATTTCTCGGCTGTAAGCGAGAAATTCCTGGGCCGCTACGGTTACCAGAGGATTAGGACCCCCTCTATTTCAGATTTAACCGTAGAGAGAATGAGGCCTAGGGAGGAATTCGAACAATACGTGTCTCGGTGGCGCACCCTTGTCCACCGAACCGGTCTGCAACTCACAGAATGTCAAGAAATTGACATGATGTTACAGAGCCTGAGTCCAGAACTTCGTACGAGCCTTTCGTACGGAGACTGTACTACGTATCAACTTCTGATTGACCGCCACAACAGGATTTCCCGTTGTGCAGCCCCAGCAGTCCAAACCCAGTCCCCACCTATCAGCCATAGGGTTGGACAACCGCCTCGTAAGGCGCAAACCCCCACAGTAGAGGGGATCATTAGCCAAGTATCGGCACTCTACCCAAACGGAGCACGAGTTCCTGACCGAGGAACAGCTCCGAGACAGTACACGCCCGGTTCATCCGGATATGCACCGCCTCGGCAAGCGAATTAAAATTTTACCCGTCGATCAGTACCCGTCCCCGTGCCAATACGACAAAACCCCACAGTCCAAAATTCCCCACTCCAAAGCCCTATAATCCAGAGCCAAACTCAAACTCGGGCTCCCTTTTACTCTGCTCCCCCAAGAGCACAAAATCCAACCCCTAGGCAGCCCATACAAAGCTCTTATAACGAGGTTAGACCTCCTGCATCCTACAACCAAAGACGAATGGGAAAGAGGGACTCTTACCCTCCCCTCCCAGAAACTTTAACTAGGATCTTTAGGGTGATGTTGGACACAAATAGTATCTCCCTCCCCGACGCCAGGCCTTCACTACCCGGGGCCAGCACGGCGCGTTACTGTCAATATCATCAACAATATGGCCATACCGTAGAACAATGCATTGTTTTTCGGGACTTCGTTTATGATCTTAATGATGACAGGCGCCTTGACTGGGCCATAATCAAAGGCCATCTGAGCCAGGGAAATCCCCAAGCACCCAATCCACTTGGCATATTAACTGACCCCTTGCCAGGTCACACCCAAGCCTCCACATCTAGAGCCCACGCGGTCAACATGATCAGGAGAGGGAGACAACCATCGCCAAAACCAAGCAGCTCGGAAGATGCTACTGATGGCAGCCTATCCGAAGAGTCCGAGGAGGAAGAGCAGAACGAGCCCTTCCAGCTGAACCTCGACGACCATGACCTCGCCATACTCTATGGCGGAGAAGAAGATGCAGTTCTCGCCCTTCCCGCAGTCATCAACATCGAGTCTGACGAAAGCGGACTAGAAAACCCGGGAGGAGACGAAGAAGAAGAGCCGTTTGAGGAGATCCCCGAAGGAGCTAGCGAAGGACCCGAAGGAGGGGAATGTACGTCGGATGATCTGCATCCAGACGATAACAGGTCCTCCAAGAGTACCGACACTGTCAATGGCCCCCGCCGCCCGATGACCATCTCATTCACTGACCAGGACCTCCCAGATCTCCGACTGCGAGTCTACCCCCTACACATCCGCGGACGACTTCAGATGTTGTGGCTAAACAACATCTTTGTAGACCCAGGATCGGGCATGAACATAATGACATGCTCCACTTACCAGAAGATACCCGGACTAGGCCGTCCTCCCGTCCAACCGGCCCACCATACTATCCAAGCTTTCAACCATACCGGGAAGGCTCTCCGCGGCCCCGGAACATTCGAGCTATCCGTCGGACCTCTAATCTGTGAAGTAGCCTGCTTCGTGGCCGACATCGACACAAGGTACCCATTGATGCTGGGGCGACCGTGGTTAGACAACATCCAAGCTATCTGTTCCCCCCGACACCCATGCCTTCGACTGCCCTTCTTGAATCATGTACTGACAATTTGGGGAGAAGCACGCCTCCAATACGAGAACGAGAACAATTGGGCAATACACAATATGTTCACCTTAGCTCTCCAACCGGGGAACGAGAATGAAGGCGGTAGCCCACCTGGGTCTCCTTATGACAACAACTCTCCCTTAGAAGAAACGGCTAGGACCCCGCATCCACCCAGCAATCCTATGGGGCCCAACTCGATCACCTTCCTCCCCCATGAAGTCGCCAAAGCCAGAGCACGCCCGCACCCCTCGCTATCACCGCCATACTCGGGGGAAGGGAATTCCGGCACATTCTCATTGACACGGGAGAGGAAACTAACGTCCTTACATATTCCGCCTACCAAAAGCTAGAAGGCCGGGTTCCCAGATTGGAGCCATCAGACGAATACATTTATGCCTTCGACAGCACACGCAAGAACGCTTGCGGACTAGTCACGCTCCCACTGAAGATCGGCCCAGTCTCCACCATCGTTAACTGCATGGTGATGAACATTCAATCACCCCACCCTCTGATTGTTGGGAGGACATGGCTCAACAGCATCGAAGCCGTCTCATCCACCCGACACCAATGTCTTCGCTTCCCGTACTGCGGGAAAGTAATATCCATATGGGGAGAGGCGCGCTCTAATAATACCCAGGCCCGAAATTGGAGCGTCTGTGCCATGCGCATCCGGCTAGAGGTGCTCGCATGTTGGCAACCAGGCGCCACAGACGAAGAACTGCTCCATCAAGGGAGGCCCCTAAAGAGACTCAGGGAGGGAGAATTTGGGAACAGGGGACCCCCACCAGACATCAGCCGGCCATCAAAAAGAAGCCGACCCGAGGAGGCAATACAAATTCAAGAACCAGATACCGATCCTCCCGGGTAAGTTTTCATCACCATGTACTTATTTGTTTACAGCTTTTTCTAAAAATCAAAAAGATCAAAATATTTGTTTACCAGCTTTCGTCTTTCATCACCCTGTACATATTTGTTTACAGCTTTTCAAAAAAAAACAAAAAAAAAATACAAAAGACCAAAATATTTGTTTACTAGCTTTCGCTTTCAACTCCTATACATATTTGTTTACCCGCTTCAAACAAAAAAAAAAAAGAAACCAAAATCCAAAAAATACATGCTAATCAGCTTTCATTTCTCAACCTTGAACATACTTGTTTCCAGCTTTACCCCCACGTCTTTCTTCAAAACAAAAAAAAATATATTTTCTAAACTGTCTTTATATCACTTCTAAAAACAACGAAAATATTTACAAACTACATTTCCACACTCTTCTTCACAACGAAAATGTTTTCCAAATCTGCACTTCCACACCTTTCTTCAAAGCAAAATATTTTACAAAGCCGTACTTCCGCCGAAAAACATTGTTACGAGCTATCTTTCCATACTTGTCTTCTAAAAACAAAATCGTTTTCCAAGCTTTATCTCCATTCTTTTCTTTCCAAAAACATATCTTTTTCGCCGACACAGGCCCCTTTTCAAAAACATAAGTATACATTTGTCTTTACTACGCCTCAAACTACTGGACGAGAAGAGATTAAGAGCGGCAGACCATGCCCAAGCCTACCAAAGAAGGGTGGCAAGGGCATTTGAAAAGAAGGTGATAAAAAGAAAATTTGAAATCGGGGAATTAGTACTTAAGCAAATCATGCCATCAAGACAGCCTCACCCAAGAGGAAAGCTGCAACCCATATGGGAGGGACCCTATGTGATCACCCATGCCTATTCCGGGAATGCCTACCGCCTGGTAGATGCCGAAGGAGTCAAGGTTCCAGGTTCGTGGAATGCACTTTATCTGAAGAAATTCCATGCATAAAAAGCTTTCAATACTTAAGAACTATTATTCTTCCTTCCTGCGATTTCCAGCGTTTAGTACTTGATGATAGAATTGTAAGACTCTCAAAGATAAACTCGTATCTATTTGAACACGTTTCCGCCAAATCATGTCATTCCCTTCACACACGTATAACTGGACTAGATTTGCCTGATAGAAGAAAAATTGCCTACCCCGTGGACTGGGACAATTTAAAAACTCCCCAAAGCAAAATGTCCCTTATTTCCGCCCCACTCGTATTAACCCTAGGTCAAAATGAGGAGTTACCCGGACCTAGCATATGTCCCAAAAACTGGCTCTGACACTATATAAACACTTCTAGAGGGGAAGCATGAAAAGAATCGGGGTGAAAAACAAAAGAGCCCCCCCCCCTCAAATCAAATCAAACAAAAAAAAACAACAAAAAAAGAGAAAGTCAGGCAAGGAGAGGCCAAACACCCAAGTGAACGGGTTAAACTCTCTATTTAGCAGGCTTTCACGCCTTTACGCACGGTATACGCTAAACAACGGCTATACCAGTACAGATCCAAACAACGGACTGTACCTTTTCCACCCAAAAATAAAGAAGTGGTAAAAAGAAGAAAGCCAGAGGGACCTAGGAAGTAAGACATGTGCTAGACTGGGACGATTCTAAAATATTGCCCGAAAGGAAGATATTACTCTTACCTCATTCACCCTCTCCCCTTTTTATTTTTTTGCAATGGGGGTTCAGAATTGAGCTATGTCCACCGGGAAAAGCGAAATTTTGACCAAGGGTAGATCACGTCCAGGTATACACCTACACACACGCTCACACGAGTTCACTTAGAAACTTGCCTATCCAAATGAAGCTTATTTGACTTGACTCTTGGTACATTCATGGATTTTTCAGCATGTTTAGAATAATACGATTAAGCATTTGAAAACCATGAACCTAGGAAAATCGACGCCTCAGGCTTATACCTCTCAAATACCATCCTGGTTTGGACATGAGTGACCACAAGGGCTCCTCCACGGGGACTTGATGGTGTCTTTTACTTATGAAAATCAAGAACATTGCCCTCTCAGATAAAAAAGTCATTGAAGAACTAAAATGCCCCCTTATGCCACTTATACTTACGCATAGCTTGCATTTTCCTTTTCGAAAACACCTTGGCATTCGATTTTCTTGAAATATTAAAGTTAACCCCCCCCCCCCCGAATATTAGAATTATCCCCACTCATATGAGAATTGTCCCCACGAAATTTAAAATTATCCCCACTCATGTGAGAATTGTCCCTACTCACCTCATGCCCTTCCGCACATGCGTAAGAAGAAATTGTCCCCACCTCCTACACATAAGTTCTTCTTCACTCACGCACTTGGAATCCCTTCCTTGCGCACTAAAGCCTGGTCTCCCGCACTTTACTTTCTCGCATTTATATTTTCATTCCGCCTTAAGATGGATTGTAGCCCTTGACAATTCAAGCAAGAAGGGCTCGAAAGTCAGTGCAGGGGCACAATCTGGACAGATTTAACACTTGGTCCATGGAAAGAATGTTTTTATAGGTACTGAAGGTTAGAACGGTCGCAAAGACTTTCAGCAGCAGCAGCAGACAGGAGCAGCAGGACCAAACTGCCCCAGGCAAGGGGCGGCTAAGCTCGACTAGCCGCCCCTCACTGGGTGGCTAGTTTATATTAGCCACCCCTGCCCTTTGTTTCAGGTAAGGATGCCCCAGGCAGGGGGCGGCTAAACACAACTAGCCGCCCCTAACTGGGCGGCTAGTTCACAGTAGCCGCCCCCTGCCTGCACCTATTCCAGTGCTGTCAGTCCTATTTTAAATCAAATCTTCGTGTCTCCAATACCTATTAAGAACATTTCGTTCCAAAAATTGCATACACATTTCATACGCATATACATTCATAAAACCAATATAAATACACTTCGAAAAACAACCATATATCAAAATCATATGTCCATCCATGAATCAAACCTATAAAGCCAAGATTCATCTACACAAACATACATATCCAAAAACCATCCATGCTAAACTACTCTAAACATGCATATAAACGAGAAATTAAATTGTCCCACTCAAAACCACAAGCATAGACTGTTTTTCTAAACCTAAGAGAGGGCATAAAATAAAAAATAAAAAAATAAAAAAGGGGGGGAATCTTTTCCTTCGGGACGCTCCAAAATCCGAAAGTCTTGAGCTATGCATCATCGAAATATTCACCTGAGTCAAAACAAAAGAAGAAAAGCATGAATTCGTCGCATATATACTATTCTTCTACTTAAAACCAAGACACAAAGGCTATACCTCGGCGTATCGTCATCCGCTGGAGGCTGAGTAGGAGGAACGTCCTGACTTGGCTGAGAAGGGAGCGGCGGATGAGGAGAAGACTGAACCTCTGGAACATCGGGAGCAGCAGGAGTCTCTCGAACTGAAGACGCGGCCCTCGCATATATCCCACGACTCCGAGACGCCGAAGGACGAGAGGCACGGCTGAAGGTGGCCCCGGTAGCCAAGGAAGCCGATAGAGAATGGTCAGGCTCAAGTGGAAGAAGATCAAGGTCCGCCTCGGTCATAGAGCCCCCTCCAACCAACTTCCCCCTCATAGTGGCCTCCCAGAGACGGACCTGCTGCATGTCTCTGTCTCTCCTCTCCAATCTCTGTTGGAGGCGACTCTCTGTCCCTCTGGCCCGATCCTCAGCGGCCCTCAACCTCTCCTCCAACTCCCGCGCCCTCGCTTCCGACGCCCTGACCGCCTCTCGATCCCTATCCCCGGCCGCCTGGAGAGAACGAACCAGGTCTCCCATCAAACCTCCAGGAACGCCCGCCGAAGCTTCCAACTCCGACACCCTCATCTGAAGGGAGTCCCTCTCACGGCCTAGGGTAATGAACCCCTCCTCCCTCAAAGCCGCCATGGACCTCAGCCGGTCCACCTCCTCCTCAGCCCGAGAAGCCCTGCCCCTTGCCTGGCCCAACTCCATCCGTATGGCCGTCAACTCGCTTCGGGCCACATCCAATTCCCTCGTCAGTTCGAGCTCCTGCTCGGAAACCACGGAAGGAGGAGGGACGGAAGAAGAAGAAGCGCCATCGGCCCTCGCTCTCGACAGAGCATCCACCTGAGCCTCAAGGACCCGGACCTGGTCCTGCAAGCGTCCTCTCTGTGCCCGCAACGCCTCTATCTGCCTGGCCCGCGCTTGAAGGTGCTCATTGGCGGTCTTGAGCCTCTTCTCCATCTCATTCAACTCAACCTGCAAAAGGAAATACCATTCAGAAGATGCTAAACAAGAGAAAGAACGAGGAAAGGAAAAGGGATATTTTCAACTTACATAAGCGTCCGGGATCTCCTCCTCCATCGTCCCGAGGATATCCGCATACTCCCGACGATACCAAGCTAGGTATTCATCACTCGAAGTCACCTCAGTACGACGCTCCACCAAGACGCCTCGACTCATCCATCCCGCCACATACGTCGCATAGTTCCTCGGGAGATTCGTGTCCCGAGGAATCCCGGCCACCGGAATCGAAGGGCGCCGCGGAAGAGGATCGGGCACCCACTGATGGTACCCAAGCTGGCGGACGACCCGGCTAATCGCATGGAACACGACCTCATTGAAGTAGATCAGCCAGACGTCTCACGCCAGGGCCTCGGGAACCTCCTCCGAGTAAGGCCTCCACGTCATCTAAAAAGCATCGAAAGATAGGAAGAGCGCTTAGTCAAACGAAAACCAAATACAAACCAAAGAAATTCAAAGAAAACTCATACCGCTTCCTCCGACAAACCGCGGAAGGCCTCTCGGAAATGGGCGAGGCGTTGCAAGCGGGAAGATCCCCGGGGTTCCCATCTCATGGCCCAAGGGAGGGCATGATCGAACGGAGCCAAAGTCGGGCGATCAATGGAGAAATGCTCGTACCCAAAGATCTAGCAAAACAAGAGGGGAATCGTCACGATCAAAGAGAGCTAAAACCAAAGAAAAGACATTTACCGCTCACTTACACGTACCTGATGAAATGGCGCAAAACCACCAAGGTTCTTTCCCCCGGCCCTCTTGACTTTCTTCGAGAGCTCCGCAAAGAGATGGGCGAGCATCGCCGCTCCCCAAGCATAGCGCCCCATGCCCTCCAGGTCCCTCATCAGCAGAAGAGAGTGCAAAGAAACCTTATCAGAGGCCGTCGAAAAGAGGACCCGGCCAAAGAAGTAGAGGAAGAACGCCCTTAGCTCCCTCCGTGCCCTCTGTGGGCACGCAGCCGCCTCTCTCGCCTCGATCATCGCCCGCCGCCTCTCGAAGCTAGCTGCAGCTTCGCCCTTCTGGCGCTCTGTAAAGGAACCAGGCCATACTGCCCCGAAAGCCTCCCCAAAGGGATCCGGTTCAGCGTCCGCTCCCGCTCCACGAACTCCCATTCCCCGATCAACTCTCGGAAAAGCCCCCTGTAGTCAGCTAGGGTGGCCGCGATCACTGCCTCCCCCAGAACCGGAAGACCGGTGATCCGATGGACGTCCTCGAGCGTCGGCATGACAGCACCGGTAGGGAGAATGAACGTGCAACTCTCCGGATCCCATCTCTCCGCCAAGGCCTCCACATATGGACGGTGGACGTGGAATGGCTCGGTCAGGAAAAAGGAACGGAAGCCCGCTCCATCCACCAAACTCCTCTCCTCCTGCCCCAGGGCATTGTACCATCTCTTCGTCCCGTGCCATAAAGCCCGAATACGATTCGGCCTCTACAAAACAAACGAAGGGAACATAGGTTAGTTTAAAAGCGAGCGAGAGATAAGAGTCCAAATCTACGAAATCATTTTAAACCATGCTTAGCAAAATAAAACTTCCACATGCTAAAAAAGGAAAAAAAAGCATGAAAGTAAGAAGCTACACTCCTACTATGATCACGCATGCTAGACGAATATCAAATACATCCCACCGTGGTCACCACTCACACACTTTCTTACATCAAGCCTATCATGCTTATACCTCCCCTAAACACACCTAAGCAATACAGCAATATAGAACTCGAACCCATGAAATGCATGCACTCCCTCATGCCCTACCACGATCAAACACGTACGAAATCACATACACATAGAAAAGTATCGCATGCAAGCATATTAGCTATATCATTTCTCTCTCCTTTGTATGCATATAACAAACATAGAAATTGTCCCCCTCCCTATTAAAACAAACCCATGACAGCATGCTTACACATCCCACCGTGATTAACTTATACACAAGCATGCCTATTTAGAAATGCACATATAAAAATATAATACACATATACACCCATCCATACCACCCAATAGACATGCACATAAAACCAAAATAAAAGGCTAAAACTAAAGGATTAGGAACATACCACGGCCCGTGTGGACCCAGGAGCGTCCACCTCGGCCTCGTCGGGATCGTCCATCCCATCGTCGTCATCCTCCTCCTCATCCTCCTCAAACACGGCCTCCTCGGCCTCAACCCCAACACCCACACCAGCCTCGGCAGCCCCAATGCCCATACCCTCGGCCTCCCCGGCCCCATCCCTAGCCTCTCCTATCCCCTCCACCCTCCCCACGCCGGAGATAAACTCCGCAAAGGCCCCCATAGCCCTACTCTCCTCCTCCTCAGCCCTGGCCTCTGTGGCCTCCCTATCCAACATCCCGACGAGGGCATCCAACGACGCCCTCACCTCCTCGCTAACTCCCTCGACCCCAACCCCCTCGGTTGCACCCTCAATCGATCCTCCAACCCCCGGAACCACCTCCTCGGCCACAACCGGTCGATCCCCACGTCTCCTCTTACGTGTATAGCCTATACCTCCGGGACGGCCCCCGAAGGCAAATCCCCGACCTCACCCACGCCAATATCCACCGGCGGCACCTCCGTCGTACCCATACCCTCCCCCACGGCCTTGACCTCCGGCCTATCGCTCTCCGATGATGAAGAGCTCGGGCTACGCTCTCCACGAGCCACCCGTGGTCGTTTTCCCCTCGAAGCAATCGCTTTCGACCTCGTCATCTCCCCGGTTTGATAAAGAAAAAAAGGGGGAACCCAAACTAGGGTTTCGAAATCAAGAGAAAGAGAGAGATTGAGGTCAAAATAGAGGAAGGAAAGGCAAAGAAATCAGGGTTTTTGAGTTTGAAACCGAAGGGAAGAAGAGAAGAGGGAAGAGAAACCGTTTTAAAAACGTATGGGGAGAGAGAGGGTCTTTTCAGTTATAAGGGACCCAGTCATGGGGCGGCTACCCACGAGTAGCCGCCCCCTCTCGGGCGGCTAGTTACAACTAGCCGCCCCTCCCAGTTTCTCTGTTTTTATTCAAAACCCCTTTCCAATCTCTTTTAGCCCTAAATTCCAAGATTCTCCACACCAAACAGCCATGTATTGGCCTATTTCCAGACATTACTTGATCAAACACGACTTTTCCGAAGTTTCGCCACACGTTCAGTACCATTCAGATTCAAATTTCTTTAGTTCTGGTTCTTTTCCAGAGTTCTTATCTCTCGGATGATCCAATTCACCCAAATCAACTTTTACTTGCTTTCTGTCAGCGATATCCCCTCCTTGCTGAGTTTTCCCAAGCACGGGAATGATAGGCACGAGGAAACTGACGCTGGGCTGCTCCGTGCACGATAGCTAAGAACCCGACCGCGGGTTGGATCACTCACCATTTACTTTTCCCCGCCTTCCACCTGGATCATCTTTTCGGATAAAAATTCTAAGTCAAGACCTAGCCTCTGACAGTCTAAATCAACTCCCTGAAAAGTACTGTTCATGTTGGCATAACTTCTTGAAGGTCGGGCCAGCCAAAATAGGGGTCTCTTTCCTTATCATCGGTCGAAGTCTTTCTCGCTCCGCGCAAAGACTCCGTCCGATGAGGGACAATTGTAGATACCCCAATTTTGACCGTCCAGAGAGACAGAAATACTTCAAGTAACACACGGAAATATCCCACAAGTGGACACCAATAGAGAACCAAGGGTTCGGTAAACCGGAAACCCTAACCCTAACCTTGACCTAGCCCTAAACCCTAACCCTAGCCTTGACCTAAACCTAAACCGAAACCCTAACCCTAAGCCAAAACCCCAAAACCCTAGCCCAAACCCTAACCCTAAACCAAATCCTAGCCTTGACCTAAACCTACCCTAAAACCCAAAACCCAAAAAACCTAAGTCCCTGGAAAGGGGCGGCTAGCCCTAACTAGCCGCCCCTCACTTGGCGGCTAGTTTACACTAGCCGCCCCCCTAACCGCCCCCTGGCCGACTTTGGACCAGTCCCCTGGATGGGACATAAAGCAATATTAAATGCTGATCATTGCGGCGGGTCATGACCTCTAGCCGCCCTCTCTTGGCCGGATCAAACCAAGTAGCCGACCCAAGCCACCGCTTGTCAGAGATGGGACGTTTGGCAGGTCATGATAGGGGCGGCTACCAGGAAGTAGCCGCCCCATCCCGGGCGGCTAGTTAGCACTAGCCGCCCTTCACCTGGTCTTTGACAGAAGAACCAGAGAATTAATGAGAGGTCCAATCGAAGGCACCCACTCCATTACCCCTGGATCTTCCCCTGCCTCTCTTTTACTATAAATAGAGGTGTCCCAAGCCCAAATACAACATCACCAATAATCCACAACATCAACAAAACCCACAAAACACCACCAATCCACCATCCCCACTTGTTCAAACCCTTCCCCCACTAGAAATCCCAAGAGAGAGAGAGAGAGAGAGCCCCTTTTTGTGAGAGAAATACCCATTCCCTCCATAAAATACCCTCTCATCCCACCCTCCATAAACCCAGGCTAAACCTAGCTTAGCCTCTGCCCAAGACCCCACCCTTTTCCTACCAAACCCCTGCCCAAATTCCCCCAGACCCTGGACGGCTAACCCTACCTAGCCACCCCAATCCAGACGGCTCAAACCCACTATCCGCCCCACACTCACACCCCACCCACACTCCCTTTGTCCCAAGACTCCTTTAGTCAAGCCCGGAAGCAGAATAGGATTACCTGTTTTCACCTCTGTGTACGGTATATCCGTGTCTCAGAGCGGAGACCCACAAACTCCCCACGTAGGCGATCAAATCCGACCCAAACCCTTTCCTGTTTTTAGAAAAAGCAGGTGGCGATCACAAACCCCCTTGAATCCTCTTGAGCCGCTGTCGGGCGCCTCAACTAGGAACGACATCCCTCACCCCTTCCGGGAAGACGATCCGACCGAACCCGCCAGGGCACGCATCCGATCCGAATCCCCGAAGAACCCCCACACACGCGGATTTTTCGACACCGACAGGGTCGGCCTCCCATCTTTTTTCTCTCGATCGTGGGGATTTTGTCGGTGTGGGGACCAAAAATCCACGGGGAGGAGGTCGTGTGTGGGGGTTCTTCGGGGATTCAGATCCAGTGCGCACCTTGACGGGCTCGATCGGATCGTCTCTTGAAAGGGTGATGGGGTCTCGTTCTCGGTCGAGGCACCCGACAGCGGTTCAAGGGGATTCCGGTGTTTGTGTGATCGCCACCTACTTTTTTAAAAAGTAGAAAAAGTTGGGTTGGATTTGATCGCCTCACAGGAAAAGTTTGTGGGGTCTCCATTCTAAGACACAGATATACCGTACACAGAGTTGAAAAACAAGTAATCCTATTCTACTTCGGGGCTTGGCTAAAGGAGTCTTGGACAAAGGGGTACAGGTGGGGTGCAGATAAGGGGCGGCTAGTGGGTTTGAACCATCGGGTAGGGGGCGGCTAGCTAGGGTTAGCCATCTGGGGCTTGGGTGAATTTGGGCAGAACCTGGGTAGGGAATGAGTTTGGTTTTTGACAGAGATTAAGCTGGTTTTAGCCTGGGTTTTTTGAGGGTGGATTGAGAGGGTGGTATTGTGTAGGGAATGGGTTTTCCTCTCACAAATGAGACTCTCTTTCTCTTTCTAAGGATTTCAAGTGGGAATTGTTGTGGATGAATGTTGACTCTTGGTGGGAATTGGTGGATTATGAATCAAGGTTGGGGATGGATGTTAGAAATGTTTTGAACCCCCTATATTTATAGTAAAAGAGAGGCAGGGGAATATTCAGGGGTAATAGAGTGGCTTGGTTAATAGTGTATTTGATTAGACCCCTCATTAATTCTTTGGTTCTTCTGTCAGAGACCAGGTGAAGGGCGGCTAGTGGAAACTACCCGCCCAAGATGGGGCGGCTACTTCCTGGTAGCTGCCCCCATTATGACCTGCCAAACATCCCATCTCTGACAAGTGGTGGCTCGGGTCGGTTATTTGGTTTGATCCGGTCAAGATGGGGTGGCTTAAGGTCACAACCCGCCGTAATGATCAGCATTTAATGCTGCTTTATGTCCCATCCAGGGAAGCGGTTCAGGGTCGGTCAGGGGGCGGCTAGTGGAAACTAGCCGCCTGGTATGGGGCGGCTAGTTTTGATTAACCACCCCAATCCAGTGTTTTTTAAGTTTGGGCCAGGTTTTTAGGGTTTCTAGGGTTTGGGCCAGGGTTTAGAGTTTCCGGTTTTTTGAAGTTTGTTTTCTATTTGATGCCCAAACATGGGTTATTTCCAGGTGTTATTTGAAGTATTTTCATCTTTCTGGACGGTCAAAATTGGAGTATCTACAGTTGCAATTGCCCGCAACTATGAAAAATGTCAAAAATTCTCCCCGATCACGAGTATGTCGGTAGAAGAACTCCACACACTGACCTCCCCCTGGCCATTTGTCCAGTGGGGGATGGATATTGCAGGTCCTTTCCCTATTGCGGCGAGAGGAAAAAAATATGTACTCCTCGCCACGGATTACTTCACCAAGTGGGTCGAGGCAGAGGCGTACAAGACGGTCAAGCATTCCGATGTCAAAAACTTCCTTTGGAAGCACCTTATTTGCAGGTTCGGAGCGCCCAAGATCATTGTCACAGACAATGGGAACCAGTTCATGAATGCTCTGATCCAAGAATTCTATGACAAATACGAAATTCAATAACGCTTTTCCTCACGAGCATATCCGCAGGGAAATGGACAGGCCGAGGTGACCAACTGCACGATTTTTACCATGCTCAAAAAGAGACTTGATGAGAAGATAGGAGTGTGGCGAAGAGCTTCCGGGCGTATTATGGCTTATCGCACCACACGAAGGAAGCCCACAGGGGAGTCACCATTCGTCCTCGCATACGGGACCGAAGCGGTGATCCCCTCGGAAGTCGGTCTGCCTACCTTACGGACTTCGGTCGCCCTCATTGAGCAGAACAATGAAGCTCTGGCCACCAACACCATATTTTTGGAATAGGTTAGGGAGGCTGCTTCAATACGTCTCGCTACCTACCAACGCTGACAGTCCAGCACTTCAACAAAAAAGTCCACCCATGATAATTCTCGCCTGGCGAGTGGGTGCTTAGACGAAAGACCGAAAACACGCGAACCCAACGCGGGAAAGCTAGGGGTCAACGCAGGAAAGCTAGGGGCTTACCACACCACACGGAGGAAGCGCACAGGGGAGTCACCATTCGCCCTCGCATACGGGACCGAAGCGGTGATTCCCTCAGAACTCGGTCTACCTACCTAGTCCTTCGCCCTCACTGAGCAGAACAATGAAGCTCTGGCCACCAACACTTTGTTTTTGGAATAGGTTGTGTTTTTGGAATAGGTCAGGGAGGCTGCTTCAATACGTCTCGCTGCCTACCAACACCGACAGGTCCAGCACTTCAACAAAAAAGTCCACCCACGATAATTCTCACCATACAAGTGGGTGCTTAGACGAACGACCAAAAACACACGCGAACCCAATGCTGAAGTAATCGAGACTTACGGAAAGGGGGCATACCGACTACGCACCGTCGGTCCACGGAAGGTACTCATCCTAACCCCGTGGAACACCTCGAACTTGAGAAAATTCTACCCATAGGGCCTTTAGCGGCCAAATTTGAATAAATGTAAGACTCCATTTTTGTTACGTTGCTTTCAATCGCTATTAATAAATAAAGGCCACTCTCTTCAGCAGTTCTTTCCAATGAAAATTTGACTATGAATTTAAAATTGGGCCTTTACATTCTTCATGGCGGGGCTAGCATGTATAGCTCCTGCTCCGCGCACCCATGCTATCAACTCTCTGCCTCTCGCCGGCCACATCGCTCACAGCGGCCCAAGCCTGAGATGGTACGAAAACTCAATTCTCTGCCTCTCACCGGCCACGATGCTCGCAGCGGCTCAAGTCCGAGATGGTATGAATACTCGAATCTCGGGCCTCTCGCCAGCCACGTCGCTCGCAGCGGCTCAAGCCCGAGATGGTCTAAATACTCGACTCTCGGCCTCTCGCCGGCCACTTCGCTCATAGCGGCTCAAGCCCGAGATGGTACGAATACTCGACTCTCTACCTCTCGCTGGCCACATCGCTCGCAGCGGCTCCAGCCCAAGATGTTATGAATACTCGACTCTCGGCCTCTCACCGGCCATGTCGCTCGCTACAGCTCAAGCCTGAGATGGTACAAACATTCGACTCTATGCCTCTCGTCGGCCACATAGCTCACTGTGGCCTAAGCCCGAGATGGTACGAATACTCGATTCTCTACCTCTCGCCGGCCACGTCGCTCGCAGCAGCTCAAGCCTGAGATGGTATGAATACTCGATTCTCTACCTCTCGCCGGCCAAGTCTCTCGCAGCGGCTCAAGCCCAAGATGGTACCAATACTCGATTCTCTGGCACTCGCGGCCACGTCGCTCACAGCGTCTCAAGCCCAAGATGATACGAATACTCAACTCATTCTCTACCACTCACCGGCCACGTCGCATGCAACGGCTCAAGCCCAAGATGGTATGAATACTCCACTTTCTGTATCTCGCCGGCCACGTCACTCGCAGTGGCTCAAGCCCGAGATGGTATGAATAATCAACTCTCGGCCTCTCGCCGGCCATGTCGCTCGCAGTGGCTCAAACACAAGATGGTACGAATATTCAACTCTCACCCTCTCGCCAGCCATGTCGGTCGCAGCGGCTTAAGCCCGAGATGGTAAGAATACTCGGCTCTCTACCTCTCGCCGGCAATGACGCTCAGCCGCTAAAGCCCGAGATGGTACGAATACTCAATTCTCGGCCTCTCACCGGCCACATCACTCGCTGCGGCTCAAGCCTGAGATGGTACAAACATTCGACTCTATGCCTCTCGTCGGCCACATAGCTCACTACGGCCTAAGCCCGAGATGGTACGAATACTCGATTCTCTACCTCTCACCGACCACGTCACTCGCAGCAGCTCAAGCCCGAGATGGTACCAATACTCGATTCTCTAGCTCTCGCTGGCCACGTCGCTCGCAACGGCTCAAGCCGAAGATGGTACGAATATTCGATTCTCAGCCTCTCGCTGGCCATGTCGGTCGCAGCGGCTTAAGCCCGAGATGGTACGAATACTCGACTCTCGGCCTCTCACCGGCCACGTCGCTCGCTGCGGCTCAAGCCTAAGATGGAACGAACATTCGACTCTATGCCTCTCGTCGGCCACATAGCTCACTACGGCCTAATCCCGAGATGGTATGAATACTCGATTCTCTACCTCTCGCCAGCCACGTCACTCGCAGCAGCTCAAGCCCGAGATGATATGAATACTCGATTCTCTACCTCTCACCGGCCAAGTCGCTCGCAGCGGCTCAAGCCCGAGATGACTCGATTCTTTGGCTCTCGCTGGCCACATCGCTCGCAGCGGCTCAAGTCCAAGATGGTATAAATATTCGACTCTCAGCCTCTCACCGGCCATGTCGGTCACAGCGGCTTAAGCCCGAGATGGTAAGAATACTTGACTCTCTGCCTATCACCAGCCATGACGCTCTCAGCCGCTGAACCCCAAGATGATACGAGTACTCGATTCTCTACCTCTCGCCGGCCACGTTGCTCACAGCGGCTCAAGCCCGAGATGGTACGAATACTGGACTCTCTGCCCTTCGCCGGCCATATCGCACAAGGTGGTTCAAGCCCGAGATGGTATGAACATTCGACTCTATGACTCTCGTCGGCCACATCGCTCACTGTGGCCTAAGTCTGAGATGGTGCGAAATATTCCTCCGCGACATCCACGTTTCCCATAACAATTTATGCTCGGGTGAAGCCCGAGATGGTACGAATACTCGACTCTCGGCCTCTCGCCGGCCACATCGCTTGCAGCGGCTCAAGCCCGAGATGGTACGAATACTCGACTCTCTGCCTTTCACCGACCATGTCGCTCGCCGCGGCTCAAGCCCAAGATGGTACCAATACTCGACTCATAGTCTCTTGCCGACCACATCGCTCGCAGCTGCAAAATCCGAGATGGTATGCATACTCGACTCTCTGCCTCTCGCCGGCCACATCACTCGCAGCGGCCTAAGCCCGAGATGGTACCAATACTCGATTCTCTGGCTCTTGATGACCACGTCGCTCGCAGCGGCTCAAGCCCGAGATGGTACGAATACTCAACTCTCTACCTCTCGTCGGCCACGTTGCTCATAGCGGCTCAAGCCCGAGATGGTGAACATTCGACTTTATGCCTCTCGTCGGCCATGGCGCTCACTGCGGCTTAAGTCTGAGATGGTGTGAAATATTCCTCCGCGATATCCACGTTACCCATAACAATTTAAGCCCAGGTCAAGCCCGCTGCCTCGTATCGGTTGACCCCACTCGTATCAGCCCAAGCCTAGATTGGGGGTCCCGCATAGCCTTAACGACCAGGAGAAAGAATTCTTACCCCCCATACTGGGGATTCCCACACATATCTGGCACGAACGCCACCTAAATTCATTCAATCAAGCAATAAACGACAGCAGTTGACGGACAAAAAGATTGTTTTATTGCTGGATTCGGCACAGGCACAAAAAAATACAATGGTGTCTTTGGTCACCACCCGAACCAATGGGAATCACGGGGCTAGTAAATGCAGCGAAGAGGAAGTGTAGAGTAGATGCCGGGGGCAAAACCCTGTTCGCGATCGATCACCTCTCGCGGGATCCACTGAGCACTCCCGGCAGGCAGAAGTGCTGCGCTACAGTCCTCTCTGTAAGTTTGGGCTCGCGTCACGCTCAACCCAGCATCGAGATCATCCTCGAGGTCGTGCACCTCCCCTTCGAGCTCCAATGCACGAGTCTTCCACCGAGTAGCCGACCGCTTCAAAGAGTCATGCTCCGAAGTCACCACAGAGAGGGCCAGCGCGCTTGGAGTGCAGCTTCTTCGGCCCTAGCAAGCGCTCCCGAAGAAACTTCTCGGCTGGCAACAGGGGCTGGGGCGACGTCATCATTCTCACCTTCCGACCAGGATTCCTCCTCATCTGACTGAATAATGAGCCGACGTTTTCCTCGACGATCATCAAGGCAAGACAACTGACCGCCTACCTTGCTGCTTTCCCCCCGGATCGATACGCTTCCACTCGTGCCGCCGTGAGGGCCGAAAGGGAATAATCGGCTATCACCAGCAATCGTCATCTGCTCCCTGGCGTCGGGGAAGGGCGTCTCCATCGAAATAGACTCGAAGAAGGCCTGGTCCCACATCAGATCCCTCACCGCCTCCTGGACGGTATCGTCCAAGAACCGGATCCTCGACTCGGGCATGCCCATAGTCGGATCTAGGTTTCCTGCAAAGACAGCGATGCGTAAAGATCAAAAAGCGAACACATGAAGAAATAAATAAACGATGACCAAGGACCGAATGGCTACTCACTAAATTCACCAAAGGACATGCGTATAGGGGGAACACCAACAACAGGGCACTGCCACTGCCCCCGGATGACCGCGACTTCTTCCTTCCACCCACGGTCGCGGTTTGGGATGCCTTGCATAAGGTACTTGTCACCCCACATGATGAAGCAGTACCGCTGTGAACTCCCTGGGCACTGGGTGAACCGGTAGAAATGCATCACCTCTTGAACCCCAAGGCAGTACCCTTGGGTCTCGTTTAGATACAGGGTCGCAGTAAGAACCCAAAACACATTCGAATGAACTTGCATCGACGCCAACCCAAAAAATGAGAGAAAGGTCAGGATAAAAGGATGGAGCGGAAACTGAATGGCCGTGAGGTAGTACACGGAAAAATAGGCCTCCCCGCAAGGAGACCTACCCCATCGCGAACGAACGGGCCACCCTCCACCAGCTTTACCGACACCCCGCGCGGGAGACTGAGCCTCTTCTGCACCATTTTCATCAAACGATGGTAGCGACAACGAGGGAGAACGAATAAAGCAATATAAGGGAGGAAGAGAGAATTGCCGATATCGTCCCTAGAACGCTATTTATAAGCAGTGTCAATGTCCCTTCATTTTCTCCGCATTGTTCACCGGGGATGAGATGACTCATCATGGCGCTCTGAAACTGAAACCGTTGTCATGACGACGGATGCTCTTCTCGAAACGACGTCCCCTCGATCCAGACGGTCTGACATCTGACACCTCCACTCGACACCTTTTTCGAAGCAAAAGGTGCCACTGAATCCGAAGGGATACGCACGCATCCTGTCCGAGATGAATCATTTTGACGTGACAAAGGTAGCAGCCCGACACGTGGCGTCTGGGAAAAGTTTTTCCCATTCGACAGGAACATCAATTTGTCGAATGAGAAAAAGGGGGTATCTGTGGGCGTCAAATTTCCAACTGCCCACTGTGGGCTGGGTAACCGGGCCCATTAGATCCAAACCATCCGAACAACGGTCTGCCAGGCCCAAGTTCGACTCGACAAACTGGCCATTCAGGTTCGACCCGACAACTCGACGGCCCAGCCGGTCTCGACACGAACAGGTCCGGCCCGGGAACCCAAGATCAACCAAGTCAATCTCTAATCCATTCAATAATTAGTGATCCCTATGAATCTTAAGCAATCATAGATCATTATCAACATTTAATCTCCATCAATACCAAACGATTCACAAGATCAGGTCATTATTGACTATGTCCATCAAATCCCCATCAAATATGAATTTTCATAATTTTCCATATCAAACAATTTTGTCTATTGTTCCCCCATTGATGGCTAGTGAAATCTCAGCCGTCTGATGCAATGAGGACATTCAGAAACCCTATCTCATTCTCCCACTATAAATAGGGGGCAATGGCAGACATGACAGGTATGCACAATTTCTTTTACAAATACCATTATTTGGCCATTATATTGACTTGAGCGTCGGAGGGTCTTTCGCATGACCCCCACCTCTCGGTGTGAACGATGCTCAAAGGTTGCTGACCGATGAAACAAGGATCATCTTGGGTGGAGGAGAATGGGAGAGGTCGAATCCGATTACCTGAATCCGGTAAGTCAAATTTTGCCTGTCACGCCCCAGGGCGGCCGTCCCTGAGACGTGGCAATAATATAATATCAGCTATCATAAACAAGAGGTCAACAATGACTCCAATAAACAATACACAAGGCTAATGAAGCAATGACAACTGATAATACAACTGAAAAGCGGAAGCATAAACTATCAATAAGTCTGTAAACCGAAAATATTATTACAGACTCGAATACACAATCACTGTCCTGTGAGAGCCAAGTCTAGCCAATAAAATACAACAAGTGCCACACGCACGAATTACCAATACACAAGACTCTAGGACTGCTGACAGCCTCGCACTCGCCAATCCGCCGGACAGAACGTTTCCACGCACGCAAGACCACGCCATAGGAAAACTCCAGCTCCACGCCCAACAACGCCCCTGTAAAAGAAACAGTACGCGAGGAGTGAGCTACAAGCTCAGTGAGTGGTCGGAAACCGAACACCACTATAACAATTTAATGTTAAGGCAATTTCCTTTCAAGGAAAGACATGGGTTGAAACCCAATGGATAATAGGGTCACACGGCGGCGCAACCCGTCTCACCCACACCCTCACTCCCGAAGGGAGACTCTTGGGACTCTTGGGGAGAGACCATACCGTTTGTCAAGGAGACGCGGAATTACTGGTCTAAACAACACTATTGTGATCATCTACATAGAGATAGTTGTTATCGATATCTCTCAACATCGATACTTAACCGGACCCAACCAATATGGGAACGGGTGAACAAACCAAATGGGTCACGTAGCGACGTGACTTAAGACATTCATCGCCCCGACCCTGAAGGGGAGCTCCAGGGAGACCCGGGGACAAACAAGGGTTAACCATAACACCACGTGTTACTGGTTAACGAGACACAACGCATCCATCTGCTACGAGGTAGAGATATACTTCGATACCTCAAGCGTCAGAAGTAACAAACCCAGAGTATACTCGATGGGTATTTGGGTCACGTGGCGACGTGACAACAACTCATCCTCACCCTAGCCCCCGGAGGGGTGACTAGGGACTTTTGAAACGAACTCAGTTGCTCTACACCCATCGTCATCCGGTAGCCCTCTCCCGGGGAGCCTCTACCTGGTAGCCTCTCCATGACCGCTATCTCTACCATATGGGCGCACCAATAGGTGTCATAAATACGTCTGGGAGCACCCCACAGGACAACTACGAGCCGGGCAGCTTCAACACGGATCTGACGAAGGGGAGAACGACTTGAAGCCCGAAATATCACTTGGTAGCTCTCTCCCGTGCAGCCTCTACCTGTCGGCCTTCCATGATCAGTACATTCCCTAGATGTGTACCGCGGTACGCATCGGTAGCACCTACAAGTGGTGGCACCCTACAGGACAGCTTCTATGTCGGGTAGCTTCGACTCATGACGATGTCAGGAGGAAGCACCTTGCGTTCGCAATGCGAACCCTATGGGAAAGCCAACTACCCTTGGTACTTACACACATATATCGATGATATCGAATACTCTTGTATTCCCACACGGAGGCGTCACTCGAACGCGAGGACTATCTCTACACTCATGTAGAAAAGCCAGGGGCATAACCCAATAGGCGGTTCAGACACACGCCTAGCACGGGTAGGCCCAAGTTAATGCCGTAGCTATCGGTTTAACAAAGTCGATGCCACGATGAATTCTTCAGAATTCGATACGAATGCATCACTCGGATGCAAGGGACGATTACATCGCTAGCGCTTTAACTAATAGGGTACGACCCGACCGCGGGTCATACCCTCGCCTATTACGGATAGGCCAAATTAGTTAACATGCGCATATATATATATATAAGGAGAATCATAACATGATAATATGTGCCACATGCACAATAATATATATATATAACTATAGGGGTACTCCCTAACATGGATTTACATCATAAACAACAAATCATACAATATGCATACAAGGTATGACCCACTTAAACATGCTTATAAGGCCATAATCATACAATCACACAAAATATATCATAGCATTCGTTGGTTATCACCAACTTGAGAGGAAAGGGTCAAGCGCGATCTCGCGCACTAATCGGTGCATACTAATTTTCTCAAGCGCACCTGAGTCTAGTAGGAACTACATCTACTTACTCAGTTTGCGTAAAGAGGGAGGGCGAGAGAGAGGGAAAGTCTCATCCTCTCCGGAAAGGCTGGTCATAGTTTTGCCCCAACAGATGGGTGCAACAACTACACCATTCCTCCAGTCTAATCATAAGGGAAAATATTAGTACGCATTCGGTTATTAACCCAAGGTTTGACATGCTGGATATTACTCATATAGGGGAGGAGTATTACAATACTACCTAAAGCATGCATATTCTATACATCCATACACTCATTCGAAAATATATGCCCAAAACACAAGGGGCACATGAAAACACATTTATTCAAACATGAATGCATATATAAGCAAGTATAGGGTAGAATAGGGTTCTACACAATATACGAGCTATACAACCCTAACATGCAAATATCTAGCATATTTAGGGGTCGAGATGTCCCAAGGATGCACAATGCACGGCGGCGTGCATCGAGCGCATCCCAAAGTGTTGGATCAAACCACTCACCTAACGAGCGCACGGCTCGCGAAACGCAAGAGAGCGACGAGTTGAATCCGAAGCCTGAAATCAATCCGCCAAGGATCATCCCATGGTTGCATTTGGCTATAACAAGCTGCTCAACACCACGAAGCACTCCGAACGCGTCTGAGCACCGCAAGCACGCCCTCGAGTACCCCGTGCACGCTGCCCATGCACCCTGCACGCATCAAACAACGTCAAGCACGTCCTCGAGCACCTCGTGCATGCTTCCCACGCACTCCGCACGCATCGGGCAAGGCCAAGCACGCCCTTGAGCACCTCGTGCACGCTGCCCGCACACTCCGCACGCATGCGAGCACCTTATGCACGCTTCCCGCGCACTCCGCACGCATGCGAGCACTTTATGCACACCAGCTACAAAAGAGATGGCTGAACCCAACCGAGGAGAGCGGGAGGTCCATACACGGCTCCGGCATGCCCGCACACCGCTGCTCCACCGCCAACACCCCCGACGCCCCGCACCTCCTTACAAACAACACACCTTCAAATACATTGGAAGAGGAGACTTCATCACCACCTCCACCAACAACCAAGCACTCCTTATATGCATAAGAACCACAAAAAGAAGAGGGAAAACTCACCAAAGGAGAGGGGGGGAAAAGGAAAGGAAAGGGGGGCGTAGGAGCTCGCAAGCGCACCCTCGGCCACCCCAACCGCAACCACCGCAACCACCACCTCTTCCTTGCTCTTCTTCTTCATTGTGGCATTACAACAAACACATGGGGGCTGCTGTCCAAAGGGGAGGGGAAAACAAGAGGGGGAGCTTGAGGAAGATGGATTAAGAAGGGAGGATAACAAAGCACAACAACAACATAAACACACCTTTTCCACTCCTTTTTGATCTTCTTCTCCACCACCATCACCTCCTCCACCCAAAACACATACAAAAGGGGGGCTGGACCAGAAAAGAGAGGAGGAGAGACCCAAAGTCGTGCACATTTGGGGATTAAATAAGCAAAGGTCGAGTAAATGACCAAGTCATCCTCGGACTTAAAACCTCTGCGCAGCCTTCACTTAAACGGCCATAACTTCCTCAATACAGCTCAGAATTACACGATTCCAGTGGCATTTGAAAGATAAGACGATTATCTACAACTTTCATGTTTACACCCAGATCAAATAACCTCTCCAGCTATTCCAAAATCTAGGCTAAACATCTTACAGGGCTGCTGCCTGGATTTCTCAACTTCGGGGTATACTCGGAAAAATACCCATAACTTTTAATATACGAATCCAGTTGATCCAATTCCACTTCTATATGGAAGCTATCGCCAAACTTAACATCTCATAATAATATCGGATTTTTATCTCTTCGTCTTGGATTTTAACAAAATCAAATCCAAATATCAATCCGAAAGTGTATAATTCCAAAAACGTTATCGGAATTAAACGAAAATTTTATGGGCAGTATTAAACTGTACCAAGACCCATAATATGCAGTTAGATTTATTAATCAGAGTCTTCAAACCCTAGCAGATAGCTAAAGTCAAAATTTTAGCGACTCCGATCGAAATTAGGACTCTAAATGACACAGGCCTAACATTGCCCCTCCAATATAAGAAGATTTAATTAAGAAAAATAAAAAAAACACAAAATACTCACCTAGCAGAAAAATATACATAGGTGTGTAACGTCTACTCACCTCGAGACCTGTCCATGCATATGCAAATACGCCCATCTTGCATGTGTCCTTAAATGTGAATAGCAATGCACATAAGAAATGATCCAAAATAATAAACTCATTTAAACCATGTCCATTTTTTTATCCACATTACCAATTAATCAAGATCCATTTTTCTATAAAATCCATTTATCCAAAAGTCGAAGATAATTATCTGTTTAATTCCAAAATATGTTTGATCCAAAGTTCATTTAAGCCAAGGTCTTGTTAAATCATGATACATATTACTCAAGATCCATGTACTTCAAGATATGCATAACTCAAAGGACAATTAATAATTATCCATTTATCCAAATTCTATCAAATAATTGACCCAACCATTAATTTCATTTGAGGGCTCAATTAACTCAATCCTTCAATATAGGATCCATTTTGATCCTCAAAACCTATATAATCAAAACTTGAATGCAGCAGCAATGGGGAAGAGTAAAGAATGTTATGTGGGCTCACTGCATACACTCCAGGTACCAGAATAGGCATTCCATATGGGAAGAAATGTCAAATAGGAATTCTTCATGGATATGACACAAGATCTTACTAGCCAGAAACTGGATTGCTCCTCAGGTCACCTACCAATCCTTGGACTGATCACTGGATTCAAGGAAAAGGTCTCATGCTTTGTCCTCCTAAGAAAAATACAATATTCAATTAGTAACTTTGTAATGCTAATAGAGATGGCACCTGGTCCCATCCATACACATTGCAAACTGCACTGGCTTCCATCTGTGATGGAAAAAAAATTAAAGATATTCCAATAGGAGGCCCAGACAGTGATAAACTAATCTGGACAGCCACTAAACCAGGGGAGTTGACATTGAGGAAGGAGACTACTATGAGTAAAATGGGTGTGCTAACCAACGTACCTACAACCTAAATCCCTCAAAACAGCTTTTGAATATGGCAAGCTCTCCAATGTAATTGACCTATCCTATGTCAACAATAGAAAATTCTAATTGTTAGAATTGAACCATGACAATTCGGTCAGTGCAGTGTTTTCAAAAAGAGGGATCAAGAAAGGGCTTGTGGAGGATCATTGGCTCTCCTATCTACAAGCATCAGCTGAAAACATAGGTATATTTCATGTTATATATGTGTCATTTTTTAGTCTATTGGTCATCTTTGGGTCATTTCTAGCCATTTTTTAATTTTTCATTTTTTGATCGGAGCCACAAAAATTTTAGTTTTTAGCCATCTATGTGAGCTAGAGTACTCTGATTGGAAATCTAACTGCATATTATGGATCCTGGTACCATCTGGTACTGCCCATAAAAATTTCATCGAATTCCGGTATAGTTTGAGAAAATTATGCAGTTCCAAACCGTATCCGCATTTTGGGCGTTACTGATTTGGTTGGAGGAATAGTGTTAGATATTTTGGTGGTTATGATGACCCTTGGTAACCTCACCCCCCCCCCTTTTGCTTAAGAGCTAAGAAACATTTGGTTATTTGGGGTGTGAGAGGGTGAGATTAGGATTAAGTGCACCTCCCTCTTTTCCCTTGAATTCACTCCCCAATTGGAGAATTTTGTGCTCCCTCTCTCTCACATGGACCTCCCACTCTCCCCCTCTCTTTTGTTTCCCTCTCCCTCCCTTTGTGTTTGTGGAAATGTCACAATGAAGTAGAAGAAGCACAAGAGAGGCACAAAAAGGTTTGTGTGCATGTAGTTGTTGTTGTTGTTGATTCTCTTCTCTCAAGCTCCATTTCCATGTCTTCCCCCCCTGTTTTTCAGCCAAAGAGGGCTGTGGAGAGGCTGTGGAGGTGGTGGTAGTGGTGGTGGTGGTTGAGGTGGTCGCGGGTGTCGGTATCATCGGAATCTCCGAGACTGTCGGTGCTGTCGGAAAGGATCCCGGCGGTACCGACAAATCTGGCGATCACGGTGGGATAGTAAGCATGTGAACGGGTACGGGTTGTAGAAAGAAAAGGAGATAATTCTTCATACATACATCCATGTTTGTTGTATGCATATAAGGAAAGGAAAGGGAACGGCTTGGTATGCTTGCATGTGATGGTTTTGCATGTATGTAATCTTCAAAGTATGTTTTTATGTGTATTTGACCATGGTGGAGTAAGAGGGAGTATAAGAGGAAGTATATGCATGCATTTTTATGGGTCTAAGTTCCTTCATATGCTTAGTTTGTGGAAAGTATATATAAGCATGATAAGCGGTATTTTAAAAATGAAACATACGAGTAATGACCACGGTGGGATAAGAGGGTAAAGCATGTAATCTTATAGGTATGTTTTGCAAATAAATGAGGGTAAATTTTCGTATGAAGTCTCATATTTCATGCTTCTGTGTAGGAGTTTTATTGTGCTAAGCATGGTTTCTAGAAAATGAATTCGTTTTAGACTTGGATCCTTACCTCTCGATTGCTTTGGACTAACCCATTTTCGTTTGTTTTGTAGCGGCCGAATCGCATCCGGGCCCTTTGGCATGGGACGAAGCGGTGGTATGACCCCTTGGGACAGGAGGAGAGGAGTTTAGTGGACGGAGAGGGCTTCCGTTCCTTCTTTCTGATTTAGCTGTTCCACGTCCATCGCCCATATGTGGAGGCATTGGCGGAGAGATGGGACCCGGAGAGTTGTACGTTCATCCTCCCTACTGGCACCGTTATGCCAACCCTTGAGGACGTCTATCGGATCACCGGCCTTCCGGTCTTGGGGGAAGCGGTGATTGCGGCCACCCTTGCGGATTATAGGGGGTGTTTCGAGAGTTGATTGGGGAGTGGGAGTTTGTGGAGCAGGAGCGGACGCTGAACCGGATTCCTTTAGGGAGGCTTTCGGGGCAGTATGGCCTCAGTTCTTTTATGGAGCGTCAGAAGGGCGAAGCTGCTGCTAGCTTCGAGAGGAGGCGGGTGATGATCGAGGCGAGAGAGGCGGCCGCGTGCCCACAGAGGGCACGGAGGGAGTTGAGGGCGTTCTTCCTTTACTTCTTCGGCCGGGTCCTCTTCTCGACGGCCTCTGATAAGGTTTCCTCTCATTCTCTTTTGCTGATAAGGGACCTAGAGGGCATGGGACGCTATGCTTGGGGAGCGGCGATGCTCGCCCATCTCTTCGCGGAGCTCTCGAAGAAAGTTAAGAGGGCCGGGGGAAAGAACCTTGGCGGTTTCGTGCCATTTCTTCAGGTATGTGTAAGTGGTAAATGTCTTTTTCTTGATTTAGCTCACTTTGATCATGATAATTTCCCTCTTGTTTTGCTAGATCTTCGGATACGAGCACTTCGCCATCGATCGCCCGACTTTGGCTCCGTTTGATCGTGCCCTCTCTTGGGCTATGAGATAGGAACCCCGAGGGTCTTCTCGCTTGTACCGCCTTGCCCAATTCCGAGAGGCCTTCCGCGTCTTGTCGGAGGAAATGGTATAAGTTTTACTTCGAGTTTCCTTGGCTTGTATTTGATTTTCTTTTGACTAAGCACTCTTCCTATCTTTGATGTTTTTTATTTTAGATGACATGGAGGCCTTATCCAGAGGAGGTTTCCGAGGCTTTGGCGTGAGATGTCTGGTTGATCTATTTCAATGAGGTTCATGTTTCATGCGATCAGCCAGGTCGTCCGCCAGCTTGGCTATCATCAGTGGGTGCCCGATCCTCTGCCACGGTGTCCCTCGATTCCGGTGGCTGGGATTCCTAGGGAAACGAACCTCCCGAGGAATTACGCTACATATGTGGTGGGATGGATGGGCCGAGGTGTCTTGGTGGAGCGTCGTCCTGAGGTGACTTTGAGTGACGAATACCTGGCTTGGTATCGTCAGGAGTATGCGGGTATCCTCGGGACGTTGGAGGAGGAGATCTCGGACGCTTACGTAAGTTGAAAATCCCTCTCTTCTTCTCCGTTTTTCCTTTGCTTGAATATTTTCTGAATGGTATTTGTTTTTTGCAGGTTGAGTTGAATGAGATGGAGAAGAGGCTCAAGACCGCCAATGAGCACCTCCAAGCGCGAGCCAGGCAGATAGAGGCGTTGCGGGTGCAACGGAGACGCTTGCAGGAACAGGTCTGGGTCCTCGAGGCTCAGGTGGATGCTCTGTCGAGAGCAAGAGCCGATGGCACTTCTTCTTCTTCCGCCCCTCCTCCTTCCATGGTTTCCGAGCGAGAGCTCAAGCTGAAGAGGGAGCTAGATGTGGCCCGGAATGAATTGACAGCCATACGGATGGAGTTGGGCCAGGCGAGGGGTAGGGCTTCTCGAGCTGTGGAGGAGACGGACCGGCTGAGGTCCATGATGGCTTCGAGAGAGGAGGGTTTCATTACTCTAGGCCGTGAGAGGGACTCCCTCCAGATGAGGGTGTCGGAGTTGGAGGCTTCGGCGGGTGTTCCTGGAGGTTTGATGGGAGACTTGGTTCGTTCTCTCCAGGTAGCCGAGGATAGGGATCGGAAGGCGCTCAGGGCATCAGAGGCGAGGGCACGGGAGTTGGAGGAGAGGTTGAGGGCTGTCGAGGATTGGGCTAGAGGGACAGAGAGTCGTCTCCGACAGAGATTGAAGAGGAGAGACAGAGATATGCAGCAGGTTCATCTCTGGGAGGCGACTATGAGGGGGAAATTGGTTGGAGGGGGCTCCATGACCGAGGCGGACCTTGACCTTCTTCCGCTTGAGCCTGACCATTCTCTCTCGGCTTCCTTGGCTACTGGGGCCACCTTTAGCCGTGCTTCTCGTCCTTCGGCGTCTCAGAGTCATGGGATATACGCGAGAGCTGCGTCCTCGGTTCAAGAGACTCCTGCCGCTCTTGATGCTCCAGAGGTTCAGTCTTCTCATCAGCCATCGCTCCCTTCTCAGCCAAGTCAGGATGTTCCTCCTACTCAGCCTCCAGCGGATGACGATACGCCGAGGTATAGCTTCTTTGTGTCTTGGTTTTAGGTAGAAGAAGGTATATATGTGAGGAATTCATGCTTTTCTTCTTTTATTTTGACTCAGGTGATATTCTGGTGGAGTATAGCTCAAGACTTCGATGGAAGCGTCCGATGGTTTTTTTTATTTTGATTGTAGGTTACCCTTTTCTTAAACAATTTTCCCTTTCTTTCTTTGGCATAAGAACAACCATGGCTGTTTTAAATTTGGTTTATTGGTTTCAGTTTGGTCGCGTATGTGGAATAGTTTTTATAAGGTTGTATGGGTGGATGAAAGGATGAATGGGTGCATGGTTTGGTGTATGATTTTTGTTTTAGTGGTTGTTTGATTCGTAGTTATACTGTTTTTATGTGCGTATGAATGTATGAAATGTGTGTGCACAGGTTTCGGGGGAGAATGTTTTCTATAGGTATCGAAGGAGTCGAAGAGTTGAAAAGTGGGACTGACAGCAGGTTTTTTGGGCAGCAGGTAGGGGGCGGCTAGTGCAAACTAGCCGCCCAGTGAGGGGCGGCTAGTTAGGTTTAGCCGTCCCCTTCCTGGGACGTGCTTACCTAAAACCAAGGCTGGGGCGGCTAGTTGTGTCTAGCCGTCTGGTGAGGGGCGGCTAGTCGGGTTTAGTAGCCCCTTGCCTGGGACAATTCTTTTGGTCTTGCTGCTCCTGTCTGCTGCTACTGGAAGCCTTCGTGACCGTTTCGACTTTTGAGACCTATAAAAACATACTTTCCATGGACCAAGTGTTAAATCTGTCCGGATTGCGCCCCTGCACCGACTTTCGAGCCCTTCTTGCTTGAATTGTCAAGGGCTACAATCCATCTTAAGGTAAATGAAAAGATAATGCGAGAAAGTAAAGTGCGGTAAACCATGCTTTAGTATGCAAGGAAGGGATTCCAACTGCGTGAACGAAAAACTTTTAAATGCGTGTGAAAGTGGGACAATTTTCTCTCAAGCATGTGCGGAAGGGCGTAGAATGAGTGTAGGTGGGGGTAATCTTATCATCGGTACAGGGGGTCAATTTTAACATTTAAGAAAATCGGATGCCTAGGTTTTTGGAAAAGGAAAATGCAAACTTATGCGTAAGTATGAGTGGCATAAGTGGGCATTTTAATTCTTCAATGGTTTTTCTTTTATGTGAGAGGGCAATGTTCTCGACCTTCTTTAGTAAAAGATACCATCAAGTCCCCGTGGAGGAGCCCTTATGGTCGCCTATGTCCAAACCAGGATTGTAAATTTGAAAGGTATAGGCCTTAGGTGCCGGTTTTTCTAGGTTCATGGTTCTCAAATGCTTGATCGTATTATTCTAAACATGTTGAAAAATCCATGAGTGTACCAGGAGTCAAGTTAAATAAGCTTCCTTTGGATAGGCAAGTTTCTAAGTGAACTCATGTGAGTGTGTGTAATTTGTAAACCTAGAAATGATATACCTTTGGTCGAAATTTCACCTTTCTCGGAAGACATAGTCCAATTTTGAATCCAATTGCGAAAAAATAAAAGGGGGGGAGAATGGGGTAAGAGTAATATCTTCCTTTTGGGCAATATTTTAGAATTCTCCCAGTCTAGCATATGTCCTACTTTCTAGGTCCCTCTGGCTTTCTTCTTTTTACCACTTCTTTATTTTTTGATGGAAAGTATAGTCCGTTGTTTGGATCTGTACTGGTATAGCCGTTGTCTAGCGTATACCGTCCGTAAAGGCGTGAAAGCCTGCTAAAATAGAGAGTTTAACCTGTTCACTTGGGTGTTATTTTTCTTTTGTTGGCCTCTCATTGCCTTTGATTTTTTTTATTTGAGGGGGGGCTCCTCTGTTTTTCACCCCGATTCTTTTCATGCTTCCCCTCTAGAAGTGTTTGTATAGTGCCAGAACCAGTTTTGGGACATATGCCAGGTCTAGGTAACTCCTCATTTTGACCTAGGGTTAATACGAGTGGGGCGGAAATAAGTGAAGTTTTGCTTTGGGGGTTTTAAATTGTCCCAGTCTACGGGGTAGGCAATTTCTCTTCTATCAGGTAAATCGATCGTCCAGTTATACGTGTGTGAATGAAGTGGCATGATTTGGCAGAGATGTGTTCAAATAGATACGAGTTTATCTTTGAGAGTCTTATAATTCTATCATCAAGTACTAAACGCTGGAAATTGCAGGAAGAAAGAATAATAGTTCTCAAGTATTGAAAGCTACTCATGCATGGAATTTCTTTAGATAAAGTGCATTCCACGAACCTGAAACCTCGACTCCTTCGGCATCTACCAGGCGGTAGGCATTCTCGAAATAGGCATGGGTGATCACATAGGGTCCCTCCCATGTGGGTTGCAACTTCCCTCTTGGGTGAGGCTGTCTTGATGGCATGATTTGCTTAAGTACTAATTTCCCAATTTTAAAATTTCTTTTTATTACCTTCTTTTCAAATGCCCTTGCCACCCTTCTTTGGTAGGCCTGGGCATGGTCTGCCGCTCTTAATCTTTTCTCGTCTAGTAGTTCTCTCTTTTTGGTATATATTTTTTTGTTTTCGAAAGTGTGAAGATAGATGCATACTTATGATTTTGAAAAGGGGCCTGCGTTGGCGAATAGATATGTTTTTGGAAAGAGAATGGGGATAAAGTTTGGAAAACGATTTTGTTTTAAAGGGAAAGCATGGAAAGACAGTTCGTAAAGCGTTTTTGGTGGAAATCATTGAATCATGGTTCCATAAAATATTTTGTTTTGATGAAGAGTGTGGGAGCGCAGATTTAGAAAATGTTTTCGTTTTGAAAAAGAGTGGAAATGTATTTTGTAAATATTTTCGTTGTTTTTGTAAACAGGTAAAGAAAGTTTGGGAAAGTGCTTTTATTTTGGTTTGGAAGTACGGAAATACTGTTTTGTAAAACTTTTGTTTTGGAGGAGAGTGTGGAAAACATCTTTTAGAAAAACATTTTTGTTTGTTTTTTTTAAAGAAGATTGGAAATAAAGCTGGAAACAAGTATGTTCAGAGTTGGGGAATGAAAGCTGATTAGCATGTATTTTTAGATTTTGGTTTTTTTTCAGAAAGCAGGCAAACAAATATGTATAGGGTGGTGAAAGCGAAAGCTGGTAAACAAATATTTTGATCTTTTGATTTTTTTTTTTTGGAAAAAAAAGGTTGTAAACATGTACAGGATGATGAAAGCGAAAGCTGGTAAACAAATATTTTTCAATTTTGATTTTTTAGAAAAAGCTGTAAACAAATATGTACAGGAGTTGAAAGCGAAAGCTGGTAAACAAATATTTTTCAATTTTGATTTTTTAGAAAAAGCTATAAACAAATATGTACAGGAGTTGAAAGCTCACCCGGGGGGATCGGTACCTGGTTCTTAGATTCGTATTGTGTCCTCGAGTCGGCTTCGCTTGGGCGGCCGGCTGATGTCTGATGGGGGTCCCCTATTCCCGAATTCTTCCTCCCTGAGCCTTTTCAAGGGCCTTCCCTGATGGAGCAGTATTTCATCGGTGGAGCCTGGCTACCAACATGCGAGCACCTCTAGCCGGATGTGCATGGCACAGACGCTCCAATTCTGGGCCCGTGTCTCGTTAAAGCATGCTTCTCCCCATATGGATACTACTTTCCCGTGGTACGGGAAGCGAAGACATTGGTGTCGGGTGGATGAGACGGCTTCGATGTTGTTGAGCCATGTCCTCCCAACAATCAGAGGGTGGGGTGATTGGATGTTCATTACCATGCAGTTGACGATGGTGGAGACCGGGCCGATCTTTAGTGGGAGCGTGACCAGTCCGCAAGCATTCTTGCGCGTGCTGTCGAAGGCATAAATGTATTCGTTCGAGGGCTCCAATCTAGGAACCCTACCTTCTAGCTTCTGGTAGGCGGAATGTGTAAGAACGTTAGTTTCCGCTCCCGTATCAATGAGAATGTGCCGGAATTCCTTCCCTCCGAGTATGGCAGTGATTGCGAGGGGTGCGGAGCGTGCTCCGGCTTTTGCGACTTCATGGGGGAGGAAGGTGATCAAGTTGGGCTCCGTAGGATTGCTTGGTGGATGCAAGGTCCTAGCCGCTTCTTCCGAGGGATAGTTGTTGTTATAAGGGGACCCAGGTGGGCTACCACTTTCATCCTCGTTCCCCGGTCGCAGGGCTAGTGTGAACATATTATGTATTGTCCAGTTGTTCTCATTTTCGTACTGGAGGCGTGCTTCTCCCCAGACTGTCAGTACATGACTCATGAAGGGCAGCCGAAGGCATTAGTGTCGGGGGGAACAGATAGCTTGGATGCTGTCTAACCACGGTTGCCCTAGCATCAATGGGTACCTTGTGTCGATGTCGGCCACGAAGCAGGCTACTTCACAGATAAGAGGGCCAACGGATAGCTCGAATGTTCCGAGGCCGCGGAGAGTCTTCCCAGTATGGTTGAAGGCTTGAATAGTATGGTGGGCCGGTTGGACGGAGGACGGCCTAGTCCGGGTATCTTTTGCTAGGTGGAGCATGTCATTATGTTCATTCCTGACCCTGGGTCAACGAAGATGTTGTTTAGCCACAACATTTGAAGTCGTCCGCGGATGTGTAGGGGGTAGACTCGTAGTCTGGGATCTGGGAGGTCTTGATCAGTGAATGATATGGTCATTGGGCGGCGGGGGCCGTCGACAATGTCGGTACTCTTGGAGGACCCATTGTCGTCTGGATGCAGATCATCCGACGTACATTCCCCTCCCTCGGGTCCTTCACTAGCTCCTTCGGGGATCTCCTCAAATGGTTCTTCTTCTTCATCTCCTCCCGGGTTTTCTAGTCCGCTTTCGTCGGACTCGATGTTGATGACTGCGGGTAGGGCGAGAACTGCATCTTCTTCTTCGCCATAGAGTATGGCGAGGTCATGATTGTCGAGGTTCAGCTGGAAGGGCTCCTTCTGCTCTTCCTCCTCGGATTCTTCGGACAGACTGTCATCAGTGACGTCTTCTGAACTGCTTGGTTGTGGTGATGGCTGTCTCCCTCTTCTGACCATGTTTACCATGTGGGCTCCAGATGTGGATGCGTGGTTGTGACCTGGCAATGGGTCAGTAAAAATGCCAAGTGGCTTGGAGGCTCGAGAATTGCCCTGGTTTAAGTGGCTTTTGATCATGGCCCAATCAAGGCGCCTGTCATCATTTAAATCGTAAATAAAATCCTGAAAAACAAGGCATTGTTCTACGGTATGACCATGCTGTGGTGGTATTGACAGTAACGCAGTCTGCTGGCCCCGGGGAGTGGAGGTTTAGTAGCTAGGGAGGGAGATACTATTTGTGTCCATTAGTACCCTAAAAATCCTAGTTAGCGTCTCTGGGAGGGGAGGGTAAGAGTCCCTCTTTCCCATTCATCTCTGATCAAAGGATGTTGGAGGGGAGACCTCATTATAAGTATTTTGGGAGGGCTGCCTAGAATTTGGGTTCTGACTTCTCAGGAAGGTGGAATAGAAAGGGGTCCTAAGCTGGCCTTGTCTTGAAATTACAGGGCTTTGGACCGGGGAACTTTGGATTACCGGGTTTTGTTGTGTCGGCACGGGGACAGATACTGATCGAGTAATGAAGTTTTGGTTGATTGACCGAGACGGCGCATACCGGATGAACCGGACGTGTACTATCTCAGAGCCGTTCCTCGATCAGGAACTCGTGCTCCGTTCGGGTAGAGTGCCGATACTTGGGTAATAATTCCCTCTACCATGGGGGTGTGCCTTACGAGGCGGTTGTCCAACCCTATGGCTGATAGGTGGGGACTAGGGTTTGGACAACTGGGGCTGCACAACGAGAAATCCTGTTGTAGCGGTCAATTAGAAGCTGATACGTAGTACAGTCTCCGTACGAAGCTCTGGACTCAGGCTCTGTAACATCATGTCAATTTCTTGACATTCTGTGAGTTGCAGGCCGGTTCGGTAAAAATAAGTGTGCGCCATCGAGACACGTATTGTTCAAATTCCTCCCTAGGCCTCATTCTATCTACGGTTAAATCCGAAATAGAGGGGGTTCTGATCCTCTGGTAACCGTAGCAGCCTAAGAACTTATCGCTTACAGCTGAGAAATTCGACAAGTGATCTACAGGGAGGGTGGAGAACCATTGTAGTGCTTCTCCTTCCAACGATTTCTGGAAGAGGAAGACTAGCAGAGGTTGATTATCTAGAAACGGGCGGTCCTAGATAAAAGGCAGTTAAATGAATGTCTGGGTCTCCACGACCGTTATACCGACGGAATTTGGGGATTTTGAATCCCTCCGGTCGATGGACTGACAGGGATTTGTCTCAGATTATGTAGAGACATGTGCTTGGGGGTTGAGAGACCAGTCTCGGAGAGGATTCTCCGGATGGTTTCATCAAGTGTTTCTCCCCTGGGAGGGCTGCCTAGCGGTCCCGAGTTTGGGGTGGCCTGGTAAGGGCCTGGGGTGGAAACGGTTGGGAATATTGGATTCACGGGGGAAAGGGGGGTGAACGAAAAGACACTCGGTTGACCGAGTGACTGGGTGTGAACGGGGTTTTGGGAACGGCCTTAGGGGTTTTGACAGGGGCCTCCTGTCTTAGGGTTTTGACCTGGCGGTAGTCGACGAGGTCATGAAACATGTCCTCCACGGATTGGTATCCTAGACTGGCCATCTTTTCCTCTAGATGGGTCAAGAATTGCATGGCCTGACCCTCTTGGTGGGTTCTTTCCTCTAGTATCTCCTCCTCTATGCAGGATTCCATGATGTGTGTGAAATGGTTCAAGGGAATGAATGCAGATATAAAGCAGTAAATAAAGCGGTAAAGGATTGCGCAGCGGTGTGCGGCTTACAAAGCAGTAAAGGATTGCGCAGCGGTGTGCGGCTTACAAAGCAGTAAAGGATTATGCAGCAGTGTGCGGCTTACAAAGCAGTAAAGGATTGCGCAGCGGTGTGCGGCTTACAAAGCAGTAAAGGATTGTGCAGCGGTGTGCGGCTTACAAAGCAATAAATGATGCTGTGATGTGAATTAGAGGAGGAACTGATTCGAGGGGTGGGAAACTCTAACCTTCCTAGAGGATTGATAGCATTATAGTCAAGCTTGTAAAAGGGGGCAGAAGAGGATTACCTTTTGTTGTTTTTCATGAGGGATGTCCCACCGTGATTGTAACGTTTCGGTATTTTTCGGCCTTATATATTTATTTTAAATATATAATGGAAATTTTAAAATTTGATTTTTTATATTTCATTTTTTCAGATTTGGCGGTGGGCCCAAATGGGTCCAATTTGATTTATAATTATGATAATTATAAATTGATGTTGAAATAATTATTTTATATTTTTCTGTAGATTTTTATAGTGTTAAGATACTTTGGTTTAAATTTGGTGAGATTCAGAGTTCGGAAAATTTGATTTTTAGGCTTAGTGTTAAGTTATTGGGCTGGGATCTAGTTGCGAATCCAGAATACATTTTTATAGCCTTCTGGGACATTTCTGTAAATCCGGATAGGGATCTGTTTGTAAATCGGGTAGGGATGTCATTGTAAACTGGAAACACTTCAGGGGTCGTTTTGTAATTTCGGTAAACCCCTTTAAATAACATGTTTGGGTTAGGGTTTTTCATTCAAATCTCAGAAGTTATGAAGGGTTGTGATGACCTAACCCTAGATGGAGATGGTGGGTGGAGTAATCGGATCTAAGGTGAGATATCATTCCCTATTGATTTTGTTAGTTTTAATTTATTTTTGTTAGGATATGATTACGTCAAGTAATTGTTTGGGGAAGAAGTTTGATGGATTAGGGTTAGGGTTTGATTGATTTAATTTAATGATTATTTGATTTGATTTTTATGGATCTCAAAGAAATTCTTAAGATCAAATTAGATTTATTAGTTTTGGGGATTTAATGGCAATTTTCGGGTTGATTTTATGCTTGGACGTAAATCATGTTTTTGACTATGATAGATTCGTTTTTGGAAAAAATGTATTTGACAAACAGAAATAGGTTTTGAAAAGAGCTTTCCAACGAATCATTAACCGTCCAATTCGGAGTTACGGATAGAAAGTTATGGTTTTTGAAAGATTTCTGTGCAGTTTATTGAAATTCAAATATTTAGCTTGATGACCAAGTTTGATGAATGTTAGAGATTTAGATGATCCCAAATTTGATGTTTAATGAAGTATAGTTTATTTTGCGGGTTTTGATGATTTTATTGATCTTGAGAACTTAAATAGAATCTTAAATCGATAATTTGGTTTAGTGGGATCAATGAATATTGATTAGATATTGTTGTTATTTGAATGTAAATTGATTGGATTTGAGTTACTCGATCATGGAATTATAGTTGAGCCTTATTGGATTTGTTCAAATATTTTATGGGTCTTATGGAATAAATGGATATTTATTATCGGATCGGATCATTGTGAGTATATGAGTATTCTAATATTTATTCGAAGTTGGGATTTTCATTAGGACTTTGAAGTGAGTTGTTGATTGTAGGTCTATAAGATATCGGCTTTTGGGATTATTGGACATAGTGCTGTTATAAGTTGGTTATCAGTTGTTTGGGTCGTGATTGATTGTTTCTGATTAATTATTGTATAATTGTTATGCTAGGTTATCAACGTGCGAGTGGTCGTGGCTTGTGTGGACCGAAGGTGAGTAGGCCTATCGATTTATTTCGTGTGAGCTTTTGCTCTATAACATTGAATTTCATATGCCAATCATATTTGTGTGATATTATGGCCATCCATGTTTATATTTTGTAAATTTGCATATTTTGGATATTTTCTTCATATTGATCAAATTGTTTTCGTTGAATGAAGTTGCATGATTTAATTCACTCTGTCATTAAAATAGATGAATTATGCATTCATGGATATAATATTATTCTGATGCTTATGTTTCGAAATAATATTTGGATTAAAGATTTTCATTTCAGAGTTTTGAAAAAATTTAGGACTGTGGAGAAACCTATCCTAGGATTTTAAAGATCATATTGATATTTTCTGGAATAAATCTTCCGGGGAGGAAGGTCTAGACTCGAAAGGAGTCCCAAGATTGGGAGGGGTGTGGTAAAGCATTCCTTGCAGCGGCGGATTCCTTTGTTTGGAGTCTGCAGCAACCGGGGCATCCTGGGGTGTTCTCGTAGTGATGGGCGGCGACCCATCAGCGTCTTCTAGATCCGACGTCTCCTCGAGGGAGCTTTTTGAGCGATTTAGTCGCTTGGGGCTTGGCACACCTATTTTGGGAAATGGTTCTTCCGATTGAGAACCCTACCCGGTCATATCATTTAAGCTGCATGATTTCTATGACGTGGACAAAGGATTGGGCCATGATGCTTAAAATTATATTTTATTAAGCTCATGCATTTAAATTGATTTAGTAAAGAAAATTCTTGTTTTGTTTTTATATATAACTTTATATATATATATATATATGTTGGTATCATTTAACTCTCATGATTTCTCTAATGTGGGCCAAGGATTGGGCCACGTGCGCATTAAAATATTTTTTTAAAGTTCATGATTTTAAATTGATTTAATAAAATAAAAGATTTATTAAATGAAATTCTGATTTTCATAAAACTTTATTTTTATATATACTGTCACGTGAGGTAATTTGTCAGTGGGCTTATTCACTGAGTTAATCACTCACCCTTTTCGATATGGGCTGGTTGTTTCATAACCAGGTAGCTCATCTTCTGAGGACCAAGACAAAGCTTGAACTTTTCATGTGCTTCAGGGATCTCGTCGAGGTAGCAGTACTGGAGAATAAATAATAGTCACGATCAATTATTTGGATTTACTTTAGTTTAGATGGCTCCTACAGGGGTGGTTTAGTATGTCTTTCCATTTGAATATTTTATTTCTGTTAAACTCTGATATTTTGTAAGACAATTTATGATTTAAAACCCTTTGATATTATTTACTTTATTGCCATTGTTTTTTTAAATTATATTTATATTATATTGGTATCATTTATTTAAAAAAAAAAAGAGTTGCAAACTTTGGTCTTGTAATTGGATTAAATTTAGTAGCGACCCGTTTACCGTCCGATAAGCGGTTAGGTAAATGTGGGGCGTTACAGTGATCTCCAGATTTGTCGGTATCGTCGGAATCTCTGAGATTGTCGCTGCTGTCGGAAAGGATCCCGGCGGTGCGCGGGTGTGCGCGTGCGTGTGTGGGGGTTCTTCAGGGATTTGGATCGGATGCGTGCCCTGGCGGGCACGGTCGGATCATCTTCTCGGAAGGGTGAGGGTGTCGTTCCTGGTTGAGGCACCCGATAGCGGCTCAAGAGGATTCCAGGGTTTGTGTGATCGCCACCTGCTTTTTCTGAAAACGCAGGAAAAGGTTGGGTTGGATTTGATCGCCTACGTGGGGAGTTTGTGGGGTCTCCACTCTGAGACACGGATATACCGTACACAAAGGTGAAAAATAGATAATCATATTCTGCTTCCGGGGCTTGACTAAAGGAGTCTTGGGACATTGTGGTGCAAATGGGGTGTGTATAGGGGGCGGCTAGTGGGATCAAGCCGTCTGGTGAGGGGCGGCTACTAGGGTTTAGCCGTCCGGGGCCTGGTCTGGTTTGGGCAGAACTTTGGTAGGAAATGGGCTTGATTTTGGACAGAGGCTAAGCTATGTTTAGCCTGGGTTTCTGGAGGGTGGAATGAGAGGGTATTTTATATAGGGAAATGGGTATTTCTCTCACAAAAGGGGCTCTCTCTCTCTCTCTCTCGGGATTTCTAGTGGGGAAAGGGAATGTGAATTGTGGGTTGTGTATTGGTGTCTCCCTCTATTTATAGTAAAAGAGAGGCAGGGGAATGTCCAGGGGGTAATGGAGTGGCTTGGCTAATAGTATATGTGATTAGACCCCTCATTAATTCTTTGGTTCTTCTGTCAGGACTAGGTGAAGGGCGGCTAGTGCTAACTAGCTGCCCAGCATGGGGCGGCTACTTCCTGGTAGCCGCCCCTATCATGACCTACCAAACGCCCCATCTCTGACAAGCGGTGGCTTGGGTCGGTTACTTGGGTTGATCCGGCTAAGATAGGGCGGCTAAAGGTCATCCCCCCGCCGCAATGATCAGCATTTAATACTGCTTTATGTCCCATCCAGGGGACTGGTCCAAAGTCATCCAGGGGGACGGCTAGTGCTAACTAGCCGCTTGGTATGGGGCGGCTAGTTAGGTCTAGCCGCCCCTAGCCAGGGACTTATGGTTTTCGGGTTTCCGGTTTTCTGGTTTTAAGTTAGGGCTAGGGTTAGGGTTTTGGTTTAGGGTTTGGGTTTAGGTTAGGGTTAGGGTTAGGGTTAGGGTTTCCGGTTTCCTGAACTTCGGTTCTCTACTTGATGTCCAAATGTGGGATACTTGAAGTATTTGTCTTTTTGGACGGTCAAAATTGGGGTATCTACAGCGGGTGCATCGAGGGCCCCCAAATCTCCCCCTTTCATTCCCCCTCCCTTGGTGAGCACTCCCACCTTCTTTTCTTTGGTTTTGATGTGTTAGGAGTTGTTGGGGAGTCATGCATGCTAGGTGGTTATGTTGGGGTGAGAGAGGAGGGTTGGGGAGGGGTTAGAGGTGGCTGGGCGTGCGTGCAGGTCCGTCTGCGTGAGTGCGCGCGCAAGCACACGCAGAGGGGCGCAGTCGAGCGCGCGGGCGTACGCGCGAGGGTGCACGCGCGTCTGGGCACGGTGTGCGCAGCGTGCGCGCGCGGGGTGCCTGGGGCTCCCCGGAGATGCGTGTGAGGCTGCCCGGGGCCGGTTTGGGCGTGCTAAGGGTCGGCACGCTCGGGTGGGTGTCCAGGGGGCTCGGGCAGGCGTGCGTGCGTGTGTGCGTGTGTACGTGCTTGCAAGCGTGCGAGCTCGTATGCAGGCATGTCTTTGTCCTTAACATTTCTTGTAGATTCTAAGTATTATTGTGTGGTTATACTCCCCCCTTTTGATACCCTTATCTTGCAGATCTCATCGGTGGGATGCGCGACGATCCGGATATTTGTTAGTGGCTCGATTCCAACCGTTCGGAAAGCGCTCGATGCACGTAGTCGTGCATCGCGCGTCCATGGGGCTTCTTTGCACCCTAAAATGTTAGAAATTGCATGCTAGGACTGTATGGCTTGTATATTGGGTAGAACCCCCTATTCTACCATGTACTTGCATACTTATCGTATTAATCTTTGAATGATCATGTATGCATGTGTCTTGTGTGTTAATATGGATGTATAGAATATGCATGCCTTAGGTAGTCCCTATCTATAATACTACCTCCTTACGTTAGTAAGATCTAGCATTATTAAGCTTGGGTTAATAACTGAGTGCATAACTGATATTCCTTGTTAATAAGACTGGAGGACGTTGTGTAGATATTGCACCCATCTGTTGGGGCAAAGCTATGACCAGCTTCCAAAGAGGATGAGGCTTTTCCTCTCTCGCCCTCCCTCTTTGTGTAAATTGAGTAAGTAGATGTAGTTCCTACTTGACTCAGCTTCGCTTGGGATTATTGACATGCACCAGTTAGTGCACGAGAACGCGCTTAACCCTCCCCTTTGAGTTGGTGATATCCAACGCCTGCTTGAGTCATACTTTGTGTGATTGAATGTTTATTGTGCCCTTGTATGCATGTTTACATAGGTCATTTCTTGTATGCATGATGTATGAATTGTTAATGATGTAAATCCATGTTAGGGGGTACCCTTATAGTCAATTATTAAGTTATAGTGCATGTGGTTCATGTACATAACTATGATACGATTCTCCTTTGATATGTATGCGCGTGTTAAACTAATCAGGCCTATCCGTCATAGGCGTGACTATGACCCACTATTTGGCCGTATCCTATTAGTTAGAGCGCTAGCGATGTAATCACCCCTTGCATCCGAGTGATGCATTTATTTAGAATTCAGGAGAATTCATCGTTGTATCGGTTTTATTAAACCGGTGGTTACGACATTAAGTTAGGCCTACCCGTGCTAAGCGTGTGTATGAACCGCTTGTTAGGTAATGCCTTAGGATTATTTCTGCACGAGAGCAAAGGTAACCCCTCGCATCCAAGCGACGCACCTATATGGGAGTACAAGAGTATTCGATATGTAATTCCCGAGTGATATTGTGAGCTTGTGGTCGTTCTCCCCTTCGTCGGATCCGTGTCGAAGCTGCCCAGAGTGTAGCTGTCCTGCGGGGTGCTCCCAAACGCTATTCATGACATCTGTTGGTGAGACCATATGGTAGAGATAGCAGTCATGGAGAGGCTACCAGGTAGAGGCTTCCCAGGAGAGGGCTACCGGATGACGAATGGTGTAGGTCGATCGACCATTTTCCTCCCCTTCGTTGGCTCCGTGTCGAAGCTACCCGGTGTGTAGCTGTCCTATGGGGTGCTCCCAGATGCTATTCATGACACCTGTTGGTGAGACCATATGGTGGAGGTAGTAGTCATGGAGGGGCGACCATGTAGAGGCTCCCCGGGAGAGGGCTACCGGATGACGAAGGGTGTAGAGCAAAAGTGTCTGTCCCAAAAGTCCCTAGGGTCACCCCTTGGGGCCTAGGGTGAGGATGAGTTGAAGTTACGTTGCTACGTGACCCGTTCAGTTGTCCGTCCGTTCCCATAGTTGTTGGGTCCGGTTAGATATCGATATTGAGAGACATTGGTAGATAGTTATCTCTATGTAGTTAATCCAGTAGTGTTGTGTGGACCAATAATTCCGCGTCTCTTAGACAGACGGTATGGTCTCTCCTCAAGAATCCCAAGAGTCTCCCTCTGGGAGTGAGGGTGAGGGTGAGGTTGGTTGCGACACTGCATGACCCTGTTATCCATTGGGTTCCCACCCATATTTTCCTTAACATTAAATTGTTGAATGGTGTTTGGTTTCCATCACTCACTGAACTTGTAGCTCACCCCTCACGTACTGTTTCTTTTACAGGGGCGTTGTTGGGAGTGGAGCTGGAGCTTCCCTGTGGCGTGGTCTTACGTGCGTTGAGCGTTCTGTCCGGCGGTTGTATTTGTCAACAGTCCTAGAGTTTTGTGTATTTGTCAATCGTGCGTGTGGCACATGATGTATTTTATTTGGACTAGACTTGGCTCTCACAAGACATTGATTGTGTATTCGAGTCTGTAATCATGTTTTTGATTTACAAACTTACTGATATTTTTATGCTTCCGCATTTCAGTTGTTATTAGTTCTCATTGCTTGTTAGCCTTGTGTATTATTTATTGGAGTCATTGTTGACCTCTTGTACTTCATAGCTGATATTTTACATATTTGCCACGTCTCGGGGATGGTCGTCCTAGGGCGTGATAGACAGGGACAAACAGACGGATGTAGCATTTCCAGCTTGGTCGTAAGGTCAGCCACGGAATGTCTCTCTAATATATATAAAAAAACAACAAAAACAACATATTGGGTATTATCTTTTATCTTTCATGATATTTTTCACTATACCTAATTCAAAATTTAAATAAATAAATTATTTATATGTAACATATTTATTATATTATATTACGTATATATTATTTCATATCATATAATAGTTTATTCTCTATCATGTATCAAAATGTTCACCATGGAATATTGAACAATGTTACACTAAGTATCTTTTTACAATTTTAAATGCAGTACTATAAGCCTCATTAATACCTTTCACTTTCTGTAACAAGGTATATAATTCGTTGAAATTTTTTCACATCTTCAATAAAAATAATATTATTCAATTTATTAGAGCATGTATTTTTATCTTTTATAAAAGTATATATCTTATTAGATAAAATATATGATTTAAAAACAAAAACAAAAACATACGTGGTGTACAATTCGGAGAAGAGTAGAACATTCTTCCAACCATAACCTTATTATACACAAGTAAATGTTCTGACATGAAGTTGGTAGGCTCACACATGAGGTCTGATTTTATTTTTTGGCGTTGTTACATTCAGTCATTTTTACAGTCCAAAATTTAGTCTTAAATGCGTCGTTAGATATTTAGTGAAACATATGAATCAATAGACGTAGTATATACATTGTTAAACTTCTTTTTACATTTATTAAAATGAATTCATTCAATTTGAAATGAAGTGACGTACTTTTTTTAGGGATTTTTATTTTTAAGTCCTCGTAAACTATAAGATTTAGCGATCGATCCCTCACTTCTTCATATTTAGGTTTTAGTCCCTACATTTAAATGATAATTTAGGAATAGGTCCCTCCCAGGGACTAAAAAGGAACATATCATTTAAATGTAGGGACTAAAACCTAAATATGAAGAAGTGAGGGATCGATAGCTAAATCCTATAGTTTACGGGGACTTAAAACTAAAAATCCTTTTTTTTATCAAAGCACATATGATGTTCAATGTTTTTTTAAAAAAAAACATGTAAAATGCATATTGGACGATAAAAAAGGATTGAGTCAAACATTTCTTTTTTCACACCCCGTACGAACTAAGCCATAGATGAGTGTCTCTCAGTTAGGCCTATCAATGGGTCGGATCCGGGTCAGGTTAGGGTGGACTCGGACCGGACCCAACCCATTTGATTGTCGGGTCCTTCAGGCCGACTCCATATTAGTTCTTGAGTCGGGTCAGGTCGGGTCGGGTTGGGTCAACCCACAAGCCTAGGCCAAACAAAGAGAGAGGTCGAGGAACTTATTAAAGGCCTACAATGGCTTCATTTTTTTATAATATAATCTAGTATATTATAAATAATTCTTCACTATTTTGATTTTTTAATGCTTTATGATGGAACATTTGAAGTATAGTTTGGATTATTATGCTTTTTACGTGAAGTTAAAAGTTTTAAAAATATTTTAAATGCTTAAAATTTTAAATGATTATTCAGTATTTAGTTATAAGTGTTGGATTTGGATAATGGGTGTTGGGTTGAATCATAAAAAAAATCACATAGGATTTAGTTTAGGTCAATCGGGTCCATAGGATCGAGTTAGGGTGGACCCAGACCCAATTCAACCCATTGACAGGCCTACTCTCAGTGTCCCTGAATGACAAGGTCACAGATAGGTGCCTCCAATTGCACCTCTTATATTCCAGTGCACACCCTTATAAATTGATATAGCTTGAAAGATCTATTTATAATCGAGTATGGAGCACATCCCCTTATTTAAACAGTTCGACACATATATCATCGAGGTTAGCCTACTATTTCGACATTAAATCTGTCGACGGTGAGTCAGTGACACAAAATTGAAAATAACATCTTTGGAACAGGTTCATCATACAAGATGTTGAGTGAATGTATCTTATTCGCCTGTTCTGGTGTCGAAATAGACAGTTAATAAAATCCGAGGTTCTGAATCCTTGTCGACACAGGCAATGTCGAGTGGAATAGGATACCTCGACACAAGGTTGGTCAATGCATCATTCAGTACCTTTAAACATTTTTTCTGGACGTACTGACATAATAACTGTCGATAAAGTGAAATTATCTCGACAATATACGAGTCGACGGAAGTGATGTACCTTGACACAAGCAATATAATGTCATTACTAATAGTAGGTGCTCATTCTTCAATTTCTAAGTTGTTAAACAAAAATAACACATTCATACATTCGAATAAGGAAATATATAAACACAATTACATTTAAACATTGAACCCTCAAAACATTCAAACACTGAACTAATAAGCATTTAAACATATTAAAAATGAAGGGCCAAGGTTGTTGACTTCAAAATGTTATACAAAAAACAGAACTTCTTTTATTTGTTCTTCCTCTTATGGTTATGTCTTTTGATCGATTCTTTTGGAGCCATAGTATATCATTCCTATTGAGTTAAGGATTAAAACACACAAAGGAGAAATTTTTTTATGATATTTGTGTTGTATGAATAAGTCATAATTGGTTAAATCATTCTAAAATTATATAAACCCCTAACCATGATTTCGAAACATGAATCAAAACCTACAAAAAAACAATTAGCACATTGTTTAACTTCAAAATAAAAAATAAAAAATAATGAGATCACTTAAATAAATAAAACACTTTGTAAAAGATTGGACCATTTTATAACTTCAAAAAAAGGTAATCATTTCTCATATGAATCTAATCCTGGATGTAAATACTAAACGTGAATTAAACCCTAAACAACAATAAAAACCTATAAAAAAAAACTTAACACCTAACTCATAATATTATACAAGTTTAAATGAAAATAGAATATGTAACTGTATCACTGAACATATGAGATCAATCTATAAAAGTGAGCATATTTACAAATATAAATTAAAAATTATATGAGATAATCAATCACAAAAATAAAAAAATGTGGTTACACAAGATCAATACTTGCCTTTCAAGAACCCAACAACAATACAATAGAGGTAACGAGATGTCGACAGAGAGGGAAAGCACGAGATGAGATGTCGACGGAAAAAAGATCATGTGATGTCAACGGGGAGGGAGAGCACGGGGCGACAAATATCGATGGAGGGAGTGCACCAGATTGCTTGAGTGGATAGTGAGGGAGAGCATGGAATGGCTTGTCAACCGGGAGAGAGAGTGGTACAGAAAACTAGGTTTCTTGGGTATTTCAAATGTCTTCAAAGGTTGGGTGTGCTCAAAAAACCAAATCCCATTTTTATACATGAGGGGTGTTTAAATAATGGGAAAGATCTTCTTAACTCCCTCAAATCTTCTTAAAATCACAAAAAGTCCCTTTAAACTCAGAAAATAATCCTAGGTACTCATAAAATGTATATGGTTAATGAATTTAATCCCCCGGTCAAAATATATCAAAATAAGTCCTTAGAAACTTACTAAAATTGGATTCAGTCCTTACAAACTCTATCCCCCCGTATGGCATGAAGAATTAGGCCAGAATAAGGAAGAATACAGGAGAATAGTAAAAAAAAGTTGTTTGTTTTGACATAATAAACCCCGATAATTATGTCTGGATAAGTTAGGATAAGGCCTAATAACTATTCTAAGGAAATGTTGGAATTGCTTATCAGACCTTATTTATGCAAATGGATAAAAATACCCTTCTCTGTCATTTTAAAAAATTTATCTCACTTAACAGTCTCACACAGATTTCAAAAACTGTCACATCTATCAAATCAATCATATATTTCTCACACTATTCCCAGGGGTATAGTTGTCATTTAAAAAGTTATAAATTTTTATTCATCCCTTATCAACCATTTATCAACACTTTATCCAAGATTAACCAAACAACAAAAAAAGCATTTTTACGTTTTCCAATGAGAATAACAAAAAATGCAACCAAACAAAAAATTGCTTATTCAGTCTGAATTGTTATCTATCCTAGTATAGCTATCAGGAGCGAATAACTCAATGTCACACCCCATACGGGGGGTATAAAATTAGATTTAATCCTTTTGTAAGACAAAAATATCCCCATCATTTTTCAACATTCTCATCTCCTGAAATATCATCCTTAACTGTAAAAAAGAAATAGCCCTCGAACCTCATTTGATCTACAAAATTGAGTCATTTTTCAATACTTTCACCTCCTCAGTCTCATCACAGAGACCGAACAAAAAAAATTACAGTTTCATCAACTTCATTATAAAATAAGAGAAAACAAATTAAAAACCAAATCAAAATTTTATAACAAATTTTCATCTCAAAATACCTAGCAACAAAAACATAACATCATGATTATAGAGTTATAATTTGTTTAATAAAATTTAAATAAATCAGTATATACTTTCAGATAATCATAACGATTTTTTGTGATTTTAAGAAGATTTCAGAGAGTTAGGAAGATTTTTTTATTTTATAAGGATTTTCGATTTTCATGAGTTATCAGGGAGTTATATCGGTTTTTTCTAACAAAGAAAATACAAAGGATATAACAGTAATTTACTATGCATTATTAGGGTTAACCACACATCTAATTAGTTATAAAGACTAAAATAAATATTATGTAATAAAATAAATATCTATGAAGATTTATTAATTTTACAGGAATTTTTTCTGATTTTTATAAAGTTTCGGAGCTACATCAATTTTTTTTCCTTAAATAATACGATGGATTTCTGTTCGGTGTACCAAATAGTTGTGAACGACGCAAACCGATATCAACAACACCCACTCGTGATCCGTGCCAAACACAATAAACCATAACAAACGCAAAGAGAGAGAGAGAGAGAGAGAGCGCGAGAATGATCGACGAAGCAGAACATGAAGAAGAGGAGGCCGAGGAGGGAGAGAAGTGGAAGAAGAAGAAGAATAAGAAGAAGACGACGTGGTGGGAGTTCCAGAGGGACCTGGTGGCGGGGGCGGTGATGGGCGGGGCGGTGCACACGGTGGTGGCGCCGATCGAGAGGGCGAAGCTCCTCCTCCAAACGCAGGAAAGCAATCGGGCTATGGTAATCGGGAGGAGGAGGAGGTTCAAGGGCTTGGTGGATTGCATACTGAGGACGATCAGGGAGGACGGGGTTCTCTCTCTCTGGAGGGGAAACGGTACCGGCGTCTTGCGTTATTACCCCTCCGTCGCCCTCAATTTCTCTCTCAAGGTATCTGATTTCCCCCCCCCCCCCCCACTCTCTCTCTCTCTGTGTCTGGAATGTGTTTGTGTTTAGGCCTGTGAAGAGTTTTTTGACGTTGAATGCTAGTTTGAACGGTCAAGACTGGTACGATTTTGAACAATCAAGATTTTTAGAAATGTTAAGTGATTTTGTGGAATGATATGTGATGCAGAGCGGATATGCGTGGGTTGGGACGGATTATATCTGTATCTGTTTGTTTGATTAGTTGGGATTAATCACTATTATGAATTATGACATATGAGGATCTGTCAGTTAGATTGGCTTAACAGCACTTTTAATAATCTGTTGCTCTTGAAACGGGCCAATCAGAACACTTCATTACAAAGTAGATTCACCAACTTAGGTCGGTGTAGGGGTGAGGTAACTTTGGCTCAAAAGGAGAATTCTTCCTTCTCATGAATCTAATTCTAGTTGATTTCGTTAAAGGAGAAATTTAGCATAGAATGTTCAGGAATGAACATTGAAATGGATGAGAATGAGAATGAATGCCAAATGGGCCCTAGATGTCGTGTCAATTGAGTAGCAAGAGAGGGGATTTCTTCTTGTCTCCATCCCTCTCTCTTGAAGATTTTCTTCTTCGCTTTTCACCATAGAGGTCATTGCATTAATGTGCATAAAGAAATATGTTTATAAACCCCTTACCAAGTTTAGAGAGATGTTCGATCCTGCATGGGGTCACTTAATTATTTTTTTTATCTTAAAGAAATTTAGAGAGTTTTCATTGTGAGGGTCTTCAGGTCTACTACTTTGGGCTTCATTACTTGTGATTCTCATAAGTCAAGCCCAATACTATATTACATGACTAAAGACACTTGTGACTTCATTTTTGTTATAAAAAAAAGTACAACACACATTTGAACTCGCATAGCGACGATGATACAATCTAGACACCTGGCTCTTATGAGTTGAAATGCTGAAGAGAAACTGTATTTTATGATTATTATTTTAGAATGTGGAGTATTCATATATTTTTCGGAAAATATTCTATAGATGAACATTTCAGGGTGAGACTGAGAGTAGTTTACGTGTTGTATCAATTTATGTTGCTGTAACAGGGTGATGTCTTCAAAGTTTTAAAGCTTAGAATTTTTTCGCTTAGCAGCCCCAAACCATCAAAATGATGAACCAAATTCACTAATCCAACTTACTAGTGCATTTGTTATTTCTATATAGTTTTTTCAATGTTCTTCTATGCTTGTTATATCATATATTTAAAATATGATTTGTAAAAACATATCAATTAGTATTTGTTAGTTTGTCCTCCTTAAGGTTTTGACTATATTTTATATAAAACTTATGAGTTTTGTATGAACCAAAATATGTTTAATTTCACTGCTGTTTAGGTGGTTGAAAATATTATCCAGTTAAGTACGTAGCTCAAACATGGACCTGTACCTTAATCTCCAGCAAATAGGTGGTCCTGATTACCTGCTTAATTAACCATCTTGGAATCACTTGTATTATGGCTACATCACTTTAAAAGAAATATATACTGGATTATGGAATTCGTTGTGGGGAACCTCTGCATCTGATTTCCCCATTTAAGCAGTAAACTATGTTTCTTTGTGTTTGCATGAGTTTTTGTTGCTTGAAGTGGGAGAAAAATGGGCAGGAAACTGGTATTGAGTAAGGGGATTCATGAAACTGTAGGAAATCTACTTGGAAGAAAAGGCGTGATCAAAGCACAATCGTGACAAGTTGGTGAGTATTAGGAGGTTGTTTGCAACATATGAACATTTAGAAGGCATAGAAGGACTACTAGAATGATGGAAAATTAGATGAATTCAGATAGGGGATAAACTAATGTAAATGACTAGAGGGGGGATTCAAGGAGCACATGGTGTGAGTAGGGGATGGCTCGATGGCACACGTAAATTAAGCAGAGCATCTGAATTGATGGCACTGAAAAGAGGAAGAAAATACCTGGGGTAAATGGACAGGTTAGGAAACAGTAAACTCAGATTTAAAATGACCTATCATAATGAGCTCCCACCTTTCTTCCCAAAAAAAAATGATAAAACTGGGTGAAAATCAATGGACGAAGAGTTTTTGGTAATGCCAAACTGGACACTTTTAAATAATAATTAAACATTCTTGGGATATATGCTATATTGATGATGATGGTGGTGTCATATAAACCTATAAAACACTGTTGCGTCTTGTGCAATTTAAAAATACATACTTTATCTTTATTTGGTCAAATATGAATGATGCTTTTGCTTCATCCAATGTATTCCCTTATATTGTCTTCACAATTCTAACTCCTTGTTCTGAATTTTGTCAGTATGCTTTTCATGCTTTGTCTAAATCCATGGGTTTGCTCCTCATAGGTCCTGAGTTCGAATGCCCCTGACTTATCTGAAGCATAGGTTGTGCATCATTCTGTGTAATATGGGGGTGTTCCTAATCACTTGTCACCAAAAAAGTATGATTTTCATGTATAGAGGGATAGGGTGGTTCAAAATTATTTTACCGCATTGCACAAACATGCTTTGAGATGGATTGATTCTATAGAAAAACAGAGAAAATCTTTAATGATGTGAACTTTAGGCATTGGTGGCAGTGGCTTGAGCTTAGATAACTTGAGAGGAGAATTTGTGGTCGATATCATCTTGTGCTTAAAAACCTATTTCTGGTGTTCTCTAAGCCCCTGTTTGGATGGAAGAATAAGGACCGAATAAGGGAATAATAAACCCCATAGCAATGCTCGGATAAATTAGCATAAACTTTGAGAATAATTTCAAGGGGACTGGAGTTTGGAATAGACTATCCATTCCTTACACAACCCAAAAAAAAAACCCCATACCTAATGTAAATCAAAATAGATCGCAATAACAAAAAAATCCCGTATAACAAAGAAATTTATAGTGTCATTCTTCATGAATAATTGCACTTTTTTTTATTGATTATACTCATCTATACCTTGGGGACCAAGTTTTGTTGATGTTGATAGATGTGCTCTGTCAGTATTTTAATGTTCATGGGTTAAACCTGTTGGTATGAATTCCCAAGGTGCTTTTCTACCAGTTTGATGTAGCAATTTATTTCATTTATAATTCAGAATTTTGTCGGGTTATATAGTATAGTTGATGTAATGCTGTAATTCAAATTAGATTGATGGCCGATGGGTTCACTTTAATCCTATGAATCTCGTTTTTATTTGCATGCTGATAGAATTTTTTTCCAAGTCATAAGAGCTTGAATTTGCTCAGCTATCTTGGGAAGTTCCATAATACATTATGCATGACAGATGATATCAAATACTTTGTAAGGCTCCACTAGTCATTCATCCTAAACATGCTCCAGAAACCTTTATTCAAACCTACAGATTAATATAAAGATATTCTCTGGCTATAGGTTTCTAGTTTATTCCTAGGAGTTTGGAGATATATGAAGATTTGAATTTGGTTTGAAAACATCTTCTGTTACTACCCACAAGCAAGCAAGCAAGAGGATTGAATTTATTTCGCTGCTTGTTTTATATCCCCATTCAATTCAGTGCCTTATTTTAGCTCAAGTCAAGAATTTGATATGTATCTCCTTGTGTGCTCATGGTCCTTTTTTTTTCTTTCATTCTTTTTTTTTTTTTTGGCAATACTACTGATGTAAAACCACAGATGTCTAAGATTTGCATGCTGCAAGGTGTATTTTTGCATGTTGCATAATTGAAAAAATAACACAACACCATAATGCATATCTTGTGATATGCTCTGCAATTTTGCTGTCACTTTTAGACAGAGTACGTGTTGATTCATCCACAATTTTTTTACAGGATTTTTACCTTTTGGGAACGAACCATTGAAAGTCAACTAACAATTTATGATGCCACTAATACAGGATCTTTACAGGACCATGCTGAGGAGCGCAACATCCAAAGGCGAAACTGCCACACTGGGCGCCCCTGCCAATTTCATGGCAGGGGCTGCTGCAGGGTGCACAACACTCATCATCATTTACCCACTGGATATTGCCCACACGCGTCTTGCAGCAGATATTGGAAAATCAGATACCCGTCAATTCAAAGGAATCTATCACTTCCTTCACACAATCTACATGAAAGACAGTGTCAAGGGGATCTACAGAGGCCTCCCAGCCTCTCTACACGGGATGATTGTTCATCGTGGTCTCTACTTTGGTGGTTTTGACACAGCAAAAGAGATGATGTCAGAGAATTCTAATTCAAATCTGCCTCTGTGGAAGAGATGGGTGGTGGCCCAAGCTGTCACCACCTCGGCGGGACTGTTGTCTTATCCATTGGACACAGTTCGGAGACGGATGATGATGCAGTCCGGTTTGGAGGAGCCGGTGTACAGGAGCACACTTGACTGCTGGAAGAAAATCTACAGAATGGAAGGGGTGACTTCTTTTTACAGGGGAGCAGTCTCTAACATGCTAAGGAGTACTGGTGCTGCTGCGATCCTCGTTTTGTACGACGAGGTCAGGCAGTTTATGAATTGGAGTAGGTTATAGATGATGAAATTGAGTTTCCACTATTTGTTTGTTCTTTCCAAATGATCTGATGCGGAGGTAAGATAAATTGAAGGAAGCAGTTTTTTTGGTTGCTGATTAATGTTTTCTTAGGTGGAAATATGTTTGATATATGGAATATTGATTTGCCATGTTTTTTCTTTGTACAAGTGCATGGCAGTAGCTGACCAAATATCATTACATGTTTGCTCCTTTCTTGACATGCAAAAAAATCCAGGTTTCTTTGATCATTGTTTCTTGGAATCAACGAATTTAGTGGGAGTATAGGAAAGTGTAATACTTAGGCCCCGTTTAGATCCACAATGGGATGGATTCTGTGATGGGGAATCTGGCTTAATGCTATCATGGATCTAAACATTTTTGGGGGCGGTGATATACGCAGTCCTTTTTGTAGTCCGTTTTGCAGCCCCATATGGTAAGATAACGTAGTGTATACTACGTTATTATAGCATATGGGTCCTATCATAATATATGACCCAATTTTTTTTTTTATTATGAAAAAAATACACCAATGTATCTTAGTATATACTTCATTTCATATAATAGCATGCACTTCAAAAGATGAGTGTATGATTTTTAAAAAATTATGGACTGCAAAACGGGTTACAATTGGGGCTGTGTGTATCTTTTTCCTTTTTTTTTGCTGTTTGTGTTTATATGGCCCATACAACGTTCCCAGTTCAAATTTTCCACACCCCCCTACTTTTTCAAATGCCGACTTATCCATGGCAGTCCCAAACGGACCCTTAATCAATCCTGCATTCACTTTTGCAAAGTAAAAGTTTGAAGTATATCCCTAATTAATGAAGTATTTCAAGTATATACTAAAATGAATTGACTATATACAACATGTTTCGGATTGGATATCATACAATAGTTTAATATATTGCATCAAATGATTTCATATATTATGTCGACCGCAAAAGCGTACGAGTGCACAGTATGGGTATTGGATTCCATAGACAGCTGCCCAGTTTATGGGTGTGATTATTCTGCATGTTTGAATGGAAAGACTAGCATTTGCGTCATAGTATCTTCTATCCAAAATGCCCCCTAGTTTAAGAATATAGAACTCAACTAGAAACATAAATTATAGAGATCTACTTATCTATAAATGACAACGAATGTGATGAATTGTGTTTGTTAGAACAACTGAGTGCTCTTTGAGGGTTTCTAATTTATTAAAAACTGATATTCTTCCCCAGCAGTGGCAGTGATCTAAATAACTGTTGTGAATATTGTGGATAACCACCACCACTTCAACTCCCACCACTTTTTCCAATACCTCCTCTTCTCACTTCCATAACCCTCGCCTCTTTAACACCCCATTATGTACCCCACCTCTTATTACTTGTAACTTTTAATTTTTGAAATTCCTTCATGAACCTTATAAATTGAAGGGTTTACAATGTATTTCATAACCAATAAATAGTGAATAAAATACACTTCTCTGCTTCTCTATTCTTTATGTTTGTGTATTTTGTTTATATATTCTTATATTCATATATTTCATTTAGTTTATAACAAGTTATCAACACTAATAAGCTCTTGGCTTTCAAGAACACACGATGTTAGATAGATATTCGACTCAACGGTTTCTATATTTTTTGTGATGTGTGCAGGGACATCATGAATAGTTTTATATATATTTGTCACAAATGGTAGATGTTGATTCTTTTGTCAAACCATTATCTATTGTCTCAAATGGTAAGTGTTTGATTCATTTTCATATCTTACTTGTATGCATGTACTGTAACATTTCAATACTAAAACAAAAAGGGTATTATTACACCTAGGTCCATTTACAGTCAGGGAATCCAGTCTCCACATCACCCCCCCCCCCCCCCCCCCACTTTTTCTCACCCACTCCAAAATGTTTTCCCCTAAAACATCCCGTCAAAATTTTGGACCCCCCTTTTTACCTCCCCCTTTTGCCTCCCTGTTAGAGCAAATAAATTTCATTCTCTCTCCTCTATTTCCAACTACAATTTTTTGTTCTCAATCTCCTCCAGCAATTGAATATCTAACAATGAATAGTTCATTTCTTTTTGTGCTACACTGATTCTTTTTTTTCTGCAAAGTTGGAGAATTTTTTAAGTCCAGACAACACCAGCCAAATCCGGTAGGGGTACAATTCGTTTTTCTGTAAAAAAAAAAAAAAAAAGGGTATCTGCCTCGTTTTTTATTATGTGCTTTGCTTATGAAATTATTGACCTTTTTCATATAATGAATGAATGTTTTCATTAAAAACATATATGCCTTGTTAAATTGCATATATGTCGTTTAAGAGAGTATGGATTAGGCCTGTCAACGAGTCGCGGGTCGACCCGGACCCGATCCGATAATAAATACCCGACCCGAAGGACATGACAATGAAAACGGGTCGAGTCTGGGTCCAATTGACCCAATCCAAATACTTCGTAATTTTTTTATTTATGATTCAACCCAACATTTATGATCCAACCAAACATTTATAACTAAATATTGAATACTCATTTAAAATTTTAAGCATTTGAAATATTTTTACAATATTTTAACTTCACGTAAAAACGTAATAATCTAAATCGTATTCCAAATATCATCTTATTAAACATTAAAAAATTAAAATAGTGAAAAACTATTTATAATATATTATACTCTATTAAAAGAAAAAAAATAAAATCATTGTAGGTCTTTGAAAAGTTTCTCAATCTCTTTGTCTAGCTTACTTTGTTAATGGGTCGACCCGACCCGACCCGAGATCCGATGTGGACCCGACCCGAAGGACCCGCCAATCAAACGGGTCAGGTCCGGATCCACCCCGACCCAACCCGGACCCGTTGACAGGCCTAGTATGGATGTCCTATGATTACAGATCAAGAAGCTTGTGATCTCTTTTCATTCATTGACCATTATATACATACCCTACGAAAGCATATATTTAATGTATATATTTAAACATGTAGGTCATCATAGAAATAAAGGACCATATACTCAAATAAATTAGATGCATACCTCATTTGTTTTTTTTCTAGTAAAATAATCACTCGGATAAATTAAAATCATACCGTTTGCATCTATTCTAATCAAGTATATATTCACCTACACGAGTACATACTCCACTGGGAATTCATTTCACCAAGTACATGATGATTCTCCCTTAGACATTCTCGAAGCAAATAATCAAAGAACACTCGAGACTACTTAAAACAGCCAAATAAATTTGACATGTATATAGAACCTTAAAATAGCCAAATAAATGACGTATATAGAACCAATAAGCGTTCGAGTGCACATAACGCATCACCACATGAATTTTCCAAGTCCCAAACCAAAAAAAGATGAAATATATAAAGAAAAAGGCAACCCCCAAATCACTACCCATCATACCAACAAATTTCATTACCAAAAGCAGAAGTATATATGTTCTAATAAAATATAAAACAGACCAAAAATTCAGTCCACCATGCGCACATCCCTCATCGCCCAAATAAAACCAACACCAGAGAAAGATTAAAAATCATTTCAAAATATTCACCTCAACAATTACCTTCATCTCCACCGCTCAAGCAGAGCGGTATAGATCCTTCATTGCTGCTTGCACTCCGCTGGCCGATCACCCTGCTGACCTTCAGCACTGACTCCACCACTCTTCTGCAATGAATATCATATACTCTGATTACTATAAAGAGCCTACTAGTAGGGGGGAGAAGAAAAATTCAATTACAGTACAGTTCAGTTTCAAGTAGCTTAATCAGCTACACATTCAAAATCACGCAAATGGGATTTAAAAGATGGTTACAATCTCTCATCTTACAAATGAGATACCACTTACATTGATCAAACAATTACAAAGACTTCCACCCCATGGCACAGCAAAACTATTAATGAAAAAAACAAGAGGCTTATACCATACCTTTAACCCATATGTAGACTCCTGGGAAGGAGGGTGAAACAATAGTATTACAGAAAGGTTCACTTAAAAAAGGATGCAACAGTACTTACTTTTTTTCTGCTCTTGCTGTCCTCTTCCTCATCTTCCTCCTCATCATCCTCATCTTCCTCCTCCTCCTCCTCATCATCATCATCCTCATCTTCGTCGCCCTCTTCATCTTCATCATCCTCTTCCAAATCAAGATCCTCTACTTGTACAGCCTCTCCGGTAAACCATGAAACTGCATGAGGAATGATCTTGTCCCGAATAGTTGACCTACATTAGCCAACAAGCATTATTTCCATATATGACTAAATAACATGTATTTGGGATTTTCAGCCGTTCTCCTAAGTAAAAGACTGGAAAGAGATATGCAGAAAAACATATTCTTACCCTATGTCATAATCAAGCTCCATTTGATTCTGAAGTTCTTCAGCCTGGCAAAATAAAATGGAAAAAGTGAATAAAATGAACACTTAATGTACTATGCATTAGAGTTCCGTTCCAGCTAAAAAAACTTACAATTTCTTCATCGATCACATTATCATCCTCGGGGACCTGAGGTGGATTGAAGAAGTTGAAGAAACTATCACATTTTTCAGTTTTAGTGATGGGTTTAGTATTCTTAGATCCCTTTCTAGGTTTCTTCTTCAGTATCTTCTGTGTCAAGCTCTTTCCTGGGAACCATTCAATATCCGTCCTACAAATTTGCCAAGCAAAACTCGATTATTGATGACCAAACAGCAGGAGAAAACCCAGCATAAATTTTTATCGTAAAAAGAAAACAAGAAAGAGAACAGAGACAAGACCTTTTTTTTTTTGAGAGAGAGAGAGAGAGAGATGACACTTTTTTTTTTTGAAATTTTGAAAGAGTCAAGACACTTACCCTATTGCTTTCTCTAGAATCGGCTCATCATCATCAATCATGTGGTATGTCTTCGTCAGAACAGAGTTCTTAAAATAAGGGTTGGGATCAAAGAAAAATTCAAGCTTGAAACCCTTGGGATCATCAATCTTGCACCACTTGATATCCTTCAGAAATTTGAGAGCTCCTTCATCGCGCTCTTGAATCTGAGGTCCAAGACAAAAAGAAAAACATGTTTCATGTCACTAAAGAAATAAGGGAAAAGAAATATTCAATTGAGATATTGTCTGACTAGACTCACTTCCTCAGACAGCACTTCATTAGTTTTCATTGCAGTGAGCCAGAAATCTGGCACTCCTTTCTCTATATACCAGTACATGAAGTGAGCACCCAATCAAGAATATATTGAAAAAAAAAGTGGAATGACAAGGGCTTGCAAGATACCTTCCGCAGATTTATCCTCGGCAGTGTTTTCCACTGTAGCATCCTTGGTAACACCTTCAGCTTCAACAACACCATTGACTATTTCAAACCTCTGCATAAAAACAACTATATGAGTGTTGAGGCAGAATTGAATCTTAAACCATGACATCATATGCGGAAGTCAGGAGTCATCATCAAGCTGAGTATACATTGCATCTATATGATGGCATGATAACAAAAGGTTTTGTTTTCTTTTTTTAAGATGTGGTGGGGGGAAGGAAAGGGTGGAGATTCTACATTTGGGGTACAATACCAAAAAGATAGAAAAAAAAAAAAAGAGGAGTTAGATCAAGCTATCTACTCAATAAACTAAACCTTATGTTGAATGCAGATTACATAACTTCAAACAAAATATCAAAGTTCAAATTACAGGATGCAGATGCCTTAAATTTGGTGAAAATGATCAGCATACAATCACACTAGAAAAAAGTCATTTGCATCATTAAGCAAACTTTTTTTTCAAAAGTGACGGGATTTGAACCCCAAGACCTCATGGTTGCAAAACAGTCAACCATTGAGCTATGGGTCCAACTCCAAGCAAAGCAAACATATTTTACAGATAATCAAAATGATTGAGAAAAGAAAACTAACTAGTAAATAAATTTCATGGTTGCAAATTCTACTATCAACATTGAGCTACGGTTCCACTGTCCAACTCAAAGGTCTGAACGAAGAACTAGTACATAAAATGATTCAGCAAGCTTCTTTTATTTTTGCAATATGGGCAAATCCAACTAGTTTATTCAAAAGGCTTCCACAAAATTAAATCTCTGAAATATGTTAACATACCTATATAACCTGTCTATTATTTCTTAATAACCAAAGAAGTCCCATTACAATTTACCTTAGTGTACAGAGGTTCATACAGCTTCTGGTATCTAGCCTCAAGTGCTGCCCTTTCCTCAAAAAATTTTGCCTCAAGCTCATCATGTTGGCCCTAACATTGAAAAGCAATAAGGTTAAGGACCAAAGTCATGTCTATGAATCGGTTAACATATAATATAATTAATAATCTCAACCAATTATGCAATAAGAGAAAGACAAAAACTGTGCAGGCCAAAAAAAATGAATATATGCAATTGCCTTCTGTGTGTGCTTGTGCAATGAGAGAATAAAAACACATCAAAATTTCAGTGTCATTAACAAGAAAAATACATTTATCATCTACTAAGACATCATATCATATGAAAAGGCAATCATAAATATGTAGTACTCCTGAAGACAAACTGTAATATTCAATAAAAAAAAGCAATAGAAACTTGCATAAAACTGGAGAGAAAGACAAGAAACAAGCCAGGAAGATGTACAATATGGGGATATACGTATTCAGAAAATGAATAGCCATGCAACAAAATTTGGAAATAAGAAAACAACTACAAAACACAGAAAGTACACCTTTTTTTTTAGGAGAAAACAAAAGTACACAATTGCAATGAGAACAATTAAAAAACAGCACAAAAACATAACGTGGGGGGATGATTTATCCCAATAGACATGGTTTGTGGGTGGTTTGCAGGCAAGGTTTCTCAACTAATGTTCAGGTTTCTTGTCAAAATAAATATATAGAAACACCTTGGCTTAACTGTCAAACTCAGAGAACTCTCTCGACAACATAATCAAGGCAGAAATATAATCACTGATTGACATTATATTCATGTAATGAGCAGTTGTTATAATTAAGGGAGCAACACAGATCACTTGTGAAAACTCAACCATTTGCAAAACTGCAAATTACATTTTAAGGGAACTTCAACCATCAAAACTACGAAGCAAATATTGAAAAAACATAATCATTGCATTTGGTTCATGAATAGCTTATCTAGGTGCAAAATAGTTATATGGGGATACAGAAAATTTTCTGTTCAATAGCTATTCATTTCATTTTGTCTTTTTATGTTTGTCTTATTAAAAATATAGTCATACTTTTGGAGGAATCAAGTAGGAATAAACTATAACTTCCAACTCTAAGTAATGCTATCAAGATTTCTTCTAACTTATCACTGCATAACCATTAATTGCAGTTAATCCATGCTAAACAAACATGTTTTTTTCAGGATTAAGCATATTCTTCCCTTATCCGCCTTCCTTATTCGAGAAAGAATTGGGGGCAATAAGAAAAACTTTGGTTAAGCTGTCAAACTCAAAGGAATCTATGAACACACAATCAAGACACGAAACGAGTACAACAGAGAGATGATTTCTTACTCAAACAGAAAAAGAAAAAAAAGAGGTTAATCACTCAAAAGACATCACTTTCAAAAAGTCCCAACATTACACAAGTCACAAACAACAAAAATAAATGAATGAATGAATGAATGATGAATGAACGAATGCCCACAAAACCCCAAATAAAAAAGGGGACTTGTTAGGGTTCAATGAAGAGACCTGGATCTCACGGAGGAACTCGACCCGCTTCCGGACTATGGGAGAGAGCGTCTCGAGGACGTCGGTGTGCTGTCCCGCCAGATTCTGAAGCTTATTCTACAAAACCCTAGAAATCATCAACACAGAATCAACAAAAAACAAGAGCAGTAACAACAGCAAGAGAGACAGATACCTTGAGAGCGTTAACGAGACCCGCACGATCTTCGACACTTAGAACTGGAAGAAAAAAAGAACAAAGAATCAAGTGAATCAAAACCGATGAAGATAATGAGATAGGGCAAAGAAAGGGGAGTCAGAGAGAGAGGGGGAGTACCATTAGAGGTGTTGGTGTCTGAGGGAAGGGAGGAGGAGAGATCGGACATCTTGAAGGGTTTGTTGTCTTCTTTGTTGGTTCTGTCGCTCATCGCAGCGCCTCCTCCCTTGCTTTTTTGTTGGGATGCTTTTTTTTTAGGGATATAAAAACAGCATGAACAGAGATGATGGGGTTTATATAGTGGTAGGGGTTTTGGATGACATTGGTCCGGGTTTGGACCCTGCGCTCTGGGGCCTGAATCCTTCCGACTGGTTTAGTTGGTTTTGCATTGCTAACGGCCCATCGAACTGACCGGGCTTATGATGTACAGTTGAAACACTGACCATCATTCTTAAATCTCATCTTTTGAAAATTATTTTTCTGAAATCTGTTTGCAAGAAGCTGCGATTATAAAACTGTTTAGTTGCGCGATTGCAGAATCAGCTTTTCTGCAATCACAAATGTTACGTAATCGTGTAACCAAACGCTACATCAATCATATTCACTAATCAAAACTCAAATCTCACATGTTTTCATTTTTTAAAAAGGAAAATCCATACAACCCCCTGAAATCTGATTGAAATCCATAAAACCCCATGTAAAGACATAGTAAATCCAAATAACCCGTGAATAAAAAAAATTTAATAGATGATGAATATTTTGCGCATATTTCGTTTAATTAACCCTAACTCAAAACATGATATATTAAAAAACTACTACAATGGATTAAGAATGTGAAAAATCATATGAAAATGACGATTTTACTCTCTCTAAATATTACAAAACTCTATCAAGAATGGTAAAATTGTTATTTATAGAAAAAATTTCACATTTTTAAAACATTGTAGGTTTTTTTGGTATATTATTTTTTTTTACCATAGTTAACTAAACATAATATTTACAAAATATTCATCATCTGTAAAATATTCATCATCTGTAAAATATTCATAATATTTAAGGGGTTTTCAAACAAAAAGAATAAGTTTTGTTCTTGTTTTCTTTGGGTCTTGATATGATTTCGGATTTATTATAGTATAACAATGATATAATGATGATTTATGATGTTTTACGAGTTCTTCGGTTTCGTTATTGAGTCTCTCGTACATGCGATCGCGACCTTCAATTTTCTTAAGCTCTCTTATTGAGTTTTATTTTATTCAATGTTCTTTAATATGAGATTTTTGATGAGTTTCGGATCTGATATTATGACTAAAGTATCATGATGTTTTCGGATGTTTTATAAAGTCTTTCGTATAAAAGAAATATATTTTTAAAATATATATATATCATGTTGAGGTTATTCGTTTTAAATCAAATCCTATTTTGATCCTTAAGAGTTGTTTTATATCCTTATATGCTTAGATCTAAACCAATTATGTGTCTTCATGATCTTTGAAAGATTCAAATGTAAACCATATTAATATTCACATCTATGATAACCTAGGGTTTTCGAAATATTTTATTTTAAGCTTTGATTTATTATAATCGGATTTTTCGTTATATAACTTGATTTCGATATTGATTCTTTTGGTTTAACAATGATTTTTTTAAATGATTCGTGATTTGTTTTCAAGGATAGAAGATTTAAAAGTTTTACAAAATTAGGGTTTTGTTATGTCTCGAGACGGCTCCCACAGGAGCCATCAGGTAGATGTGTGACGGCTCCCAGAGGAGTCGTCGGTCTGATAAGCGACGATTCCAATAGGAACCGTCGGGTGTGCTTCAGACGGTTCCTGCTAGATCCGTTGGGTAAGTCAACGACGGCCCCTTGGGAGCCGTCGGGTTCTGTGTGTACGGGCACATCTGGTTTCGTACGGTATGTACGTATTTTGATCGATTCGTATCGTTTTCAGGTCGGGTTAGGGTGCTTTAGACCTTCTGGTGTTGTGCAGAATTGTTGGACCTAAGGTGAGTGGGTCTTGTCTCCTACGTAGTTTTCAAAGGTTTTATGAATGATTTAAAATGTTATTTTCGTATTGAAAATATTATTATATTTGAAACGGTTGCATGCATTTTATTAAAAGGAAAATATGTGTTGATCATGCATGCATCGCTTCGTCTAGGTGACGCAGTCTAGGTGACTTATGTCTAGGTGACATGTGTTTAGGTGACACGATTTCCTGTGTAAAATTCTTACGGCTAGGTGATGTAGATGGCTAGGTGCTATCATACGGGCTTGCGTATCCGTTGCATTCATATGCATCATGTATTTGATAAGATTTGGAGAATATGCATTGGAATGAGATTTCTATAAGTTTGGGTTAATGAAAATTATTGTATTTTCAAATATCTTATTATTATATGTTGCAAATTGTTTTTTATGATATTTCTTATGATGTTGTATTAAGGACTATATTTTGATAACAATTATTATTTGGACCTCAACGGTCCATTCACTGAGCGTGTGGTTGCTCACCCCTCTTTCCTCAAACTTTCAGGGTAGTCGTTGGTGATCGTTATTCGGTGGTGGAGATCGTAGCTTCGTTTTATTTCTATTGCATTTAGGTGGATTGAATAAGCCTTTTCTTTGGCATGAAGTTTCCTTAGTCCCTTTCAGCAAAAACAGTTGGATGTTTGAATTTAGTTCATTTTGTATGTAATCATCCGCGTTTAAGATGAATTATGTTTAGATCCTGGTTATGTTTTATTTGGCATGCTTTTAATAAATCCCTTGTGTTTTAAATGTCTCGTGATTATGTGAAAAGTTAGAGGGTAATGACCCGTATCAAAGCTTCAAAACAGAGTCTTGGGTACGGGGGGCATTACAAGATCTCTCCTCTACTAATGCTACGGGTGGTGTGGGTCATCCATTTTTCTTTCATGTTATGTTTATAATTGGGCTCCGTTCTTAATATATTAAAGCATCAGCCTACCATTTCATATAAAAAAGAATCATTTATATAATAACAATGTAATAAAAACTACCAATAAAAATCTCCAATGACAGAAACTATCAATTACAGAACAAAAATGTAATATCATCCATGATTCATACAAAAACTATCAATTTATAAAAATTAAACTAAGAACATACATGTCAGGCCCCAGAGCGGCCGTCTCCGAGACGTGACAAATATATAATATCAGCAATCCATACACGAGGTCAATAAAAGACAACAAAAATGTAATATCATCCATGATTCATACAAAAACAATCAATTTATAAAAATTAAACTAAGAACATACATGTCATGCCCCAGAGCGGCCGTCTCCGAGACGTGGCAAATATATAATATCAGCAATCCATACACGAGGTCAATAAAAGACTCTACTCAATCATCAAAGGTACTTAAAACATTTAACAAGGAAGCTGACATGATATATAAACATATGGCGGAAGCTTAAAATGACTTAGTCTGTAATTTAAAGACATATTACAGATCGGAACACATAATCAACTATCATGTGAGAGCCAATATACAACAAAGACATCAAACACTGGTACTGTGCTCAAGCACGAGTAGCAATACATACAAGGAAACGGGGGATGCTGATGGCCTCTCTCACTCGCAGATCCAAAACACGTGCGCTGCTCTGCTACGGTACTGCGCCTACGGAAGCTCCACCTTCAGGTCCGGCTCAGCGACAACTGGAGGAAAACATATGCGAGGGGTGAGCCACACGCTCAGTGAATGGTACGATCCATGCATCACAACACATATTAATCTTTCAAGCATTCAAGTCTCAATAATCGTAACAACAACTTAAGTTGGCGGTTGGGTGTCGACCCAAACCTACCACACCATGTTAAATATTCTGAGTGATTGGGGTTCCAACAGATGGAACAGTCACTTAAGTCATTGGGTCGGGTCTCAACCCAACCCACTACACCCTCACCCTCACCCTCACCCTTAGGTGACATAGGACTATATTGGGGAAAAGGGGTCAACTGGTCTACGCCTTTCGTCTTCCGGTAGCCCTCTGCCGAGTAGCCTCGACCTGGTATCCTCCCATGACCTCTACCTCTACCGTATGGGCGCACCACCCGGCGTCATGAATAGCATCTGGGAGAGCCTAGCAGGACAACTAAACCCGGGTAGCTTCAACACGGAAGCGACGAAGGGGAGAGAACTTGACATACGCGGTTTTTGATCCTCATGGATCCGTCTTACGAATTCTCATGAATTTCCACCAGAGCGCATAACTCAGATGCGGGGAAGACAGATGATTCATAATGTCGATGCCACGGTATGACCCATCAGAGGTCATACGCTTGCTTAATCGTATTAAGCAAGGTTCGTGGCCTCTTTATATATATAAGATATATAGAGATGGAGTATACAACATATAAATAATTACATAAGGAATTAAATCAAGAAGTATACAATTATTGTTACAACAATATTGTAATATTGTCTAAGGCATGCTTGGGCTCATATGTATAACACATGGATGTAATACTCTAGTATACAAGTTTATCATGATAGACAAATATTTAAAGTCACTACCTTATTCATGCCTTATACTCATGCATACATGTAAATACTAACACATGAATAACCTAGCATGGGACACAATACATAGACAAGTATGGGTCCCTACACATGGTACTAGGGTATATGATCCTAACATATTAAGTCTTAGCATGACATGGATGCAACCTAACAAGATAAGCAATAACATGCACACTTAAGAAGGTTAATATGTGGTTACGGTGCCCCAGGGGAGGGCAATGCATGTCTACGTGCATCGTACACCTCCCGAATGGGTTGGATTGACCCACTCACCGTAAACCGAGTCGTCGCGCGACCGCTCGCCAAGATCTGCAAGACAAGGCATCCAAATAGGTGAGTAAAGCCACATAAAAACACTTAAAAACAACTAGAAATGTCAAAGACTTGGATATGCACACATACGGGCTCGCACGCATGCGAGTACGCACGTATGCGCACATGTCCGAATGCCCCGACACCTACCCGAGCCCCCGGGCAGCCACACGCGTGGCCCCCGCACACTTGTGCATGTGCACGCATGCGTGCACGTGCCCCCGAGCCCGGCCGCGCGTGCAGAAGCGCTGGCCGCGCGCCCAGGACTCCCCCCACGCGCGCAGGAACCCAGCCGCGCCTGCACGCGCCCTCCGCACGCACCCGCTCGCCCCGCTCGCGTACACGCCCGCGCACGCCCGCGCGCAAGCGCACGCGCATGCGCACGCGCGCCCCTGCGCATCTGCCTGCGCCCGACAGCGCGCGCACGCGCGCAGACAGGCCCACACGCGCGCCCAAAGCTCAAACACCCCCCTCCCTCACCCCACACACACCCAAACTCATGCATATGGTGTGCAAGGTCCCCTAGCACCTACCCAAGCTCCAAAAACCAGAAAATAAAGAGGGGAGAAGTGTTTACCAAGAGAGGGGAGTGAAAGGGGGAGATCCGGTGCCCTCCGAGCACCCGCAACCACCTCAACCGCCACCACCACTACCAACACCTCCTCAGCTTCTCCTTAGCCTCTACTTTGCTGAAAAACAGGGGAAAAATCAGGGGGGAAAGAGAGGGATCTTGATAGGAAGAGAAACAACAACAACAAAGGCACACAAACCTTGTTTGTGCTCCTTCTTCTTCTTCTTCTTCAAAACTCACACACACACACACAATCTTTCACACACAAAGGGCTGGAGATGAAGAGAAAGAGAGAGAAGAGAGAATGAGAGATTTGAGAGAGAGCCCCCCCCAAAACGTGGGGAGTGGAAAAAAGAGGGGGGTAAGGTTAAGTCTAACCTCACCCCCTCTCAATCCAAATAACCAAGCATGACTTAGTGTTTAAGTAAAAGGGGGGTGGGCTTACCCAAAGGTCACCACATGCACAAAATATCTCATTTACTATTTCACTTACCAAATCAGTTTCGAAGAAAACCCGGATGCGGTTCGGAACTGCATAATTTTCAAAACGTTACCGGAATTCGATGAAATTTTTATGGGTGGTATAAAATGGTACCAGGACCCATAATATGCAGTTAGATTTTTTATCAGAGTCCTCTAGCTCACGCAGATGGCTAAAAAGCTAAAATTTTAGCAGTTCCGATCGAAAAAGAAAAATTCAAAAATGGCCAGAAATGACCCATAGGTTACCAATAGGCCAAAAAGTGACACATATATAACATTCTTCCCCCCTTAGGAAATTTTGTCCACAAAATTTAATACAAAAACATCTAAGAAGGAAAAAGATGTGGATATGCATCACGCATGGCGTCCTCGCGCTCCCAAGTGGCCTCGGCACCAGAACGGTGCTGCCAACGCACCTTAACCAACTGGACAATCTTGGTGTGGAGCTTCTTCTTGCGTCGGTCCAAGATCTCGATCGGCTGCTCCATGAATGACAAGTCCGGCTCGAAGACAAGCGGCTCGATCGGGATGATGTGGGCAGGATCATGGGCTTGGGCCAAGTGTGGGGGCAAGGCTAGGCGATAGGCCACCTCCCCAATCCGCACCAGGATGAGAAACAGGCTGATAAAACGCGGACTCAGCTTGCCCCGCACGCCGAAACGGAAGATGCCCTTCGACGGGGACACCTTCAGGAAGACATGGTCACCAACCTCGAAGGCGAGCTCACGGCGACGACGGTCGGCGTAGCTCTTCTGACGGCTCTGAGCGGTGCGGATACGCTCACGAATCGTCTTTACCTTCTCAGAGGTCTGGCGAACGATCTCTGGTCCCTCCAACTGGCGCTCTCCGACCTCGTCCCAGCACAAGGGAGACCTGCAGCTGCGCCCATAGAGTGCCTCATATGGTGCCATCCGAATACTCGAGTGGTAGCTGTTGTTGTAGGTGAACTCCACCAAAGGGAGATGCCTCTCCCAACTGCCTCCAAAATCGAGAATGCAGGCACGCAACATGTCCTCTAGGGTCTGAATCGTCCTCTCTGACTGGCCATCGGTCTGTGGGTGAAACGCCGTACTGAAATGGAGGTTCGTACCAAGGGCGTGCTGGAGGCTACGCCAGAACCTCGAAGTAAATCTCGCGTCTCTATCAGAAATGATACTGACCGGAGTGCCGTGGAGACGAATGATCTCTGAGACAAACAACTGCGCCAAGGTGTCCAGAGAGTCGGTGAGTCGGACGGGGAGGAAATGAGCAGACTTCGTCAGTCGGTCGACGATTACCCAGATGGCATCGCGACCCGAACGTGACTTCGGTAGACCCGAAACAAAGTCCATAGTAATCTGCTCCCACTTCCACTGAGGAATCTCAATGGACTGCAGCTTCCCCGCAGGACGCTGATGCTCCGACTTCACCTGCTGGCATACTAAGCAACGGGCAACGAAACGGCCAACATCTGCCTTCATCCCGCGCCACCAGTAGCCACGACGAAGGCCCCTGTAAATTTTCGTGCCACCAGGATGCACCGTGTACTTCGAACGATGGGCCTCGTCCAAGATCTTCTGCTTCAGCTCTGCGTCGTCAGGAATACATACCCGGCCTCTGAACCGCAGGATCCCATCCTCACGAATCTGGTAATCTGGTCGCTCACCCCGGGCGACGCCTTCAGAAAGGACCAGAAAGTGAGGATCCCGCCCCTGTGCCGTGCGGATCTCGTCGAGGAAAACAGGTTGCACCACTAACCTGGCTAGAAAGCCACCAGCAGGCGTCTCCCGAACGCTGATCCAACAAGCGGCCTCCTCCAGAAGCCTCCAACGACGCACTGCCAAGTGGGCGGCCATGCCCAAAGGCTTCCTACTGAGAGCATCTGCCACGACATTCGCCTTACCCGGATGATAAGCGATGTCGCAATCATAGTCCTTCAGGAACTCGACCCAACGTCTCTGACGCATGTTGAGCTCCGGCTGGGACTGCAGATAAGTCAAGCTCTTGTGATCCGTGAAGAGCTCGAACTCCTCGCCATAGAGGTAGTGCCTCCAAATCTTCAGCGCAAAGATGATCGCTGCTAACTCCAGGTCATGGGTGGGGTAATTCTGCTCATGGGGCTTCAACTGACGCGACGCGTAAGCAACAACCTTACCGTTCTGCATCAGGACGCAACCCAAACCCAGCCGCGACGCATCGGAGTAGACTGCGAATCCACCACTCCCAGACGGAATGGTAAGAACTGGCGCTGAGGTGAGTCTCCGCTTCAACTCCTGGAAGCTCTCCTCGCAAGATGGGGACCACTCGAACCGGACATCCTTCCGGGTGAGGCGGGTCAAAGGGACGGCTATCTTCGAGAAACCCTCAACAAACCTCCGATAATAACCCGCCAACCCAAGGAAGCTCCGAATCTCGGTGGGGTTCGACGGTCGCCGCCAATTCGACACGGCAAGCGTCTTGTCCGGGTCCACAGATATACCCTCACCGGAAATAACATGGCCAAGGAAGGCCACACGCTCCAACCAGAACTCGCACTTACTGAACTTGGTAAACAACTGATGTCGGGCCAAGGTCTCCAAGACAGTGCGAAGATGGTCAGCGTGCTCCTCAAGACTCCTCGAGTACACCAGAATATCGTCAATGAAGACTACTACAAAGGAGTCGAGGAAGGGTCGAAATACCCGGTTCATCAGATCCATGAAGGCTGCCGGCGCATTCGTCAACCCAAACGGCAGTACTCGAAACTCGTAGTGCCCGTAACGGGTGCGAAAGGCCGTCTTCGGAATATCCGACTCCCGGATCTTCAGCTGATAGTAGCCCGAACGGAGATCGATCTTTGAAAAGACACGCGCTCTCTGGAGCTGGTCAAATAGATCATCAATCCGCGGTAAGGGGTACTTGTTCTTCACGGTCCGCTTGTTCAGCTGTCTGTAATCAATACAAAGACGTAGCGAACCGTCCTTCTTCCGGACGAACAGAACAGGGGCTCCCCACGGAGAGACACTCGGACGTGCGAACCCCTTTCGAGCAACTCCTCCAACTGCTCCTTAAGCACCTTCAGCTCTGCTGGGGCCATCCGGTACGGAGCCCTCGAAATCGGCTCGGTCCCCGGAATTAGATTAATCTCAAACTCGATCGCGCGATCCGGTGGTAGACCCGGAAGATCATCGGGAAAAACCTCCGGATATTCTGCCACGACCGGAGTTTGACTGATATCTGCCCGCAGTGGTGCATCCTCCTCAGCGATGTACGCCAGAAAACCCTCGCATCCTCCCTGAAGGAGTCTCCACGCCTGGATGGACGATACGAATCCCAAAGGAGCCATGTCCCGATCGCCCACGAACTGGAAGGACCTCCGTCCAGGGATGCGGAAAGACACCGACTTTGCGAAACAGTCGATACTGGCGTGGCTAGCTGAGAGCCAATCCATCCCCAGGATGGCGTCGAAGTCCGTCATGGCGAGCTCGACCAACTCCACTGGAAACTCATGCTCCGCGATCGCCACGATACAACCCCGATACACCCAACGGAGGAGAATACGGTCCCCGACCGGTAATGATATCTCCAGCACCGCATCCAGAAGGGCTGACACCGCACCCATCCGTCTCGCGAAAGCGGGAGACACGAACGAGTGCGTGGCCCCGGAATCAAATAGCACATATGCAGGAAGCTGGGAGATCAGAACAATACCTCGGACGACGCTACCCGAAGCCTGCGCCTCATCGGCCGTAAGCGCTGCAACACGACCCTGAACGAGCTGCGGCTGAGGAGCAGGGGCACGCCTCGCAGGCTGCGCTGGCTGCCTCCTCTGCTCCACATGCCCACCCTGTGGCTGCTGCTGGTGACGCTGCGGTTGCGGCTGCTGTCGTGGCACAGGAGGTCGGCCAGCATCTGGGCAAGCATTGGCCAGATGCCCGACTCGCTGGCAGTGGTAACATCGTCGCGTCTCCGGTCCTCTAGCGCGGATCGGAACGGCAGCAATGGGTGCAGGACCCTGAACTGGCACCACTCCCACTGGTGTAGCGGCGGCCGCTGGTCGATCATGACGGGGCCGCTTGCTCTTGCGGCGTCCCTGGTCCTGACTCCCGGGAGTCCTCTGATCTGCTGTAGGGGTTTGAACCGATGAAGGAACCCCAAGGTCTCGCTCGACGGTCCTCGCACGGGACACTAGATCAGTGTACCTCGAGAATGCCTGAGAGGTCACATGCATCCTGATGGTGTTGTTGAGACCCATCTCAAACCGTCGGCACCGCGTCTCCTCGTCCATCACCAAGGCTGGGGCGAACCGAGAAAGCCTCATGAAACGCGTGGAGTAGTCCGCAACAGACATGGTGCCCTGTGTCAGCTGCTCGAACTCCCGCATCACCATCTGGCGCGTCGAAAAGGGAAAGTACTCCGCCAAGAAGTAACTCCGAAAATCGCTCCAGAGAAGTCGCCCCACACCCTCGGGAATGTCCACCACTCGGGTAGCCCACCAGTCGGCGGCGTTACCCTTCAACATGAAAGTGGCCAGGGAGACACGCTGGCGGTCGGTGCAGTGCATGGTCGAGAAGATCTTGTCTATCTCCATCAACCAACGCTCAGGGGCAAGAGGGTCAGTCGTCATACCGTGGAACTCAGGAGGGTGAAGCTTTAGAAAGGCGGTGAGGCCGGCCTGATGCACACGTGCCGCGGCCTCTAGCTCCTCCTCCCGCTCCTCGGGTCCATGAACTCCCTCCACGGGGATCTCTGCTGGTACAGGGGGTACCACTGGCACTACTGGTGGATCGGCCACTAAAGGTACCTGCGGGACCGCCTCGCGGGCCGCCCGCAGCTCCTGGATCTCTCGTGCCTGCTCAGCCAACGCCCTAGTCTGGGCCTCCAGTGCCCTAGTCTGAGTCTCTAGCAGGTCTGCTATCCTAGCGTAAGCACGCTCCCAGGCAGGAGGCTCCTGCGCAGGTCCTGGCCTCGCGGCCGAGGACACCTCAGTAGACTCCTCACCCTCGGTAGGTTCGGAAACCTCCGAGGCCTGAGGGAGACCGCGCCCGTGCATCCGTCTGCGAGGAGGCATATCAGCAACCTAAGAAACAGACACTAGGATCAGAATACTCATATAGAAATCCTAGGACTCATCTCTAAGACATCAATAAGACGACAATTGGCTCTGACAGGACCAGGCTCTGATACCAACTTTTGTCACGCCCCAGAGCGGCCGTCTCCGAGACGTGGCAAATATATAATATCAGCAATCCATACACGAGGTCAATAAAAGACTCTACTCAATCATCAAAGGTACTTAAAACATTTAACAAGGAAGCTGACATGATATATAAACATATGGCGGAAGCTTAAAATGACTTAGTCTGTAATTTAAAGACATATTACAGACCGGAACACATAATCAACTGTCCTGTGAGAGCCAATATACAACAAAGACATCAAACACCAGTACTGTGCTCAAGCACGAGTAGCAATACATACAAGGAAACGGGGGATGCTGATGGCCTCTCTCACTCGCAGATCCAAAACACGTGCGCTGCTCTGCTACGGTACTGCGCCTATGGAAGCTCCACCTTCAGGTCCGGCTCAGCGACAACTGGAGGAAAACATATGCGAGGGGTGAGCCACACGCTCAGTGAATGGTACGATCCATGCATCACAACACATATTAATCTTTCAAGCATTCAAGTCTCAATAATCGAAACAACAACTTAAGTTGGCGGTTGGGTGTCGACCCAAACCTACCACACCATGTTAAGTATTCTGAGTGATTGGGGTTCCAACAGATAGAACAGTCACTTAAGTCATTGGGTCGGGTCTCAACCCAACCCACTAGACCCTCACCCTCACCCTCACCCTTAGGTGACATAGGACTGACTATTGGGGAAAAGGGGTCAACTGGTCTACGCCTTTCGTCTTCCGGTAGCCCTCTGCCGAGTAGCCTCGACCTGGTATCCTCCCATGACCTCTACCTCTACCGTATGGGCGCACCACCCGGCGTCATGAATAGCGTCTGGGAGAGCCTAGCAGGACAACTAAACCCGGGTAGCTTCGACACGGAAGCGACGAAGGGGAGAGCACTTGACATACGCGGTTTTGATCCTCATGGATCCGTCGTCGATAAGGTTACGAATTCTCATGAATTCCCACCAGAGTGCATAACTCAGATGCGGGGAAGACAGATGATTCGTAATGTCGATGCCACGGTATGACCCATCAGAGGTCATACGCTTGCTTAATCATATTAAGCAAGGTTCATGGCCTCTATATATATATAAGATATATAGAGATGGAGTATACAACATATAATAATTACATAAGGAATTAATCAAGAAGCATACAATTAATGTTACAACAATATTGTAATATTGTCTAAGGCATGCTTGGGCTCATATGTATAACACATGGATGTAATACTCTTTAGTATACAAGTTAACATGATAGAAAAATATTTAAGGTCACTACCTTATTCATGCCTTATACTCATGCATACATGTAAATACTAACACATGAATAACCTAGCATGGGACACAATACATAGACAAGTATGGGTCCCTACACATGGTACTAGGGTATATGATCCTAACATATTAAGTCTTAGTATGACATGGATGCAACCTAACAAGATAAGCAATAACATGCACACTTAAGAAGGTTAATATGTGGTTACGGTGCCCCAGGGGAGGGCAATGCACGTCTACGTGCATCGAACACCTCCCGAATGGGTTGGATTGACCCACTCACCGTAAACCGGTCGTCGCGCGACCGCTCGCCAAGATCTGCAAGACAAGGCATCCAAATAGGTGAGTAAAACCACATAAAAACACTTAAAACAACTAGAAATGTCAAAGACTTGGATATGCACACATACGGGCTCGCACGCATGCGAGTACGCACGTATGCGCACATGTCCGAATGCCCCGACACCTACCCGAGCCCCCGGGCAGCCACACGCGTGGCCCCCGCACACTTGTGCATGTGCACGCATGCGTGCACGTGCCCCCGAGCCCGGCCGCGCGCGCAGACGCACTGGCCGCGCGCCCAGGACTCCCCCCGCGCACGCAGGAACCCAGCCGCGCGCGCACGCGCCCTCCGCACGCACCCGCTCCCCCCGCTCGCCCCACTCGCGTACACGCCCGCGACGCCCGCGCTCACGCGCACGCGCACGCGCTCCCCTGCGCATCTGCCTGCGCCAGTCAATGCCCGACAGCTCAAACACCCCCCTCCCTCACCCCACACACACCAAACTCATGCATATGGTGTGCAAGGTCCCCTAGCACCTACTCAAGCTCCAAACACCAGAAAATAAAGAGGAGAGAAGTGTTTACCAAGAGAGGGGAGTGAAAGGGGGAGATCCGGTGCCCTCCGAGCACCCGCAACCACCTCAACCGCCACCACCACTACCAACACCTCCTCAGCTTCTCCTTAGCCTCTACTTTGCTGAAAAACAGGGGAAAAATCAGGGGGGAAGAGAGGGATCTTGATAGGAAGAGAAACAACAACAACAAAGGCACACAAACCTTGTTTGTGCTCCTTCTTCTTCTTCAAAACTCACATACACACACACAATCTTTCACACACAAAGGGCTGGAGAGGGAGAGAAAGAGAGAGAAGAGAGAATGAGAGATTTGAGAGAGAGCCCCCCCAAAACGTGGGGAGTGGAAAAAAGAGGGGGGTAGGGTTAAGTCTAACCTCACCCCCTCTCAATCCAAATAACCAAGCATGACTTAGTGTTTAAGTAAAAGGGGGGTGAGCTTACCCAAAGGTCACCACATGCACAAAATATCTCATTTACTATTCCACTTACCAAATCAGTTTCGAAGAAAACCTGGATGCGGTTCGGAACTGCATAATTTTCAAAACATTACCGAATTCGATGAAATTTTCATGGGTGGTATAAAATGGTACCAGGACCCATAATACGTAGTTAGATTTTCGATCAGAGTCCTCTAGCTCACGCAGATGGCTAAAAAGCCAAAATTTTAGCAGTTCCGATCAAAAAAGAAAAATTCGAAAATGGCCCATAGGTTACCAATAGGCCAAAAAGTGACACATATATAACAATGCAACATTACAAAAGTGTAATGACCAATTACAAAAATGTAATACCAATTTACAGATATGTAAACGAGGGTGTCGGGGAGAGAGAAGGTTGCAGGTCAGAGGGTCACTTGAGTGAGAGAAGGTAACGGGCGCCGCCGGAAATTCTAAGGGAGAGGGAAGGTCAAGGGGAGAGAGAGGTTGTGTTTGTGGTTTCTCTTGGGAGAGAGAACGTCGGGGAGAAGGTCGCGGGGGTCATCGGGGAAAGAGAAGGTTGCAAGAGTCGTTGGGGAGAGAGAGAGAGAGATTTGGGGAGAGAGGATTTTGGGGGGAAGAGGGTATTTTTGGGGAGAAGGGGGTGTTCTAGGGAGGAAAAGAGGGTGTTGGGGGGAGGGGGAGATGGTGCGGATAGTTTAGGTATCAAATAATGAGGTGACATTGGTCAAGAGTGAAAAAAAATAAGAGCAGATTAAGGGGTAAAGAAAAATAAAAAAAAGTTCAGAAGCTGAAAAAAAATTAACATTGATTCAAGAGAACTTGATCAAATTCACCAAGTATTATTAATAGATTTGCCATTAATATTGGGTTATTTAGCTTCCAACCCTCTAAAAACATGCAAATTATTAAAAATCCCTTCAAAACACAATATTATTATATAACCCCTTAAAATGTTACCTGGCTTTGTAAAAAACCCAACACTCAAGAAACTAAAAATGTTAGAGAAATATTCCTTCTAGTACCGAACAAAGGCGAAGACTCTTCTGTAAAATTGGGACTCGCTTGTCCAACGTATATTGACTATTTTACCCTCCCCATTAGTGAAAAAAGTCTTTTGGGGTCAATGTGATGAAATATTGTATTTTGGGACTATTGTTTTTTTTTTACTGAATGAAGCATGTTTCTTAAAGCTTTGTTTATATCAAAAATGAATATCTAGCACTCTTAACACCCTGTTTGGATGGGGAATAAAATGAGAATACATGTGGATAAGTAGGGATGAAGCAGAAAAATGTGTTTGGATGAGTGGGTATAACATGGTATAGGTATGCCAGAATAAATTGATATAAAGTGGTATATGGATTCCAACCAACCCTTGGAATTAAAGTTATTCTAAGTTATTCCACCCAAAGATTATGTGGGCCCACTGTCAAATCAACTCTCGTTACTTCTTTAAATCACATGTCAAATCAACTATTATTATTTTTTCATCTTTTATGAATCCGTATCCACACTTTATTCACATTTTACTCAAACAACAAAAACTTTATTATTATGTTTTTCAACGAGAATAATTCAAAACACAACCAAACACAAAATCACTTTATCCTTATTTATACTAAAATAGTTATAAACATCAGAATAACTTACTTCTATATACAAACGGGGGCTAAGAGATTTCAAAAGGTTGAAGAAAGGTATTTGAGACCTTTTTCACTAATGGGGAGGGTAAAATAGTCAATACACATATGTTGAGATGAATATTCTCCTAACATACTTAATTTGTTGATTGAGTTTTTAAAAAAGCCTGGTAACATTTTAAGGGGTTTTATAATAATATTGTATTTTGGAAGGGATTTTTAATAATTTGCCTATTTTAGGGGGGTTGGAAACTAGATAACCCTTATATATTTTGGACGTCGCGTCATGTCACCTTTAAGCATTTAATTTGTAATTAAAAGAAGGGAAAAATCGATATAACCCCCTGTAAACTTGACTAAATCGGTTTCAGTCCCTAAAAAATTGGTTAATCAACATTGATCCCTATAAAATTAAAACATTGTCGTTTCAATCCCTACCGTCACATGAGTTAATCAGGGGGTGTAGTTAACTCTAACCACACATGAAAATTACAAGATTAACCTCACATGTGTTCATCCCTAACATCTCTCTCTCTCTCTCTCTCTCTCTCTCTCTCTCTCTCTGATGGTCTGCGCACCTCATGAACCCCGACATCCTGCACGACGATCACGATCCATAGCATCGGAGAAGGCATTTGAAGTTTTATTTTTGAAATTTTTTGGGGTTTCTGAAGGGATTATATGAGGCTATTGGGATTGGTTTTTGGATCCTCATATTTGTCTTCAAAATTTGAGGAGCAAACGTGATGTATTTGAAATCTTTTTGGGTTTTAAAGTTTTATTTATATTTGAAATTTTTTGAGGTTTTTGGTTTACATTTGAAATGCTCATGCGATAATAGCCTTACCTGTTCGATGAAATGCTTCAATGAGAGGTCCCCCCTCGTTGGTCGTCATGTACAACACCCTGATTGAGTTCCTATACAAAGGCAGGGACTTGGAGTGTTATATATGTGTCACTTTTTAGCCTATGGGTAACATTTGGGTCATTTATGGCAATTTTCTAAGTTTTCATTTTTCGATCGAAGCCGCTAAAATTTTGGCTTTTAGCTATCTGCGTGAGCTGAAGTACTCCATTGAAAATATGACTGCATATTATGGGTTCTGGTACTATTCTGTACTACCCATAAAAATTTCATCAAATTCTGGTAACATTTTAAAAATTATGCAGTTCCGAACTATATCCGGGTTTCGATCGTTACTAGTTTTGTGGGAGGAATAGTAATTGAATAGTTTGGTGGTTATGGTGACCCTAGGTAACCTCACCCCCCATTACTTAAGGATTAAGAAATCCTATGGTTATTTTATGTGTGTGTGGGTGAGACTAGCTTATGGTCACCCCACTCTTTTTCCCTTCCCATTACCCCCCCCCCCCCCACATGTGAGCATTTGTGCTCACTCTCTCTTCCTCTCCCACTCAACGTCTCCTCTCCTCTCCTCTCCTCTCCTCTCCAGCCCTTTGTGTGTATGTTTGTTTGAGAAAATCAAGAAGAAGAAGAAGAAGAAGCACAAAGAGAAAGCAAAATCAAAGGTTTGTGCATATATGTTGTTGTTGCTGTTGATCCTCTTCTCTCTAGCTCCCTTTCATGTCTTCCCCCCCTGTTTTTCAGCCAAAGAGGGCTGTGGAGAGGCTGTGGAGGTGGTGGTAGTGATGGTGGTGGTTGTAGTGGTCGCGGGTGCATCGAAGGCCCCCGAATCACCCCTTCTTTCCCCCTCCCTTGGTGAGCTCTCCCACCCCTTTCTTTCCCCTTCCCTTGGTGAGCTCTCCCACCCTTATGTTAGGGGTTGTATGGAGGTCATGCATGCTAGGTGAGTGTGTTTGGGTGTGGGAGGGGCTGGTGAGGGGTTTAGGGGCGTGGGCGCGCAGGGGTGCGCGTGGGGTCTGCTAGGCGTGTGCAGGGAATTTGCTGGGCGCGCACACGGGTCTGTCCGCGCGCGTGCGCGCGCAGGCCCGTGCGGGCGAGTGTAGTCGGCTCGGGCGCGTATGCATGGGCACGCGGGGGGCGTGCGGAGCGTGCGTGCGGGCGCGCAGGCGCGCGCATGCTGCTGGGGGTCTGGGCGCGGGAGCGCGTGGCCGGGCGCGGAGCGCGTGCACGCGTGCATGTACGTGCGTTCGGGTGCGGGGCCACGCGTGTGGCTGCCCGAGGGCTCGGGTAGGTGTCGGGGAACCTGGACATGCACGTGTTCGTGCGTGCTCGCATGCGTGCAAGCCCGTATGCGTGCATGTCTAAGTCTTGGTATTTTTAGTTAATTATAAAGTATTTTTATGTAGTTATACTCACCATTTTTTATGCCCTTGCTGTGCAGATCTTGGCGAATGGTCACGCAACGACCCGGGTTGTGGTGAGTGGGTCAATCCAACCCAGTTGGGGGCGTTCGATGCACGTTGACGTACATTGCCCTCCCCTAGGGCACCGTAACTGCATATTAACTTGTTAATTGAGAATATATGTTAATGCATATTTTGCTATGATGTACCCGTACCTTGTTAGATATTGTATGCTAGGATTATACATCCATGTATCATATATAGGAGCCCATACATGCCTAGATACCATGTCCCATGTTAGCATACCCTGATCCATGTATGTCCCCACCTAGTTTAATTTAATTAAATAAATAAATATGTATAGATATAAGCATGCCTTAGATAATATGTACTTGTTGTTATGTTATTAAATGCTACCATGATTAATTCCTTAATTAATTCTTTACTTAAATTGTATATTTAATTCCTATTTTTCCTACTCGGGATTAAGGGACCTTGCGAAGTCATCATTGAGACCGGGCTAGGATGCTTAGTGTTCCTTATTTGGTTGTCGGGGTATCCTATATCGGGACCTCAAGGTGCCCTCCCAAGGGGTTCTTTCCCCAGGCAGAGAACATCTTGTCTAAATGAGATTGGACAAGTGTATGACCTATTAGGGGTCATACCATGGCAGTCACTACGAATGATATGTTTTCCCCGCATCTGAGTTATGCGCCGTGGAGGGAATTCATGAGAATTCGATACCCCTTTTTGATGTTTATCAATCGACGACGTTGGATCTATGAGGATCGTATTTGCGAGTGTCGAGTGTTCTTCCCTTTGTCGGTTCTGAGTAGAGACTGTCCGGCGTAGTAAAGTCCGGTGGGAGTGCTCCCAGACACTATTAATGACGCAGTGGGGCACCCATGAGGTAGAGATAGCAGTCTTGGGAGGATAACCGATAGAGGCCAGAACCCTGAGAGGCTACCAGGTAGTAGAGGCCACACTGGGAGAGACTACTGGATGACGAATGGTGTAGGAACAATCAACCTTATCCCTAAAGTCCTATGTCACCCTGTGGGGGTGAGGGTGCGGGAGTGGTGGGTTCGGGTTGATACTTGACCCACCAATGTAAGTAGTTGTTTCCATCTGTTGGAACCTAAATTACTTGAAAGGATTAATATGAGTTGTGTTGCATGGATTGTTCCATTCACTGAGCATGTGGTTCACCCTCGCATATGTTTTCCTCCAGTTGATGCTGAGTCGGATCCGAGAGAGGAGCTCCCCTTGGCGCGGTACGAGTAGGAGACCCGCGTTCACGTTGGATGTCTTGCGAGTGAGAGGCCATCAGCATTCCCTTTTCCTTGTATGTTTATACTTGTGCTTGGGCACAGTATGTGGATTGTTGATGTCTTTTGTTGTGTATATTGGCTCTCACAGGACAATTGATTGTGTACTCTAGTCTGTAAATATGTCTTTGAATTACAAACTTAGTCGTTTGAGTTTCCGCTATTTGTATATATTTGATGTCAGTTACTTGGTTATTGCTTTATTGCCTTTGATGTTGTGAAGTCCTTATTTGATCTCGTGTATGGATTGCTAATATCATACATATATTTGTCACATCTCGGGGACGGCTGCCCTGGGGCGTGACATGGAGAGGGTGGTGGAGGTGAAGCGTGCGATGGAGTGGAGTAGTGCGATGACGAGGCCAAACGCAGTGACTTATGCGCTTTTGATGGAGGGGTTGTGCGCGAGGGAGGACTACAAGACGACGGGGAAGATGGCGTTCGACATGGAGTACCGGGATTGCAAGCCCGATGCAGTGAATTATGGGGTGTTGATGAGCGACCATGGCGGAGCGGGGATCTCAAGGTGAAAACATTGTTTGAGAAGGGAAAGCTTGAGAGGTCTGATTGCTAGGATTGGGTGACAAGGATTTTGCAGAGGAAGAGGGGTGTTTCAGCCCTCAAAGGGACTAAATTGAATTTTTAACAGTTTGTAAGGACTGTATTGAATGTGTATTTGACGCCCCCTATCAGACAAACGGAATATTTGACGGAATATTCCATGTAAAATAGCAAATATTTGACATAGGGACTAAACTGGTTAACTATGTATGCTTTATTGGGACCTGTGGCGATTAACCAAGTTACAGGGACTGAAATCGATTTAACCAAGTTTACATGGAGTTATATAGATTTTTCCCTTAAAAAATTATACGATCACTGCAGTGATGCATATCCAACCACCCAATAAATTTATTCCCAAATATATCTGCTTCATTTTATTCAATATATACTTATCACCCATTTGTTTTTTTGTCGGATAGCATATACTATCCGATGCCATCCACACACATCAAAGGCAACCAATTGGAAAAACAGAAAAGAAAAGCAAAAGATGACCCAGTTGGCTCTCAAGCCTTCTCAACATTATTGTTCCCCTCTTTCAACACAACTTTGAGACACACATATTCACAGTAAATAATAATCCAGAAAACCCACAAAAAAATGAGTGAACCAACATGGCCAGAACTCCTAGGGAGCAAGAACTGGGACGGCCTCCTCGAACCCCTCAACGACGACCTCCGCCGTCTCATTCTCTTCTGCGGCGACCTCTGTCAAGCCACCTACGACACCTTCAACAATGACAAGAGCTCCCCATACTGCGGGAGCAGCCGGTACGGCAAGCACGACTTCTTCAAGAAGGTCGCGTTCGAGGCCGCCGCCGAGAGCTACCGCGTCTCGTGCTTCCTCTACGCAACCGCGCGCGTGGACGTGCCCGACGACTTCCTCATCAAGTCCCTCTCGCGCGAGGCGTGGAGCCGCGAATCGAACTGGATCGGGTACATCGCAGTGTCGGACGACGAGGCGACCGCCGCATCGGGGAGACGCGACATACGCGTGGCGTGGCGCGGCACCACGAGGAGCCTTGAGTGGATCGACGTGTTCCACCCGACGCTCGAATCGATCGAGCCGCTTCTTTCGGAGGAGGTGCCGCCGACGCATGAAAAGGCAGTAGATGCGCACCATTGGTACTGTGAAATCAATGTTTATATTGTATTGGATCATACTAGCACTAATGCATCAGATCCTAAAATTCGAAGTTAGAAATAGGATGGGTGGCATCCCAAAAACTTTTTAATACCCAGAGGATTAGTTCTTGTGTGGAATGATTTGAGATGCTTTCGTTAAAAAAAAAGAAGAGTTTATAATTGTATTTTGTTCAAGTATTAGGCATTTTTAGTACTAAATTTCCTAGTTATACCTACTTAGAGTAAGCATATCAATGGATCAAATAGGGAATCACATACTTACTACCCTTTATCGTTCCTCAATCTTTCAATTTTTCCATATTGGAAATGTATAAAAATATTTTTTAGATAATTGATCTAATAGTTAGGATGACAAGTAAGGTTTTAGGAATTAAACATAGTATAATCCAATAATATTGATCAAAATAGAGATTTTAGGATTTTTCATCTTAAATTTTGAAAAATACCCAGAGGATTAGTTCTTGTCTTTAATTTTATAATATATGTGAGATTCGGACATTTATTCATATTGGTATTTTAAATATGAATTATAACATTTTTATTTAATTAAATTTGGAGAGAGCACATATTTTTTAGATGACAAGGCTTAATTTAGATAGTATATCAACAACAACCACCACCACCACCACCCTAAACATTAATTTCTTCCTAGTGTTCATATTCTCCTTTTCCTTACATAGAACATTTTTGTGCAACTAATACCACATTCACAGGTACGATGGCCTGCTAGGAGGCCTCAAAGGAAAACACGACGACGACAATGATGACAACAACAAACCGAAAGTCATGAAAGGCTGGTACGAAATCTACACCTCCGACGACCCGAAGTCGCCGTTCACGAAAAAGAGCGTGCGCGACCAACTCCTAACAAAAATCAAAGAACTGGTCGAACTCTACAAAGACGAAAATCTCAGCATAACATTAACAGGCCACAGCTTAGGTGCGTGCCTGGCCGTGTTAAGCGCATTCGACATCGTCGAAAACGGGGTCAACAAAGCCCAATTCCCCGTTTGCGCGGTCGTGTTCGGGTGCCCCCAAGTGGGCAATGCCGCGTTCAAGGAGAGAGTGAAGAGACATCAAAACCTGCGAGTCATTCACGTCCGAAATGAAATCGACGTCATCCCGCGCTACCCGAGCGAGCTGTTGGGGTACAAGGACACAGGGACGGAGCTCGTGATCGATACGAGGAAGTCACCGTATCTTAAGGACTCGAAGAACCCGAGTGATTGGCACAATTTGCAGGCAAATATTCTCTCTCTTCTCGGTCTATTTTCCATTCGATCACCTCACATTTGGACATGTTCTATTTTGATTCTACTGGAATAAATTTTTTTACAGGCAATGCTTCACGTTGTGGCGGGGTGGAACGGGAAGGGAGGGGAGTTTGGGTTGAGGGAGAGGAGGGGCGTGGCGCTTGTGAACAAGTCGTGCGCATTTTTGAAGGAGGAGTGCTTGGTGCCGGAGATGTGGTGGGTGGAGAAGAACAAGGGGATGGTGCTTTGCGAGGACGGGGAGTGGCGCGTGCTGCCTCCCAAGGAGGAGGACTTGCCCGTGCCTGAATTTTAATTGAGGTATCTTTTTTTGTTGTTGTTGTTGTGCTTGTTTGTTCAGTTGGTACATCACGTGTTCTGTGGGTGGATGGTTTGGATTTTGTTTCCAGTTTGAAGGACCTGCCCGTGCCTGAAGTTTATATGGCTGAAATAAGATTGGGAGTTTTATCTTTATTTATTTGTTTGTTTTTTGGTAAAAGAGGTTCAACCGTTCAATACATAGGCTTACACTACCAACAAATCAAAAGTATGTTAAAGAATCTCGGTGGAACCTCCATTGTTAATATTTAATTAATCAGTTGAGCATCCTAACACACTTTTTTTTCTTCTTTGAAATCCCTGGATTTCATCCCACCGCATATCCAAATGGAACGTCAGATCAAGCAATATGAAAAACCAAACCATCGCTTGACAGATTAGTAAAGTCTCAGGCCAACCACTACAAGTGCTGCACTCTGCTGTTCGAGAAAAACAATCAACCATGGACCCGCTGAGCGGAATCTTGGTGTATAGGATTGACAGGTGGAGACGAGTTGGTTAAGATCAGGGCCGGCTCGATATGTTATTAGGCCTAAAATAATTAAACAAAATTTATTTTAATTTTAAACTATTAATTTTTTACTTAAATATCATTCTTCTAGTTTTTTTAATATAAAATTACTAATTAAGTTTTTATATTCAAGTTTTTATTTGATTCAAATAAAATAAGGCATTGTTCCTTGTTGTCTAGACCATATAATTTTTTTTCCTGTCTACAGCAAAAAGGAAATCCAAAGAGTTTTTTTTATATATAAAGAAAAAATAAAGTGAAAAGAAATGTGTTTTTGAAATAAAGAAGAAAAATTGAAAAAAATAAAGATGGAATGAAAAATGCACTTTTTTAGGCTTTGTCTTTTTATATCCCATTTTTTTGAGATTCAAAAAAGCTTTAAATGCTATTGAACATATAAATTTTTTTGCTATTTTTTAGATATTATAAAATGTTGTCAACTTTTTATTGATTATTTTTTAACCATATCAAAATGACTATTAATTTTTTTTAAAATATTTTTTTCGCAATGTTTAAGTTGTCATTGGTCAATATCTGGATCTACTTATAAATAAAAAAAATTTAGGGACTTTTGTGCATTTAAGGCCTTAGGCAATTGCATAAACTATCTAATAAAATAGCCGGCGCCGGTTAAGATTAAACATTGAAATGGCTGACTGAGGGTGGGTGCAGAAGCCGTAACATTTCAAAGGAAAATGGTGTTACCCAACAATGGAGTAGCCTTATTTGGGGGACAAGAAGTTCCAAGACTGAGTTTTTTTGTGTATGTCAAGCCTTGATATTAAAGATCTATCTACTAAACTTAGAGTCTTTCACAAAGGCATTTCTATTCATGACACTTGTACTCTATGTAAAACAGCTGAGGAATATATAAATCATATTGCCTTCCATTGCTCTTATTCTAGCTGGATTTGGAAATATTATTCATGTCATGCTTGACTGCAAGAGGAAACAGAACCAATTCTCATTGATGAATATGCCTGAACAATATATTAAAAGAAAGGGGCAAGTTTAGACTGATTGCCAGACTATGTTTCTCAACTGTTTTTTTTTTTTTTTGATAAAATGGTAGGCATTTGCCTAAATTATATTAATTTGACAACAATGCCCAATTCAAAATACAAGCATAGGGTTGGTAGAAGAGAAGTCTACCAACCCCCCAAAAAGAAGGAGTCTATTCTTCTAATACAAATCACCCCCCCCCCCCCCCCCCCCCCCCCCAAAAACGCTACGAGCCCCCCAAAATATGTTTCTCAACTGTTACCTGGCATTTGTGGAATGGGAGAAACAAAAAAGAAAAAAAAAGAAAGAAAAGAATTTTAGTTCAAAAGTTAAGACATAAATCTTTGCCTTTGAAGATTATTCTATATGATATCTATGTGGCTGCAAAATTCAACCCTGTTAAGGACAACTAATGAAGCAAGGGAAGTTTGTGGTCCATATACAATTTGGTGTTAAGTTGCATCTCATCATCCAAAATTCATCTCCGCACTATTGGAGGCCACAAGAGGAATGATGGCTGAAGCTGATTACATATGACTTCAAAACATTGAAAAAAAGTGGTATTAGAGGAGCTTGCAGAGATCACACCGGCTCTATTTAATTTGTTATTGCTGCGTTAGCATTCAGGTTCAACCAGTTCACCAAATTGAGGTGCAGGCAATTCTTAAGAGGTTTGCTGCTACTTAAAAGACTTGAGCAATAAAAAGCTAAACATTGAATCTAATTCTTCTACTTGCACATATCCCCTGGATTGTGAGTCCTATCTTTGCAATATTGAAGATCTTTCAAAGTTGAAAGATAGGACTATTTCTCATTGTGTTAGGAAATAAAAGCGGGTGGCGATTATCAAGGTGGATTTAAAATGAAGTAATCTGAATGGATTAGTTGCTCAAAATATAATAGAGTCCAAAACAGAATCCCTCATCAAAGCTGATGCAAAAGAAACAAATAAATATCAAAGCACTAAGAACTAAATTTGAACTGTTTTTCAGATTTGGCTAGGTCCAGTCCTTCAAGGAAGTGGGATGTCTGCACCATTCAATTGGTAAGATTAATGTGTCTCAGACCTATCCCTTTGTTTCTTGATTTTTCTTGCTGTTTTCATCCTTTACTGTTTCATACAGTTTGTGTTGGAGAAGATGACCGTGACTTCAATAGCCCTTCGAGTTGATTTCCTTAAGACAATATTTGCCCCCACCAGGATAGTGTGCAAGGAGTACTGCAAATCTGTCTATAGGATAACTCGAAGAAGATATTCCACCAGCGTTTGCACCAACGATGATGGACAGAATGTTGAAGAAGAACCCAAGTAAACCAAGACCTCTCTATTAGGTTCTGCAGAAACCCAATACAAAAAACTTTAGGGAAAAGAGTAAGCTTGTTTGATGAATTTGAAGTGTTTTGAATGGTTGAATTTCATGCCCATTAATAGACACATGAGCACCCTTTTAAGGCATTCTATGAGGCTTAACCACCTCCAATATGGACCATTGGATCTTCAGTTACAAGATCGACGGTCCAGATCAATCACCATCCGATGCACCCTTTCCAACGGCACCCCTTCGATCAGTGTAACTAATTCTTGATCGATCCAACGGTGCACGTTGCATCGGACGGGGTCCACCATTTAGGACGGTCCATATCGCATCTGATGGAACGATCTCCACCGTCTGATTAGCCAAAAAGAAAAGGTTCTAGCTCCTAGCGACGATGCGCCAACAAAGCGCCCATCGGGCACGCGTGCGCGTGTGCGGGACGGTGCTAATGTACCGTGTGCATAACACCTTATCATTCCTAAAGTAAACATTACTTTATACACCACACTTTATATAGTGCCAAACTTTTTCCTCTTTAATCGATGTGGAACTAAAACCCAACACAAAGTTACAAGCAGATACCCAACTTATAAGACACATGAAAATACATTTTGAAAAACATCTAACAGTTTGAAAGTTCTTATATGATCTTGGTAATCTGCCTAGTCAACAGAAAATGTAATTTCCCTTTGATTTTGAAATAATATTTCAGTTACCCAAAAAAAAATGCCAACAACAATTTCAAGTCCATGAAAAAATTTCTAAATCCTTCACAACAGTGGAATTACAACTACTATGTGGTGGTTTTCTTAATATTAAAAGGTTAAATGTTAGGTGCACATGCAGTGAAAGTTTGTCAGAGCATCACCCAATCAATCACTTGATATTCAAGCTTTTTAAATAATAACAACAAACACTGTGGCTTCATGTGGAATGAGTACATACACTATATAGAAATTTTAAACCAGAGGAAAGTGCATCAATTAACTCAAAACGCAGTGCAAGGATTTCCCCAACAAACACAAAATAATAACAAACAAAAACAAGAGCAATATAGTTTAACTGAATTAGAAATTGGGGGTCACTAGAGGAATTTACCCCCATATGGGTGATAACATGCATTTAGTAACATGAAATGCTCATTAAGATTAATCATTACATATTATATCTCAAGAATGAATACTGCACACTATGTCATAATATATCCAAAACTGAAAAATATCACATTAAACCACACAGTTCCATGTCATAATTTTGCTCGCACAAATATGATAAAATTTGAAGGAATGCTCCTTAGGCAAAGGCACCTTGCACCTGTAATTCAATTACTGATTATAACATTATTAAATTAGTAGATATAACAAGCATTCAAGGAAAAATTCCAAAGATAGAAAAGATTGAAACATCTTAAAAATATCATGGAAATCCTTTTGGTACTTCTTGAGCTTTTAGCTGACTAATTTACATCACTACTAAATAACAAATGCTCACTTAAAAATATTTTATATTAATAATAAATACTTATCAAATAATTATAATTTTGATACCTGTTTGTCTTTTATGAAATGAAGTACAAAGGATGCCAATTCAGCTTGATGGGAACGGTATGCGTGATCAGCTCCTTCTATAATATGCAGTTTGTGATTGGGGATGATCTTGGAGAACTCTAATGCATCTTCCACTGGCACAATTTCATCCTCCGAGCCATGAACTGTAAGAACCCTGTACACAACATAGTGATCCAGAGGAAATTATGAAATTCAATTGCAATACATGCAATTATCATGATAGATTTGAATATTTCCAATATACAAGACTACAAAGCTATAAAAGCCTAGCCAAACTTTTTCCAAATATATTGGGAAATATAAGTTATAAACAGATGCACCAAAATTGGAGTGAACAACAGCAGACCAACAATAATTTTCTGATAATGTCACCTTGAACACAATGCCACCATTACCTTCAATGTGCCCATCCACAGTTGACCACTTTCCCAATGGCTGTTTTGTCCCTCAGCAGAAAAGGCAACCATGAGAATTGGCTCTCAAGGAACCACCTCCTGTTTACGGGGACTAAGGTTTATGTTGAAAACATATGGGAGATGGTGGTACGATTCATCAAAGATTCGGGACTTTGCCGGTGCAAATCAGGTGTCATTCCAAGGAGGGTTGCTTGAAATCGAGGAATGATCTGATGCAGCTGGCCTGTGGGTTGGGACTAGTAGATATCTCCTATACCAATCTCAAATCCCCTTGGCTATCCTTGTGTTTTGTTGTTTCATTTTCTTGTTTTTGGATTGATGTACTTCTCTTTGGGCATTCCCTTATTTTTTAATGAAATACAGGCTGAATGCCTACCATTCTCATTAAAAAAAGGCCCACTTGTGCAAACTTCTCCCCCACATTTCGACTTGGAAATTTTGAAAGTGAAAATTCAGACTCCTTAACAGATGTCTGCAATCGCAACATCTCCAAAACTCCTCTATCCCTACGATGGTCTAATCTCCTCGTTAGAATTATCTGGAGCCAGAGCTTCTCTCAAAAGTTTGGGACCTCATCCCCGTCGGTCCAAGCTCTTGGTTTGAACTTGACAGTAACATGGGCCACAGCTGCTAGCTGAGGAGATCAGGCGTGACTATCTGTCAAAAAGCTCAGGGACAACCATCTACTGTAATCATGCTCCAGAGCTATCCAAGTAATCACAATCTCGCCAATCATTAGCATACCAATCCTACCAAGTCATAATGTTACATATCAATATAGATAATGTGCACGGGTCCAATCAGCTCTTATAATACACATCATACATCCACAAGACAGTCATAATGTTGTCTACGATATGCCCAACTGGAACTAAAGGATATTCACCTAAAAAGTAAGAATGTTAATCACACCAAATCATAATGTGACCCCTATTCAGTAGTCACCTATGAAATGCATGAAATGGCTAGATGACCATTCATGTTACCATGCAAGTCATATGATCCTTCAGATGCAGAAAAGTCTGCCCTTCCTAAACTTTAGAGGCAGAGACGCAATACACCACAGATGCAATTTTATGACCCTTCTGATGCAACATGTTACAGTTATTTGACAGAGTAAGAATGAACTAAGAGGTGCTCGGAGTTTGTATTCCTTTTTTTTTTAGTGGTGAGAGATGTTCAAGTTTAACACATTAATAATTGAAAATTTGGCACTGTTTAAAATTGCGATCGATATATCGATCGCAAAATCGATTTTCTTGAGCAGATCGATAAAATCGATCCATTTCGTGAAGAAATCGCGAAGAAGCGATGACGTCATCACTATATCAATGATATTGAACGGATCGATATATCGATGATTCGGATCGGATTCCTAGTCCGACCCGATTGTATTTTTTTTTAAATCAGAATGTTGGGGTCCAACAGCTATATTGTAACGCCCCACATTTACCTAACCGTTTATCGGACGGTAAATGGGTCGCTACTAAACTTAATCAAAAAATAAGACCAAAATTTGTACTTTTTTTTTTAAACGAATGATACTAATATAATATAAATATAATTAAAAAAAACGATGGCAATAAAATAAATAACATCAAATGGTTTTAAATCACCAATTGTCTTACAAAATATCAGAGTTTAACGGAAATAAAATATTCAGATGGAAAGACATACTAAACCATCCCTGTGGGAGCCATCTAAACTAAAGTAAATCCAAATAGTTATCGTGACTATTATTTATTCTCCAATACTGCTACCTCAACGAGATCCCTGAAGTGTATGAAAAGTTCAAACTTTGTCTTGGTCCTCAGAAGATGAGCTATCTGGTTATAAAACAACCAGCCCATATCGAAAAGGGTGAGTGATTAACTCAGTGAATAAGCCCACTGACAAATTACCTCACGTGACAAAATATATAAAAATAAAGTTTTATGAAAATTAGAATTTTATTTAATAAATCTTTTATTTTATTAAATCAATTTAAAATCATGAACTTTTTTTTAAAAAAAATATTTTAATGCGCACGTGGCCCAATCCTTGGCCCACATCAGAGAAATCATGAGAGTTAAAAAAAAATATCATCATATATATATATATAGTTATATATAAAAAAAATAAGAATTTTCTTTAAAAAAATCAAATTAAATTCATGAGCTTAATAAAATATAATTTTAATGCAATCACGTGGCCCAATCCTTGGTCCACGTCATAAAAATCATGCAGTTTAAATGATATGACCGGATAGGGTTCTCAATCGAAAGAACCGTTCCCCAAAACAGGTTTGCCAAGCCCCAAGCGACTAAATCGCTCAAAACGCTCCCTCGAGGAGACGTCGGATCTAGAAGACGTTGATGTGTCGCCGCTGCCATCACTACGAGAACACCAGCACATGATGCCCCAGTTGTTGCAGACTCCAAACAAAGAAATCCACCGTTGTAAGGAATGCTTTACCACACCCCTCACCGATCTTGGGACTCTTCGAGTCCTAGACCTTCCTCCCCAAAGGCGAAATACTACGGGGGGATTTATTCCAGAAAATATGTCATGATATGCATCTTGATAAAATCTCTTAGGACTAGGTTATCTCCACTAGTCCTAAATTTTTCAAAAATCTCAAAAGTACCAAAATTCTTATTTCAAATAATTATCTAAAAAATATAAGCATCAATATATGCATTTTATTAATTCTTGAAACACGAATAGCATAATTCATGCTATATTAATTGGCATCATAAAGAAATGAAATTATGCAATTTTATTCAATAATAAAATACAATTTGATCAAATAAAAAAAATATCCAAATCATGCACATAATATCACACGAATATGATTAGCATGTGAAATTCAACAATATAGAGAAAAAGCTCACATGAAATAAATCAATAAACCTACTCACCATCAGTCCACGCAATACAAACTGATGGATTCGCATGAACGATACACACTCGCACGTTGATAACCTAGCATAACAATTATGAAATAATAAATCAGAAATAATTCAATTATGACTCAAACCCCTGACAACCAACTTACAACAACACTAAGCCCAATCATCTCGAAAGCCCAAACCTAATAGACCTACAATCCGCAACTCATCTTAAAGACCTAACGAAAAATCTCAACTCCGAATAAATATTAAAATATTCATATACCCTCAATAATCAATATCCATTTATTCCATAAGACTCATATAATCGGTCAATCCTCGAATAAATATTTAGACAAATCTAATAAGGCTCAACTATAATTCCAATGATCGAAATAACTAAATCCAATCAATTTATATCATAATAACAATAATATCCGATTAATATTCGTTGATCCCACTAAATCAATTTAATTGATTTAAGATCCAATTTGAGTCACCATCAAATCCCACAAATCAAATTATACTCATTAAACATCTATTTGAGATCTCTTTAAATCTCTAAAATTCATCAAACTTGATCATAAAGCTAAATATTGAATTCTAAGAAACAGCACAGAATTATTTCAAAAATCATAACTTTATACCCGTAACTCCGAATTGGATGATTCCTGATTCGTTGGAAAGATCTTTTCCAAACCTATTTCTGTTTGTTGTTTGTGAAATACAATTTTCCCAGAAGCGATTCTATCATCATCAAAAACATGATTTAACGTTCATACATATAATCAACCCGAAAATAACATTTAAATCCCCAAAACCAATAATTCTAGTTTCATCTTAACAATTCCTTTGAGATCCATTGAAATCAAATCAAATAATCATCCAATTAAAATCAATCAACTCTAACCCTAATCCATCAACCTTCTTCCCTAAACAATTGATTGACACAATTATCTCCTAACCAAAAATAAATTGAAACCTAAACAACAAAATCAATAGGGAATGATATCTCACCTTACATCCGATCACACCATCCATATCTTCATCTAGGGTTAGGTCATCACCACCCTTCGTACTTTCTGAGATTTGGATGAAAACCCTAACCCAAACATGTTATTTAAAGGGGTTTACCAAAATTACAAAACGACCCCTTAAGTAATCTAGGTTTACAACTAGGTCCCTGTTCGATTTACAGAAAGGTCCCTAAAGGCTATTAAAAGGTATTCTGGATTTCGCAACTAGATCCCTCGGCCCAATAACTTGATACAAAATCTTAAAAAACCTAATTTTTTGAACTCCGAATCTCACCAAATTTCAACCAAAGTATCTTGACGCTATAAATATCTATAACAAAATATAAAATAATTATTTCAATATCAATTTATAATTATCATAATTATAAATGAAATTGGACCCATTTGGGCCCACCGCCAAATCTGAAAAAATGAAATAATTAAATTTCAATTAAAATTTTCATTATATATATATAACAAATATATAATGCTGAAAAATACCGAAACATTACATATATAGACGTTGAAGGCCTTTTTTTGCAAACCCCCCCCCCCCCCCCCACACCTTTTTAAATTTATTTTTTCACCCTTAATTCCTTAACCTTATAAATACTCCCCCAAACCTCCATTCTCACAATTCTTCAACAAACATCTTCCCTACCATTTACTCGCTCTCATACAATCTCTACTCTCACATTTAACAAGCAATTTCTTCCAAAAACCCATCAATTCCAAAATAAGCTAAAAAATCCACAAAAAAGGAAATCCAAAAATCCATCAAAAATCCAAAAAATTCTCTTCTTGGTGGAGATATTGGTGGACTACTTGGAAGACTTTGATGGAGTTCTTGGAGGCTTTTGGTAGAGACTTTGGAGGCCTTTGGTAGAAGGCTTCTCCTCTTTCTATTTTTCTTTTTAGCTAATTCTCCTAAAGGAACCGTTTTTTTTTTAAAATCAATTGATGCATTTGCATATTCACACACTGCAACATATTTGTTTAAAGAAATAAATGATGTTATTGAAAATCTAATAGGAAAAGAAAATGTTGTTCAAATTGTAATTGGTTCTGCTGCTAACCATAAAGATACATGTGAATTAGTGATAGATAGACATCCCACTATATTTTGGACACCATGTGCTGCACATTGTCTTGATTCAATTCTAGAAGATATTGGTAAGATGCATATTAGACCTATTAGTTTAGTTAGAAGAATCATTGTTTTCATTTATGCATACACACAATTATTTCATATAATGAGATTGTTTTACAATTGAGATATTGTTAGGCCATGACCCACTAGATTTGCAACATTATTTTTAACTTTGCAATCACTATTGGAACATAAAGATGTACTTAGGACTCTCATGGTAGCAGAGGAATGGAGGAAGAGCAAGTGGAGTAACCTTAGAGACGAAAAACAAACAGAAAGAACTATTCTTTCTGTTCAATTCTGGAAAGGTGTGCAATGAGCAATTCACGCCGGAACTCCTCGGGTCCATGTCTTGAGATTAGTTGATGGAGATGAGAAGCCCTTCATAGGCTACTTATACAAGGGAATGGATAGGGCCAAAGAAAAAATCAAGGAAAACTATTCGCATAGACCACTGCAATATGACCCTGTTATTGAGGTAATAGAAGGAAGATGGAGTCGTCAAATGTCGTCTGACCTTTACCATGTAGGATTTGTCCTTAACCCTGGAGTGTGGTTTAAGACTGCGGACTGGGACGTGGCAATCCAAACACATGCTTCGTTGTGTGCAGGCAATGGAGAAGATGGAACCAGATCCAGAGGTGCAAGAAAGAATACGGAAACAACTGGACTTTTATTTACAGAAAAGTGGACCATTCAGTTAGGGAACCATTAGGAGAGCAAGCGATTACACAATCTCAGTCAATTAGTGGAATAAATATGGAGGTGAGGTACCGGAGTTGAGGAAGATCGCCATCAAAATTCTTGGACTCACTTGTTCATTCTCCGATTGTGAGAGAGACTAGAGCACAATTGAGAATGTAAATTGTGCTTTCAAATTTGTAAAGTATGATCTGAAAATTTGGTCAACTTTTTAAAATTTAACTTTGATTTTTAACAGTTACACACCAAGAAGAGGAACCGGTTGAAGAAAAAGAAGTTGAATGATTTGGTGTTCGTGAAATACGATAAAAAAATTGCATGAACATTTCCTAAATCTTCAATGTAACCCAATACATGAAGATCCAATCAATTTGGATTCCATAAAAGACAACAACGAGTGGATTCTGAATGTTGACGGCGGCCCGGTATTCCAAGGGGAGGACTTGACATGGTCTCAAGTAGAGCTTCAAGCATATGATGAGTAGATAGAACAACGCCCGAGACGATCCACACAAACACAGTACACTCAGCAATCACGAGATACAAGACGTCATGGAAAAAGGCCGATCATTGGGGAGCCTGAAGATGATGATGGCGATGATGAAGGAGATGAGATCATCCCAACAACTCAATTTCAGGACCAAGAAGGTGTTGGATCATCTGATGAAACAAGAGATGGATATAATGAAATTCAGGAGGAAGACACGGATTCGGATAATAACAACAATGGTGGACACGACGGCGATGATGGTGACACTTCTTGTGGTTATGGCGCACCCATAGGTGGAACCCAAGGACAAGGAGGAGATTTTGTGACCAATGCAATGTATTATTCATTTAAATAAATTTCCTCACTTTATGTTGTAGTATTAGTTAAGTAGTTATGCATTTTATTTGAAATCAAAACCATTGTAAAATATTCATTTGAAATTATTGTTATCCATTTTGCTGTTTTTTTCACATTTTTCCTTCATTTTTTGTTTTTTTTTTCAATTTTCTTTTATTTTTTCGGCCAAAAAAAAAAGCAAATAGATATATCATTTGGGGGGGGGGGGGGTTTCGATATATCAATAAAATTGATTTTTATAACATTGGAATTTGGTGATTCGTAAACAAAAAGTGAATCTTAGAGTTTTGAGAGGTTCAACTATTTGAAACTACACATGTTAAATGAGACACAATAGCTGTTGTTCTAACTAACTAGAGTAGTCGTGGCCTTTTTTTCACCTTTCTTTATTTCTTTTCCTTTTCTCAATCCAGTGTTTTACTAGTTCCTACACTGATAAAATAAAGATATTAATCCAGAAATTTCTCATTTCTTATGCATTTGATAAATTTTCCAAATAAAGCACATAATAAGTAAATTTTCACTGTACAACCATTTAAGCTTAAGGCGGGTAGAATCAACAAATCCAGAAGATATGATCATTTTCTATTCAAGGCCAGGTTCTATCTAAGAAATTACATTGCAGTGGTGGTCAAATCATGAGAAAAGAAAAAAAATGAAGGTAAATGAATAATAAAAATTCTCAAAAAAATAAAATAAAATAAAATAAATAAAAGAGAAAAACATATGGAAATGCATGAGGGGATTCTTGGGATTTTGAGGGCATGGGAAAACATAATGTGGGGGCATCGTTATCATTGTTGAATAGGGACGGGTCTTTTGTGATTGAATAACATGCAATGTTAATTGGCCTAGAAGGCTCTCCCTGGGGCTTGTACTTTTTTTTTTCTGATTCCCACTAAGGGTCCATTTGGAAACACAAATTGAAAAGTTGTTTTGATAATAAAGCTGCTTTTTAACATGTGGTTTAACCAAATATTCATGTAGGCTGCCTTTTTATTTAATTCAGGAATTCTGTTTGTTGCTGATAACAAAAACTGCTTTATTCGCATTTGAAAATGGTTATTTTTTTTTTGTTATAAAACTATTGTTTAGTATACCCCCACATGCACCTTCACTAAAATGCCCCCGTCTTCATCTTTTACAAAAACCCATCGAGGGCCTCCTCCTGATCTTCCATCTCTCCCTCTTCATCCTTTACAAAAACCCATTGAGCCCCCTCCCCCCCCCCCCCCCCCCCCCCCCCGATCTTCCATCTACGCCTTTTAGTGAATGGTGATGATCAGACCTTCTTCTTCAGCCGCCATAGAAGACGATGTGAAGTGCCCACGAAGGGTTCAAGAATCCTTATCAGATCTTCAGGGAAGGCATTCATCGTGGAACTTCGACAACACGAGCATGGGCTTCATATACTCCTTCTCCAGTGTTTAGAACGACCGCGAGAACCAGGTCATCCACCCCAGCACCTCTCCCTGACCTACCTCGACCTCTCCGGCAACTCCCTCTTTGGCCCCATCCCCTCCTCCATCTGCGATTGACTCCCATATCTTGTAATCCACGATCTCTATCTGAAAGTGGCGGAGACTATGCGTGGAGGGGGACATGTTAGGGTTTCAAATAGGGGAACCACGACAGAAAAAAAGGGTGCTGGGTGTGAGGGTTAAAAGCGTCTTTTCCCCGACATCCATGGCTTTCAAAATATTCAATTCCCCTAAAAGCATTCTTTTACTGCTTTGGAAAACACAAATTTCAATGCTAGAATTGACCCGAATCAACTCGTCAATTCCTAATTAATCCAAGCTGTTTGGCAACACTTTTTTTTGGCTTTTTGACCAACTATTAATCAAAAGCAACCCCAAACGGGCCCTAAGAAGATGTCCCCTCTCCTTGCCTTTGTTAGAGCATTTACTTGATGCTATTAAATTCCAGTAGTGCTCCCACCATTTCCTCAAAAAAAAAAAAAAAAGAATATATGACACATGAAAGTTTGAAATGTTAAAAACCTGCAATTTTGATCAATGGAAAGGCATGCTGTATGCATATCCGTGTTTAAACGATCCATTAGGCTTTCTTCAGTCACACGATAATCAACATTTCCTGATAACAAGATGAAAATTAAATCAATTATTTGACCAAACTGTGATGCAATTATTCAATAATGGTAGTATTGACCAAAGTGGAATTTGCTACTAGGTAAGTAAAATAAATCGGGCAAAAAATATGTTACTAAGCTAAATAACAGAACAGTTTAGCGGAAGCTAAACAACAGAACAGTTTAACATGCCTTCAAAAGAATTAATTAACTAGAATGCTAGGAACACAATTTAAGATAGGTAGGATAAGACCTATTCAGGTTGTGGTCAATCCGAGCTAGAATTATAAACAAAATTCAAATTTGTCAGGGATCAAGCCAAAACCTTTTATCTGTCAGAGTCAAGCCAATAATCCTAGGCTAGCTTTTCAAGCATTTATAATGACAGCCTCACCATCTAAACTACAACTGCTTTAATCAGGATTTCAAACAAGACCCCTTCATGTGGTTAGCCCCATGTTGATTGCCATAAAATTAATCAACCCCTATGTGAGGCCTTCAAAATTTTCATGATCGATCCCATGTTGAGGGAACAACAATCATTTGTTGTTTACCTCTAGGGCAGCTTGATTTACAACTGCATAACAAATATGCATACTAAATCATGTTTTAGTATATTTATTCTTGGTACACAAAACAATACTAGCTTTCACAAATACTAAATCCTGGCTAGGCTTGAGATGGAAACATAACACACACAGGATGATTAGAACACACCATGCATCTTCAGCTTAAGAACAAATAAAATATTCGTCATCATGCGCAGGGACAAATTAGCGTGGGTCTGCGTCAGGAAAGATCCATTGATCAAGGCTGAAGCAGGCAAGTCTCTTGGGCCAATCAAACAACCTGATTTGATAGCTAAATATTTCCTTACACGTGGGAGTCCAATAATATGATAAAAAGGAGACAACACAACTACCATGAAACATGATCATTAAGAAAGTCCTAAATAATTCAATAATGAAAAAAAATATAATTCTGTCAAAAAAATTGAAACCAATATGAACAGATCTGGAACGCGTCATTAAAATTGTTATAATTTTTTTTTTAAATAAAAAGAAAGATACACCTGTGACCTTGCACCCAACCTTCCATTTTATGAACTAGATTCTTCCTCTCACCTGTTCACACTTCTGCTACTAAAGATAAAACACATGTTTCATCCATTTTATCATACAAGGCATAACATGGATCAAAATCTAAAATTGAAATCAATGCATCCACGTGGATGTAGATAACATGCTATATTTTATATCATAGGAGTCCAAACAGGGTCTTGCATCCTCCATTCTGAAAATTTAGACTAGAATTACGTCATAAACTGTTTGAAACTCGTTCTAACCAAACCAACAAGCCTGATCACAAAAAAAACAAGCATGATCACATCCATTTGGGGGTGGTATAGCAGATTGTGAATTTAAACCGTTTCATGATAGCTAGCTCTGTTCGGATGTCGTAGGGTGATACACAACCTTGGGGGTGAATAGGTCAAACAGTGATTTATTCTGCCTTATTAAATTTATTTTCTGATTTAGAATTGATTAATTGTTTGATCAATGGCATCAATCAATCACAGAAAATAATTTAAATTAAAAAAAAGATATGAGAATCATCAATAATTGTATAGAAAAATCAACAGTAAATCAAGAATCACAGTCTTGCAATTGCACAAGGAGGCACCACAAATTTTTATGTGTAAAACCCAAATGAAAAAAAAACCATGGGACCTAGTCCATCAAAATCAATGACCAATGGATAAGAAGTTCTTTCAACCCAACCGTACGACTAACTCAAAACACCTAAATTCTTCCTGGATCAATCCACTTGGATAGCTCATCGCTTCTGCATTCACTTAGTTGAAGAGAGCTTCTCCAGTTCCTCCATAGATCCATGCTGCTATGTTGGTTTCCTAACTGTGAATGATTCCCTCACTTCACATGGTCCTCCCAATTTTCGCTCCTATTTGACAGCAGAGAAAATCTCTCTAATCCACTCTGGATCAGAATCATGCTCAAGCTTTGAGTAGGCAATGGTGTAAATCTCATAAAAACCTCAAGAATGGATGTTTTCAATAAGATGTTTCATTAGATATTCAATAGAAAAAAAAAGATCTAACCATGAAAAGGGACAAAGGGATTTTAGAAAACCATTTAATTGGAACAAAATCATGGTGTTTAATTAGTAAGCCATGAGATGATAACACCATAATTGAATTTTCTGAGAAGACCCTCAAATCTAGGTCATCAGGATGAATCCAAGATTGTCCGGACCATCAGTGAGGATTTTCGGGTACAAAACAAGATCCCAATAATCTTTCTCAAATCTCAATATAAATTCAAATTCCAACCAATTTTTATTTATTTATTTCAAATTAAGCACCATAAATTACATTTGAAAACATGCCAAACAAGGAAACAGAGATTATGACTAAATCACATTCCAATATTGATTTCTGACAACATTTGATACATGAAATCTTAAAAAATCATATCTTTTCAATTAAAACTCTAGTTGAGATGAAACTTGGCACGTTGGAAAGAAATCAAAAGTTCATAAAGTGATCATTAGGACGATAGATAAATTATTTTGAAATACCAAAAACTGAAATATGATTATTCAAAAAACTAGAAACAAAATGCTTTCAATCGGATGAAACTAACCTTCATTCCAAAAACCCAAATATGATGCGACCATTGTTCAGATGATGTTCTTCTTTGTCCAGATGATGTGTAGAATCGGTCAGTTTTCAAAAAAATTTGGTAACTCTTTCCAAACCTTTTTCAAACCTTAAAAAGTGAATTGAATTCCTTCTCAAAACCAATTTAAAAAGCACTTTCAAAAAAATTTCCATTAAAATAAAATAAAAAACTCATTTAAAAACATGATCAAAATCAAAATCGAAGTAAAAGGACTTGATCAGTAATGTCACCAAGTGATTGTGTTTCTATTCCTCAAAATGAATCAAAGTCTTCATTCGATCTTCTAATCTTCAATTAGCATGACATGATTGATTCGACAATTACATTGACTAATATTTGTTGTAACAAAACTTGCCAGCACTCAAGCATAAATTTGGGAACAACAGCCTCTCCAGTAGATTCACGAAGAATCTATATCAGGATATCTAACTTCTCCATTTACCAAGTAAAATCATAAATCAATTTTGAAGCTCTCTTTTTTGTTGAATTGGTAGGAAATTCTACCTCGATTAGTATTAATGAACTCAAGTACAATTACTAGAGTACAGAGGAGATGAAAAAAAAAAACAAAAGAAATAATCACAGTGGGGAGGGGGGGTGCTAGATATTCAAAAAAACATATTTTCATATGCTTTTAAGAGTTGTTTTGGAACATTTCCCTATGTAATTATTCATTTCTACATGCATATTACGAAAGTTTCTATTCTTTAGATTCAAAGCATATTTTGTACAAATTGACAATATTTATACATTTAATATGCATTATCATATTTTTCATATGAAGCCATATTTTAAAATTCATAAATTTAATTTTACCGGTATTTAAATTTAACAGGATCTAAATTTGACAGGTTATAAATCGGAGAAGGAATTATCATTCAAAGATTCATCAAAACTTCTACCAAATCAACAAAATCTTCAATTAAATCAGCATTAACTTCTCCAACAAATAAACAAGATCTCCAACAGATTTTGCAATTACATCTCCAACATATTTTGCAAATCAACATTTACAACCAATTCAACCCTCAAAACCCTATAAGAAGGGCACTACGGGGAATCTCTTCATTCAGCCAAGAAGGAATTTATTTTCAATTTTTGTTCTTTCTTTTCTATTTTTAGTTTTTGTTTTTAGTTTTTATTTGTGTTTTTGTTTCTTTGGTATTAAAGACATAGATTCTATTGTGATTTCAGTAAAAGTATCTCTTTATTTTATTTGCATGGAATATTTTTATTTTTATTTTAGAATTTCACCAACCATGAAAGGTTAGAAAATCCTTCCATCAAGGAGAGGATTCCACCCCATGAGTTTGAGTGATTGATTCTTTTATTTGTGCATTGATGTTTTCTGATTTGTTCTTCATGTTTATATAGTGTCTTCGACTCAGATTTCTTTTGATTATGGGTATTTTTAGATCTTCTATCGTTCTACTTAGATGTGATACGGTTGATGCTTCATAAACCCTATATTTAAATCGAGTAGAAGTAAACTGCTTTTGAAGTATTCTGTTTTCAATAAATGCAAAAGAAAGAATTATCATGATACTCGTGAGGTGGATTTCCAATCCTTGGTTGTCTTTTTTATATATTAATTTCAACTTTAGCTTTTAAAACTGATTTTGAAGAAGCAAAATCAGTTTGACAATTGGTTTCAAATAGGGACCCAATCAATCAGTTGAGCTGTCGGGGGTTGGTCGGTTTATAAACATTCTCTTTGTTTATTTGTACCTGTGACCGACATTTAAATTTTTATAGGGATGGTGCTGATTGGATTCATATGGTGTTTGAATTTAGTCCATCTTTTAATTATTCACCATTTTATTTCGACTTCACCAGGAGCTTGGTTTGGGCCCATCGGTCTCGGTTCACGTAGTTCTCCAGGACTGGATAAGACACTCAGACGGAAAGCTCAACTTTTTAGGATTTGTCAGACTTCTCCATGGGGTGTCCTCCCGCATGGCGCGAAAGGCTTAGCATAAACTGTTCATTAAGTTTTCTTAAGTCAATCATTGAAAATTTGTTTTTAAACCTTTTGCCAAAAATTGATAATCTTTTACTTTTATTTGTTTGTTTCAATAGCCTCCTTGTGGAATCGACCTTTTACTACCACTTTCTACCAAGAATAGATAAGAGTTTTATCTTTTGTTGGCAAAGACGAGATTTTAATGAAAATCAAAGCCACCAACAAGGGGGTTGGTGGGGTTCTTGGACCATTTGGCACTCCAGTTCTAAGAGTTATCCACTCGGCCGTGTGATAGCACAAAGACAATACAGCCACACCACCTAAGAACCCGTCAGGACAAGCAAACTAAATTATTAGCCATGACAGATTTGTCTTTCATTTTCTCTCTGTGTTTGCATGCACTCCACATATCCTCAATGTTCTAAAACCTCAGAGTTAGGGGCGTTGTCGCTCCAAGTCTCAACCAAAATTGAACTGAGACCAAGCACCAACAAATTAAATGTTCAACAATCTCCGGTTCCAGACCCCCCACATAGGGTAGTTCAGCGGATCATTCGGACGTCATTTCAAGTGATACACCTTAGTGATAATATGATTTTGGAGCATAAGCTCACATTAAGCATTTAACTTTGACTGAGACAATTTCCCTATATTCGACGTGGGAACTAGACTGGCAGCACATTTCTTCTCCACCAAGTGGATCCTTGTTTCACCGTGAACCCAATGCTCAGTTTATAGCCTCAACATGTCTAATTCAGGGGGTCTCCCCACAGCTACACGGAGTGTAATATTTCCATGCATTTTGTGAACTGCTCGATCTCGTTCTCATGAGATTTCGGCAGGTGCACAATACTTACAATTTGGACATCTCACACCAGAAGCTATCCACCTTTGCCTCTCTTTGAAGCGCAACTCAGTGAAGTGTCGGGAAACTCATACAAAGAGGCTGGTCATCGTGCCAACAATCATCCCATAATCCTATCGTCTTTTCGTCCCCTAGCTACAACAAAAAGGCCTCCATTAGCTCGTGACCATGGCTGAATAGGCCATTGCATAATGTCGTAGCATTTTGAGAAATATTTGGAAGATGGCCACATCCTGGACCACTCTGTATCTATTGCTAAAAACGTGAACCCACACTACTTGCTTATCAGTTAGCCACTTCCAAGTCCACTTTGAGAGGAGTGATTTGTCAAATCATCGAGGTTGATCACTCCCAATCCACCACAGTGCTTTAGCTAACATGTCGTGCTTCATTTGACCAATGTCGTTTTTCTATCATCCGAGTTTACCCTCCACAAGAAGTTCCTACCCAGTCTAGATGCAACTCAGGATCCCCTTTGAAATTCAGGTGGTGGCTTGGGGAGATTGGGGATGAAGGCACCACCAACTTTCGGAGCTCGGCATTACAGGACGAAACACTGCCATCCCCACCTCCACGGCAGCAAGTCCCCACCTTGGAAGACCCAGCAACCTTTACCCGAGTCCTCTTAGGGCCTCTTCATATCTCGACCTCCAATTCCACCTTGTAAACTTCTATTCAATCTATAACGCAAACAGAGTTTGGGACACCAGCCAATTTGATTATCACCTCTTTCACAACAAGGCCGCCGGAATCTATCCCTGCCCTTTCGACATTGATCAACTCCTCGTATTGAGCGACAAGCAACACCCTACGGCGTACCAACGCAAGGAGTCCCAACCAGGCAAAGCCTTCACCGCATCGCTCGAACTGGTTGCACCCCAAAACCCAGAGTACACTCTTGAAAAGAGACAACCCCCCCCCCCCCCCCCAAAAAAAAAAAAAGGGTGGTTGCCCCTCCCCCGGCCATTGCATTTCTAACTCTTCCGATTGAGATTTTAGGCAAGAAATGCTTGTGCCCAATCCCCCTCACCCGGTTGCATCCCCCAATGGACATCGATGGTAGCCTTAGCAACCAACATGGAGGGTTTCCCCCCATTTGGCATGGGCACCATACAACGGCTCACGAGAAATGCCCCCTCTCAAGCATCAAAGGAACCGGGAAGCTTCATGGAAAAGATGGAATTTTCACGATCCTCAGCAATGTCTTTACATTTATTTGAAGTATATGATATGATGATGTGACATGCATCTCAAATAAGAAAGCGGGATTGAGATGGCAAGCTAGTGCGTTGATATAACTAGGATTCAAGATGGGATTAGGAATTTTTGCACTTCTAAAGAGGTTATAGTCAAGGAAGCTATCAGGTTATATTTTGTGAAGACTAAGGAATTGTGCTCATGTACTTTGATAGGAGTGATATCAGCTTAGGGGTGAAAACATAACCGAGAAGAAGGGTCACTTGAGTGTGTGTCCAATTGAAGACAATGAAAGGGAGAAAATGTGAGTGGAAAAGAGAAGTAAATTGGTAAAAAGAAAGATATGATAAATTAGATAATACAAAGAAAGATATATTAACAAAACAAATATATATTTACTTCACATTAAACATATTCTAAAACCAATGAACTAATAAAATGGGTATTAGAACTCTACAAAAATCCAAACGAATCTAGCAATTATATTAAAACAAACCATCAATTGACCTATATAAGTTCTGAAAATTATATAATGTTAGAAATACACTATATGATGTTATTTTTTCCCAAACTGAGGATAACTAATACATCTTTTACCAACTGCATAAATATGAATCCAATTATTAGATAGATCAAGATTTAAAAAATATTATACTTGGGGTTTGAAAATCTACACATGTGAGATGGAAATCTAGGATAAGTAACAAACATATAAAGGGTATTGCACTATTGCCTCATCATAAAATTATCATGTACGAATTTCAAATGCGCAAGTGGATTATTTGGAGATACCTGATTTGTCCTTGACATCAATAAACCCATCTCTCTTGATTATTTGCATGAATTCTTTCCCTAAACGACCTTCAATTCCTCTTTCCAGAGCAAAACGACCGGAAATATTAATAACTTTGCTAACATCTTGATATGCAGAGGCATATAATAACACCACATTTCCCCCTGAATCACATGATGCTCAGATATATCACAATTCCACAAAAAAAGGCCGCAACAATGTTTTGTAAACAAATGTAGATAGAGGCACTAATTTTGCAGCACAAAACAAATAATTCAAACACATACCCTTAATAAGTAGCTCATATACAAAAATTGCAAAGAACCAAGCAAAGGCATTTACAATTATAGCAATATTCACTCTCAAATTATTAGTAATAATCATTGTAGCCTCCATTTGACAAAACCACAAAATAACGATAGGATGCAAGTTACTCTAGAATCAAAGTGGTTGAAAGATAGACAAATTGATGCAAATAAGGATGCTTTAAAAATCGTATCTGCCATATGGTTAATAGATGGCAATTTTTTTGAGGAAAATGATACACTAGCTACCGCAATTCATTAAAATCAGGGAACTAGTTAATTATTAGAAGGAAAGGAAAACAAAAATCACAACCCTCAGACCGATCAAAAGGAGACTCACACAACCCACAGACCATTACTACTCAATTAACAAAATACCTTTCCACTCCAAAATGGATTTTGGGCTACAAAGCACAGACGCTTCTCCCGAGCCTCCGTACCCGGACACATGTCGGACACAGACACAACCGACGCATGTCGGACACAGCCCCAAGTATGTCTGGTGAATTGGGCTTGAATTCTGGCCTGGACACAGCCCAGAACATGGGCCCAACCACTTTCAACCCACCAGTTTAAATAAAAAAAACATAAAGGCCCGAACAGATAACCAAAGTGTCCAGTCCATTTAAAACAGCTCCAGTGCAACCCATTTAAACAAAATCCAAAATTGAAATGGTAGTGTATGGTGAAATATTAGACTTCATATAGATATACAATATATTTATTATATTAATTTATTTGTTTCCATGTCCTAATAGTATCCGTGTCCATTTTTTTTTTTAAATTATCGTGTCACCGTGTCTGCGTCGTCGTGTCCCATGTCCATGTCTGTGCTTCATGGATTTTGGGTCATCTCCCAAATCTCAATAAGAGAGTGGCTTTCTTGAAGACAACTTGATTCCTTGCACGCCATATATAGCCAAACCACTGTCAAAACTAGTGACTGAGAAATCTTCACCATCTTACTCCTATCACCCTTCAATTTGAGTGTCTTCCTTCTCTCCGCATTTCCTCCAAGATTGTTGGACTAACATTGAAGTTTGTCGTATCTTGCAGTCTGCTCCACACCCTTGTTGCCGCCATGCACCCACAAAACAAATTCCATGTAGTCTCCATCTCTCCACTGCAAAGAGCGCATGCAGTGGGCTCACCATGTGCCCATTTGGCCCAATAAGCTCTCATTAGAATTTTAGCCCAATAAGAGGAACCTTCACCCACCAAACTTCCTTTGCCTTCTTTTTATTACCTCCTGCGTCACTCTTCCCTTCTTGAGCTAATCATAAGTGCTTCTTCTCTAGGACAATGAGCCTATGTCACCTCATATGATTGCACTGGATTAAATCTGAACGGCTGAAGCTCTTCTAGGAACCTTTGAAGCTCCTCAATCTCCCAGTCTTCCAGGTTTCTACTGAAAGTGATGTCCCAATATCCCTCAATCTTTGAGCCACCCTAGAAATCTCACACCCAGCCTTCTTTTCTTTACACCACCTCGTATATCTGCGGAAACTTACCAAGGGACCTTTCCCACACCATGTACTCAACTAGAAGAGCACAATGCTCCTATTATCCGATCTCCATGAGATTGCCGAAGCTAACCTGGATGCAAGACACAAGATGTCTTTCCATATCCTTGAAATCCTCGTGGTAGGTGTAGGAATGTATCCTTGGACCCGCTAAACAAACCATACGTGGACTCTACTACTTTTTAATAATGCAAGTTCATGTTCCTAAACATCCACACAACCATTTTATCAAGAGCGCATTGTTCATATTTCCGAAGTTGAGGACACATGCCCCCATCTTCTTCCTCACACACATTCTCCCAACAATCAATGTGTATCTTCCTCACCCCTTCCACCACACCACACCACAGAAAACGGTAACGAATGAGATCAATCCTCTCCAGCACCACCCACTGGCACCTTGTACAGAGAAAAGAAAATTAGTGGGAGACGGGGAAAACTGCCTAAATCAACGTCAAACAGCCTCCAAGACAAGCACCTTGCTCTTCCACCCACTAAATCTCCTCTCAAACCTCTTGATGAGCCCCTGCCAGTCCGTAAGATAGAGGAGCCCCAAATTTCTCATCAAAAAAGATGTCACGCCACACTTGAATATCTTTGCCAAATGTGAGTCTTCCCTCCTCCACCTTCACCCCCAGTGTCGCACTCTTCTCTAAATTGATCTTCAAACCTAAAAGAAGCAAAAATATTAAAGCACAAATTTAACCCCAAGAACCACCCTATCATTGTCTTCACTCAAGATGAGAGTATCACCCACATTTTGCACATGCGTTTCAAAGGGGCCATCCGCCGCACACTTCATACCCGCCACCCTACCACTCACGCAAGTAGACTTTAGCATCGCACATAGGACAGTAGCCACTAAAATGAGTAGCATCAGCAAGAGTGGGTCTCCCTGCCTCAGACCCCTATCACATGAAAGAAACCACATGGTTTGCCATTGATCAAAATCGAAGCCTTTGCATACCATAACATTGACGAAGCATCCAAAGCAATCTCAGAAAACCTCAAAACGTGCTCAAGGAAATTCCAGCAAAATGATATGCCTTTAACAAAATCCAGCTTGCAAATGATCCGCGATCTTCAATCCTGCTTCATCGCTGAAATGATCTATTGTGCCACCATAAATCCATTGTGAAACACGCTCCCTGAAACAAACGCCAACTAGTTCTCCATCACGAACTCCCCTATCTCTGGCTTCATTCAATTCACCAATGCCTTTGTGATCATCTTGTAGCAGCCATTTACCAAACATAAATGTAGTACAAATTAAATTATTTACCATTTTATATCATCTTAATAGATGCCAAATTAAATTATTTAATTATGGTCCAGACGTAAAAGTGTATATAATATCGTACAGACTACAAATTTGAATGCTAGATAGAGGTATTAACAATCCATTAACATAGATGAATACTAGTTTTGTGCACGTGGTACAACAGTCCATATTATATATGGATAAAATAATCATAATGATGTGGAGTTTTAAAAAATGTATCCCAACTAAATCATCGAATTTGATATTATTTTTTAACTTGAAGAAATATGTTATAATAAAAAAATACTCACGTACAGTATTTATCTATTTATCTAAAATATATATGGTATTTAACTTGAAGAAATAAAAATATATATCATCACATTCATTAAGAACAATATTATCTATTTATCTACAAGAATTAGTTAAAATGTGAATTAAAACAACATATTTTTATAAATTTATTTTTTAAATTAAGGCCTTTGTAGAATTCAATAAAATAGATTTCGTGAATATTTAACATTATCATTTAAATATTTTGACATTACAACTTTGAATAGAATATAAATGTGAAAATGTTCTAACCATCTAATTGATGGAATTTCATTATATTAGAGTCTGACCAATGAGTGTTGAGGAGTCCATTTGTAAGAAGTCAAACTTGTGGGTTTACATGTAAAAATATTGATTGATCTAGCATCAGTGAAAAATATACAAACCTTTACTGTGCCCAATAATAGCGCTTGTACAACGTTCGAATTTGGAAAAATACTGGACAACAGCATGCAAATCATCTGCCTCTCTACGGTAATTGCCATATTGAAATGATCCATCGCTTTCCCTAGAGAAAAATGCAATGGATGAGTATGTTCATGTATACTTGGAAATCTAAAACAAGTCAAAATGGGCATCAAGGAGAGTAAAATAAAAAGTTTGAAGAAAGAATAATAATAATAAAGGCTCAACGTATATGCATTATTTCACAAAGGATTTTTGCAACACAATATATGTTTCACCAAGACAGAGATTGTGGTGGCATTGGACTAGGGGTCGGCAACGGGCCGGGCCGGGCTGGCCCGGCCTGTTGAAATAGGGCCCAAGCCCGGCCCTGGGCCCAAGCCCGCAGGCCAGCTTGGCCAACGGGCCTGGGCCGGGCCGGCCCGTGGCAAAAAAACAGGGCCCCGTGCGCCCGTGGCAAAAAAACAGGGCCCAGGCCCTGCCCACGGGCCCGGGCCTGAACGGGCCTCACGGGCCGGGCCTGGGTTCGGGCCCACGGTTGGGCCTACGGGCCCAAATTCAAAACATTTTATTTTTTTATTTTACATTGTTTATTTGTATATAATGTTAAAATAACACAAAATTTAAAGTATAATGTTGAAAAAAATGTTTATATCTATTGAATTTTCAAAATAAAAATATTAAATGAATTAATTACTTACAAAAATGAATAATTACATGTACCTAACTAGGTTAACACCTACATAAATGTTAATAATTTGTATAAACAATTCAAATAAAAATCACATGTTACTAGTTCATTGGATCACCCTCCATGGGCCTACGGGCGGGCTTACGGGCCAGCCCGAACGGGCCGGGCTCGGGGAGGGCCTACAGGCCGGGCCCGGGCCCTAGAACCAGGCCCAAGCCCGGCCCGCCCTGAAAACGGGCCCAGGCTTTCGGGCCTCGGGCCTGATGATGACCCTTACATTGGACACTTAATTTTTTAGCAGTTCTAGAACAAATATAGCTACGAAATATATATAGCTATGAAATATAACAAAATCCCAAACAAATGAGATCCTTTTTCTCCTTAATGAGCACATGGTTCTCAACCCACGAGTGAATTTCAAACAAAAAGATCATACACTTAATAGGGAAGCATATGGAAGGGGAAGGACCCAACATAGTTGAAAAGTTCGTTCTGAGTAAGATTCCAAAAACAACAGTTTTTTTGGGTCTGCAACAATCTATCCATAGCCAAACTTTGTTGAGTAACGAAACCACTAGTTCAGGCAGACACGAAGAATTCTGAGGAGAATTCGGAGGAGGTCGTGAGACCCAGTAGTGGTCCATGTTGAGTTTTCTTTCGTGGAACAGACGGGGTCTAAATGACCCAGTCAAGCAAGCGGTGGTGAAGGATATGATATGCCACCAAGGTGTCCAGATTTGCTGCTTGCAAGACACCAAGATGCAAAGGTTTGGAAGGAGGACCCTTCGGTCGATTGGTGGTGGGGGTGCTCAACAAGATGGTTACTCGGGACGTGGTTGGGAATGCAGGAGGCATCCTAATGGCTTGGAATTCCAAGTCATGGAGTTGTGTGGATAGGTCGATTGACTATTTTTCAGTCTCGATTCTACTTCAGGATTGCGCGACTGTGGAACGTTGGATCTGCACAAGGCTGTATGGGCCGCACTCTGACCGGAACGGTCTATTTTATGGGAGGAGCTTTCTGTAATGCGAAGGCAATGGCAAGGCCCGTGGTGTGTTGCGGGGGATTTCAACGTCACCAGGGCGTTGGGGGATCGCAACCATGAAGGAATATTTTCACTAACCATGCGTGGTTTCAACGAATGGATTGAGTCGGAGGGACTTATTGATTTACCGGTTCCGAACACGGCTTTTACCTGGAGCAATATCCGGGATGCGCCTTCTCTAGCTCGGTTGGACCGAGTCACACCCCGCTCTCTCTGGTTCATCAGGGGGAGGGACGGAGACCGCGCCACTTCAAGTTCAAGACCTGGTGGTCGGAATGGCCAGTGCTTGAGGAAGTAGTAACTCCTAGAATGCATCCTCGGGGGGGCTTCACGGTGCGCGCAAGGTAGCTTTTAAACTTCGTCGGTTGAAAAGGAGTTTGAAGCATTGGGGACGAGAGGCAAAGGTGGCACAATGGGCGGACAAAGAGGACTGCCTCTCCCAAATAGATAGGTGGGACAAGGTGGAGGAGCGCGACCCCTTGGCTGCAAGCGACAAGGTGGCACGACAAACAGCTAAGGACCGTCTTGCAGCCCACCTTCGTTTGGAGGAGATGGAGTGGCGTCAGAGGTCAAAGGACCTTTGGTTTAAATTGGGAGATAGTAACTCCAAGTTTTTTCATAAGTCGGCATCTATCCGACGTCAGGTGAACCGTATCCTAGGACTGCATTTTGAGGGGACATATGTGGACGAGGAGGGCGGCCTGACTGATCGCATCATTTCCCACTTTAAGGGTACTTTCTCCTGCCACCACAGGGGATGGAAACCCAAGTGGTCTGACCCTCATCTGAAACAGATTCCGACGGAGGACATGCAGGACTTGGATTGCCCCTTCTCAAAGGAGGAGATCATGCAGGTAATCCGGGGATCAGACAAAGACAAAGCCCTGGGAACAAACGGATTCGGCATGCGTTTTTACCAGATGTGCTGGCCCGTTGTAAGTTCTGATATTATGGAAATGGTTAATGAATTCTATACAGGAGGGGCTTCCATTGGGTGCATCAACTCGTCTATGTTCGTTCTCATCCCTAAGGAGGGGACCGCCACACTAGGAGATTACCGAGCGATTTGCTTGGTCAACACATGTTACATGATCCTATCAAAATCCCTAGCGAATCGAGTACGCGGAGTGAGCGACGCTCTGTTTGAAGGGGTGCAAGCAGCGTTTATTCCGAGGAGATCACTACAAGACAGCTTCCTCATCACACAAGAGTTGATTGCGGCCCTCCATAAGGATAAACGCAGCGGAGTGGCTCTCAGGTTAGACTTTGAAAAAGCCTAAGACAGTGTGGATTGGGAGTTTCTACTTCAAGTCGTTGAGCTCCATGGTTTTAGCAACAACTAGATGTGGATGATCCGAATGTGTATCACAACTGCGCACGCATCTGTTGTGGTGAACGGGGAACCACACGGATACTTCCCGATCAATCGGGGTCTTCGGCAGGGGGACCCCCTGTCCCATTTCTATCTATTCCTTGTAGTGGCGAACGTCCTTTGTAGGATGTGCAAGTCAACAGCCCAAGCTGGATGGATCTCAGGCATTGTGGGAGTCTCTGGGGGCTCTCAGTTCAGCATTCTCCAATACATTGATGGCACGATCCTGTTAGGGGAGGATGAGGAGGAGACTTTTTACGGCTTCCACTTCATTTGAGGTGTTTCGAGCGTCTATCAGGGCTAAAAATCAACTTCGACAAAAGCACTCTCATTCCAATTAACATGGACAGTAATGAGGCAACAACCCTCGCTCACATTATCGGCTACTCCATCAAGACCCTATCGTGCAAACACCAGGGGCTACCTCTAATCAGGGATAGATTGAGGAAGGACGACTAGCTGGGCTTGGTGGAGCGAATGCGGAACCGTCTATCGGGGACGACAGCACCTAAGCTTTTGCAGACGTATTACCTTACTTCATGTGGTCATGACATGCCTCTCGATCTTTTATTTGTCACTCTTTCGAATGCCAAAGGGTGTGGGGCAAATTATCAACACAATTCAACGCGGCTTCCTCTGGAAAGGGACTGATCCAGAGATCCACCGCCCACACTTGATTAAATGGGATATCGTCTGCCAGTGGCAGAAGTTTGGCGGTTAGGGCATCCCCAACTTGGAAGTCATGAATAAGGCCCTCCTATCCAAATGGCTATGGAGATGGGGAAAAACAGGGACGTTGTATGGCGAAAGTTTCTATGGGAGTGCTATGGACGCAGAGCTCAACGGCGGGTAGGCATTCCACGGCCCTCAAGGCAAATGAACCAGATGACCAAGGGATTACTAGGCCTCGGTCTTCAGTTCGCGGAATCCATGGCTTGGATCGTGGGTGACAGAGGGGTGGTTAACTTCTGGAGTGACATCTGATTCAAGGCGGAGTCGCTGATGGCGAGTTTTCTAATGGCATTCAATGGCACAACAAGGAAGGAGGGTGCGGTCTTCAATTTCAGGCAGTCGGCTACGGGGCTCTGGAAGGTACCTTGCGGCAGCAGAACCACGACGGAGGAACGTTCAAAGATGGTAACATTGATTGCCCAATTCCAGGGGGTGCGGCTTCGACCGGGTTACATGGATCGGCAGACTTGGGTTCCTCAGGCAGACCGAGGCTTCTCTATTAGAGGAGCCTACGATTGGTGGACGAGGGAAACCCCCCCCCCCCTATAACGGCTCTTCTCGGGAAGACTTCGTCCCTTTGAAAGTTGAAGGCCCCATTCACGATCAAGGGCTTTGTGTGATTGGTCCTCCAAGAGCGATTACTTACAAAGGTATATCGGGCCTGGCGGCCAGATGAGTCTATTACGTGCGTCCTCTACAACTCGGGCTGTGAGACCGTTGAACACCTCCTATGTTCGTGTAGTTTCACGCGGCAGCTTTGGGACCATTTGGCTATCGAGGCGGGTTTCAATAATCACTTCTCTTCAGTGGAGGGTTTATGGGCCGTGGGCTCAAAGCTCAAACATCAAATGGGAGGGGGCACAGGAGGCAATGTGGCCATGATAGTTGTCTCAGCGGCATTGTGGTCAGTGTGGCGCAAATGCAACGCCGTAATCTTTAGAGGCTAGCTGGGATATTTGGAAAATATTTGGGAGGAGTTTGTGGGACTTCTAAAGGCATGGGGCCGTGGATTGGTGGGAGCGGCGTCCGTGAGCTTCCAGGGGGGTCTCTTGCGTATCGGGTGATAGAGAGACCTTGCCTTCAGGGTCGGGTAGAGACCCCTTCAACCTAGACCCCATTTCTTTCGTCTTTTTCTCATCCCCCTCCCTCTATGTTGTTCACTTTTTCTTTTTCTTTACTTTGATGTATCTTTGTTTTACTCTTAGTTCAGACATATACTACGATACTTCTAATAGAAACCACTATAGAACGTCTACCTTTTTTCAAAAAAAAACAAAAAAGGAGTATGATCAGAAGAATCATGTATGTTTCTTCAAAAAAAAATTGTCACGGTTTACATATAATGCAATAAAAAGGCAGCGAACCAAGTGGAGGGTCAAGAGGCGGATCGCGAAGGGGTTGGATTGCTGTGACAGGCAAGAACAAGAGGGTTGGTGTTGCAGGAGGAATGTGACCAACCTATTGGGAGACAATCAAGGAGGCAAATTTTGTTTACTTCTCGTTGCATCAAATGCCTGCATAAAGGGGTCACTGAGGAGGGAGTGTCATGACCCGATCGTTTGAATCAGTGTGGTGGAATAGGGCACATGGGATGATCTTGCCCTAGGGGCAATGATGATCGTGTGAGCTTAGAAGGGGATCGTGAGAGGTGGTGAGAAGATGGGTCGAAGTTAAGGTTATGGAAGGAAGGGGCATTGTGAGGGAAGACATGTTTGTTCAAGGTGGAGCGGCAGGGAGCAAAGAAGATGAAACCAATGGAGTAATATTTAAATCACTATAACATAGTGTCCCCCTTGAAAGATTTTTACCTTCAAATTAAGATATCAAAGATTTTCTGAAGTGGTGGTAGAATAATATTCTTAATGATCATTGTTTTTAACACAAGCAAGCCAAAAGGGGCAGGCTGGATGATGTTGAAAGCTAGAAGGTTGAGGCATCGAGAGGGAACTATCATTTTATGAAGTAATTGCCTTGATTGGGAGTTCAATCAGGTGGAGCAAGGATTTTTCCATTTGGATAAGGGACTTTGCCAGGGTGATCCATTGCTTTTCATTCTTGCAACAAAAGTATTCAACATATATGATAATGATAGAGAAAGTAAATGTATGTGTTTAGATGTGCGGATCCGGTGGATTGCCGGTTTCACCCGTGCAATATACTTTTTTTTTCATATGAAAAGGTAGACTAGCTACCACGATTTATTAATCGAATAACAAGTCAATTTTACAAATGAAACCAAAATACGAGAGATCCCACTCGGGAAGTAATGGAGAACACTACCTTCCAGGCTAGGATCCGCACACACATACTCCACACTCATTCCTCAATTAACAATACTCCATCTACAAATTCTACTCTCGATCCCTCTGTGAAACATCTCTTCTATTCAAAAATGAAATTCTGGATGCCCTCCCAAATCCTCTTCACATGAAGAGTAATCCAATTGGAAACACACGTGCAATATATAGATTACACTCTTGTACCTAAGTTTCAGAGGATGCAATCAAGGGAATCAAATTTGTCATATCTTGTTTTTAGTGGATTTCAAGTTTGAGAATAAATTATCCAAAAGTTCAATGTTGGGCATAAATATAGAGGAAGTTGTATCGTTGAAATGACGAACAGAAATATTTCCCACAAAGTATCTCGGAATGGCTTTGCATTTAGGGATCTTCACTTCCTAGGAATGGTCTTCTTTAGTAAGTAGATTTTAAAGAAGCTTTAGAGGGATGGAAGAGCATTCCATTGAGCATTAGAGGAAAATTAACATAAGCCTTCCTCTATATTATCTCATATTTCCCTCCAAAGCTAATTTTTAAAGGCAGCACTAGTCATATTTTGAATATTCAGAACCCCTCATACCCCCTCCGTTCTTGCTACAACAAATCATGTTCTATTTTGCCAAATAGAGTTCTACCTTCTTTCTTGTGGCTGGAACAAAGGAATCTTCTACGAATGGCCTCCACTCTTTTTAGGACACCAACTGGAACCTTAAAAATGGAGAAGAAATAGAAGGCAAGATTTGTGAGGACCACCTTCAGAAGAACTAGCCGACCACCCATGCTTAATAATTTTGCCAACCATCAAGCTTTTTATGAAATCTTTGTAGAAGAAAATCCCCAATCCTTCTTTCTAAGGACCCCCGTATGGAAAGGAAGACCAAGGTATTTGATGGGAAACAACATCATAGTACAAACCAACCTACTAGACGCTAGCCAACCTCTTCGTGAGACGAATAAATTCCAACCCAATTACTTTTTCAGATGTTGACCATTTTGAAGCACCTGAAGATGAATTTCAAACCTCCCAAGTTGGCCTCCCAATTCTCACAAAGGATGATAGATCATCCACATGTTTAACATTAGAGACTCTAGTTCCACCTCTAGACACTTCTGATCCCCTTATCCATCCGTGAGACACCCCTTTGTGCATCATCCTGCTAAATACACTCACGAAGCCAATAATCCCACCATAGAGAGTCATAGCCGCGAAGAAAGTTAAAGGCAAAGGGACAAATGTGTAAAGGCTAAGCTGTCAAAATTTAGTCCTTGTCGAATTTTGGGCTATTTGGTTATGTAAAAACAACGTAATTTTCAAACACATTAACCCTATTTCAAGAATTTATGGGAAGGGGTTATTAGATTAAAGTCTATATGCAAGGGTGAAGTGTGAGGATTATAGAGGAGAAATTGGTCATTGAGGAGTGAAAGGAGGTTGTGCTTTCAGTTCATTTCACAGTGGAATTGGTCTATTGTTTTCTTTTCTTATTTCATTTGCTTTCATTATTTGCAACTGTACGCCAATGTCTTATGAATACTTTGGTGGTAGAATTCCCACTAATAACTCAAAAAAACAAATTAACATGCTATATGGGAGTGATAATCGAGCAACTAGAGGCTAATGAGATGGACGATAGAATAAGTTGGATTAGAGGAGCATAATTTCTTGTAGTTGGACTCTATATGCAATTGATATCTCTCGTTTTGGATAGAAAATCATTGTAATGTGTTATACTAATCCACGAATCTCTTTTTACTATAACATTTAGAGGATTCATCCAATCTAACTTTGGATCAATAACACAACATTGATTTCATTCAGAATAAATCACAGTTAAAGGTTGATTAATTTACATGTGTTGATAACAAGCAACAACATTGCATATCAATCTACATCCTTATATGTGCTAAATGCCCTAAGTGCCAAACATTCAAATAATCATTTAAAAGGAAAATGAGATAAATATAACACATCTTCCACATTTCACATCCTTCCTAATGATGTATTGAATTTAACCAAACCTAGGTTAATTGAGTTAATTTCACAGTGTAACCAAGCTGAGCTCCTCGGTCTAGGGCCTGGCTTGCTAAAAGTTCATTCAAGCTCATATAGAAAATGAGCTCAGTTAGGGATTGGCTCATTCAAACAATAGAATTAGCATATTGTAGATTACTTAATGGTTTGTGTCAAATACTTGGTCATAGGGATTAAAATTTTACAAAATTAATCATGTAAAATTAATGCACTTCAAGTGCAAATGTGCAATTCAGTAAAATATATGCAATTTATGGGTAGATATGTTAACTTAATCTAGACCATCATTTTTTGGATGATCACTTCAATGACATGGAAAATTTGGAATACATTTGTCTAATTTTATTAGATTATATGGGTTTTCCTGATAATTATGCCTAAATAAGTTGAATTCATATGGGCTCAAGCTCGACCATAAAGCTTGTACATGGCAGTATTCTGATCTACTTGGCTCATTTGCATCCCTACCTACATCCATAAAATTATGGAACAAAATCAAGGGATAAAGGCGGTGTTTGGCAACACCAATTGAAATTCGGCTTACACCTTAAACAGCATTGAAGACTCTTTTTCATATATATACTTTACTGATGAACTTTCATATAAAGCCTGGAATCATGTTTGTTGCATAACAAAAGCAACTAATCGATATGTCAAATCCAATGTCATGTTTGGCCAGAAAAAACTGCAAAACAAAAGTATATATGGTAGATTACCAAACTACCCTTTGATATATTCACTCCAAAACAAATGGATTCACTGTTCTCTGTCCATTCCTTCTCAGACCACCCATCCCTATTTTTTCCCTCTATCTGTCTCTCACTCTTTCCCTCTCCCACCCTCTCTGAGATAATAGGTGATGATGGTTTTCATCTGACGGTGAACAATGTGGATGTGATCGGCAAACGGCATGGAGTCAGGCTGTTGAGGGAGAGGATGAGAAAGAAGGACACAGTGGTCACGGTTACCAGTGAAAAGCCTCGCAAACTAGTCGAACGGCGGCAGCGGCAGTTCTTCCCCTATGTGTGGTTTCCTGGGGAGACAAAACAAATGGTCTGACCGTGCACAAGGAACCAATGTGGGTTTAAAATATATAGGGTTGTAATTTAAAAAAGATGGTATGGGTAGTATAGTCTTTTGAAGAGCCAGGGTTTGAGTTCAAGATACAGAAATCTTGGAAAACATACCTTTCTTTGCTTTCTAAAACACAGTTTTCAAGGCACCTAAACGCTGGAATCGACAGTTGTCTTTTCATTTAATCATGCATTTGGGGCTTTTTGATTTAATAAAAGCTAAAATCAACCCAAAACGGGTTGCCAAACACTGTTAAAAGACAAGTTCCATTCATATTTTAGTTGTACTTCACCAACACTTTCATCAGAAAGGAATCATAAGCTGAGTTAGTTGTTTGAGATTTTGATAGCACAACTTAAAGCAACTTTCAACTACTGAAAAAAAAATAGCATCAGAATGAGTAATTCATCTTCAAGACCACGCACAAAATCTTAAACAAATTGCTCACATGCTAGTTTCTTGGTATAATCTGGTAGAGAGGATGCATGATATTTCTCCATTCAATATAAAATAAAGAATAAATTACAAAATTGAATCAGGAATGAAAAAAAAAATCTAAAAGAGCCACTCATGTAGGCTTCACTAACCTAAACTTACCCATTTCCAGCAAAATCAAATCGGAAAACGCTTATTCCTTCCCTGGTTATCGCATCAGCAAGGTTCACAAAGGTATAGAATTCCTGCGAATAGTCAGATAAGAAAATCAATTTGAAGATACACAGTGTGTAATCAATTCAAGGGTTTGGACCCACCACCACAATGGTTGACAAGATTGCTCTCAACCAATAGGACCTAGATTCAAAACCAGCTACTTACATATCAAAATTAAATCAGGGAAGCTATGAAGCATGCTATCAAAAATGCTTTTTATAATTATGAAATAATTACAGCCAAAAAGGCTTCAATATAAAGTTCAATACACCTTCCAAAATGGTTTGACTGTTAGGGATAACATTAGATTATTTATACAATATACACAAGATGGAAAGGGTAAGATTCAGAACTTCATTATTGTTTTCTTCTTTTTTGATAAAAGTTAAGGAGTCTACCATCAGAGATTTCATTAATCAGGGTAAACTCCATACAAAACATAGGGCAGATCTCGATGCAATCTAGCTCTATACAGAACCACGGTGCAGTACGCTCCTCGAAGAGACTTCAAAAGATCCGTCCGGGCCACCGGAAAATTTGGGGGATAAAGATCCCTCTAAAGGTCCTAGCTTTTCTTTGGCTTATTTCGATATAAAATACTCATGAAGGTTTACTGAGCAAAATGGGTCCCCAGGGAATTGATTACATGGGTGTTATGCAAGACTGAACTTTAGGTGCCTTTGCATTCTTTCTCTGTCATGTTGCCAAGCAGGTGTCATCAGTCTGGGGCACTTACCAGATTAAACGTCAATTTCAGTAGCTTGGCATCAAATATGGGAAGCCAGTAAATCATTGAAAATCAAAGGGGATAGAAGCAAGAAAGCAAATGTTTCTCAATCTATCATCCCAGGTGGGGTTTGAGCATTATGATTGACTAGGAATGAGGTGGTTTTCAAGGGGGGAAAGTTGTATTTTAAGAAGATCCAGGACTCAGTTGAGCACTTATCAAGGATTGGAGTCGATTTTGTGTGAAAGCCAACACACTGGTGTTTGTGGGTGGGAGCCTCAGGATTGAGGAGTAACCTAAGGGTCCGATCAGTCTGGGCCATAGCAATCTCTAATACTGGCTTTAGCTGGTCTTATTTTATTTTTTTTGTTCTTTGGTTTTAATCTTGACATTGTGCTATGCTTATTTCTTGATATATCATGGACAATTGTCTACCTTCTTTCAAAAAAATAAATAAATAATTCGTGTGTGTGTGTGTGTAAATATATAACAATTCCAAAGTAAGTTTGCACTTACATATATTCATGTGTAATTAGATGTGTCTTCAACATCATAAAATATTTAAAAAATAGAATCAACCATATCAGCAGACAAAATATTGCAACCCTTTTACCTTTGTGGACCGGAATCCATGACATAAGATTACAAGCTCTTTAGAACCAGTTTCATGAAATACTCCAACAAGGTTCTCCCCAAACTTGTTCTTGATTACTATTCGATTTTGAGGAATGACTGGAAACAAACCAAACAACACAAATTACAGAAGAGTGAGAACAAGACATTTTGCATCTAAAACTCACATGAAGTTATTAAATTTTAATATGGACATGATGTAAAAAAAAATTAAGAAGGATGAATATGATGAACAAATCATATTTAGCTAGATTAAGTTATAATACACTTGTGACGCTTATTGTCGAGGAGATGTCAATAAATGAACGATGAACATCCGGTGTGCAATTCAGTGTAAAAAGTTCCAATTAAAAGTCTCGGTTGGAATCAACAAATATGACCCACTGAAACTTAAGAGGACATCCAATAAAAATTAAACACAAAAAGCAGTCATGCTAAATTACATTTGTGATGCCTAAGGTAGAGGGATGCACAACTAGTCCAGAGCTATCAATAAACCAATAATGCATATCCAGTAAGCAATTCCATGTAAGAAATCCTAGTTAGATGTTTCACTTGGAATTAACACATATGGCCCAATGAAGCTTAAAAAGGCATATTAAAAAACAACTAGATGTTAAAATTTGTCATGTTATAATATTTATTATTCTCTTTGGGTATGTGCCCATAAGACCATGATTTTGTGTCAAAATACAAAACTTTGGTTGTCAAACTTTCTTTTTTGAAAAAATAGAAGAAATCTTAGTTAAAGAAAGAAGCCCCAAACATAAGGAGAGGAGGGATATCCATACAGAAGATGGAAAAACAAAACAGAGAGGAAAGAAAGATGAATCCTACGGAGATCTAATGTCAACTCTCAAACCAAACTTGCCCATGATGGCGAAGGAGGATCAACTCCAAGATCATCTCACCCAATCTCTAAGGAAATAGGAAATCGCAGTCCATGTATTTTCCAAATAAATCCTCCTGACCATCTTAAGCAAGAGAACTGGCAGCAAAAGAAAATTATGATTTTCCTTTATCTTTTCTCAAAAGTTCAAAAAAAACTAATATTAGTAAATGATTTTCTTTAGAAAACAATATATGGTAAAATAATAACTCTGGTTTAAAAATCTTACAAAAAGTCTCCTACATTTCTGCTGCAATTGCCTCTTCATGGTGATGCCTCCATGTGACACCATTTTTATCTACTTCTGAATTTGCAGGCTAGTTTGATGATGCACATACAATATGCAAAAAATCTCACAATTTGCATGATATTGGAGATTGTGAATGCAAAATTCAAAAAGACTTTCATCATGATTAATCATTATAGTTTATATAATAACAACTTGGAGTGCAAAGGATAGCTTGTCATGTGATTAATTCTCTATGACATACCTACCACCATCATTATTCGTAGACCTCCATAACTTAATTTTTTTATTCTCTCAGAGACTGACATTTTGAAGACTTTCCCATGATGACATGAAAGGACATTACAAACCCTTGCAATAAAATAGGAAAACAACCAAGCACCCCAACATAAAAAGCCAACCACCCTCCACCAGAAATTTAATTATTCGACTTATATAAGGAAAATTAATCAAATTAAAATGCCCTAAACATGTTTTCAAAAGCACATCATGGACCCAAAACAGGTTACATTGCTTCCTGCAGATGTTTTAACAAAATTCCAATCCAACCCATTCAAATCAATCAATCTATTCAACAGAGGACTAAATGTTGGACGGTGCCCCATATAGACTCAGCATGAGACGCATGCATATAAAACGACTAATCAAAATTCTCCAATAGCACAGATGAATTGCCCCAAAATACTCGTCAATGCTAGGGTTTCCTTTAAAGCAGGGCAAAACTTGTCAGCATGTTCAAAAATGGTGATCATTCAGTTTGTTCACTACAATAGATACATTTCAGATAGCCATGAAAATCAATCGAATCCAAACTTGAAAATTAAACATACCGAAGCTCTTATCTTGGGAAGATTGAGATTTCGCCATCTCAGGTGAGGGTTTCGGCTCTCTTCAGAGATTTGAGAGATGGTGCTCGGTGAGTGTTAATTTTCTCCACTTTCAAAGTAAATAAAAAAAAGGGAAAAATCCAAATAACACCCGTAAACTGACTGAAATTCATATAACCCCTTGACTTTTCTTAAAATCCATATAACCCTCCGAATGTACCTAGTAAATTCAAATAACCCCCTGAATGAAATTTATGTTGACAGATGATGAATATTTTATTAATATTATATTTGATTAACCATGATAAAAAATATAATATACCTAAAAAAACCTTACAATATATTAAAAATACGAAAATTATCAGTAATAACAATTTTACCCCTCCAGATATGGTTTAATAATATATCCAGAGAGGGTAAAATTATCATTTTTATAAGATTTTTCACATTTTTAATACATTGTAAAGGTTTTTTAGTATATTGTGTTTTCAATCAGAGTTAACCGAATGAAATATTTGTAAAATATTCATCATTTGTCAACGAAAATTTTATTCAGGGAAGTATTTGGATTTACAAAGTGTTTTTAGGGGATTATATGTATTTAAAGATAATTCAAGGGGTTATATGGATTTCAGTCAGATTTAAGGGGGTTGTATGGATTTTTCCCTAAAAAAAATCCAAGTTGGGCACATAAAACTATTCTATCATTTAGATGGATGGTGTCTGTTTGGGACGGGGGACACTGGCGCTAGATAAAATGAGTCGAGAAGCGTTGTTTTCAAAGCTTCTCAGATGCAGATAAAAGTGATTTTTGAACGCAATATTGGTTGTTCTAGCATGAACACCCTCAACATGTTTGGAACAGTGATGGCGTTGTGGCTAATATCTTATGGGAGCCTTAATGTCTTGTTTTACTACAGGAATAAAGGGTGAATATGTTATGTCTGTGTCATTTGAAGCCTTATTTTTCGATCAGAGTCACTGAAATTTTGGCTTTTAGATACCTGCGGGAGTTGGAGTGCTCTGATTGAAAATCTAACTGCATAATTGTTCTCCTAGTACTGGCATTGGCCTACTTGTAAATTTTCGTCGCATTCTAACGCTTTTTTTGAAATTATGCGATTCGATTGGTATTCAGATTTAATTTTATTAATACCCAAGATGAAGTAGTTTAAATCTAATTTTGTCATGTGATGTTTAGTTTTGAGTTAGCTTTCATATAAAAGTAGAATTAGATCATCTGGATTCATGTGGCAGAAGTTATGGGCATTTTTCCAATTATACCCTGAGGATGAGAAAATCCTGGCAGCGGCCCTGTTCGATGTTTAGCTCACAATTTGGAAAAGTTGGATGGATTTTTGATATTGGCATAACATAAAAGTTGTGGATAATCTTCTTGACTTTCCAATAGATTTTGAATTGTACAATTCGGAGCTAGATTGTGAAAGTTAGACTATTTTACTAAAGGTTGTCTAGAAATTTAAGTCAGGGGCATGATTGTCACTTTGCCTTCCTCTCAACACCTTTCAATGGACATAAAAGGGGTCTTGATGGGTCTCCAGCAACAGATTTGGAACAAAACAAAAATGAAAGAGAAGAAGAGGAGGAGAGTAGGAGAAGAGATTGAAGAGAGTTTTGGTGAGATCATTTAATCATTTGATTTCCTTTTGTGATTTGTTTTAATTTGTTGATTTGGATTCTTATTTAGGGGGAGGTTACATTCATTTTGTTCTAGGGTTTTGGTTATTGATTTGAAGAAAAAGAAGAAGAAGGATAAGTTGGGGTTGGAGCAAATATGGATGCTTGGTGAGAGGATTGTTCGATCCAACCCCTCGTTAGGTGAATGGTTCGATCCGACCCCTCGGGATGCGGTCGATGCATGTAGTCGTGCATCGCGCATCGATGGGGCACCCTGGGTTATACTTGTGTAAATAAGTAGTATAGCCACACCTAACCCTTAAATATGCTAGATATCTTGCATGCTAGGCTTATATAGCATGTATTTGCTTATGTATTCTATTCATGCATGGATGATTATGTTTGCATGCGCCCTTCTTGTATGGGCATGTGTTCTGTGTGTTTATATGGATGTATAGAATATGGCATGACTTAGGTAGCCCTTGATTGTAATACTATCGCTATATTAGTAATATATAGCATGATTAAGCCTGAGTTAATAACTTAGTGCATACTTAATATTCTAGTCATAAGACTTGAGAGCATGGTATAGTTGTTACACCCATATTATTGGGGCAAAGCTATGACCAGCTTCCTGAGATGATGATGCCTTCTCTTTCTCTCGCCCTCCCTCTTTGCGCAAACTGAGTAAGTAGATGTGGTTCCTACTTGACTTGGGTTTGCTTTGGATTATTGGCATGCACCTGTTAGTGCGTGAAATCGCGCTTAACCCTTCCCTTTTAAGTTGGTGATATCCAATGCATGTTAGGTTGTACCTTGTGTGTTTTCATGATTAATACCCTTGTATGCATGTGTAGGTAGGCCATGCCTTGTATATATGTTGTTTATGATGTGTATTCATATGAGGAGACCCCTATAGTCAATTATTATATTATCGTACATATGGTCCATGTACATAACTGCGATAGAATTCTCCTATTATCATTATACGCATGTTAGACTAATTGTGCCTCCCCGTGCTATGCATGGATATGATCCTTAGTCAGGTTGCACCTCATTAGTTAGAGCGCAATCGATGTAATCGCGCTTGCATCCGTGTGATGCACTCATAAGAATTCAAGGGAATTCGTTGTTGTACCGGTGCTTCAAACCGGTGGTTATGATGTTTAAGCTAGGCTTAACCGTACTAGGCGCGTGTGTGAACTGCCTATCGGGTCATGCCTTGGGCTTATTTTCAGTGCGAGAGCCGAGGTAACTCCATGCGTCTAAGCGACGCATCTGTGTGGGAGTTCAGGTGTATTTGTTAGCATCGGTAGGTGATTACCGAGAGTGGTTATGTTTCCATTGGGTTCGCATTGCGAACAAGGAGCGTTTCCTCCCAATATCGTCTATGTTGAAGCTGTCATGACAGAGGGCTCCTACCTGTAAGTACTACCGATGCATTCGACAGATGTACTGATCATGGGAGTATACCAGATAAAGGCTACCCGGCAGAGGGCTACCAGATGATATTGCGAGTGTGGAGTCGTTCTCCCCTTCGTCAGATCCGTGTTGAAGCTGCCCAATATTGAAGCTGTCCTGATAGAGGGCTCTCACCTGTAGGTACTATCTATGCGTTTGACAGATGTACTTATCATGGGAGTATACTAGGTAGAGGCTACCTGGGAGAGGGCTACCTGATGACAAAGGGTATAGAGCAAAAAGATTTATCCCAAAACTCCCTAGGGTCACCCCTCCGGGGGCTAGGGTGAGGATGAATTGAGAGTCATGTGGTCATGTGACTCTTATACCCGTTGAGTATACTCTGGGTATGTTATGTCTAACGCTTAAGGTATCGTAGTGTATCTCTATCTTATAGCAGAAGGACTTGTTGTACTATGTTATGTCTAAAGCTTGAGGTATCGTAGTGTATCTCTATCTCCTAGCTGTTAGATTTGTTATAAACTATTATCCAGTAACATCATGTGTTATGGTTAATAGTTTATTCCTCCCTGAGTGTCATTTGAGTTTCCCACGGGAACAAGGATGAGGTGTGGTCGTGTCGCCGCGTGACATTGTTATCATTTGGATCTCTACCCATGTTTTCCTTGAAATGAAATTGTCTTGTATTGCATTGTTGTGTAGGTGCTTGGCTTCTTGCCACTCACTGAGCTTGTAGCTCATCCCCTCGCGTACTGTTTCTCCTATAGGGCTGATGTTGGGCGTGGAGCTAGAGCTTCCCTGTGGCGTGGTCTTGCATGCGTGGAGCGTCTCATCTGGCGGTTGGCGAGTGCAGGGCTGTCAGCAGTCCTAGTGTCATGTGCATTTGTAACGTGCGTGTTGCACTTGTTGTATTTTATTTCGACTAGACTTGGCTCTCATATGACAATGATTGTGTATTCGAGTCTGTAATAGTGTTTTGGTTTATAGACTTATTGATATTTTTATGCTTCCGCTTTTTAATTAGCTATCACTTATCTTTGATTTGCCACCTTATATGTTGTATGTTGGAGTTACTGTTGACCTCAGGTATTGATAGCTGATATTACATATATTGTCACGTCTTAGGGACGACCGCCCTGGGGAGTAACAGAATAAAGCCAAAATAGGGTGGTATAAACCAATTTTGTCACGTCTCCTACTCGTACTGCGCCAAGGGGAGCTCTTCTCTTGGATCCGACTCAGCGTCAACTGGAGAAAAACATATGCGAGGGGTGAGCCACACGCTCAGTGAATGGAACAATCCATGCAACACAACTCATACAAATCATTTCAAGTAATTTAGGTTCCAACAGATGGAATCAACTCCTTAAGCTGGTGGGTCGAGTATCAACCCGAGCCCACCACTCCCGCACCCTCACCCCCACAGAGTGACATAGGACTTTAGGGAGCAATACCCTCACCCTCACCCTCACCCTCCTTAGGGATGACCTAGGCTTTGGGAAATTGCACAACTCGTAGATCGAACCAACGCCGACCCACTACACCCTCACCCTCACCCCCTCCTCGGGGTGACATAGGCTCATGGGTGGAATTTAGATTGTTTCTACGCCCTTGGTCCACTGGTAGCCCTTATCCAGGGAAGCCCACACCTGGTATACTCTCATGATCAGCACATCCTCACAAATCGGCAGCACCTACGGATGGGAGCCCTCTGTCAGGCCGGCTGTCTCAGCCAAAAAGTCCCTACGCGGATCCAACGAAGGAAAGAAACCAATCTACACTCATGAATATGATCCCTTTGGATCCATCGTCATCGGTGACCACGCACCAGTACGGTAACGAATTCTCAAGAATTCCCTCCAGGGCGCATAACTCAGATGCGGAGAAATTCTATTATTCGTAATGACTAGGCCATGGTATGACCCCCTAATAGGTCATACACTTGTCCAAACTCATTTAGACAAGATTCATGGCTCGTACAGGTATAAATAAATATACAACGTATGATTAAATGAATAATTATTCCAGATATTCCCTGCCTGGGGGAAAGAACCCCTTGGGAGGGCACCTTGAGGTCCCGATATAGGATACCCCGACAACCAAACAAGGAACACGGAGTACCCTAGCCCAGGTCTCAATGATGACTTCGCAAGGTCCCTTAATCCCGAGTAGGAAAAATGGAATTAAATATACAATTAAGAAATTAATCATTGAAATAATCATGGAAGCATGTAATAATATAATAACGAGGTACATATTGTCTAAGGCATGCTGTTCTATGCACAATCATATAAGTTAATCAAATTAACTAAGTGGGGACATGCATAGTGGGGGTTATGCTAACATATGACATGATATCTAGCATGTATGGCTCCTATACATGATATATAGACATATAATCCCTAACATTCAATATCTAGCATGACATGATTACACACTTAGCAAGCTAGGTAACAACATGCATCCATACATCAAGTTTATATGCAATTATGGTGCCCCAGGGGAGGGCAATGCACTCCAACGTGCATTGAACACCTCCCAACTGGGTTGGATTGACCCACTCACCGCAACCCGGGTCGATGCGTGACCGTTCGCCAAGATCTGCACGACAAGGGCATCAAAAATGGTGAGTATAACTACATAAAACACTTAAAATTAACTAGAAATGCCAAAGACTCAGATATGCACGCATACGGGCCCGCATGCATGCGAGTACGCGCGTACGCACGCATATCCGAGCTCCCCGACACCTACCCGAACCCTCAGGCAGCCACACGCGTGGCCCCCGCACACACCCGCATGTGCACGCACGCTTGCACGCGCCTCCGTACCAGCTGGTGCACTGTCGCGCCCCCCTTCGCGCGCCCTGACACGCTGCCGCGCGCGCGCCAGACCCCCGCGCACTCGCGCGCCTGCCAACCCCGCGCGCACAGTGCACGCGCACTGTGCCCGCCAGTCCCCCCCGCGCGCGTACGCGCCCGCGCGACCGCGCGCCTGCACCCCCGCCTACGACCTCCTGCGCGCGCACGTGCGCGGACAGACCTGCGCGCGCGCCCAGGTGCCCAAACCCACTCTCCCTCACCCCACACACACCCAAACACATGCACAAGGTGTGCAAGGTCCCCTAACACCCTACCAAGCCCAGAAAATCAGAAAAAAGAAGGGGGAGAGCTTACCAAGAGAGGGGGAGTGAAAGGGGGAGATCCGGTGCCCTCCGATGCGCCCGCGACCACCACAACCCCTACCACCACCTCCTCAGCCTCTCCAACAGCCCTTCTTGGCTGAAAAACAGGGCAATGTGATCTTGAGCGGGAGCCAAAGAGAGGGAAACAACAACAACAACAACAATGCTCACCTTTTGTTCTTAAACCCTTCATGATGTTCATCTTCTCTTGATTTTTTCTCAAAAACACACACAAAAACACACATAAAGAGGGCTGGAGAGGGAGAGCCACGTTGAGGGAGGGAGAGAAGAGAAAATGAGAGTAAAAACTCACATTTGGGGGGGGTAATGGGAAGGAAAAGGTGGGGGGTGAACACAACCCTAACCTCACCCTCTAACAAAGAAAATAACCAAGGTTTTCTTCACACTTAAGCAAGGGGGGGGTGAGGTTACCTAGGGTCACTTCATTCACACAAATATCCCAACACTATTCCTCTTAACAAATCAGTTTCGAAGAAAACCCGGATACAATTCAGAACTGCATAATTTTCCAAACGTTACCGGAATTCAATGAAATTTTTATGGGTAGTACAGAATAGTACCAGGACCCATAATATATAGTCAAATTTCCAATCGGAGCACTCCAGCTCACGCAGATAGCAAAAAGCCAAAATTTTAGCGGCTCCGATCGAAAAAAAAAGAAAATTTCAAAAATGGCCAGAAATGACCCAAAGGTTATCCATAGGCTAAAAAGTGACACAAATATAACATCAACAAATCTCTATATATCTCTCAAATCACAAATAAATAAATGCTAACCAAATCCTAACTAAATCCAAATTTAAATTCAAATTCAATCCTAACTAATAAAAATAAAAATTCATATATGGATGATATCTCCAGAAAAATTTGACAAACCTAACAAATAAAACAAAAATATTAAAAATTATAAATTATCTATAATCGTCCATTTGGTGGTCCTCAATACCAATTGAATGGTCCATGATCATGCTGCATCAAAGAGAAACCAAAAAGATGATGAGAACTTGCAAAAATTGGTTGACTTGCCTAGAATCAAGGTGGAAGGTGGGAAAAATCCACGGGGGCGTGTGTGGGGGTTCTTCGGGGATTCGGATCGGACGCGTGCCCTGGCGGGCTCGGTCGGATCATCTTCTCGGAAGGGGTGAGGGTGTCGTTCTTGGTCGAGGCGCCCGATAGCGGCTCAAGGGGATTCCGGGGTTTGTGTGATCGCCACCTGCTTTTTCTAAAAAAGCAGGAAATGGTTGGGTTTGGTTTTGGTCGCCTACATGGGGAGTTAGTGGGGTCTCCGCTCTGAGACACGGATATACCGTACACAGAGGTGAAAAACACATATCCTATTCTGCTTCCGGGGCTTGACTAAAGGAGATATGGGACAAAAGGGGTGCAGGTGGGGTGTAGGTATGGGGCGGCTAGTAGGTTTAAGCCGTCTGGTTTGGGGCGGCTAGATAGGGTTAGCCATCCAGGGTCTGGGGGGATTTGGGCAGGACTTTGGTAGGAAATGGGTGGGGTCTTGGGCAGAGGCTAAGCTAGGTTTAGCCCGGGTTTCTGGAGGGTGGGATGAGAGGGTGTTTTGTGTAGGGAATAGATTTTTCTCTCACAAAAGGGGGTCTCTCTCTCTCTCTCTCTTGGGATTTCTAGTGGAGGAAGGGAATGGATTTGAGGGATGTGTGAATGACAATTGTGGATTGAGAATTGGTGATTGGTGATGTTGTATTTGGGCTTGGGACCCCTCTATTTATAGTAAAAGAGAGGCAGGGAAATATCCCGGGGGTAATGGAGTGGGTTGGCTTCGATTAGACCCCTCATTAATTCTCTGGTTCTTTTGTCAGAGACCAGGTGAAGGGCGGCTAGTTCTAACTAGCCACCTGGGACGGGGCGGCTACTTCCTGGTAGCCACCCCACTCATGACCTGCCAAACGTCCCATCTCTGACAAGCGGTGGCTTGGGTCGGTTACTCGGTTTGATCCGGCCAAGAGAGGGGGGCTAAAGGTCATGACCCGCCGCAATGATCAGCATTTAATGCTGCTTTACGTCCCATCCAGGGGACTGGTCCAAAGTCGGCCAGGGGGTGGTTAGGGGGGCGGCTAGTGTAAACTAGCCGCCTGGTTTGGGGCGGCTAGTTAGGGCTAGCCGCCCCTTTCCAGGGACTTAGGTTTTTAGGGTTTTGGGTTTTAGGGTAGGTTTAGGTTTAGGGTTTGGTTTAGGGTCAAGGCTAGGGTTAGGGTTTCTAGTTTTCCTGAACTTTTGGTTCTCTACTGGATGTCCAAATGTGGGATATTTTCGTGTGTTACTTGAAGTATTTCTGTCTTTCTGGACAGTCAAAATTGGGGTATCTACAATTGTCCCTCATCGGACGGAGTCTTTGTGCGGAGCAGGAAAGACTTTGACCGATGATAAGGAAAGAGACCCCTATTTTGGCCGGCCTGACCTTCAAGAAGTTATGCCAAAACGAACAGTACCATTCGGGGAGTTGATTTAGACCGTCAGAGGCCAGGTCTTGACTTAGAATTTTCAACCGGGAGGATGATCCAGGTGGAAGGCGAGAAAAGTAAATGGTGAGTGATCCAACCTGCGGTCGGGGTTCTTAGCTATCGTGCGCGGAGCAGCCCAGCGTCTGTTTCCTCGTGCCTACCGTTCTCGTGCTTGGGAAAACTCAGCAAGGAGGGGATATCGCCGATAGAAAGCAAGTAAAAGTTGAGTTTGGGTGAATTGGATCATCCGAAGGATAAGAACTCTGGAAAAGAACCAGAACTGAAGAAATTTGAATTTGAACGGTGCTGAAAGTGCGGTAAAACTTCGGGAAAGTCGTGTTTGATCAAGTAGTGTCTGGAAATAAGCCAATACATGGCTGTTTGGTATGGAGAACCTTGAAATTTAGGGCTGAAAAAAGATTGGAAAAAGATTTTTAAATGGAAGATAAAAACTGGGAGGGGCGGCTAGTTGTAACTAGCCGCCCGAGAGGGGGCGGCTACTCGTGGGTAGCCGCCCCTCGACTGGGTCCCTTATAACCGAAAATGGACCTTCTCTCTCTCCCCATACGTTTTAAAACGGTTACTCTTCCCTCCTCTCTTCTTCTTTTTCATTTTAAACCGAAAATCTTGATTCTAAAACACCTTGAATCCTCTGTTTTTGCCTTCCATCATTTCTTTCTTCTTGATTTCGGAGCCCTAGATTTTCTTTGGGGTTTTTCTTTTGTGCGAAATCGGAGGAGATGACGAAGGGGAGAGCAGAGAGGGGCTGTCTCGGGGTCTAGTTCATCGGGGAGTGATCGGGTGGAGGAGGAGGTCGTGAGGGAGGCCGTGGGTGCGGCGGAGGTGCCGTTAGTGGATACCGGTGCGGTTAGGGGCACGGGTACGTCTTCGGGGGCTGTCCCGGAGGTTGGGGGTACTATGATAGGCTACACACGCAAGAGGAGGCGTGGGGATCGACCGGCAGTGGTCGAGGAGGTGGTTTCGAGGGTCGGGGGATTGGTTGAGGGTGTGATGGAGGGAGGGGCCGAGGCCGAGGGGGTAAGTGAGAGTGAGAGGGCATCATTGGACGCCATTATTGGGCTGTTAGATAGGGAGGCCATAGAGGCCAGGGCAGCAGAGGAGGAGAGAAGGGCTATGGGTGTTTTTTAGGGCTTAGCCTCCGGTGCGGTAGGCACGGAGGAGGTCGGAGGGGCTGATGTTGGGGAGGAGGCCGGGGAGGCCGAGGGTGTGGGCATGGGGGCCGCGGAGGCCGGTATTGGTACTGGGGCTGAGGCCGAGGAGGCCGTGTTCGAGGAGGACGAGGAGGGAGATGACGACGGGATGGACGATCCCGACGAGGCCGAGGTGGACGCTCCTTGGTCCACACGGGCCATGGTATGTTCCTAACCTTAGTCTTAGCCTTTTATATGTGCATGTCTTTCGTGGTATGCATAGGTAATAGTGGGTGATATGTGTGTCTAATATGCATGAATAGATAATAGTGGGTGATGTGTGTGTCTAATATGCATGAATAGATAATAGTGGGTGATGTGTGTGTCTAATATGCATGCTTGTATGATAGTTTGATCACGGTGGGATATTGTAAGCGTGCGAATGGGTATGGGTTGTATAGAGGGGGATAATTTTTCGTGCGTACATCCATGCTTGTTATATATATAAAGGAAAGGAAATGGTACGGCTTAGTATGCTTGCATGCGATACTTTTCTACATGTATACGACTTCGTACGTGTTTGATCGTGGTAGAGCATGAGGGAGTGTATGCATGCATTTCATGGGTCCAAGCTCTATATTGCTATATTGCTTTAGGTGTGTTTAGGGAATGTATAAGCATGATAGGCCGTGATGTAAGAAAGCGTGTGAGTGGTGGCCACGGTGGGATGTGTTGATGTTCGTCTAGCATGCGTGGTCATATGAGGAGTGTAGCTTCTTACTTTCATGCCTTTGCTTCTATATTTAGCATGTGGAAGTTTTGTTTTGCCAGGCATGGTTTAAAATGATTTCGTAGACTTGGACACTTACCTCTCGCTCGCTTTTAAATTAACCCATGTTCCCTTCGTTTGTTTTGTAGAGGCCGAATCGTATCCGGGCTTTATGGCACGGGACGAAGAGGTGGTACGATGCCTTGGGGCAGGAGGAGAGGAGCTTGGTGGATGGAGCGGGCTTCCGTTCCTTCTTCCTGATCGAGCCATTCCACGTCCATTGTCCTTACGTGGAGGCTTTGGCGGAGAGGTGGGATCCGGAGAGTTGCGCTTTCGTTCTCCCTACCGGTGCTATCATGCCGACCCTCGAGGACGTTCATCGGATTACCGGTCTTCCGGTGTCAGGGGAGGCAGAGATCGCGGCCAACCTTGCTGACTGTAAGGCATTTTTCCTGGAGTTGATTGGAGAATGGGACTATGTGGTGCGCGTGAGGACGCTGAACCGGATCCCACTGGGGCAGTTGTCGAAGCAATACGGCCTTGGCTCCTTTTCAGAACGTCAGAAGGGCGAAGCTGCAGCTAGCTTCGAGAGGCGGCGGGCGATGATCGAGGCAAGAGAGGCGGCCGCGTGTCCACAGAGGGCACGGAGGGAGTTGAGAGCGTTCTTCCTCTACTTCTTCGGCCGGGTCCTCTTCTCGACGGCCTCTGACAAGGTTTCCTCGCATTACCTTCTACTGATGAGGGAGTTTGATGCGGCCCGGAGTGAGTTGACGGCCGCACGGATGGAGCTAGGCCAGGCGAGGGGTAGGGCTTCTCGGGCTGAGGAGGAGGCGGACCGGCTGAGGTCCATGGTGGCTTTGAGAGAGGAGGGGTTTACCACCCTAGGCCGTGAGAGGGACTCCATCCAGATGAGGGTGTCGGAGTTGGAGGCGTCGGCAGGTGTCCCTGGAGGTTTGATGGGAGACCTGGTTCGTTCTCTCCAGGCGGCCGGGGACAGGGACCGAGAGGCACTTAGGGTGTCAGAGGCGAGGGCGCGGGAGTTGGAGGAGAGGTTGAGGGCCGCCGAGGATCGGGCTAGAGGGACAGAGAGTCGCCTCCGACAGAGATTGGAGAGGAGAGACAGGGACATGCAGCAGGTCCGTCTCTTGGAGGCCACTATGAGGGGGAAATTGGTTGGAGGGGGCTCTATGACCGAGGCGGACCTCGATCTTCTTCCGCTTGAGCTTGACCATTCCCTCTCGGCTTCCTTGGCTACCGGGGCCTCCTTCACCCGTGCTTCTCGTCCTTCGGCGTCTCAGAGTCGTGGGATATACGCGAGGGCTGCGTCTTCGGTCCGAGAGACTCCCGCCGCTCCTGATGCTCCAGAGGTTCAGCCCTCTCCTCAGCCGCCGCTCCCTTCAGGCGAGAATGTTCCTCCTTCTACTCGGCCTCCCGGGGATGATGATACGCCGAGGTAAAGCTTTTGGTGTCTTGGTTTTAGGTAGAAGAATAGTATATATGCGATGAATTCATGCTTTTCTTCTTTTCTTTTGTCTTAGGTGATTGTTTCGGTGAGGCATGGCTCAAGACTTTGGAGCTCTTGGTGGACCTACCCCTTCCTTGCCTCTTTTTATGAAGACTCTTTCATGCACTTTCATAGTTTTTTTGTTTATGGTCTTGATGGGACAATTTAATTTATCGCTCGTTTGCATGGTTTGGTATAGCTAGCATGATTGTTTTTGGTGCTTTTTAAAGGGTTTCTTTTATGCATATTGTGTGGATGAATGAACTTGGTGTTTATAAGTTTTGATTTATGGATGGATGCAGAATTCTAATATATAATCATTATAGCATGGTATCGATACAGGTCTTGTGTGTGAATGTGTCTAAAATGTGTGAATGCATGCTTGGGAAAGGAATGTCTTGACAGGTATTCAAAGGAGTTGAAGAGTTGAAAAGATGGGACTGATAGCAGATTTTTGGGGCAGCAGGTGATGGGCGGCTACTTGTATTTAGCCGCCCGGTGAGGGGCGGCTACTTGTATTTAGCCGCCCCTTTCCTAGGCTTCTACCAGGCAAAGAAAGGCAGAGAGCAGGGGCGGCTAGTGTAAACTAGCCGTCTCGGGGGGGGGGGGGCTAGTCGGGTTTAGCCTCCCCCTACCTGGGGCAACTTTTCTGGTTTTGCTTCTTGTCCGCTGCTGCTGAAAGCCTTCGTGACCTGTTTCATCCTCTGAGACCTATAAAAACATCCTTTCCATGGAGCAAGTGTTAAATCCGTCCAGATTGCACCCCTGCATTGACTTTCGAGCCCTTCTTGTTTGAATTGTCAAGGGCTACAATCCATCTTAAGGTGAAATGGAAAGATAATGCGAGAAGATAACGTGCGGGAGACCATGCCTTAGTGTGCAAGGAAGGGATTCCAAGTGCGTGAGTGAAGAAAAACTTTTAAGTATGTAAAAGGGTGGGACAATTTCTTCTAACGCATGTGCGGAAGGGCATGAAGTGAGTGGGGACAATTCTTAGAATTTGTGGGGACAATTTAATATGAGTACGGGGGGCAGTTTTAATATTCGAGGACAATTTAATATGAGTACGGGGGGAAGTTTTAATATTCGGGGACAATTTAATATGAGTACGGGGGGTTAATTTTAATATTCCAAGAAAATCGAATGCCAAGGTGTTTTTGGAAAAGGAAAATGCAAGCTTATGCGTAAGTATAAGTGGCATAAGGGGGCATTTTAGTTCTTCAATGACTTCTTATGTGAGAGGGCAATGTTCTCGATTTTCTTAAGTAAAAGATACCATCAAGTCCCTATGGAGGAGCCCTTGTGGTCACTCATGTCCAAACCAGGATTATATTTGAAAGGTGTGAGCCTCAGGTGTCGATTTTTCTAGGTTCATGGTTTTCAAATGCTTAATCGTATTATTCTAAACATGCTGAAAAATCCATGAGTGTACCAAGAGTTGAGTCAAATAAGCTTCCCTTGGATAGGCAAGTTTCTAAGTGAACTCATGTGAGTGTGTGCGGTTGTAAACCTGGACATGATCTACCTTTGGTCGAAATTTTACCTTTCCCAGTAGACATAGTTCAATTTGAATCCCATTGCGAAAATAAAAAGGGAGGGGGAGAATGGGGTAAGAGTAATATCTTTCTTTCGGACAATATTTTAGAATTTCCCAGTCTAGCACATGTATTACTTTCTAGGTCCCTCTGGCTTTCTTCTTTTTATCACTTCTTTATTTTTGGATGGAAAGTACAGTCCGTTGTTTGGATCTGTATTGGTATAGCCGTTGTCTAGCGTATACCGTGCGTAAAGGCGTGAAAGCCTGCTAAATAGAGAGTTTAACCCGTTCACTTGGGTGTTTGGCCTCTAATTGCCTGATTTCTCTTTTGTTTTTTTTTTGTTGTTTTGATTTGAGGGGGGGGGGGGGCTTTTCTATTTTTCACCCTGATTCTTTTCATGCTTCCCCTCTAGAAGTGTTTGTATAGTGCCAGAGCCAGTTTTTGGGACACATGCTAGGTCCGGGTAACTCCTCATTTTGACCTAGGGTTAATACGAGTGGGGCGGAAATAGGGGATGTTTTTTGCTCTGGGGGTTTTAAATTGTCCCAGTCTACGGGGTAGGCAATCTCTCTTCTATCAGGTAAATCTAGTCCAGTCATACGTGTGTGAAGGAAACGACATGATTTGACGGAGATGTGTTCAAATAGATACAAGTTTTTCTTTGGGAGTCTTATAATTCTATCATCAAGTACTAAACGCTGGAAATTGCAGGAAGAAAGAATAATAGTTCTTAAGTATTGAAAGCTTTTCATGCATGGAATTTCTTTAGATAAAGTGCATTCCACGTACCTGTTACCTCGACTCCTTCAGCATCTACCAGGCGGTAGGCATTCCCGGAATAGGCATGGGTGATCACATAGGGTCCCTCCCATGTGGGTTGCAACTTTCCTCTTGGGTGAGGCTGTCTTGATGGCATGATTTGCTTAAGTACTAGTTCCCCGATTTCAAATTTTCTTTTTATCACCTTCTTTTCAAATGCCCTTGCCACCCTTCTTTGGTAGGCCTGGGCGTGGTCTGCCGCTCTTAATCTTTTCTCGTCTTTTCTTTTTCTCTTTTTGGTATTTTTTGATATTTTATGTTTTCAAAAGTGTGGAAACAGATGCATACTTTGGTTTTGAAAAGGCCTGTGTTGGCGAATAGATATGTTTTCAAAAGTGTGGAAACAGATGCATACTTTGGTTTTGAAAAGGCCTGTGTTGAAGAATAGATATGTTTTTGGAAAGAGAAATGGAGATAAAGTCTGAAAAACGTCTTTGTTTTAGAAGGAGAGTATGGAAAGATAGTTCGTAAAATGTTTTTGAGAGAAATCGTGGAAATACGGCTTTGTGAAATATTTTGTCTTGAGGAAGGGTGTGAAATTGCAGTTTGCAAAAATTTTGAGAAACAGGTAGGGAAAGTTTGTGAAGTTTTTTCGTGGTTTGGAAAGTATGTAAAGACAACTTGTAAAATATTTTCGTTTGTTCGGAAAACATGTAAAGAAAGTTTGGGAAAATGTCTTTATTTTGTTTGGAATGAGGAAATATGGTTTTGTAAAACTTTTGTTTTGAAGGAGTGTGTGGAAAGTATGTTTTTAGAAAATATTTTTTTGTTTTTGAAAAAGAGTGGAAATAAAGCTGGAAACAAGTATGTTCAGGGTTGAGAAATGAAAGCTGATTAGCATGTATTTTTTGGATTTTGGTTTCTTTTCGGAAAGCAGGTAAACAAATATGTATAGGGTGGTGAAAACGAAAGCTGGTAAGCAAATATTTTTATCTTTTGATTTTGAAGTATAGCTGTAAACAAATATATACAGGATTTGAAAGCAAAAGCTGGTAAACAAATATTTTTTTTTTGATTTTTTGATTTTTGGAAAAGCTGTAAACAAATATGTACAGGATTTGAAAGCGAAAGCTTGTAAACAAATATTTTTTTTGATTTTTTTGATTTTCAGAAAAGCTGTAAACAAATATCTACAAGATTTGAAAGTGAAAGCTGGTAAACAAATAATTTTTTTGATGTTTTTGATTTTCGGAAAAGCTGTAAACAAATATGTACAGGATTTGAAAGCGAAAACTGGTAAACAAATATTTTTTTTGATTTTTTTTATTTTCGGAAAAGCTGTAAACAAATATGTACAGGATTTGAAAGCGAAAGCTGGTAAACAAATATATTTTTTTTGATTTTTTTGATTTTCGGAAAAGCTGTAAACAAATATGTAAAGGATTTGAAAGCGAAAGCTGGTAAACAAATATATTTTTTTGATTTTTTGATTTTCGGAAAAGCTGTAAACAAATATATACAGGATTTGAAAGCTCACCCAGGGGGATCGGTATCTGGTTTTTGGATTTGTATTGCTTCCTCGAGTCGGCTTCTTTTTGGTGGCCGGCTGATGTCTGGTGGGGGTCCCCTATTCCCAAATTCATCTTCCCTGAGCCTCTTCAAGGGCCTTCCTTTATGCAGCAGTTCTTCGTCGGTGGAGCCCGGCTGCCAACATGCGAGCACCTCTAGCCGGATGCGCATGGCACAGACGCTCCAACTCCGGGCCCGTGTCTCGTTACAGCGTGCTTCTCCCCATATAGATATCACTTTCCCGCGGTACGGGAAGCGAAGGCATTGGTGTCGGGTGGATGAGACGGCTTCAATGCTGTTGAGCCATGTCCTCCTAACGATTAGGGGGTGGGGTGATTGAATGTTCATTGCCATGCAGTTGACAATGGTGGAGACCGGGCCGATCTTCAGTGGGAGCGTGACTAGTCCGCAAGCGTTCTTGCGCGTGCTATCGAAGGCGTAAATGTATTCGTTTGAGGGCTCCAATCTTGGGACCCTGCCTTCTAGCTTTTGGTAGGCGGAATATGTAAGAACGTTAGTGTCTGCTCCCGTGTCGATGAGAATGTGCCGGAATTCCCTCCCTCCGAGTATGGCAGTGATAGCGAGGGGTGCGGAACGTGCTCCGGCTTTGGCGACTTCATGGGGGAGGAAGGTGATCGAGTTGGGCTCCGTAAGATTGCTCGGTGGATGCAGGGTTCCGGTTGCTTCTTCCGAGGGAGAGTTGTTGTTATAAGGGGACCCAGGCGGGCTACCACCTTCATTCTCGTTCTCCGGTCGCAGGGCCAGTGTGAACATATTATGTATCTCCCAATTGTTCTCGTTCTCGTATTGGAGGCGTGCTTCTCCCCAGATTGTCAGTATATGATTTAAGAAGGGCAGCCGGAGGCATTGGTGCCGGGGGGAACAAATAGCTTGGATGTTGTCTAACCACGGTCGCCCTAGCATCAATGGGTACCTCGTGTCGATGTCGGCCAGGAAGCAGGCTACTTCGCAGATGAGAGGGCCGACGGATAGCTCGAAGGTTCCAGGGCCGCGGATAGACTGTCATTAGTGACGTCTCCTGAAATGCTTGGTTGTGGTGATGGTTGTCTCCCTCTCCTGACCATGTTTACCATGTGGGCTCCAGAGGTGGATGCTTGGTTGTGACCTGGCAATGGGTCAGTAAGAATGCCAAGTGGCTTGGAGGTTCGAGAATTGCCCTGGTTTAAGTGATTTTTGATCATGGCCCAATCGAGGCGCCTGTCATCATTTAAATCATAAATAAAATCCTGAAAAACAATGCATTGTTCTACGGTATGACCATGTTCTACGGAAGGTTCCGGGGCCGCGGAGAGTCTTCCCGGTATGGATGCAGTAGGCTGCGTTACTGTCAATATCACCAACAACATGGTCATACCGTAGAACAATGCATTGTTTTTTGGGATTTTATTTATGATTTAAATGATGACACGCGCCTCGATTGGGCCATGATAAAAAATCACTTAAACCAGGGCAATTCTCGAACCTCCAAGCCACTTGGCATTCTTACTGACCCATTGCCAGGTCACAACCAAGCATCCACCTCTGGAACCCACATGGTAAACATGGTCAGGAGAGGGAGACAACCATCACCACAACCAAGCAGTTCAGGAGACGTCACTAATGACAGTCTATCCGCGGCCCCGGAACCTTCGAGCTATCCGTCGGCCCTCTCATCTGCGAAGTAGCCTGCTTCCTGGCCGACATCGACACGAGGTACCCATTGATGCTAGGGCGACCGTGGTTAGACAACATCCAAGCTATTTGTTCCCCCCGGCACCAATGCCTCCGGCTGCCCTTCTTAAATCATATACTGACAATCTGGGGAGAAGCACACCTCCAATACGAGAACGAGAACAATTGGGCGATACATAATATGTTCACACTGGCCCTGCGACCGGAGAACAAGAATGAAGGTGGTAGCCCACCTGGGTCCCCTTATAACAACAACTCTCCCTCGGAAGAAGCAGCTGGAACCCTGCATCCACCGAGCAATCTTACGGAGCCCAACTCGATCACCTTCCTCCCCCATGAAGTCGCCAAAGCCGGAGCACGTTCCGCACCCCTCGCTATCACTGCCATACTCGGAGGGAGGGAATTCCGGCACATTCTCATCGACACGGGTGCAGAAACTAACGTTCTTACATATTGCGCCTACCAAAAGCTAGAAGGCAGGGTCCCAAGATTGGAGCCCTCGAACGAATACATTTACGCCTTCGACAGCACGCGTAAGAACGCTTGCGGACTAGTCACGCTCCCACTGAAGATCGGCCCGGTCTCTACCATTGTCAACTGCACGGTAATGAACATTCAATCACCCCACCCCCTAATCGTTAGGAGGACATGGCTCAACAGCATTGAAGCCGTCTCATCCACCCGACACCAATGCCTTCGCTTCCCGTACCGCGGGAAAGTGATATCTATATGGGGATAAGCACGCTGTAACGAGACACGGGCCCGGAGTTGGAGCGTCTGTGCCATCGCATCCGGCTAGAGGTGCTCGCATGTTGGCAGCCGGGCTCCACCGACGAAGAACTGCTGCATAAAGGAAGGCCCTTGAAGAGGCTCAGGGAAGAAGAATTTGGGAATAGGGGACCCCCACCAGACATCAGCCGGCCACCAAAAAGAAGCCGACTCGAGGAAGGCCTCCAAAAACCAGATACCGATCCCCCCGGGTGAGCTTTCAAATCCTGTACATATTTGTTTACAGCTTTTCCGAAAATCAAAAAAAAAAAAAAATTTGTTTACCAGCTTTCACTTTCAAATCCCGTACATATTTGTTTACAGCTTTTTCGAAAATAAAAAAAATAAAAAAAAATATATTTGTTTACCAGCTTTCGCTTTCAAATCCTGTACATATTTGTTTACAGATTTTCCGAAAATCAAAAAAATCAAAAAAAATATTTGTTTACCAGCTTTCGCTTTCAAATCCTGTACATATTTGTTTACAGCTTTTCCGAAAATCAAAAAAATGAAAAAAATATTTGTTTACCAGCTTTCACTTTCAAATCCTGTACATATTCGTTTACAGCTTTTCCAAAAATAAAAAAAATAAAAAAAAATATTTGTTTATCATCTTTCGCTTTCAAATCCTGTACATATTCGTTTACAGCTTTTCTGAAAATAAAAAAAATAAAAAAAATATTTGTTTACCAGCTTTCGCTTTCAAATCCTGTACATATTTGTTTACAGCTTTTCCAAAAATCAAAAAATCAAAAAAAAAAAAATTTGTTTACCAGCTTTCGCTTTCAAATCCTGTACATATATTTGTTTACAGCTATACTTCAAAATCAAAAGATAAAAATATTTGCTTACCAGCTTTCGTTTTCACCACCCTATACATATTTGTTTACCTGCTTTCCGAAAAGAAACCAAAATCCAAAAAATACATGCTAATCAGCTTTCATTTCTCAACCCTGAACATACTTGTTTCCAGCTTTATTTCCACTCTTTCTCAAAAACAAAAAAATGTTTTCTAAAAACATGCTTTCCACACTCTCCTTCAAAACAAAAGTTTTACAAAACCATATTTCCTCCTTCCAAATAAAATAAAGACATTTTCCCAAAATAAAGACATTTTCCCAAACTTTCTTTACATGTTTTCTGAACAAACGAAAATATTTTACAAGCTATCTTTACATACTTTCCAAACAACGAAAAAACTTCACAAACTTTCCCTACCTGTTTCTCAAAAATTTTGCAAACTGCATTTTCACACCCTTCCTCAAGACAAAATATTTCACAAAGTCGTATTTCCACGATTTCTCTCAAAAACATTTTACGAACTATCTTTCCATACTCTCCTTCTAAAACAAAGACGTTTTTCGGACTTTATTTGCATTTCTCTTTCCAAAAACATATCTATTCGCCAACACAGGCCTTTTCAAAACCAAAGTATGCGTCTGTTTCCACACTTTTGAAAACATATCTATTCGCCAACACAGGCCTTTTCAAAACCAAAGTATGCATCTGTTTCCACACTTTTGAAAACATAAAATATCAAAAAATACTAAAAAGAGAAAAAGAAAAGACGAGAAAAGATTAAGAGCGGCAGACCACGCCCAGGCCTACCAAAGAAGGGTGGCAAGGGCATTTGAAAAGAAGGTGATAAAAAGAAAATTTGAAATCGGGGAACTAGTACTTAAGCAAATCATGCCATCAAGACAGCCTCACCCAAGAGGAAAGTTGCAACCCACATGGGAGGGACCCTATGTGATCACCCATGCCT